>NC_069492.1:11826114-11953614 GCF_026875155.1 Cherax quadricarinatus | reverse complement strand
AACAAACCATACCACGGGCGGGGATAGAACCCGCGATCAGAGAGTCTCAAAACTCCAGACCGTCGCGTTAGCCACTGGACCAGCTAGCCACAATAAGATTCATCCAACTAGGTATATTTCTACACCATAGGAAGGTTAGCTTAGGCACCACTGTGACCACAAATGCAATCGTGTCATTACGATTTCGTGAGTCATGTTGACGGCTTTGAGGGACTTGAGCTAGAGTTCGTCACGGCCATGCTAGCTGGAGATTCGTCTGTAAAAACTTGCATTTGTGGTCACAGTGGTGCCTATGCTAACCTTCCTATGGTGTAGAAATATACCTAGTTGGATGAATCTTATTGTGGCTAGCTGGTCCAGTGGCTAACGCGACGGGCTGGAGTTTTGAGACTCTCTGCTCGCGGGTTCTATCCCCGCCCGTGGTATGGCTTGCCTAACCTAACCTAAGCATGTGGGTTATACAGTGCTTCCTCTTTTCCTAATCCTTTTATCTCATGAAACACACTGCCACAAGTACTCGTTACAAGGTGGAATCAGTTAAAAGTACTACAGTCTTTGATAAGATTTTAGAAGTTACTATCTACACTCTTAAATAACAAAAAATAGGTACAATGCCGTGACTGGAACAATACACAAATAACCGGCTTACGACGACGTTCCGGTCCGACTTGGACCATTTAAAAAGTCACACAGTGTGACTTTTTAAATGGTCGTCGTAAGCTCCTCTCTTCTATGTGCGGGTTATTTGTGTATCTACATTCTTTTTACCTCAGTAGTTGATCTAATTCTAAGGCCTCGCACTGAATGACAAGCAAGTCTAGGCGACTTGTTTGTTCTTCAATATACAGTAAAATTGATTATGAAAACTTCTCATCTGGATGGAGATACACAAATAACCTGCACATAGAAAAAATAAACATATGACTACGTTTAGGTCCTACATGGATCGAATTTTCTTTATCTTTGTGTATTATTCCAGCCACGGAATTGTCTTTTCATTCTTTTTGGAGTGAGATCTGTGACTGGTAAAAGGAACACATCTGACTTCCTAATGGGTTTTCCATTTGCTTTGTATACAAGTTGTGTGAAAGCTGGGCATTATCTTACATGAAGTTCTGATGTGTCGAGAAGCCATGCTGACTCACGTAAAGATTCATCCTGGACTTGGGTCCAAGAAAGTATGTAGGCCACGATGAATTACAACTTGATTTGCTCAGTGGTGAAGACAGAGTAAAGAAACGTTAAATCACGTTTATTAAATTGTTCACAAGCAGTGTCCAAAATATCTTGCTACCAAGTTTTTCAAGACCGGGAACCAAAACAAGTGTGGTACTAGGGGACGTAAACACAGTTGTGTAGTCTCCACAGTATGTGGTCAAACACATTATTGTACAGCAGTAAAGGAGTGGAAAGGACTGCCTTAACATGTCAGAGCAGGTCCTAGCATGTCAGAGCAGGTACTAGCATGAGCCAGTTCAGGAAGAGAGCTAAAAGACTTTTAATGAATGAAGCGACAGAGAGTGATTTCTTGTATAGCTAACAGTCATGTATCTATTATTGTAAGTTGATCGTTAATGTTAATACAGATAACTCAGTTTACCTTATTCCTAGCATGTCTCCTATTATTGTAATTGATTTTCACACTGAGTTACTCTTAGGTTAATATAAACCTTTATGGTTTAAATAATTAGATATTAGAAGTACCTCCAATTTCAATAAGACACATCTTATGTCTCTCTTTGGGTTACCCTAGGCCTAGGCAATTAACCCACATGATACTTATGTATGATAATTTGTATAACTGTGTACCTGTACCTACTTAATAAACTTACTGTAATACGTCATAAAGTTCTACACACAGCGAAACGTCGTCCAGATAAAAGCTTGCTCTACACCTGTGTCTTTAATTTGATAAAACATGAGGAGAAGGCTACTGACTTACCCAGGACCTTCTCTGCCGCACCTACGATGTTGTAAGTAATCTCGTCTTCGTACGTGAGGCGGACCAGGAAGGAACCTTCCATGTGAACCTCTGCCTCGCGCCTGTAACAAGTGTTAATTCCTTTAATAAAACACATAGGCTTTATGAACCTGTAACAAGTGTTCATTCCTTTAATAAAACACATAGGCTTTATGATCCTGTAACAAGTGTTTGTTCCTTTTAATAAAACACATAGGCTTTATGATCCTGTAACAAGTGTTCATTCCTTTAATAAAACATAGCTTTATGATCCTGTAACAAGTATCATTCCTTTAAAAAACACATAGGCTTTATGATCCTGTAGAAAGTATTATTCCTTAATAAAACACTGGCTTTATGACCCTGTAACGAATAAACTATTCCTTTAATAAAACACATAGGCTTTATGATCCTGTAACAAGTATTCATTCCTTTAATAAAACACATAGGCTTTATGATCCTGTAACAAGTGTTTGTTCCTTTTAATAAAACACATAGGCTTTATGATCCATGCATGTAAATGGTTTTTAATAGCAAAAAAAAGAACAACGACAAAATAAAAACAGTAACAAAAACATTCACTAGCCGTAGAGAACGTAAAATTTTGAGTGGAATATTCGGTTCCGCCACTGCGAAAACTATTGTATATATTAAAGGATACAGAGCATGAGAAATACATCACTTAGTATATATACAGTGAAAGTTGACTTCAATCTCTCTTAGGGATTATTGTATTTTGTGACGAGCCAGTTCAATGCAGGTATAACCCTCGTGTAATTAGTAGGTATTATACACATTAACTATCCAAACAGAGAAATTCACTGTTTCACAAAATATTTTAGATGAAATAATTGTGTTGACATTAAAAATTTATGGCTGTGATATACTGTACATGTTGAAGACAGGTCTAGTTAGAACTCTTACTCTGTAAATGGGTGTTGGTAAAATATATCAGTTTAGTGGATGATGATATTTCATGTGGGTAGTTACGTATGTATGCATATATGTATGAATATACATATATATATATTTATATATATATTTATATATATATATATATATATATATAATATATATATATATATATATATATATATATATATATATATATATATATATATATATATATATATATATATATATAATATATATTTTATATATATATATATTTTATAAAATATATATATAATATAATAATATAATATAATATATATATATATATTTTATATATATATATATATATATATATATTATATATATATATATATATATATAATAATATATATATATATATATATATATATATATATATATAAAATATATATATATATATATATATATATATATATATATGTATGTATATATGTCGTGCCGAATAGGCAGAACTTGCGATCTTGGCTTAAATAGCAACGCTCATCTTGCCATATAGGACAAGCGAAAATTTGTGTATGCAATAATTTCGCCAAAATCATTCTGAACCTAACGAAAAAAATGTATTTCACTGTGTTTCTTTAGTATTAAATTATTGTAAACAAATCTAAAATATATTTAGTTGGGTTAGGCTATAATAAATTACTCTTGTTATAATAAGGTCAGGCAAGTTTTCTAAGATTCTTTAAGTGCAATATTATAAATTTTTACATTAACCTTATTGAAAAAAAATATCTTTAAACGTATAACAGAAAATTTTAGAAAGGACTTAATATTAAATGAGTTCTTGCTAATTGACCAGTTTTACATATTCGGCACGACATACATACATACATATATATATATATATATATATATATATATATATATATATATATTATATATATATATATATATATATATATATATATATATATATATATGTATAAAGTATATATATATACACAATACTAAAATACGTTGGATTTTCTTATGGAAACAGACGGAGGTTTAAAATTTCCTAGATTAATTTTTTTTTTGTATTATCTTGAACGTCAGTGTCTCGTATATCAGCCTTCTACGTTTTTACTATTGTTCCTGAGGAAAAACACACACTATTAAGCTCCGCAGCGATGGTGATGATTGTGGATGATAGTGGTGATGATGGTGGACGATACTGGTGATGGATGATAGTGGTGATGGTGGATGATAGTGGTGATGGTGGATGATAGTGGTGATGATGGTAGATGATGATGGATGATGGTGGATGATAGTGGTGATGGTGGACGATAGTGATGATGGTGGATGATGGTGGTGATGATGGTGGATGATGATGGATGATGGTGGATGATAGTGGTGATGGTGGATGATAGTGGTGATGATGGTGGATGATGGTGGTGATGATGGTGGATGATGGTGGATGATGGTGAATGATGATGGATGATGGTGGATGATAGTGGTGGTGATGGTAGATGATAGCGCACTCAGCTCTCACACTGAGGTCCGGGGTTCGAATCTCCTCCTCGGAAAAACAGTCAGGACGTGTTTCCACAAGACATCCGTTGTTCCTGTTCACCCATCAGTAAAATTGGTACCTGGGTGTTAGTGGACTGGTGTGGGTCGCATCCTGGGTGTTAGTGGACTGGTGTGGGTCGCATCCTGGGTGTTAGTGGACTGGTGTGGGTCGCATCCTGGGTGTTAGTGGACTTGTGTGGGCCGCATCCTGGGTGTTAGTGGACTGGTGTGGGTCGCATCCTGGGTGTTAGTGGACTGGTGTGGGTCGCATCCTGGGTGTTAGTGGACTGGTGTGGGTCGCATCCTGGGTGTTAGTGGACTGGTGTGGGTCGCATCCTGGGTGTTAGTGGACTGGTGTGGGTCGCATCCTGGGACAAAACTGACCTAATTTGCGGGAAATGTTCAGCATAACAAGCGACTTTCTATATAGTAGTATGTCACTGATGTCAACTATGGTCTGTATACCTTGTACTTGTAGTAAATAAAGATATTATTATTATTATTATTATTATTATTATTATTATTATTATTATTATTATTATTATTATTATTATTATTATAAGGGTCATTTAAGATAGCCAACCAGTCTTAGGTTCCTCGTAGGGAGAGATGCTCATCCGCTTTTTCTCTGCAGTTACGTTAACGTATATTACTCTGTATTCATTTATAAATATAGGATAATATAGGTTAACGTAGCTACATCAATTATAACTAAACCTAATCACTCCTAACAATGTTTAGACACCTAATCACTCCTAATAATGTTTAGACACCTAATCACTCCTAACAATGTTTAGACACCTAATCACTCCTAATAATGTTTAGACACCTAATCACTCCTAACAATGTTTAGACACCTAATCACTCCTAATAATGTTTAGACACCTAATCACTCCTAACAATGTTTAGACACCTAATCACTCCTAATAATGTTTAGACACCTAATCACTCCTAATAATGTTTAGACACCTAATCACTCCTAACAATGTTTAGACACCTAATCACTCCTAACAATGTTTAGACACCTAATCACTCCTAATAATGTTTAGACACCTAATCACTCCTAACAATGTTTAGACACCTAATCACTCCTAATAATGTTTAGACACCTAATCTAACCTAATCATTTAGAAATGCACAAACAGTAAATCCGGGAGAAAGGGACACGCTAATTGGTGGACAAGATACATAAACTCACGGAGAAAAAGAAGACTAACTCTCCCTGGGAAGATGAGAAAATAACTATAATATCGCAGCAAAATCCTATTAGGGTTGCAACTGATGAAAATTGTACCAGTGATGAGGTCTATCATGCCTCGTGTTCCCAGGTCAGTTAATCCCGGTGATGGAGCTCTGGGGAAGACTTTAGACGTAATTTAGCGCCCATCTGGCAGGTTAAGATGCAACACGAACCATGGACAAGATGAAGAATTTCTGCCGCTACTTCTTCACTCGAGTCTGTGCAAGAAAGTCCCTTGCAGAAGCTTTATTTTGCTTAATGAGGTTGAGAAAGACTTTGTTTTTTCTATCTCAAGTTAATTCATAAGGATTTTCAGTCTTATGTCATTTAAGGCTCTGGGGGCCTGGTGGTTAACGCTCTCGCTTCACACGGTGAGGGCCTGGGTTCGATTCCCAGCCAGAGTAGAAACATTGGACGTGTTTCTTTCCACCTGTTGTCTATGTTCCCCATCAGTAAAATGGGTACCTGGGTGTTAGTCGACTGGTGTGGGTCGCATCCTGGGACACTGACCTAAGGAGGCCTGGTCACAGACCGGGCCGCGGGGGCGTTGACCCCCGGAACTCTCTCCAGGTAAGGACGCATGAAAGAATTTTTTTCAACCTCCATCAAAGCCATTTAAGCTAATCCAGCAAGACTTTTCGAGTAAACTTCTGATTTCATAAATGTCCAAAGCAGATGGGAACGTTTTGTAAGACGAAGAATGAGGGGAGACATGATCGAAGTGTATAAGTGGAAACATGACTCATGTTAACGGCTTTGAGGGGACTTGAGCTAGAGTTCGTCACGGCCACGCTGGCTGGAGATTCGTCTGTAAAAACTTGCATTTGTGGTCACAGTTGTGGCCTATGCTAACCTTCCTGTGGTGTAGAAATATACCTAGTTGGATGAATCTTATTGTAGCCAGCTGGTCCAGTGGCTAACGCGACGGTCTGGAGTTTTGTGACTCTCTGACCGCGGGTTCTATCCCCGCCCGTGGTATGGTTTGTAGAAGTGCAAGATTGGTATTAGCAAAGGGGATATAAATAAGGTTTTGAGGATATCTTTCCGAGAGAGAACCCGCAGTAATGGAGTCAAATTAGACAAGTTTAGATTTCGAAAGGATATAGGAAAGTACTAAAAAAAAAAAAAAAAACCATACCACGGGTGGGGTTTGAACCCGCGGTCAGAGTGTCTCAAAACTCCAGACCTTCGCGTTAGCCACTAGAGTTTTGAGACTGACCGCGGGTTCAAACCCTACCCGTGGTTTGGTTTGTTTGCAGTCGTGTCATTGCGATTTCGTGAGTCAAGTTAGGAAAGTACCAGTTTGGTAATAGGGTAGTTGATGAGTGGAACGGTCTGCATAGTAGGGTTATTGAAGCTGAAACCTTAGGTAGTTTCAAATTTAGGTTGTATAAATACCTGAGTGTGAGTATTGGATATGAGCGGGACTTGCACGTGAGTAAATAGTTTTTATTTTATTATTAACACGCTGGCCGATTCCCACCAAGGCAGGGTGGCCCGAAAAAGAAAAACTTTCACCATCATTCACTCCATCACTGTCTTGCCAGAAGGGTGCTTTACACTACAGTTTTTAAACTGCAACAGTAACACCCCTCCTTCACTGTACTCACTGTACTTCCCATCTCCAGGACTCAAGTCCTGGAGATGGTAAGTACAGTGATGGGAATTATCAAAGCTTATTGTCTGGGTAGCATTTATTCTGTTAGTGGGTTGGATTTGTGAAGGAACACTGCAATAGGCCTGTTGGCCCTGCCTAGCATGGACCAACAGACCTATTGCAGTGTTCGTTCTTTTATTTGCTCTTACAGTTAGAGTATCCTCTCTATATGGTGAGTTAACTCTAAATTGTCCCAGTCACAACACTGACTTACACAGGTGGTTCATGGCGCACTTTTCCATATAAAAAATAATGGTAAGAGCGAATATAATATACACTACCTACAAGGTGGTAACCATGACAGGTGTACATCTATTTGGTATCTTCACTCAGTCTTTTTTCTGAATAAAGATACCTAACTGTTGCACGTATCTTTCTTTTCAAAATGGTAACGTATTAAAATGGAAACATAAACACATATGCAGTTTAATGTCAATAAAAACAGACTGGTTATAAATGACCATAATTTTTAAAGGGGTGGACCGGTAAGCCAGCGGAAGGCCTCGGTCAGATGACCAAAAGCTCCAAAGGCGGGTCATCATCTGACTAAGACCCGCGTCAGGAAACATTTGTCCTGTTTCCTGACGAACCTTACCTAACCTAACCTAATGTCAATAAAGGATCACATTAAACTGCATATGTGTTCGTTTCCGTTGTGTCGGTATTTTATACCATGTATTTTCAACGTATTAAAACGCAGACTTTTTGCATATTATAGCTATGTTAATTAAGTTTTTATGCAACTTCAGTTATTTAATGAATTCAGCCTCTGCTTCAGGGGCGGATCTACTACGAAACTAACGAAGCTTAAGCTTCAGGGCTCCTAATTCCGGAGGAGCCCTTGAAGCCACCTTAGCTTAAAAATTTTTGGGTCTACTGTATGAGAAGGGGTTGGGAAGGGGCCCCCATAACAGTTCAAGCTTCAGGGGCCCAAAAATGTAGTACCACCATTGGTTTAGAAAGACACGTAAGCAAACACTATAACATATTCATTAGAAAACGTTTCGGCCCTGGGACCTTGATCACTTCTAAGTGATCAAGGTCCCAGGACCGAAACGTTTTCTAATAAATATGTTATAGTGTTTGCTTACGTGTCTTTCTAAACCAACTTGTCGGTATTTATTACCAAGGTTTATACGAGTTCCACCATTGCACTGTATATAAATCTCTAGTGGCCCTCTAACACATCTAATCGTTACACCATTTCAAGTATTGGCCTCTACCTCCAGTGTGACTTTCTCTATACCATCAGTGATTCCACCACTGAGTGTTTTAATGTCTACTGGTATTTGAAATCAGTGGACTGTAAAAGAGTCAGTCATTTGATAGAGCCATAACTCTTAGTCCATCCACTAACAGTCTACCAGAGAGATTTTATATTAAGATAGTCACCACTCTCAGGCCATGTACCTGAGAGCTTCTGTGTAAAGATAATTTAGTTATTATATATGGAAAGTTGCCTGTTTATGCCTTCTCAGGTATTACCGTCATTAATTTCCCAGTCTCCTGAAGTCTTGCAAGCTTTAGAATCTGTGAAGCTTCTGAACTCTTCAAACTTCAAAACTCTCCCAAACTTCAGAATTCGGCTAGGATCAGAGCAGTTACCAGCTAGAGAACTCCTTTCAAGCTAGAGAACTCCTTTCAAGCTAGAGAACTCCTTTCAAGCTAGAGAACTCCTTTCAAGCTAGAGAACTCCTTTCAAGCTAGAGAATTCCTTTCAAGCTTGAGAACTCTTTTCAAGCTAGAGAACTTCTTTCAAGCTAGAGAACTCTTTTCAAGCTAGAGAACTCCTTTCAAGCTAGAGAACTCCTTTCAAGCTAGAGAACTCCTTTCAAGCTAGAGAACTCCTTTCAAGCTAGAGAACTCTTTCAAGCTAGAGAACTCTTTCAAGCTAGAGAACTCCTTTCAAGCTAGAGAACTCCTTTCAAGCTAGAGAACTCCTTTCAAGCTAGAGAACTCCTTTCAAGCTAGAGAACTCCTTTCAAGCTAGAGAACTCCTTTCAAGCTAGAGAACCCCTTTCAAGCTAGAGAACTCCTTTCAAGCTAGAGAACTCTTTCAAGCTTCAGAATTCAACCAGAGCTCTTCTAAGTTACAGAACTCTCCCGCACTAAAGAACTCATCTAAGCTTCAAAACTTTTTCAAAGTTCGTCTGAATTTCAGAACAGTTAAAAGATTAATTTTTCATGCTTCTGAACATCAATTTTAATTACTCATTGAAGCTTCAAGACTTTCTGAAACTTCTGATCTTTACCACTCGAGCTTGAGAGCTCTTTCAAGCTTCAGAACTCTCCCAAGCTTGAGTACTCCCACAAAGTTCAAAACAATTTAAAGCCTTAAAACTTTCTTAGACTTCAGAACATATATAAGCTTCAAAACTGTCACGAGAGCTTTAAAATTCTCAGTTTAAAGCTTTTTCAAGCTTTCGGATTTTTCTATTTTTGATAACTCTTTGATCTTCTACTCTTTCTAGTTTCAGAGCAGTTCTAAGCTTCACAGCTTTTCTAAGCTTTACAACATTCCTTAACTTCAAAATTATCCTAAGCTTCAGAAATTTAAGCATTGCAACTCTCCTAACTCCAAAATCATCTAAATCATTAAAGATTTGCTAAGATTTAGAGCAATCTTCTAAGCTTCAATTATTTAGAACTTTCTGAATATTTTTAGAGCTCTCTCAGGCTTCAGGCATACTTGTATCTGAAATTTCAAGCTTCAGACGTCTTTTAAGCTTCAGAAATCTTAAGTATTGCAACTTTCTCAAGCTTTACAAATATTTCTCATACTGAGAACACTTTCAGGTTTCAGAGCTCTCTTGAGCATAACCAATCTATTAAGCTTCAAAGCTCTATCAGACTTTAACTCCTTCAAGCTTCAAATATTATCTAGGCTGGAGAAGTTATTTGAGCTTCTGAGCTTTCCCATGCTTCAGAATTTTACTAACATCAGAAAGCCTCTAAGCTTCAAAAATGTCTCAAGCTTCAGAGCTCTTTTAGCTTGAAAATTCTCCCAAGCTTCATAAATCAAGCATCATAGTTCTCTAAGATTTAAGAACTCTGCCAAGCTTTAGAACTCTTAAGTTTCAAAATTCTTCCAAGCTTCATAAGTCATGGTTCTCTAAGATTTAAGAACTCTGCCAAGCTTTAGAACTCTTAAGCTTCAAAATCCTTCCAAGCTTCATAAGTCATAGTTCCCTAAGATTTAAGAACTCTGCCAAGCTTTAGAAGTCTTAAGCTTCAAAATCCTTCAATGCTTCATAAAGTCATAGTTCCCTAAGATTTAAGAACTCTGCCAAGCTTTAGAACTCTTAAGCTTCAAAATCCTTCCAAGCTTCATAAGTCATAGTTCCCTAAGATTTAAAAGCTCTCTAATGTTTCGGATTTCTCCCAAGCTTCAGAATTTCTAAAACTTCAGTAATCTTTGAAGCCTTAGGACTGTTGTTTCAGAAATCTCTAAAGCTTCAGCTCTCTTACAGTCTCGAGAACATAATCAAGAACATAATCAAGAACATAATCAAGAACATAATCAAGAACATAATCAAGAACATAATGAAGAACATAATGAAGAACATAATGAAGAACATAATGAAGAACATAATGAAGAACATAATGAAGAACATAATGAAGAACATAATCAAGAACATAATCAAGAACATAATCAAGAACATAATCAAGAAAATAATCAAGAACATAATCAAGGACATAATAAACAACATAATCAACAACATAATCAACAACATAATCAACACATAATCAACAACATAATCAAGAACATAATCAAGAACATAATCAAGGACATAATCAAGAACATAATCAAGAACATAATCAAGAACATAATCAAGAACATAATCAAGGACATAATCAAGAACAAAATCAAGAACATAATCAAGAACATAATCAAGAACATAATCAAAACATAATCAAGAACATAATCAAAAACATAATCAAGAACAAAATCAAGAACTAATCAAGGACATAATCAAGAACATAATCAAGAACATAATCAAGAAAAATAATCAAGAACATAATCAAGAACATAATCAAGGGAAAATAATCAAGAACATAATCAAAGAACATAAAACAAGAACATAAACAAGAACATAATCAAGAACATAATCAAGAACATAATCAAGAACATAATCAAGAACATAATCAAGAACATAATCAAGAACCCTAATCAAGAACATAATCAAGAATATAATCAAGAACATAATCAAGAATATAATCAAGAACATAATCAAGAATATAATCAAGAACATAATCAAGAATATAATCAAGAACATAATCAAGAACATAATCAAGAACATAATCAAGAACATAATCAAGAACATAATCAAGAACATAATCAAGAACATAATCAAGAACATAATCAAGAACATAATCAAGAACATAATCAATAACATAATCAAGAACATAATCAAGAACATAATCAAGAACATAATCAAGAACATAATCAAGAACATAATCAAGAACATAATCAAGAAACATAATCAAGAACATAATCAAGAACAAATCAAGAACATAAACAATAACATAATCAAGAACATAATCAAGAACAATAATCAAGAACATAATCAAGAACATAATCAAGAACATAATCAAAGAACATAATCAATAAATAATCAAGAACTAATCAAGAACATAATCAAGAACATAATCAAGAACATAATCAATAACATAATCAAGAACATAATCTAGAACATAATCAAGAACATAATCAAGAACATAATCAAGAACATAATCAAGAACATAATCAAGAACATAATCAAGAACATAATCAAGAATATAATCAAGAATATAATCAGGCAGTTTCAGTAAAAAAAAAAAAAGGCTACGTAAATCTTATTTTTCATAGTGTAAATTCCACCTATTTTTTTATTAAGTCATTATTATTCGTGGTACTATTTATTAATTTATGTTTATATTGAAGTTTGTGGTGGATGAACCATGTAAAACTTCATGGTGTGGATTAACCATGTAAAACTTCATGGTGTGGATGAACCATGTAAAACTTCATGGTGTAGTCTTGTAGTCTTGTAGTCTTGTAGTTTTGTAGTCTTGTAGTCTTGTAGTCTTGTAGTCTTGTAGTCTTGTAGTCTTGTAGTCTTGTAGTCTGTAGTCTTTTACTCTTGTAGTCTTGTAAATCTTGTAGCCTTGTAGTCTTGTATCTTGTAGTCTTGTAGTTTTTTAGTCTTGTATCTTATAAATCTTGTAGTCTTGTAGTCTTGTAGTCTTGTAGTTTTGTAGTCTTGTAGTCTTGTAGTCTTGTAGTCTTGTAGTCTTGTAGTCTTGTAGTCTTGTAGTCTTGTAGTTTTGTAGTCTTGTAGTCTTGTAGGGCTTGTAGTCTTGTAGTTTTGTAGTCTTGTAGTCTTGTAGTCTTGTAGTCTTGTAGTCTTGTAGTTTGTAGGGCTTGTGTCTTGTAGTCTTGTAGTCTTGTAGTCTTGTAGTTTTGTAGTCTTGTAGTCTTGTAGTTTTGTAGTCTTGTAGTCTTGTAGTCTTGTAGTCTTGTAGTTTTGTAGTCTTGTAGTCTTATAGTCTTGTAGTCTTGTAGTCTTGTAGTTTTGTAGTTTTGTAGTCTTGTAGTCTTGTAGTCTTGTAGTCTTGTAGTCTTGTAGTTTTGTAGTTTTGTAGTCTTGTAGCCTTGTAGTTTTGTAGTTTTGTAGTCTTGTAGTCTTGTAGTCTTGTAGTCTTGTAGTTTTGTAGTCTTGTAGTCTTATAGTCTCTTAGTCTTGTAGTCTTGTAGTCTTGTAGTTTTGTAGTCTTGTAGTCTTGTAGTCCTTGTAGTCTTGTAGTTTTGTAGTTTTGTAGTCTTGTAGTCTTGTAGTTTTGTAGTTTTGTAGTCTTGTAGTCTTTGTAGTCTGTAGTTTGTAGTCTTGTAGTTTTGTAGTTTTGTAGTCTTGTAGTCTTGTAGTTTTGTAGTTTTGTAGTCTTGTGTCTTGTAGTCTTGTAGTTTTGTAGTTTTGTAGTCTTGTAGTCTTATAGTCTTGTAGTCTTGTAGTCTTGTAGTCTTGTAGTCTTATAGTCTTGTAGTCCCTTTTAGTTTTTTTAGTTTTGTAGTCTTGTAGTCTTGTAGTTTTGTAGTTTTTTAGTCTTGTAGTCTTGTATCTTGTAAAT
This sequence comes from Cherax quadricarinatus, assembly GCF_026875155.1. Lineage (NCBI taxonomy): Eukaryota > Metazoa > Arthropoda > Malacostraca > Decapoda > Parastacidae > Cherax > Cherax quadricarinatus. Next base: position 11,940,225 of record NC_069492.1, on the reverse strand, counting down.
CTTGTAGTCTTGTAGTCTTGTAGTTTTGTAGTCTTGTAGTCTTGTATTTTTGTAGTCTTGTAGTCTTGTATCTTGTAGTCTTGTAGTCTTGTAGTCTTGTGTCTGGGAGTCTTATAGTTTTGTAAATCTTGGGAGTCTTGTAGTCTTGTAGTCTTGTAGTCTTGTAGTCTTGTAGACTTGTAGTCTTGTAGACTTGTAGTCTTGTAGACTTGTAGTCTTATAGTCTTGTAGTCTTGTAGTCTTATAGTCTTGTAGTCTTGTAGTTTTGTAGTCTTGTAGTCTTGTAGTTTTGTAGTCTTGTAGTCTTGTAGTCTTGGGAGTCTTGTAGTCTTGTAGTCTTGTAGTCTGTAGTCTTGTAGTCTTATAGTCTTGTAGTCTTGTAGTCTTATAGTCTTGTAATGTTGTAGTCTTGTAGTCTTGTAGTCTTGTAGTCTTATAGTCTTGTAGTCTTATAGTCTTGTAGTCTTGTAGTCTTGTAGTCTTGTAGTCTTGTAGTCTTGTAGTCTTATAGTCTTGTAGTCTTGTAGTCTTGTAGTCTTGTAGTCTTATAGTCTTGTAGTCTTATAGTCTTGTAGTCTTGTAGTCTTGGGAGTCTTGTAGTCTTGTAGTTTTTATAGTCTTTAGTCTTGTAGTCTTATAGTCTTGTAGTCTTATAGTCTTGTAGTCTTGTAGTCTTGTAGTCTTGTAGTCTTGTAGTCTTGTAGTCTTGTAGTCTTGTAGTCTTGTAGTCTCAATACGAGATCCTGAGCCACAGTAATATTTTTTGTATCTTCCACTTCTTTTGTTTTTACACAGCTAAATAAGGATGATTGTTTACGTACAATTTAGGTAATAAACTCCATTGACATTAAAATAATGGTGATAGGTTTCCCTATTAACTCTTATTAGTTATTTTCAATCCCCTCAAGGAAGGTTCCTTGATGCTGGTGAGGGGCTCTTGATCTAGGGAATTGGATTTGTTCTCCAGTTCCCTGAATTGAGTCTGAATACCTTCCGTCCCCCCCCCCACATACGCTGTATACTCCTACGGGTTTATACAGCGGTTATTGGGTTTATACAGTGGTTATTGGGTATCCAGGAAGCCCTCAGGGCTTCACCACGTCTGCAACCCTCACCCCTCATGCTTCAGAAATCTCACAAGCATCAGATTTCTCCCATGATTTAAAACTCTCTCAAACTTCCTAACTCTTCTGAGCTAAAGAGCTCTTTCAAGCTTCTGAAATCTCTCCTTTAAGTCACCTCTGAGCATTTTTGAGTATTCTCAGAATTTTTAACATACGCCGAGAGACCTCAACGTCTCTCAAAATATTCGATTTACTTAAGTAAGTTTTTCAGGCCTTACCAAAGTTGCTAATGAATCGTCTCATTTTTCTATTATCGTCCATAACTGATTCGTTCTCGAAAACAATTAAGAGAAGGAATATAATGGGTTTTAATTTAGGGGGTCACTAATGGGCTGACTGGACTGAGATTGCCAGAATTACACGACGGAGGATAGAACACCCATTACACCTTCAGTTGATGGACCAATATTTACTTAAGCTTGTAAATAATTCCGAAATTATCTGAAGAATACAAATTATTGTAAGTCAGAAAAAATATATACCAGAAATTAGTCTGTAAAGAATTTTCAAAGTTATGTTTATCTCAAATACAAAAATCATTTTAATTAATCTATTTCATTATTTACCTGAACCAAAATTTTGTTGTCGTGGAACAAGTTTTTATTGAAAAGTTTTACACTGTGCTAAACATTGTTCCAATAAAGCAGTCATGTTATTACGATTCTAAGTCATAATGGAGGCTTTGAGGGGACTAGAACTAGAGCCATGCTGGTGTGAGGGGCCCATGCTAACCTCCCTATGGTGTATAGAAATATTCCTAGTAAGATGCATCATATTAAGCCGGTCTAGTCCGCTGGTCGACACTATGGCCTATGGGTTTTAGGGTAGTTTATCATAGGTTCGAGTGAAAATAAATGGTATAAAATACTGACACAATGGAAACATAAACACATATGCAGTTTAATGTGATCGTTTATTGACAACGTTTCACCCACACAGTGGGCTTTTTCAAGTCACACACAGATCTACCTTCCACCCCAGGTAGATCTGTGTGTGACTTGAAAAAACCCACTGTGTGGGTGAAACGTTGTCAATAAAGGATCACATTAAACTGCATATGTGTTTATGTTTCCATAGGTTCGAGTACAGGACCTTGTGGCCTCGTCTCTCTACTTGTACACAAAAATCAATTTCAATCACACTGATTATCAATTAATGGAACTGGTCTTTGTCTCTATACTTGTAGACAATAATCAATTTCAACCCCACCATGAGCGTCATTAAAGTTAATTAGTTTTAATCTTCTTAAGTGACTCCCGTTAATTTCTTCCTTAATCATTGTGGTAACCAATTAAGGAGCAAAAGCGATTACAATCACTTAAAAAAAACGATCGCTTAATGCAGCATATCAGAATGGATATAAAACTAATTAAAGGCTAAGAACACTCACTTAATATCCTCCCAAATATCGTCTCCGAAGTTGCGTACCACCAGCTGCTCGATGGCGTAGTTCACGAACCCGTACTGCAAGAGACGTATTCGTTTAGAGAAACACAATATTCTGTGGTCATGTACACTGTTTGATGACGTAGTTCACGAACCCGTACTGCAAGAGACATATTCGTTTAGAGAAACACAATATTCTGTGGTCATGTACACTGTTTGATGACGTAGTTCACGAACCCGTACTGCAAGAGACATATTCTTTTAGAACAACACAGTATTCTGTGGTCATGTACACTGTTGTTTAGGTAAGACACATATGCGACAGTTAGGTATCATTATTTCGAAACGTTTCGCCTACACAGTAGGCTTCTTCAGTCGAGCACAGCAAAGTTGATAGAAGCAGAAGAGACTTGAAGACGATGTAATCAGTCCATCACCCTTAAAGTTTTGAGGTGGTCAGTCCCTCAGTCTGGAGAAGAGTATTGTTCCATTGTCTGGAATAATATGGAGTTGAAGTGATAGGATGGAGCCTTATATAGCGCCATGAGGTGAGACGTAGGTCACTAGTAGAGTAAGAATGTAGACATTGAGAGGTCAGGTCCCTCTCAAATCCAGCCATTCTCACTAGTAGAGGTTGTTGAAGTGGTTCCAAGTCTGTACCAATGATACCTAATGATACCTAACTGTCGCATATGTGTCTTACCTAAACAACCTGTCGGTATTTTATACCATTTTATCGTCATGTACACTGTTTGATGACGTAGTTCAAGAACCCGTACTGCAAGAGACATATTCTTTTAGAGAAACACAATATTATTTAACTTCCATATAGACAGAACATTAGACAGGAAGTAGAAAATAGTTTTCGTAAAAGGGGTAACTGGGGACGGGAGGGAAGAGAATGCTCTTGATTCGTGGATTCAGAGCTGCCCTCCTCTTTCTAGGATCAAATCTCCTTGCTTCTCTACACGAAAATTACTGCATGCCTTACGAGTATAACATTATTAATGAAATAATTATGAGAATGAGTAACAGTAATTGAGAATGAGTAACAATAAGAATGATTAACAATAATAAGAATGGGTAACAATAATTGAGAATGAGTAACAATAAGAATGGGTAACAATAAAAAGAATGGGTAACAATAATTGAGAATGAGTAACAATAAGAATGAGTAACAATAATAAGAATGGGTAACAATAAAAAGAATGGGTAACAATAATTGAGAATGAGTAACAATAAGAATGAGTAACAATAATAAGAATGGGTAACAATAATAAGAATGGGTAACAATAATTGAGAATGAGTAACAATAAGAATGAGTAACAATAATAAGAATGGGTAACAATAATAAGAATGGGTAACAATAATTGAGAATGAGTAACAATAAGAATGAGTAACAATAATAAGAATGGGTAACAATAAAAAGAATGGGTAACAATAATTGAGAATGAGTAACAATAAGAATGAGTAACAATAATAAGAATGGGTAACAATAATAAGAATGGGTAACAATAATTGAGAATGAGTAACAATAAGAATGAGTAACAATAATAAGAATGGGTAACAATAATAAGAATGGGTAACAATAATTGAGAATGAGTAACAATAAGAATGAGTAACAATAATAAGAATGGGTAACAATAATAAGAATGGGTAACAATAATTGAGAATGAGTAACAATAAGAATGAGTAACAATAATAAGAATGGGTAACAATAATAAGAATGGGTAACAATAATTGAGAATGAGTAACAATAAGAATGAGTAACAATAATAAGAATGGGTAACAATAATAAGAATGGGTAACAATAATAAGAATGAGTAACAATAATAAGAATGGGTAACAATAATTGAGAATGAGTAACAATAAGAATGAGTAACAATAATAAGAATGGGTAACAATAATAAGAATGGGTAACAATAATAAGAATGGGTAACAATAATATTAATATTATATTGTACATTTCCCATTTTATAATTGGTGTTCATTAAATTATTTTACGCTAATTATTATTTATTATTATTATTCCCGAAGGGGAACCTTTAAGTAGTTGAATGGACTTCTCTACTTTTCTCTTTTCTTTCTCCAACTTTCGTTTTCACATGTCTCATAACTCGAGAATGTCTCATCCAATCGGCTTCAAATTTTAAACAAGGGCCGTTGATGTTATATTGTTTTAAATTTGTCTTTCAGCTTTTTTTCTTACTGTATTTTTTTCTGGCTCTATCGTTTAGTTTCCCAGCTTTTTTTGCGATTTGATATACCTAGAGTATATCTGGAGAAGGCTTCGAGGGTCGACGGGGCCTGATCAACCAGGCTGTCCGTAATCAACCAGGCTACCACCGCCACTATAGGGCCAATGGCCCTATAGCAGCCTAAACTGTAGCCTATCTGTCTTTGGTTTTTCTTTCGTACAGCAAAAAAATTCAGATTCAGGAAGGATATAGGAGAGCACTGGTTTGGTAACAGAGTTGTGGATGAGTGGAACAAACTCTCCAGTACCGTTATAGAAGCTAAAACGTTGTGTAGTTTTAAAAATAGGTTAGATAAATACATGAGTGGGTGTTGGTGGGTGTGAGTTTGACCTGACTAGCTTGTGCTACTAGATCTGATGCCGTGCTCCTTCCTTAAGTGAACGTGACCTGACCTGACTAGGTTAAGCCGGTAGGAGAATTGGACCTGCCTCGCATGGGCCAGTAGGCCTGCTGCAGTGTTCCTTCTTTATGTTCTTAGGTTAAGAGCGAGAGTGTGTGTGTTAGTTACCATTTTGTCCTAGGCACATGTCGATTAGACACTAGGCCTGTTCTACATGTGAGTGTACTCACCTAATTGTGGTTGCAGGGGTCGAGACTCGGCTCCTGGCCCCACCTCTTCACTGATCGCTACTAGGTCCTCTCTCTGCTTCATGAGCTTTGTCATACCTCGTCTTAAAGCTATGGATGGTTCCTGCCTCCACTACATCACTTGCTGGATATTCCACTTCCTGACGACTCTGTGACTGAAGAAATACTTCCTAACAACCCTGTGACTCGTCTGAGTCTTCAGCTTTCAATTGTGACCTCTTATTTCTGTGTCCCCTCTCTGGAACACCCTGTCTCTGTTCATCTTGTCTATTCCACGCAGTATTTTGTATTTTGTTATCATGTATTCCCTGACCTTCCTGTCCTCCAGTGTCGTCAGTCCGATTTCCATAACGTTTCTTCATAGGACATTCCCCTGAGCTCCGGAACTAGTCTTGTTGCAAACTTTTGTACGTTCTCTAATTTCTTGACGTGCTTGACCAGGTGTGGGTTTCAAACTGGTGCTGCATACTCCAGTATGAGCCTGACGTACACAGTGTACAGTGTCTTGAACGATTCCTTACTAATGTGTAGGAACGCTATTCTCAGGTTTGCCAGGCGCCCATATGCTGCAGCAGTTATATGGTTGATGTGTGGCTCTGGAGACACGCTCGGTGTTATGGTCACCCGAAGATCTTTCTCCTTGACGAGGTTTGCAGTCTTTGTCCACCTAGCCTATACTCTGTCTGCGGTCTTCTTTGCTCTTCCCCAATCTTCATGACTTTGCATTTGGCAGGATTAAATTCGAGAAGCCAGTTGGTGAATCACGTGTCCAGCCTGTCCAGGTCTCTTTGTAGTCCTGCCTGACCCTTATCTGATTTAATCCTTCTCATTAACTTCACATTATCTGCGAACAGGGACACTTCAGAGTCTATCCCTTCCATCATGTCATTCACATATATCAAAAATAGCACTGGTCCTAGGACTGACCCTTGTGGGACCCAGCTTGTCACAGGCGCCCACTATGTGTGTGTGTGTGTATGTGTGCGCGCGCGCAAGCGTGTACACAATTCAGTCAAACTTCCTTTCCTTCTCAGTATTATTATTGAGTAGTATAATTATCAAGTTTCCAGAGCTTAGACCCGTGAATCACTCAGCACTTCATAGTTATTATAACATAATTAAAATGACATGGCTAATGAGAAAATTACAGTATAACATGGGAGTTAGTAATGAGTCAGCCAATCAATATCTGTTTTTGTGATCTCTGTGACGTGCACACAGTGTCTGGAAATATAAACACAAATGCAGTATAATGTGATCCTTTATTGACAACGTTTCACCCACACAGTGGGCTTTTTCAAGTCACACACGGATCTACCTGGGGTTGGAAGGTACGAGAGTATTTATAGTCATGTTCAGAATGTGGAAAAAGACACTTATGTACAGTTCAGGACATTTATTAAAGGAAACGTTTCGCCACGAGTGGCTTCTTCAGTCCTAATACTGAAGAAGGACTGAAGAAGCCACTCGTGGCGAAACGTTTCCTTTAATAAATGTCCTGAACTGTACATAAGTGTCTTTTTCCACATTCTGAACATGACTATAAATACTCTCGTACCTTCCAACCCCAGGTAGATCTGTTTGTGACTTGAAAAAGCCCACTGTGTGGGTGAAACGTTGTCAAAAAAGGATCACATTATACTGCATTTGTGTTTATATTTCCATTGTGTCGGTATTTTATACCATTTATTTCCACACAGTGTCTGTCTGTCTCATGTTCCTTAAACTTAATTTAGTGCCGCCGACGCCAACGCTGGTTCCCTTCTTTCGTAGATCAGTACATGAGTGGGAGGGGTTGGATTTGAGTGGGACTTGCACATCAGAGCTTATTTCTTGTTGAAATTAAGACACATGTGCAACATCTGGGTATCCTTATTGTAGACGTTTCGCCATCCAGTGGCTTTATCAATACAAATTCTAGGACATAGTTTGAGGACAGTAGGGCTATATACAGAAAATGAGGTAATCAGTCCCTCAACCTAGGAGTAGGTGCGAAGAGCACCTCATTTTCTGCATATAGCCCTACTGTCTTCAAACTATGTCCTAGAATTTGTATTGATAAAGCCACTGGATGGCGAAACGTCTACAATAAAGATACCCAGATGTTTGTAGATGATTGGTTCAGAGAACCGACTTGTTGATAAATTAGACGCATGTGCAACTCTTGGGTATCTTTATTGAGGAAACGTTTCGCCACACAGTGGCTTCATCAGTCCATACGTTTCCTCAATAAAGATACCCAAGAGTTGCACATGTGTCTAATTTATCAACATGTCGGTTCTCTGAACCATTCATCTACAAACCTGTCAGACACTGCAACTTCTTGGGATCTTAATACTTAAGAATTCTTCGCTTGCCTAATTCTTGGGCACGACCTACTTCCACATTGAACAAATGTGACACCACCTATGACTGCTGCACCTCTCCTGCCATACGGTTTATAAGCTGCTTCTCCGCTCATATGCCGTATTCTATTCTAGATTGATGGACTGAACACATCGACTCAAGGTTGAGGGACTGATTACCTCATTCTCCTCCTGTTCTTCAAGTTTCTCCTACGTATGGACTGATGAAGCCACTGTGTGGGGAAACGTTTCCTCTATAAAAATACCCAAGAGTTGCACATGTGTCTAATTTATCAATATGTAAAGTAAAAGGACACAAGTGCAACTAATGTGACATTTTATTGTGGCAACGTTTCGATTGATAAAGCTCCTGGAGAGCGAAACGTTGCCACAATAAAATGTCACAATAGTTGCACTTGTGTCCTTTTACTTTACAGTATTTAAGTTGTGATGAATGGTTTGAAAAACCGACAAGTTGAAGATTGAGACACTTATGCAGCATATGGGAATCTTTATTCAGGAAACGTTTCGCCACACAGTGGCTTCATCAGTCCAATACAAAGAAGAAGGCGTAAGTTAAGACACATGTGCAACATCTGGATATCTTTATTGTAGTAGACGTTTCGCCATCCAGTGGCTTTATCAATCCCGCCTACCAGTGACTTTGCCCTCGTCTGCTGCCCGTCCCTATCCACTGACGCCTATATAAACCGCCAGCCTTCTTGTCTTTGCTCCAGATTCTCCTCCACCACGATGCTGTGAACACTAACTCCAAGGCCGAGGAACTGATTACCTCATCTTTTGTATATAGTTCTACTGTCTTCCTATTATGTCCAAGAATCTGTATTGATAAAGCCACTGGATGGGCGAAACGTCTACTACAATAAAGATATCCAGATGTTGCACATGTGTCTTAATTCATATTGTCGTATTTTATACCTTTCTTGCACAACTTGTCAGACACTGCAAACATCAGGGAATCTTGGTTCAGGGACATCTACAAGACCTTCTTCACGGCTGCTGCAACTAACCCATCTCTTTGGGAGGACCTACTCCATGGGGAAATCCCGCCTACCAGTGATTTGCCCTCGTCTGCTGCCCGTCCCTATCACTAGCCTATATAAACGCCAGCCTAATCTTTCTTTGCTCGAATCTCCTTCACCACGATGTGTGACCTAAACTCCAAGGCGAGGGATGATTACTCAATACTTTTGTATAATAGTTCACTGTCTCCTATTATTTACTAGAATCTGTTGAAAAGCCATGGATGGTTGAAAGACTACACAATAAAGATATCCAGAACTTTGCACAATGTGTCTTAACTTTCATATGTCGGAATTTTTCACACTTTCTTGTCCAAAAGGAAGGCGTAAGGAGAGGAGGAGTATGAGGTAATCAGTCCCTCAGCCTGGAGTCGATGTGTTCAGTCCATCAATCTTGTAGAATGTACAGCATAGGGCCGTAGACGTGGCTTATATACTGTAGTGAGGTGAGGTGAAGCAGGCGGAGGCGGGGTCATAGTGGTACCATCCACTAGTCGAAGTAGGTCTTCGTCCAAAGGTTGAACAAGTGTTGAAGAATTCTTTGTAACAAGATCCCATGATGCTGCAGTGTCGACAGTTGTGATGAATGGTTTGAAAAACCGACAAGTTGAAGATTGAGACACATATGCAGCATATGGGAATCTTTATTCAGGAAACGTTTCGCCACACAGTGGCTTCATCAGTCCAATACAAAGAGGAAGGCGTAAGGAGAGGAGGAGTAAGTGTCTCAATCTTCAACTTGTCGGTTTTTCAAACCATTCATCACAACTGTCAGACACTGCAGCATCATCTACATTGATAAAAAGCTGACCTTTCAGAAACAGGCCGAGTATGTCAGGTCACGTGCTCTACTCAGACTCAACGCCATGAGAGCCATGACGAGGCACCGTGCAGGGGCAAACAAAGATGTACTTCGCTTGTACTATATACAAGCTATACGCTCGCTCATTGACTACGGTGCACCGGCGTTAGCTCATCTCTTCCCGCAGAGCAGGCAAAGAGTGGAGGTCGTACAAAATCAGACGATAAGAACTATGCTTGGGGCCCCCATCTGGACCAACACAGTATGTCTCAGATCTGAGGCCCGGCTTCCTTCCTTGGCTGACAGAGTAAGATACATAAACGCCTGCAAAGTGGCCACGATTCTGCACAGGCAGCAAGGTACCCCACTAAGGAGACGGATATTGACAACCATGGCACAAGATCCCACACTCTTCACGGACTACTCCTGGATTCGATCGTTTTGTGCTGCTGGGCGGAAGCTGCTGCCTATACAACTACTCCTTGAGAAGAGTTGTGACCTTCCTGTTGCTGGGTACCATCCACCACCTCCCTGGCCCAGATCCAGCCGATGTTTGCATCATGCAGCTACCCATCTCTAAGCGTCTCTGCAGTCAAGACACTCTCAGCAATCATGCTGAGACAAGCATGGCACTAGCAGAGGGAGGCACATGTGCAGTGTATTTCACAGATGGTTCTGTCGACCCTGACAGGAAGAGAGCAGCAGCTGGACTGTACCACAATGGTCACACACAAGGCTGGCGACTCCCTGACCACTGCACGATCCTTCAAGCTGAGCTGGTGGCGATTCAGCAGGCACTGTCACATACCCTACGACATCGACTCCGACCTGTCATACATGTTGATTTCACGTCTGCAATCAATGCCCTCTCCCATCCTCAACCACAGGACAATGTTCACCTCATCACATCGATCCTGAGCATAATGACAGCCTTAGAAGTTCAGGGTAACAGATCGACATTGAACTGGATCCCCAGCCATGCTGGCATCCGGGGAAATGAGGCGGCAGATGATGCAGCCAAGGCAGCAACAGACTATCCACATGTTGGGATTACTGTCCCAATCAGCCTACGACAGACCAAACTGGTGGCTGCCAGAGCCATGAAACTTACGGGGGAGGTCTTAGGTGATACCCCATCTCAACAGTGGTACCGAGCAGCGACTCAGGGAGAACCCCCTCCCATATGATAGAAGCTGGTCCAGAGCGCAGTGTACCGCCATCCATCGGCTTCGTTTGGGCTTTCCCACAGCCAAGATGATGGTAGACAAGGCTGAGGAGATGTGCCAGTACTGTCAGCACGTTGTCCAGCGGCCCCTAACACACTATCTTCTGGAGTGCGAAGTTACTGAGACGCTCCGCAGGCAACTAGGAGTGATATTCCCTCCCGAAGAGGAACCAGAGATGACTGCGGCCACACTAGTGTACCATGGAGTCAACGAACCAGACAAGCTGTTACCTGTGATAACGACATATCCTCCTCCTCGCTAGTGTCCATAGTTAGGAGTACATATGGTGTTGTCGCTTATGAGATGCACCAGTTGAACTGACCAGAAGAGTGCTTGAACAGCATATGTCGCATCATTGTAGAAATCTTTCTCCCTCTGGAGCCAGAGACGGGTTATCGCAAGATTGAGACCCGTGCCAGAACTACGGTCTTGGCGAACATTATACATACATACATACTTCATCTCCATATTGTTTCCAGACTGAGGGACTGACCACCTCAAAACTTTAAGGGTGATGGACTGATTACAGCGTCTTCAAGTATCTTCTGCTTCTATCAACTTTTCTGTACTCGACTGAAGAAGCCTACTGTGTAGGCGAAACGTTTCGAAATAAAGATACCTAACTGTTGCATATGTGTCTTACCTAACAACCTGTCGGTATTTTATACCATTTTAATGTTCACCGACAGGTTGGTAGGTAAGACACATAGTCAACAGTTAGGAAACTTTATTCCGAAACGTTTGGCCTACACAGTAGGCTTCTTCAGTCGAATACAGAAAGTAGGCAGGAACAGTAGAGATGTGAAGACTATGTAATCAGTCCATCACCCTTGAACATAACAGAGGTACAGACATGGATGCACTGGGCTCCTGACCAGCAAAATGTGATCAGTGATGAGAGTGTCTTCACAAAATTCAGTTTCAATAACAAGCACTGGGAACAAGTCTACCTTGTACTAAATGAAACTGGGAAAATATTCTAATCAACACGGATCCGAACTTTTGCCTAGAAAAAATTAACTCTGTGGCATTTGAGATCTGCTCAAGGCACATTCATTAAGACAAAGAAAGAGAATATGTAAACTAGAAAGAGAAGGAGACACTCTACGCAGGCGAAGAATCACAGAGTTGCTGAGAGGGGCCAGTATATCTGAAATACGAAGGGAGGCACTGCTCAGGGAAATAGCAAATATCGAACTTATGCTTAAGGAATCTTACAGGAGACAAGAATACCAGGAAGAACTTAAAGCCATAAATGAAATTGAAAGAAACCCAAAATAATTTTCTTGTGCCGAATCTAGGGGCATAAGAAAGAAGGAATAGTGCAACAGGCCTACTGGCCTATGTGAGGCAGTTCCAATTTTCGTAACAGCTTTAGCCAGTGCCTTGACCTAGTGAGATCAGACACGTCACTTAAGAGGAGCAGTGCATCCGACCTAGTAGCACAAGCTAGTTAGGTCCAACTCACACCCACCCACCCCCACTCATGTATTTATCCAACCTATTTTTAAAACTACACAACGTCTTGGCGTCTATGACGGTACTTGGGAGTTTGTTCCACTCATCCACAACTCTAAGGCGAAAACAACATCCAGTACTGGGATCCCTGCTTAGACGCAATGGGACCTACACAGATGACAGCAAAGAAATGAGCGAGACACTAAAGGTTCAACATGATTCAGTGTTCAGTGAGCCACTAACCAGACTCAGAGTCGAGAAACTAAATGAATTTTTATGACCGAGACTCAAAATTTTGATATTTCCAAAATCTCTGATATTATCCTAACACCACAAGACTTCGAAAAGACAATGACATAACCATGCACTCTGCCCCAGGCCCTGACTCGTGGAACTCCGTGTTCATCAAGAACTGCAAGAAGCCCCTGTCACGTGCCTTCAGCATTCACTAAGGGAGAGGGAGCATGGACACAGGTGTCATCCCACAGTCACTAAAAACAAAAGACATAGCCCCACTCCACAAAGGTGGCAGAAAAGCAACTGCTAAGAATTATAGACCGATAGCACTAACATCCCATACCATAAAAATCAAAGGATTCTAAGAACCAAAAAACGCCAACCACCTTGGAAGGAATGGTCCCAAATCTGCACACAGAAATCACTCCCTACGAAAGTAAAAGACTGGGCAGGCGATGCAAAATGCCCCCAATAAAAAGTAGGGGCGCCATGGTACACTAAGAGAAAAACCTACCAATTCCGGGCCCAGGCCCCATCCCTCTTAACCCTCCATCAAGCATTAGGGGAATGCCAATAAACCCTGGATGCCTTCAATGAGAGAGCTGGACAGATCACCTAAAGTCAGTGCCGGTCAGCCGGGCTGGGCTCGGGTCATCCGCTTGCGTGCGGCAGCAGGTAACAGCCTAGTTGATCGGCCTGATCCATCGGGTAGGCCTGGTGTGGACCGGGCCGCGGGGCGTTGATCCCGGGAATAACCTCAGGTTAACCTCCAGGTAACCGATACCCATCAATTACAGACCCGCTGTCAAGGGAGGATCCTTGTATGGATTGATGTTTTGTTGTCCGCGAAATGAACCTTTTTGGCTTCCTCAGACCGAACCTAATTACCCCTCAATCCTCCCTTTCCTATCCCATCCTCCCCATCCCCTCTTTTGTTCCCTGTCCTCCGCACTCCCAACCACCCCTCACATCTTCCCTGTCCCCTTTGTAGCCTCTGGGATCCTTCCCTCTGGCATTACAGTTTCTAGGTAGTGGGAAGTCTGCCAGGGTTCATCCTGCTTCGTGAGGTTCTGCGGGTGTGGTGTAGTTTGCCGTGAAATCTGGATTGTCTGGTGGCGCCCTACGCCCTTCCTGAATTTCCGAGAAGTTGGCAAGGTGTCCTGCATATGATAGTTGTGTCTCCAGACGCTGCCTGTCAGTGATGGATTTCTGACCACCTTCTCTTTTGTCCGCCGAAGTGGCTCAGTAGATTTGAGGTTGCTAGCCCAGAGCGCTGGTATACTGGCATGAAGGGTAGGGTATGGCATGGGCTCCACGCTGCATCTGCACTGCTCCTGATCTCGAGGTCCTCTCGGATGAGGGAGCAACTTACGGCTCTTTCATACCTTTTAGGGACTGTCCCTCCACTGTCCCTCTTTCTTTTTTCTTTTTTTTTCTTTTCTTTAAAACAATAATAAAGTACCACTATCATGGAGTCTTTGTTCCAAGATAATCCTCCTCCTCCCAGGTCCCTTTCTGTTCCCACATCCTGTTCTGACCCGACATCATTAATGGACCATTCTCTAGACTCTTCCCATACCTCTGAACCTTCTGCTGGTGACGCTTCATCACCTGCTCCAGGTCCTGGAACTCTGCCCGTTTCTGTTAGTGCCTCTGCCTCTTACACACTTTTAATTATGCATATGGCTTCCCCGAATACTGTACAATAGATTTTCGGATCGCCCACCTACCTCAGGCTTGGTCGCCAAAGGTACTACTAAACGTTCCAGACCAGCTACTGATGATGGTTCTTCGATGTCTACTCATTCTACCCAAAAACGACCTACGTGACATCCACTTCCTTTACGCACCATGTTTACAAGTACGCATTGGACTAAATTCTTTTCCCTACAACCGACATCTCCAACTGATTATCTTTCTCACCATAGTATTGGTAAAGCTATTTTATGACACGTTGGCCAAAATATATCCTTTCACGATTCACGAAATCGCAATGACACTGTTGCAAACAAACCATACCACGGGCGGGGATAGAACCCGCGACCGTCGAGTCTCAAAACTCGACGGTCTGGAGTTTTGAGACACTGATCGCGAGTTCTATCCCCGCCCGTGGTATGGTTTATATTCTTTCTCTCCGAAGCAGTGTGCGCTACTCTCAATTCTTGCAGTGGTACAGTGGTTTTACTGCGTACCATTATAAAGAGTGATTTTCTGTATTGCAGTGATGATATTTTGGAGTAATTAGCCCTTCAAGACCTTCCTATTCTCTAAGTGGATACATATGTTCTGCCCGCTCACAGGCGGAGGCACTTTCCCAGTAACCTCGCCCGCTTAACCTTATGTCCTCTGTTTATATCCCATATCCCGGGCCATCGCCTAGAGGTCCGTAAAGTGGTCCCATCTTCCCAACAATGTCGAAATTGCTGGCCCTTTTGGACACCTCGCTAAATACTGCAGATCTGCGGTGGAGTGTCTGGTCTGTGGTGCCGCAGATCATGCCGATACATCTTGCAGTCTTCCCCACCCACTTGTCTAAATTGCAATGAAGTTCATCGTTCTTTTTCCTACCATTGTCAGGTCTATCGTAATGAACGAGAAATCCATTGTGTTAAGGAGAGCGAAGGCCTTATGCTATGGGTGTCTCTCAGCTCCGCCTTCAGGGGAATCTTCCTCGTATCCCTTATTCGCGAGTAGCTAGGAGACCTCCTACCTCGGCAGTCCCCCTTCCTACCAGCTCCGCCGGTGTCTTGTTTTCCGGGGTCACCCCCATCTTTAATTCTTTTGTGGTTTTACCCTCTGAAATCCACACCTCCTTACCTACTCCTGTCTCTACTTCTCGACAGCTAGTTTCTAAGTCTGCAAGGTCTCACATGCCTGCATCTTCTTCACACCAATCACCTGCAAAGTTAAACCTGTCTCATAAGCTCAAGTCTCTTCGCATTTCTCGAGTGATTACAATTCCCCAGAAGTTCTCCTTTTCGACCTCGGTGCCTAGTTCTCAACGCCCCTTTATAACTCAAACATGGAGGTTAAGGTTCACCTCCCCCTTGTGTGGTCCCCTCTTCTCCTGTTCCTCCCCATAATTCTTCCTCAGTTACCTTCGAACCTCCTTCCTCTGCTGTTCCTCTACAGGACTCTTCTGTCCCAGCCGGCACATCTCTCCAGGTTCATACTCCCCCCCCCCCGTTTCAGACCTCTTTGGTTCCATCCATAGTTTCCCCGATCTCTACTTGGTCTTCCTCACCTGTCTCTGAAATCATGGTATCAGCGTCTTTCTTATCTGCTGAGACACTTGACGCTTTCTCTGAGTATATTGTGGAGACGAAATTCTAGATGGGCACCGGGGCGCCTCCTCCTACCTCTTCTTATTTTTCACGACCCTCACAGCAATCTTTTCCTTCACAGCATTCCAATTCCTCCTTGCTTACATGCTTTCCATTGCTTCAATAGATTTTATCGCTTCTTATTGTTAACATACCTGTCTTTGTGAATAATGACTTATTCATGGCCTCGGGTAATCGGGGAGAGCTCCAAATGTTGTTCTCCCAGTTTTCCCCAGCATGTGTAGGTTACAAGAGCCCAAAATTCGTTCAGCTGTTATATGTCCCATTTCGGGCAATGTCCTGTTACATTCTTCTGATCCCTTTCCTGATGAATGATTTAATGAGAGTGCGTTTCTTGAGGGCGTTGGTATACCGTATCAACAGGTCTTTGTTCGTTCTCTGTTACTGCAGCCTGTCTTTATTTGCATAGATGGTATACAGTTTTCTCTCTATATATTTCTACTCTTCCCGGGCATTATGTATCTCGGATATTGCATTCTTGATCTCTTCTCTACCGCCGCCCAGTGATTTTTAACGCTCACCATCATCTGTGGGGAGGGTCCCACTGTGACTCTCGTGGTGATCAGTTAGAGACTTTTTGCTTCACATCCTCTTCATATTTTAAAGATGGGTGTTCCCACCCATTTTGACTCTCGCATTGATCTTTCTATCTGCTCCTCATCAATTGCACTTGATTACGTCTCTGTTCACCCAGATTTACACGAGTGATCACTTTGATATTATTACTTCTTCTATATATTCTTGATCGCCTCGTAGGCCCCGTTGGCAATTTAGATGAGCAAACTGGGACTTATGCCCTTTTATGGGGACTCTACTTCGTCCTTTATTGATGAACTGGTGCACCAGTTTTCGACATTCGTTTTGACTGCAGAATCATATTCTATTCCTCAAACCTCAGGCAGGCATTCTTAGACATGCGTGCTTTGGTGGTCTCCATGTGCCCGTGCAGTACATTTGAAACGTGCTGCTGGAGCCGTTATCATATAATTGGACCTCAGATCGTTTTTTGGCTCTAAGTGGGCAAGGGCAGCCGCTCACTGCGTCATACGCAACGCTAAATGCACTTGTTGGCAAGACTAAGTGTCTACCATTACCTCGACTTCCTCTGTGTGTGAGGTTTGAAAGAAAATTTGGAAATTGTGTGGCAAATACGCTCTGGACCCAGCAATAGAGCAATTGCCCTTGGATTTCTCCTCTAATGGATTGGAGCTATATAACGTACCTTCAACTCTCCTAGAGCTCGAGTCTACGCTTTCTGCCAATCATCGGCAGCTGTGCCTGATGATGATCATATTAATATGTTACTACATCTGCATTCTGTAGCCCTTACAGTCCTTTTACGTCTTTTCAATGTTATTTCTTATTGAAAAGACGCAAAAGGACTGTAAGGGCTGTAGATTGCAAATGTAGTAGCATCAACCTCAACAATGGAAATCTGCCTTTGTACTACACTTTCGCAAGCCAGGACTCATTGCTTCACTTAGATACGTATGTGTGAAATGCCTTTGCTAACACACTCCATCCTAGCAGTCTTTTCTCATCTTGAGAAGGGATATGATATAACTTGGAGGTATAATATTTTAGCCCAGGCCACTCCTTACGCCTCTGAGGTAATCTAACGACCTTGCTGCTTTCTTATTTGACAGACATTTTCCTGTCCGTGTTGCCACCTCGCTTTCCTCAGACTTTGTTCAGACCGAGGGAGTCCCACAAGGTTGTGTCCTTAGCACTACTCTTTTCCTCTTATCTATAAATGACCTACCTTCCATTCTTCCATCGCATATTTGGTTGTCACTTTATGTGAATGACTTCGGTATAGCTTACGCAGGCGCTGACTGTCACCTGGTAGCAGCCTCCCTTCAGGATGTGACTGACCGAGTTTCCTATTGGGCCACTTCTAATGGATTTAAATTTTCTAGTATGAAAACCCATTTCATTGTCTCCACTTGACGTGCTCTTGTCCCAGTTATTCCATTGTATTTACATGGCTCACGTATTCTAGAATGTGATACGGTCAAGTTTCTTGGCCTTCTCTTCGATAGCCGGTTGACATGGAAACCTCACATTTCCTCTTTGAAGGCAGCTTGCAATGGTCGGCTGAATCTCCTTAAAATTCTTGCGCATCGTTCATTGGGAACAGATCGCCGGACTCTCCTCCGTTTGCATTCCACCCAAGTCTTGTCCAAGCTGGATTATCGCGACCAAGTCTATTCTGCAGCTTCTCCTACAACTCTTTGTGAGTTAGGTCCCCTTCATCATCATGGCCTACGTTTATGACTTGGTATCCTTCGTTCATCCTCTGTTGAAAGCCTCAATACAGAAACAAATGTTCATTCCTTAGCTGAGCGTCGTGATGCTCATTGTCTCCGTTACTTTGTCCGCGCTCATGACATTCGTGTTCCTTCTACATATAGGTTGGTCTCAGACGTTAGTAGAAGCCCATTATTTGTTCGGCACTTCTGCTTACTCCAATCGTTTTCTCTTCGTCTTCATTCACTCGTCTTCTCTCCAGTTGCCTCCCTTGTATGTTCATTTAGCGTCTGCCTTTTCCCTTCCCCCTTGGAAGGTTCCGACGGTTCGTGTCTGTTCTCCTCTACTGCCGTGCGCCACAGCTCTCCTACATACGACTGCTTCTCGCTCTCTCTTTCTCGATCACTTCAGGTCACATGCTGATGCCGTTGCTGTTTATACAGATGGTTCTAAATCTTCTGACGGTGTTGGGTTCGCGGCGGTGTTCCCTGACGATGTTGTCCGAGGTCATTTGTTAGACTCGGCTAGTATTTTTACTACCGCGTTGTGTGCTATCCTCATAGCGCTTCTCTGTATTACATATGTGTCTCCTTCGATGTTTGTAATCATTTCAGATTCCCTCATTGCTTTACAAGCCATTAAACAATTTGATTCCCCTCATCCATTGGTCCTTCGTATTCAACTATGGCTGCTCTGTGTGGCTAGCAAAAACAAAGATGTCGTTTTCTGTTGGGTCCCTGGACACTTTGATGTGTAAGGTAATGAAAAAGGGATGCGCTGTCAGTCGCGGTAATGACTTCCTTTTCCTATAGAGATTTTCCCTTTCGAGGATTATTTTGTCTCTCTGCCTGTCTTCGGGCCTTTGGGGCAACAACGGGGGTCAGACATCACCATAAATTGCACCCCTAAAAAATCGTTTTTAGTTTTGTGGCATTTTTTTACCCCCGTGCCTCTCGGGAACTGCGCTCTCCCGTCCCCCGCTTTGGCCAAACCCGCCTTACCCAGGGGGTGCCCCTCATGGGACGACACACTATCCCTGTGAGTTTGGGGGTCCTTATTTTGGTTCCCCCCCCTTTTCATTGGGGGTTTGCCTTTTTCCCCACGAGTTCGCAGGATTTATTTCCCAAAACCGGCGCCGCCTTACCACCCCTTACCTTTTTTTTTCCCCTTCTTGCAGACGGTCCTGCCTTTGATTTAAATCACTTTTTGACTTTTGTCACAAATGTTTTAAAACTGAACGAACTTTGACACATACCCTTAGTCCTTTCATCTCTTTCCCCCCCTCACCTAAAACCCCCTTTTTCTACTTTGTTTTTTTAAATAGCCCCGTTCTTTTTATTCCCTGAACCTGTAGCCCTTTTTTGTCGGTTTACCGTTTTTCCTTTTATTATAATAATTAACAAAAACCCGGGGCAACAGGGGTTTAGAGCGGGTCGCTCCTGCCTGTCCCAGCTACGGGACCACCATAAAAGGCCCGGATGCTTTGGAGGAAAAACAAAATGCAGTTGTTTTTAATCATAGACTTTGCGAAACCCTTTAAACAAGTGCGACCAGGGTGTAATAGCGCACAAAATACGTGAAAAAGGAATAGCAGGAAAATTTGGGTATTTGGGATCTAAACCCCCCTTCAAATAAAACAAAAAAAATAATATAAACAAAAAAAGTCGAGGGGGGGCTACCGTGAAAACCTTTCCACAAGGCACAACTCGCCCCCCCACTTGTTCCTCACCTCATATCTGACACAGAGATGTAACATAGCTTCGTATCTTCCTTTGCAATGACCCCCCCAAATTGCCAGACTGTCCCCACAAAACCCGCAAGACTCCAAGCGGACATAAACCAAATTTTTAAAACAAGTCGCGATGAGGTTCTTTGAGGGAAAAATTTTCAAACCCCCCTCTAGGAAAACCGAAAAAAAAAAAACTGAACATAAAAAAGTTCCAACCCACACAATGAACGGAAACAACTGAAGGACCGGGGAGGATAAGTCTGAGAACTACTTTCAAGACCACAACAATGTACACCACATCGATGGGGAAAAAATGGGAGGGTTTTAATGAAACCTTCAAAACAAGATAAACCCATATATACTTTTCAAACGCTTTTCCTGTGGGCTGGAAATTTGGTCACAAACGCCCCCCTTTCAAGGCGGCGAAATTGCAAAACCTCGAAATATACAAGAACTTTCAACGCACGCATAAAAACAGAAAAGCACCTAAATTACTGCAAAACGGATGAATTCCCTTGATTCGTTTTCCCTGGAACAGGCGAGAATGATACATGGAAATACACTAGAAAAATCCTAGGGAACTTCCTAAATCCACACACAATAATCACTCCTTCGAAAGCAAACGTTTGGGCGGGGGAGATGCAAAACCCCCCCCCCAATGAAAAGCAGGGGAGCCAAAAGTACCTAAAGACAACACAATAAGTTTTGGGGGCCCCCAGGACTGTTAAAAATCCTCCCAGCAAATACAAGGGGAAAAACAATATACCCCTGGCTGTTTTTTTTTTCAAGAAGCGGGCGAGGCACCTAAAATCAGTACCGGGCCAGCCAAACTGTTTTAATGTCTTTTTAACGGGCACCACATACAACCTGATGACCTTTCCCGACAACGACGAGGCATGATCACGAACTGGCCCCGCGGGACGTAGACCCCCCAAAAACCCCCCCCTAGTTACTCCATATGATTTAAACCCCAGTTTTGTTTTAAATTTAAGTGCTATGCAAAACCCCCAAACGTTCTGATTCCACAAGAAAATAATATGGGGGCCTTTAAAAAGGCAATATTTTTGCTGAAAGAAATTGGAATGACATTCCACTAGTGGGGGGCCCCCCACCTTGAATTACCTCTTATTATAGATTTTTTTTTGAACATTAAACGGAAGACTCAAGGACCATATTTCATGATAAATACCAAGGGGCATAATTAAGTGGTAGGAATAGACTTTCTCCATGGGGGAAATGGAACAGAATTCTTCCTCCCCAAGCCATGCGTGTTGTAAAGGGGACTAAAAAAGCCCGGGGGCAAGGGCTAGTAACCCCTTCTCCTGTAATATTACTAAATGTAAAAGGAAAATGAAATTAACCCCTTTTGGGCCACCCTGCCTCGGTGGGATACGGCCGGTGTGTTGAAAGAAAGAAAGGAAAGACTTCTAAAAGTAAAGAGAAAGGGTATGCACAGAGAAGTTTGGAAGTAAATGACGTTGGGAATTTAAAAAAGTGAAAATGAATGAGATCTTAAGAGAGAAGAGAAGAGAGAGAGAGGAGAGGAGAGAGAAGAGAGGAGAGGAGAGAGGGGGAGAGAAAAGAGGGAAGAGAGAGAGAGAGAGAGAGAGAGAACGAAAAAACAAAAGAAGAAAAGACGAGGACATGACTGAAACGTCTTAATACATGTCGCTTCTTCAGCACTTGTGGCTACACATTTTCTCAAATGCCTTGATCAGTGTATACGTGTATTTTACCTACAACCTCTCAGTATCACCAGACAGTTTTAAAAAAACCCCTGAAACAAATATCACAAGAAAAATGCGCAGAGAAACCAAAGGTAAGATGTATCGTAGTAAAGACATTATACAAAAAACAATGAATACTGAATCGAAAAACCAAACCGAATGACAAAAAAAAAAAGACCAGATGAACCAAAACACTTTAAACTGAAAAAAAAACTTAACTAAAAGATTGAGGCTGAGCTAAAAATAAAGCGAAAAAAGTCTTTAAAAAACCCAGGCAAAGGCCAGTGGGTTTAAACCCCCGTCACATTCTTCCGTTTTAATGCCCCCGCAGCGGGGTGACTGACACGGGGTTTGGGGCCCCAAATATAGTTACGCGGAAAAAACCCTTTTTAAAATTTGCCAATTTTTTTCCCCGGAGCACACCCTCAGTAGAAGATTTAAAGATGGCGGGAGAGGGAAGACAGACAAATCCAGGGTGAAGATAAATAATTTGTTATAGGGAAGGGTGGGAGAGAGAGAGAGAGAAAGAGAAATAGAAAACTAGAAAAAACGAATGAGGAGAGAAAGAGGGGGAACGAGAGGGAGAATGGGAGTGAGAGAATGGGAATATCACTCGGTAAGTCTTGCAAACAAAGCAGCCAAGGAGCTAAAATTACCAAGGTGTATGTCCTACCTGCTCAACACCAGAGGCAACTAAGACTGTACGAGGCACAAGTGCACTCACACCATGAGTAAGCACCATTCACACCATGAGTTAGCACCACTCACACCATGAGTTAGCACCGCTCACACCATAAGTTAGCACCACTCACACCATGAGTAACCACCACTCACACCATGAGTTAGCACCACTCACACCATGAGTAAGCACCGCTCACACCATGAGTTAGCACCACTCACACCATGAGTAAGCACCACTCACACCATGAGTAAACACCACTCACACAATGAGTAAGCACCACTCACACCATGAGTTAGCACCACTCACACTATGAGTAAGCACCACTCACACCATGAGTAAGCACCACTCACACCATGAGTAAGCACCACTCACACCATGAGTAAGCACCACTCACACCATGAGTAAGCACCACTCACACCATGAGTAAGCACCACTCACACCATGTAAGCACCACTCACACCATGAGTAAACACCACTCACACCATGAGTAAGCACCACTCACACCATGAGTAAACACCACTCACACCATGAGTAAGCACCACTCACACCATGAGTTAGCACCACTCACACTATGAGTAAGCACCACTCACACCATGAGTAAGCACCACTCACACCATGAGTAAGCACCACTCACACCATGAGTAAGCACCACTCACACCATGAGTAAGCACCACTCACACCATGAGTAAGCACCACTCACACCATGTAAGCACCACTCACACCATGAGTAAACACCACTCACACCATGAGTAAGCACCACTCACACCATGAGTAAACACCACTCACACCATGAGTAAGCACCACTCACACCATGAGTAAACACCACTCACACCATGAGTAAGCACCACTCACACCATGAGTAAGCACCACTCACACCATGAGTAAGCACCACTCACACCATGAGTAAACACCACTCACACCATGAGTAAGCACCACTCACACCATGAGTAAGCACCACTCACACCATGAGTAAACACCACTCACACCATGAGTAAGCACCACTCACACCATGCGTAAGCACCACTCACACCATGTAAGCACCAATCACACCATAAGTAAGCACCACTCACACCATAAGTAAGCACCACTCACACCATGAGTAAGCACCACTCACACCATGAGTAAGCACCACTCACACCATGAGTAAGCACCACTCACACCATGAGTAAGCACCACTCACACCATGAGTAAGCACCACTCACACCATGAGTAAGCACCACTCACACCATGAGTAAACACCACTCACACCATGAGTAAGCACCACTCACACCATGAGTAACCATCACTCACACCATGAGTAAGCACCTTTGCCATGGAAGCCTCTCCCGTCCCCTCTGTCTCAGCTACGACTTCTGGACGGAATAAAGGACTGTGCAAGACGATTTATCTCTTGTTATGGAGATTAACACTTTGGGAATCTTGTTTGATTTATGTCTAGTATTTAACATTAAGGTTTCTTAGGAGATCTCGGAATATAGAAGTATAGTGGCTATTACAATACTTTGGATGTATTAATAAATCATTGTATGGAGCAAGGAGGGTAAATATTATAGCTGTTAATATGCAACGGATCATCGTAGGGAATGACTTTGAGAGTGTATAAATCTATAGAGGAGGGAAGACTGGGTAGGGGTCGGACTAGGGCAGGGTGGAGGGAGAGGGTAAAGGTGGTTTTGTGTGCGAGGGGCTTGGACTTCCAGCAAGCGTGCGTGAGTGTGTTAGGAGCGAATGGAGACAAATGGGTTTTAAGAACTTCACATGCTGTTGGAGTGTGAGCAAAGTAACATTTATGAAGGGGTTCAGGGAAACCGGCAGGCCGGACTTGAGTCCTGGAGATGGGAAGTACAGTGTCTGCACTCTGAAGGAGGGGTGTTAATGTTGCAGTTTTATAACTAATGTAAGCACCCCTCTGGCAAGACAGTGATGTGGATGATGGTGATTTTTTTTCTTTTTCGGGTCACCCTACCTTGGTGGGAGACGGCCAATGTGTAATTTAATGATTTTGTGTTTGTGTGTGTGTGTGTGTGTGTGTATATATATATATTATATATATTATATATTATATATATATATATATATATATATATATATATATATATATATATATATATAAATATTATATATATATATATATATATATATATATATTATATATATATATATATATATATATATTTATATTATATATATATATATATATATATATATATATATATGTCGTGCCGAATATGTAAAACTGGTCAATTAGCAAGAACTCATTTAAAATTAAGTCCTTTCCAAAATTTTATCTTATACGTTTAAAGATATATTTTTTTCATTAATGTTAATGTAAAAAAATTAATTTTTCACCAAAAGAATCTTAGAAAACTTACCTAACCTTATTATAACAAAATCAATTTATTTTAGCCTAACCCAACTAAATATATTTTAGATTTGTTTACAATAATTTAATACTAAACAAACACAGTGAAATATATTTTTTTCGTTAGGTTCAGAATGATTTTGGCGAAATTATTGCATACACAAATTTTCACTTGTCCTATATGGCAAGATGAACGTTACTATTTAAGCCAAGATCGCAAGTTCTGCCTATTCGGCACGACATATATATATGTATATATATATATATATATATATATATATATATATATATATATATATATATATATATATATATATATATATAAACACACACTCTTAAATTACACTTTAATAGCATTGATTTTAACACATTCCTTCTATTCCGTTTTCATAAATTCTTATTTTGTTTATCATCTAATTTTTCCACATTTCTTTTCAAGGTGTCCCGAGGTTTGGTTGGCAGCGCACTAGACTCACACACTGAGTGTTCGTTTCGATTCCCGGCATGGGTGGAAACGTTGGGTATATTTCGTTACACCTGCTGCCCCTGTTCACCTAGCGGTAAGTAGGTACCCGGGTGTTGGTCGACTGTTGTTCAGTATCCTGGGGGGTGGTAGTAGTATACCTTAGTTATGAACTGAGTTATGAACTGAGGTACGATTTAAGTTCTTATCTTGTAAACTGATTTGTAAACCATACCACGGGTGGAGTTAAAACCCACGATCAGAGAGTCACAAAACTCCTGATCGCGGGTTCTAACCCAACCCGTGGT
Organism: Cherax quadricarinatus; assembly: GCF_026875155.1. Classification (NCBI taxonomy): domain Eukaryota; kingdom Metazoa; phylum Arthropoda; class Malacostraca; order Decapoda; family Parastacidae; genus Cherax; species Cherax quadricarinatus. Next base: position 11,914,893 of record NC_069492.1, on the reverse strand, counting down.
ATGGTTTGTTTATAATCGTGTCATTACGATTTCGTGACTCACTGATTTGTATATTAGAAAAAGATGGTAAGTTTGAGGGTGGATATATTTCTACAACGATTTAAAAAATATTTCGTTATCGTGCAATTTCGATTTAATTATTCATATTTTTATAGCTAAGGTAATTGGTTATAATTATAATCATAATTTTTAATCGGGTGGACCGGTGCGCCAGTGGAAGGGTTCGGTCAGATAACTAAAAGGTCCAGCTGTGGGTCATCTTGTGACTAAGATACGAATAAGGAAAACTTGTCCTGTTTCCTGACAAACCTAACCTAACCTAACGTAACCTAACGTAACCTAACCTAACCTAACCTAACCTAACGTAACGTAACGTAACCTAACGTAACCTAACCTAACCTAACCTAACCTAACCTAACGTAACGTAACCTAACGTAACCTAACCTAACCTAACCTAACCTAACCTAACCTAACCTAACGTAACCTAACCTAACGTAACCTAACCTAACCTAACCTAACGTAACCTAACCTAACCTAACCTAACCTAACCTAACCTAACCTAACGTAAACCTAACCTAACCTAACCTAACCTCACCTCACCTCACCTCACGTCACCTCACCTCACCTCACGTCACCTCACCTCACCTCACCTAGCTACTGAAGGCTGATATTAAATCTTTAATAGTTTTCAATGTATTTAAAATTATTTTCTTGAAGTATATCGTTATATTCATTAATATTTGTTAACAATGTTATTTCTTCTGTTGTGTTTGGTCCAAGGAGCCGCAACTACCCTAATTCTTGCCTTACTACCCACTCTATACTCGTGTTCTTAACTTCTCAACCATTTCCCTTAAGGGTTCCTTAACCCTTCAAGAGTCCCTGATCATCTCCATTAACTCCATTAGAATTACCAGGTCCCACCTTCTCGTCTTTGCTACTAACGAGATCTTTTAGCTAAGACTCTTTCTCCTAACCTTTAGAATCCTACTAGGTCTTTTAGCTAGAAACCCTCTGTCCCTAACTTTTTTCTATCAAAGTAGATATTTTAGCTAGAAACCCTTATACCTCTTAGCTTATAGCTTCCCCATTTTCCTAACTGCCCAGCCACTGTCTAGCCTTCCCTCTCCTTCCCATCCGTCTTAGCTGCGTCTAACCCCTCCTTTTAGCCCTGTTCACTTTCCTGTGGTTCTTGAGGAGCACCATTAATATTCTCTGAGGCCCCACAAACATTATGGAAGTTTCAGAGCATATTCTCTTAACGAGACAGAAAAACAAACATATTTCTCCCGGGCCTCCCTACTCTGGCTGCCTCAGTCTCTCCGTAAAATTTCCTGGTGTAAACACGAACGTATACTATATCATAACATTATATAAATAAATACCAAACACACACACACACACACACACACACACACACACACACACACACATACACATAAATATATATATATATATATATAAATTATATATATATATATATATATATATATATATATATATATTATATATATATATATATATATATATATATTATATATAAATATATATATATATATATTATATATATATATATATATATATATTCTTTCTTTCAACACACCGGCCGTATCCCACCGAGGCAGGGTGGCCCAAAAAGAAAAACGAAAGTTTCTCTTTTACATTTAGTAATATATACAGGAGAAGGGGTTACTAGCCCCTTGCTCCCGGCATTTTAGTCGCCTCTTACAACACGCATGGCTTACGGAGGAAGAATTCTGTTCCACTTCCCCATGGAGATAAGAGGAAATAAACAAGAACAAGAATTACAAAGAAAATAGAAGAATACCCAGAAGGGTGTGTATATATATGCTTGTACATGTATGTGTAGTGTGACCTAAGTGTAAGTAGAAGTAGCAAGACGTACCTGAAATCTTGCATGTTTATGAGACAGAAAAAAAGGACACCAGCAATCCTACCATCATTTAAAACAATTACAGGCTTTCGTTTTACACTCACTTGGCAGGACGGTAGTACCTCCCTGGGCGGTTGCTGTCTACCAACCTACTACCTACCTACATATATATATATATATATATATATATATATATATATGTTTATTTCTGTGGTGTTATTAAACGCACAGATGTCTCCCAATGATGAGTGTACTCACCTAATTGTGGTTGCAGGGGTTAATACTCAGCTCCTGGCCCCGCCTCTTCACTGATCGCTACTAGGTCCTCTCTCTGCTTCCTGAGCTTTGTCTTACCTCGTCTTAAAGCTATGTATGATTCCTGCCTCCACTACATCGCTTGCTAGGCTATTCCACTTCCTGACGACTCTGTGACTGAAGAAATACTTCCTAACATCCCTGTGACTCGTCTGAGCCTTCAGCTTCCAATTGTGACTCCTTGTTTCTGTGTGTCCTCTCTGGAACATCCTGTCTTTGTCCACCTCGTCTATTCCACGCATTATTTTGTATGTTGTTATCATGTCTTCCCTGGCTCTCCGGTCCTCCAGTGTCGTCAGTCCGATTTCCCTCAACCTTTCCTCGTACGACATTCCCCTGAGCTCTGGAACTAGCCTTGTTGCAAACCTTTGTACTTTCTCTAATTTCTTGACGTGCTTGACCAGGTGTGGGTTCCAAACTGGTGCTGCATACTCCAGTATGGGCCTGACGTACACAGTGTACAGTTTGTGTGTGTGTGTGTGTGTGTGTGTGTGTGTGTGTGTGTGTGTGTGCACACGTGCGTGCATGTGCGAATATACTCACCTATGTGTAATTACTAAGGTCGATTCACTGCTCTTAGCTCCACCTCTTCGCTGGTCACTTCTAGGTCCACTCTCTCCCGTACGTCCTCTTAAAGCTATGTATGAATTCGGCCATTATCACTTCACTCTCTAGATTGTTTTATTTCCTGACAACTCTAAGACATACTTCCTAAAATCCCTATGACTCGTCTGAGTTCGTAACTTCAATTTCCCATATCTGGAATATTTTGTCTCTGTTCACCTGTCCATGCCTCTCAATATTTTGTACGTAGTTATCATATCACTCCTAGTCGCTCCTAGTCATCAGATTGAGTTCCTTTAACCTCTCCTCATAGGACATACCTCTTAGTTCCGAGACTAGTTTTGTTACAAACCCCTGGACTTTCTCCAATTTCTTGTGGGTTCCATACCGGTGCTGCGTACTCTAATATGGGCCTGACATACACGGTGTACAGTGTCGTGAACGACTCCTTAGATGTAATAATGCTATTGTTAGATTTGTCAGGGCCGCATTTGCTGTAGCAGTTATTTGGTTGACGTGCACTTCAGGGGATAGTCTCGGAATGATAATCACGCCGATGTCTATCTAAATAAGACAATTTAAATTTTATCTGACATCGCTACTCCACCACCCTTCCGGTTGACCCTATCAGTGTAGAATAGTTTATAACCCTGTATGTTGCATTCAGAAGGCATTTCTCTATTTTTCGGGTTGAACCAGGTCTCTGTTATACCAATAATATCTATATTACCTGCAATCGCAGGTAATTTTAGCTCATCTATCTTATTTCTTAGACTTCTACTATTTGTACAGTAAACCTTAAGGGAGCTAGTTACTCATTGCCCTCTACTACCTCTTTGTTTGTTTTGGCTTCGACAACCCTACCAGGCAGGTAGGTAAGACACATGTGCAACAATTAGGTATCTTTGGGTTGGGCAAATGCTTTGTTTTGGGTTGGGCAAATGTTTTGTTAGTGGGATGGATTGTGAAGGACCTGCCTAGTATGGGCCAACAGGCCTGCTGCAGTGTTCCTCTGTTCTTATGTTCTTATGAGTGAAGTTTGCAGTCTTTGACCCCCTCCGCCAGCCTGTGCTCTTTTCCCTGTCTTCTGTGTCCTTCTCCAATCATCATAATTTTGCTTTTGGTGGAGTTTAACTCAGGAGCCATTTGTCAGTCCAGGCTTGTAGCCTGTCCAGGTCACTTTTTAGCCTTTCCTGGTTCTCGTCCGCTTGTTTTATCCTCCTCAGTTTTATGTCGTCTGAGAACAGTAATGCATCTGACTCTATTGCTTCTGTCATATCGTTTACATATGCAAGAAACAACACCGGCCCTAGAAGTAATCCTTGTGGAACCCTATTCGGCATATGCTCCCACTCTGACACCTTTTTACGGATCATCACTCGTTGTTTCCTTCCTGTCAGGTATTCCCTGATCTATTGCAGTGCTTTACCTGTTGTTATTACCTGTGTGTGTGTGTGTGTGTGTGTGTGTGTGTGTGTGTGTGTGTGTGTGTGTGTGTGTGTGTGTGTGTGTGTGTGTGTGTGTGTGTGTGTGTGTGTGTGTGTGTGGTAGTAATAGTAGTATGTGTGTGTTTGTGTTCACCATGTATTCGTCTACACATTGCAGGAGTACACTTTCAGCCTCTCCGCAGGCCATTAGCGGATTTCGTCACTCCATGCTGTGTGAGCCCTTGCATCCCTTTTGTCAAATTTCGGGACCTCATTTGCTGTGTTCTGTGTTCAACTCCGTATGAGTTGACCTATTTATAACAGTGCTTCTTCTCCCTTTCTCAGAAGTAAAGTCAAGATTCTCCCATCTTTCTTGTGCTGTTTCTTTTCACATTTAAACAAAATATATTAGAAATTCAGCCGTGCGTGGTAACGAGCACCATGGGGCTTATTGTATTCATTGTCCTCTTGTGAGAATCACTTAGGGTGAATATAAGGTCCAGTGTTGATTTTTCATTCTTTTGCATCTCTTTCTCTTTATGTATCAGTTCGTCCCTGACAAACTGATACATGAAGCTGGAGGTGACTCTAAAAACTTAGGTTTTTCACATTTCTGGTTCGCTGTGTGGCTCCAGATTCTCCTAGAGGTTGAACTCTCCCATGAGAAGTTCTACTGGTGTAGGCTCTTCTAGGCACCAGAACTCCTTGTCCGCCATTGCTCATTTACTGCCATTATATCCCTGTGGTTGTCTCCTGCTAGTTACTGGTGGATTCCACATCTTTACTATCACCTACTTGGATTCCCAATTCTGAGTGTGCCTACTATATAATCATTTGATTCCTCTCATCTCCTCGAAACTCTGCTGATTTCTGAATACGAATGCTACAACTTTACCGCCACTCTTGCCATTTCTCATAATTAAATATGTTGGGAAGATATCATCTGTTATCACCTTTATGAGCTTTGTCTCTGTGAGTGCTACGAAGTCTAGGAATGCCTCTATCGCAGTATTCGTTCTTTCCTGTCGTCACTCTTGTTTGCTATTGCGTATTCCCGAAGGAGGCGCTTTTAAAGGTTACCTGATATATTTTATTTTCTTCTTGCAACTTTTCGTTGTTATTCCGCACATAATATGAGGCTTCAATAATAATAATAATAATAATAATAATAATAATAATAATAATAATAATAATAATAATAATAATAATAATATAATAATAATAGTAATAATATAATCATGGGGAAGCATTAAACCCGTAGGATTATACAGCACCTGTGGGGGGATGAAAGGTATTCAGGCTTAATTCAGGGAACCGGAGCACAGATCCAATTCCCTAGATCATGAGCCCCTCTCCAGCGTCAAGGAACCTTTATTGAGGGTATATAATAATAGTAATTATTTCTACAAGCACATTTACAAGGTATACAGACCATAGTTGACATCAATGACATACTACTATATAGAAAGTCGCTTGTTAAGCAGAGCATTTCCCGCAAATTAGGTCAGTTTTGTTACAGGATGCGACCCACACCAGTCCACTAACACCCAGGATGCGACCCACACCAGTCCACTAACACCCAGGTACCCATTTTACTGATGGGTGAACAGGGACAACAGATGTCTTATGGAAACACGTCCTAATGTTTCCAGCCGTACCAGAGATCGACCCCGGATAAATGCTTTGATAACTTCCAAAACCTTCCCTGGCGTAGCTTCGAATGTTTAGAAAACGTGCCTCCTCATTTGACGACGGTGAAGGGCGAAATTAAGTATGTATTATATATGTAGGTAGTAGGTTGGTAGACAGCAACCACCCAGGGAAGTACTACCGTCCTGCCAGATGACTGTGAAACAAAAACCTGTAACTGTTTTGCATGATGGTAGGATTGCTGGTTTCTTTTTCTGTCTCATAAACACGCTAAGATAACAGGGATATCTTGCTACTCCTACTTACACTTTGGTCACACTTCACAGACACGCACATGCATATATATATATACATACATCTAGGTTTTTCTCTTTTTTCTAAATAGCTCTTGTTCTTTTTTATTTCTTCTATTGTCCATGGGAAGTGGAAAAGAATCTTTCCTCCGTAAGCCATGCGTGTCGTATGAGGCGACTAAAATGCCGGAGCAATGGGCTAGTAACCCCTTCTCCTGTATACAATTACTAAAAAAGAGAAGAGAAAAAAACTTTATAAAACGGGTTGCTTAAATGTGCGTGGATGTAGTGCGGATGACAAGAAACAGATGATTGCTGATGTTATGAATGAAAAGAAGTTGGATGTCCTGGCCCCTAAGCGAAAAAAAAGCTGAAGGGGGTAGGAGATTTTCAGTGGGGGGAAAATAAATGGGATTAAATCTGGAGTATCTGAGAGAGTTAGAGCAAAGGAAGGGGTAGCAGTAATGTTAAATGATCAGTTTTTGGAAGGAGAAAAGAGAATATGAATGTGTAAATTCAAGAATTATGTGGATTAAAGTAAAGTTGGATGCGAGAAGTGGGGCATAAAAGCGTGTATGCACCTGGAGAAGAAAAGAAAAGCAGAGGAGAGAGAGAGATTTTTGGGGGGGTGTTAAGTGAATGTATAGGAGCCTTTTAACCAAGTGAGAGAGTAATTGTGGTAGGGGACTTGAATGCTAAAATAGGAGAAAAATTTTAGAGAGGGTGTGGTTTGGTAAGTTTTGGGGGTGCCAGTGTAAATGATAATGGAGCCCCCTTTTATTGAAAATTTGTATAGAAAGGGGTTTTGTATAGGTAATACATATTTTAAGAAAAAGAGGATAAATAAGTATACACGATATGATGTAGGGCGAAATGACAGTAGTTTGTTGGATTATGTAATGGTAGATAAAAGACTGTTGAGTAGACTTCAGGATGTACATGTTTATAGAGGGGCCACAGATATATCAGATCACTTTCTAGTTTGTAGCTATACTGAGAGTAAAAGGTAGATGGATACAAGGAGAATAGAAGCATCAGGAAGAGAGAGGTGAAGGTTTATAAACTAAAAGAGAAGGCCAGTTAGGGTAAGATATAAACAGCTATTGGAGGATAGATGGGGTAATGAGAGCATAGGCAATGGGTCGAAGAGGTATGGGGTAGGTTTAAAAATGAAAGTGTTAGAGTGTTCACAAAGTTTGTGGTTACAGGAAAGTGGGTGCAGGAGGGAAGAGGAGCGATTGGTGGAAAGATGATGTAAAAGAGTAGTAAGGAGAAAAAGTTACATATGAGAAGTTTTTACAAAGTAGAAGTGATGCAAGGAGGGAAGAGTATATGGAGAAAAAGAGAGAAGTTAAGAGAGTGGTGAAGCAATGTAAAAAGAGAGCAAATGAGAGAGTGGGTGAGATGTTATCAACAAATTTTGTTGAAAATAAGAAAAAGTTTTGGAGTGAGATTAACAAGTTAAGAAACCTAGAGAACAATGGATTTGTCAGTTAAAAATAGGAGAGGAGAGTTATTAATGGAGAGTTAGAGGTTTGGAAGATGGAAGGAATATTTTGAGGAATTGTTTAAATGTTGATGAAGATAGGGAAGCTGTGATTTCGTGTATAGGGCAAGGAGGAAATAACATCTTGTAGGAGTGAGGAAGAGCCAGTTGTGAGTGTGGGGGAAGTTCGTGAGGCAGTAGGTAAAATGAAAGGGGGTAAGGCAGCCGGGATTGATGGGATAAAGATAGAAATGTTAAAAGCAGGTGGGGATATAGTTTTGGAGTGGTTGGTGCAATTATTTAATAAATGTATGGAAGAGGGTAAGGTACCTAGGGATTGGCAGCAGAGCATGCATAGTTCCTTTGTATAAAGGCAAAGGGGATAAAGAGAGTGCAAAAATTATAGGGGGATAAGTCTGTTGAGTGTACCTGGTAAAGTGTATGGTAGAGTTATAATTGAAAGAATTAAGAGTAAGAACGGAGAATAGGATAGCAGATGAACAAGGAGGCTTTAGGAAAGGTAGGGGGTGTGGACCAGGTGTTTACAGTGAAACATATAAAGTGAACAGTATTTAGATAAGGCTAAAGAGGTCTTTGTGGCATTTATGGATTTGGAAAAGGCGTTATGACAGGGTGGATAGGGGGGCAATGTGGCAGATGTTGCAAGTGTATGGTGTAGGAGGTAGGTTACTGAAAGCAGTGAAGAGTTTTTACGAGGATAGTGAGGCTCAAGTTAGAGTATGTAGGAAAGAGGGAAATTTTTTCCCAGTAAAAGTAGGCCTTAGACAAGGATGTGTGATGTCACCGTGGTTGTTTAATATATTTATAGATGGGGTTGTAAGAGAAGTAAATGCGAGGGTCTTGGCAAGAGGCGTGGAGTTAAAAGATAAAGAATCACACACAAAGTGGGAGTTGTCACAGCTGCTCTTTGCTGATGACACTGTGCTCTTGGGAGATTCTGAAGAGAAGTTGCAGAGATTGGTGTGATGAATTTGGTAGGGTGTGCAAAAGAAGAAAATTAAAGGTGAATACAGGAAAGAGTAAGGTTATGAGGATAACAAAAGATTAGGTGATGAAAGATTGAATATCAGATTGGAGGAGAGAGTATGGAGGAGAGTGAACGTATTCAGATATTTGGGAGTGGACGTGTCAGCGGATGGGTCTATGAAAGATGAGGTGAATCATAGAATTGATGAGGAAAAAGAGTGAGTGGTGCACTTAGGAGTCTGTGGAGACAAAGAACTTTGTCCTTGGAGGCAAAGAGGGAATGTATGAGAGTATAGTTTTACCAACGCTCTTATATGGGTGTGAAGCGTGGGTGATGAATGTTGCAGGCGAAGGAGAAGGCTGGAGGCAGTGGAGATGTCATGTCTGAGGGCAATGTGTGGTGTGAATATAATGCAGAGAATTCGTAGTTTGGAAGTTAGGAGGAGGTGCGGATTACCAAACTGTTGTCCAGAGGGCTGAGGAAGGGTTGTTGAGGTGTTCGGACATGTAGAGAGAATGGAGCGAAACAGAATGACTTCAAGAGTGTTTTCAGTCTGTAGTGGAAGGAAGGCGGGGTAGGGGTCGGCCTAGGAAGGGTTGGAGGGAGGGGTAAAGGAGGTTTTGTGTGCGAGGGGCTTGGACTTCCAGCAGGCATGCGTGAGGGGTGTTTTGATAGGAGTAAAATGGAGACAAATGGTTTTTAATACTGAGTGCTGTTGGAGTGTGAGCAAGTAACATTTATGAAGGGATTCAGGGAAACCGGCAGGCCGGACTTGAGTCCTGGAGATGGGAAGTACAGTGCCTGCACTCTGAAGGAGGGGTGTTAATGTTGCAGTTTAAAAACTGTAGTGTAAAGCACCCTTCTGGCAAGACAGTGATGGAGTGAATGATGGTGAAAGTTTTTCTTTTTCGGGCCACCCTGCCTTGGTGGGAATCGGCCGGTGTGATAATAAAAAAAAAAAAAATAAAATTATATATGTGGATATTATATACGTAAAAGTGAGTGCAGTTTTTATTCACGTTAATAACTTTAATTATGTAGACTGATCATTGGAAAGGTCCATTATTTTTGTGTTGTCTACCTGGAGGGTATTCCTGGGATCAACGCCCCCGCGGTCCGGTCCATGACCAGGGCTTCCTGTAGATCAGGGCCTGATCAACTAGGGTGTTACTGCTGGCCACACGTAGTCCAACGTACGAACCATAGCCCAGCTGATCCGGCACCCACTTTAAGTATCTGTCCAGCTCCCTCCTGAGGCAGCCAGGGTTGTAGTCACTGGTGCCGAGATGACTGCTCCATCTTCTTCGTCGGTGGCGATGACGATAATATTTGGGTCATTGGCGAGGTTCTTAAGGGCATTGGCGAGGTTCTTAAGGGCATTGGCGAGGTTCTTAAGGGCATTGGCGAGGTTCTTAAGGGCATTGGCGAGGTTCTTAAGGGCATTGGCGAGGTTCTTAAGGGCATTGGCGAGGTTCTTAAGGGCATTGGCGAGGTTCTTAAGGGCATTGGCGAGGTTCTTAAGGGCACTGATGTATCGTCTAGGAAGATTATTAGAAGCTTCATATATAGCTGCAGTGAGAATGTCCTGTATATAACACTTCTAGAAGCTACTGTCACAGTGTCTGTGGTTTCTGGTAACTAGGTCGAGCTGATGGTTAGGTTTGTGTAGGTTAGTGGTACAGTTGAGGCCCATACTACTACTACTGCTACTACTATACTACTACTACTATACTACTACTACTATACTACTACTACTATACTACTACTACTATACTACTACTACTACTACTACTATATACTATACTACTACTACTATACTACTACTAACTACTACTATACTACTACTACTATACTACTACTACTATACTACTACTACATATACTACACTAACTACTACACTACTACTACTTACTATACTACTACTTACTACTACTACTATACTACTACTACTATACTACTACTACTATACTACTACTACTACTACCTACTACTACTACTACTACTATACTACTACTACTACTATAATACTACTACTATACTACTACTACTACTACTATACTACTACTACTATACTACTACTACTATACTACTACTACTATACTACTACTACTATACTACTACTACTACTACTATACTACTACTACTACTACTACTACTATACTACTACTACTACTACTACTACTACTACTACTATACTACTACTACTGCTACTACTACTACTACTACTATACTACTACTACTGCTACTACTACTACTGCTACTACTACTACTGCTACTACTACTACTACTACTACTACTACTACTACTACTACTACTTCATTCGCCGGTATGCTCCCTGCCCGGGTCTTTTCCAGATGGTGACCCGGTCTTCACTGGTTGTTTCTCGTAGTCAGTTAAGGTGCGTGACGATAGGCTGTTTATCAGGGGCTCTCGTCCCATTTCCTTCCATCGACTGTTAGTGCAGAGGTACCGAAGTTTGCGATTAAGTTTGATCTTCTGTTGGTAGTTGGCTGTGGTGACTGTGCTGAGAATATGCTCAGCAGTGTGGTGGTCAATCTGAAGATTTGCCCTTATATTCCTTGCAGTTTCAAAGGATTCCTTAACGATGTTAGAAAGTTCTTTGGCACATTCAGTAAGGTTAGGTAGCTGGAGAGAAAGGGTGTTTGGAGCTGGAGAGTTTTGTGGGAGTAGACTTAGGGATCACCTTCTCGGCCAGGCAATCTTGTAGGAAGTTGTATCTGTTGCGAAAGCTGTGAGCACGAAGAAGGGTGTCCAAACCATACCACGGCCGGGTGAGAACCCGCGTTCAGAGAATCTCAAAACTCCAGACCGACCCGTTAGCCACTGGACCAGCTAGCCACAATAAGATCCATCCAACTAGATATATTTATACACCTTAGAAAGGTTATCATAGACACCACTGTGTCCACAAATGCAAGTTTTTACAGACGATTCTCCAGCTAGTGTGGCCGTGACGAACTCTAGCTCAAGTTCTAACCCCGCCCGTGGTATGGTTTGTTTGCAATCGTGTCATTACGATTTCGTGAGTCGTGTTAAGGGTGTCAAAATAACTTCTGCATGAAATATCCAAAGTTTCACTGTACCTCTTGTGGACGGCTGCAGTAACTTACAGCCAGGACAGTGGTCATTAAATATACCTGGCGTGCAGGCAGAGCTTAAACCTTACACAAGCAGAATTCTAACAAGCTTAAACCTTACACAAGCAGAATACTAGCAAGCTTAAACCTGGCACAAGCAGAATACTAGCAAGCTTAAATCTTACACAAGCAGAATACTAGCAAGCTTAAACCTACACAAGCAGAATACTAGCAAGCTTAAACATGACACAAACAGAATACTAGCAAGCTTAAACTTGACACAAAAAGAACACTAGCAAGCTGAAACCTGACACAAGCAGAATACTAGCAAGCTTAAACCTGACAAGCAGAACGGTAGGAAGCTTAAACCTGACACAAGCAAAACGGTAGCAAGCTTAAACCTGACAAACAGAACACTACTGCCTCCAAGATAACTAGTAAAGCCCCATTACGACCATGACGACGATCCCCCATAACTAACAACCACAACCCCATACCCCACCCTTGCTCCCACCCCACCATTACCTCAACCACCACCCCTACCCCACTATCACCTCCTCAACCACCACCACTACCGTCACCACTACCACCACCATTACAACCACGACCACCACAAAAATCACTGTGGTAACTGCACGGTACCGTCCTCTCACCCACAAATCGATGGGTTTATTGAAATTTAAACATCAAATGCTACGAAGATTCAGTGTAGCGTTCAAGCTGCAGCTACCAACAACAGCCTCACACCACCACAGTGACTACTGCAGCTACCAACAACAGCCTCACACCACCACAGTGACTACTGCAGCTACCAACAACAGCCTTCCACCACCACAGTGACTACTGCAGCTACCAACAACAGCCTCCCACCACCACAGTGACTACTGCAGCTACCAACAACAGCCTCCCACCACCACAGTGACTACTGCAGCTACCAACAACAGCCTTCCACCACCACAGTGACTACTGCAGCTACCAACAACAGCCTCCACCACCACAGTGACTACTGCAGCTACCAACAACAGCCTCCCACCACCACAGTGACTACTGCAGCTACCAACAACAGCCTCCCACCACCACAGTGACTACTGCAGCTACCAACAACAGCCTCACACCACCACAGTGACTACTGCAGCTACCAACAACAGCCTCCCACCACCACAGTGACTACTGCAGCTGCCAACAAGTCTTGCACCACCACCACCAACGTTCCAGCAGACTGCTGCTGCTGCCAACAGCAGCCTTGCATCACCACAGAAGCCCCAGCATACTGCTGCAACTGCCAACAACAGCCTTGCACCACAACCACCGACGTCCCAGCAGACTGCTGCGGCTGCCAACAGCAGCTTCCCATCACCACAGACGTCCCAGCAGACTGCTGCAGCTGCCAACAACAGCCTTGCATCACCACCACAGACGCCCCAGCAGACTACGGCAGCTGCCAACAAGAGTCTTGCACTACCACCATTGACGTCACAGCAGACTGCTGCAACTGCCATCAACAGCCCTGCACCACAACCACCGACGTCCCAGCAGACTGCTGCGGCTTCCAACAGCAGCTTCACATCACCACAGACGTCCCAACAGACTGCTGCAGCTGCCATCAACAGTCTTGCACTACCAACAACGTCGTACACTCGCTACTTTACTTTCAGATTACGATACTGTAATAGTTATATGACCTGTGACTAGTTTCGAGAGTTCGCCTACTCACTCAGGCCGGTTTAAGACCAAACTTTTTTGATGTGGTAAAAATAGTGTATTCAGGACTACTGTAATGAATCACGAAATCGTAATAACACGTCTGTAAACAAACCACGGAACGGGTAGGGTGTGAACCCATGGCGAGTGAGTCGTTAAACTCCATGCCACTGCGTAAGCCATGGGTTCAAATCGCATTCGTTCCGTGGTTTTCTATAATGAATTAGCTCTATACAGAATTGATAAGGCCAGAAGAACATTCATAGTTACGAATGCGTTCCTGAAAGAGAGCAGGATTCGATTTCACATTCCGGCTGTCGAAAGATCACAAGCTCGTTGTAATACCAGGTTACAAAGTGCAATCTAGATCTCCCGGTGTGAAAGTGTTGTGTTGTTGCTTAGAAAGGTTAGCGAGGACCACAAATTTCTCTCTCCTTTTTTTTTTCTTCAAAGATCCTCTAATAGCTTTTGAATTAGGAATTACGAAGACCTACGGAATAGTACTCTTTGACCATTGTGTGTGGCGCTTCTAATGATGATGATAATGATAATAATAATAATTTTAATTTTTTTTTAATTCTTTGAGGCCCAGCACGAGGGCAGAAAATATGTAAAATAGAGAAGACTGAAAAGGTAGAATAAAGGGTAGTCAGTCCCTCAGCTTAGCAGGTGTTCGGTCCCGCAGTCTTCGATGAATCTAGAGCACTGGCAGGAAAAAGTGAGCTTATGTACTGAAGTCATGAGATTAAAGAATTGCCGCTGGTTGGTGGGATTCCCAGTGGAAGTATGTTATGCCCAAGAGGTAGGTCAGAGGTAGTTGGTTAAGACGTCCTGTGTACCAAGATTTCGATGTTGTTGCTGTATCTGACAAGTATCTTGGCATTACTGGTATGTAATACCCACGACTTAGACATTGCTCAACGCACTATCGCGTTGAAACCAACGCTTGGTCACTAAGTGATTGGAAGCAGGAAATTAAGGTTAACGCGACCAGGATGTGTCCGTAAAAACATGCCAGTTAGGCGATATGTAATTTACAGAAGATATTCGAACCTTGGAAACTTTCAAGCGATGAAAATACAGTAGATACCAGATGTTAACAAGGGGACGACATCCCAGGAGGTAAAACAACAACAACAACAACAACTCTGCCTCTGTAAACTAATAAGCTAGGAAAATACAGTAGATACTAGATGTTAGCAACGAGACGACATCCCAGGAGATAAAACAACAACTCTGCCTCTGTAAAGTAAAAGGAGAGAAATGCACTAATGTGACCATTAAATGGTGCACATCCAGGAGTTGCAACTTGGTCTTTTTACTTTACATATTGTCGGTAATTCTACCAACTTTATTACAACTCTGCCTCTGTAAACTAACAAGGGAGGAAAATACAGTAGATACCAGATGTTAACAAGGGGACGACATCCCAGGAGGTACAAACAACAACTCTGCCTCTGTAAACTAACAAGCGAGGAAAATACAGTAGATACCAAATGTTAACAACGAAACGACATCCCAGGAGGTACAACAACAACTCTGCCTCTGTAAACTAACAAGCGAGGAAAATACAGTAGATACCAGATGTTAACAAGGGGACGACATCCCAGGAGGTAAAACAACAACTCTGCCTCTGTAAACTAACAAGGGAGGAAAATACAGTAGATACCAAATGTTAACAACGAAACGACATCCCAGGAGGTACAACAACAACTCTGCCTCTGTAAACTGGAGAGAAGGTGAGACAGTAAAGAGACGCGCGTCGTTACCCATTGAAATTATGGGAGTGGAAGAGGAGGGAGGTAGAGAGGATGTGAGGTAAGGGATGATAATGGTGATACGAGGAATGATATGAATGGCTGGAGGGAGGATAGGGATGGTAAGGAGATGAGAGGGAGAAGCATGGAACTAGAAGAAAGGGTGTGTAGGACTGAAGGTAGGGAAGGAAGAAGAGATGGAGGATAATGATGGGAGGATGTGAAATAGAGTAACAATAAAGGTATAGAATAGGGGAAATACCTCCTCTTGTCTGTATTTTTTTTTTTACATTTAAAAAATGACCTATACATTGTGGGGGAAACCTTGGATGACGTTTTGGTCTGTTTCGCACCATTATCAAGAAACTTCAAGCCATCTTAGACCATTGTCAGGACGTTTCGAACTATTGCAATCAATTGCCAAGACGTTTCGGTCACAATTGGGTTTTGATTTCTTAATTCTCCAGTCACTATATTGTAATTTTTATTCCTCTTGTAGCTTTTTCTCCCCATTATCTTTCAACTTTCTCTCTCTCTCTCTCTCTCTCTCTCTCTCTCTCTCTCTCTCTCTCTCTCTCTCTCTCTCTCTCTCTCTCTCTCTCTCTCTCTCTCTCTCTCTCTCTCTCTCTCTCTCTCTCTCTCTCTCTCTTTTACACAGGGTTTGACAAGGTTAAGGATCCCTAGCTTTATTGACAAGCCATTTACAGGTTAAGGATTCC
This sequence comes from Cherax quadricarinatus, assembly GCF_026875155.1. Taxonomy (NCBI): domain Eukaryota; kingdom Metazoa; phylum Arthropoda; class Malacostraca; order Decapoda; family Parastacidae; genus Cherax; species Cherax quadricarinatus. The sequence continues at coordinate 11,899,001 of NC_069492.1, read as the reverse complement.
TAACTTTATTGGCAAGCTAAGAGCTGTTACCTACATCAGCTCATTTGAAAGCATTTTTATTGTTATGAGACATACAAGTAGGGAACAGGATGAAGTTGGAGCCATCTGTGGGCCAGCATTTTCATTTGATCAACTGACTTTATCTCGTTGACATCATTATGCTGTACGAATGTGTTCCATACTCGAGTCATCCTGGGTATATATGATCTCAGATGGAGTGATGTTCTGGAGAAGGGTACAGCCAGAGTGAAGTTTCTGCTGGCTGCCCGTCTTGTGGCATAAAAGCTTGTTTCTCGCTGTCCTCGAAGTGGATCCAAGTGTGGTACTTTGACAATATTGGCCTTGTACATAACAGTAAGGCCACCCACATCCCTCCTATGTTGAAGGCTCTGCTGAAATGACAGATCTATCCAGGATGGTTCCAGGCGAGAGATGAGACGTCATGCTCTGTTCTCTACTCTGTCAAGCAGTCGCAGATGAGTGGGGGGGAGGCAGGCAAACCAAGAAAGTGCAGCATACTCAAGGTGTGAGCGTACTTGTGCCTCGTACAGAATCTTGCAACCCCTACTGTCAAGCAGATGCGAGATACGGCGAAGTGCTGTAAGCTTCCTGGCTGCCTTGTTTGCAAGATTTACAACATGGTTCTTCATGGTTAGTTTGGAGTCAAATTTCACCCCAAGGATATCAACTTCTTCTCCAGGTGCCAACACCCTCCCATTCATCCTTACTACTGCACCAGCATTACCATCATGGTGCCTAGAGACGATCATTTGCGTTTTCTCAGGTGCAATTGTTAATTGCCAGTAATTTCTCTCTCTCTCTCTCTCTCTCTCTCTCTCTCTCTCTCTCTCTCTCTCTCTCTCTCTCTCTCTCTCTTTACAGTCAGTGAGACAGGTGCAAGAAAGACTCTGGAAGAAGCAAAAAAATCATATGGAAGAACTACAAGTGGAAATTCCAGTGAAGGGACAAAGTCAAGATTATAGTTAACTTCAACACACACTCTTAACAGTATTTAAAATATTCGTACCGAAGCTGACGAACGACGTCAGTAATTTTTTCAATATTTTCACAACATGTGAGCTTATATAATTATTATTATTCTCCTTTAACTCGCTACATATTTTTTCTTAAGCAATAGTCGATCAAAAGTAAGCTGACTTTATATCTATTTCAACAAAATTATCTTATTCACTTGTATGAGTATCTCCCCTCGTACTCAAATTATGATGAGTATCTCCCTCGTACTCAAATTATGATGAGTATCTCCCCTCGTACTCAAATTATGATGAGTATCTCCCCTCGTACTCAAATTATGATGAGTATCTCCCCTCGTACTCAAATTATGATGAGTATCTCCCCTCGTACTCAAATCTATTATGATGACTATCTCTCCTCGTACTCAAATTATCATGAATATTTCCTCCTCGTACTCAAAGCTATTATGATGAATATTTCCCCTCGTACTCAAAATTATGATGAATATCTCCCCTCGTACTCAAATTATTATGAATATCTCCCCTCGTACTCAAAACTGTTATGATGAATATCTCCTCTCGTACTCAAATTATGATGAATATCTCCCCCTCGTACTCAAGGCTATTAAGATGTCGTGGCATGAGTGGTTAAGTGATTACTGTTAATAACTAGCGCTATTATTGCCTGCCATTTCATTTGTTTGAGACATGTTACTTGACAATTGGAACCATACATTTAATATGTTAGATAATAACACATCAGATAAAGAGAACAACTCCATTACCAGGGGCAATCATGTTCGGAATCATAGGGTAGAATCATTGCTGGTCAAGTACAAGACAGCTAGTGATCTAATTTATTCAAAGGGAGGACTCGCCTGGCGGCTAAAGCTCCCGCTTCACAGTGGGATGGGTTGGATTTGAGTGGGACTTGCACATCAGAGCTTATTTCTTGGGTAGCATTGAAAATTGGGTAGGTCAAATGTTTGTTAGTGGGATGAATTGTAAAGGACCTGCCTAGTATGGGCCAACAGGCCTGCTGCAGTGTTCCTCCTTTCTTATGTTCTTATGTTCTTATGTTCGATTCCCGGCGGGTGGAAACATTTCGACACGTTTCCTTACACCTGTTGTCCTGTTCACCTAGCAGCAAATAGGTACCTGGGTGTTAGTCGACTGGTGTGGGTCGCATCCTGGGGGACAAGATTAAGGACCCCAATGGAAATAAGTTAGACAGTCCTCGATGACGCACTAACTTTCTTGGGTTATCCTGGGTGGCTAACCCTCCGGGGTTAAAAATCCGAACGAAATCTTATCTTACCAGATGCAATATTTTTCCTGGAAGAGGAATGGGGAGCAAATTAATAGGGGAATGCTAATTATTGAGACTACGTTCATTCAGATAAACCGGGAAATTCATGCTGAATGCCATACATATAACGATGTAAATTACACCACACTGACAGTCAACAGAAGCTTGTACATACACAAATAACCCGCACGTAGGAGAGAGGAGCTTACGACGGCATTTCGGTCCGCCTTGGACCACTTATAAAGTGTATCGTTCCAGTCACGGTACTGTGCCTCTTTTGTTATTGTAATAAAGTTGGTAGAATTACCGACAATATGTAAAGTAAAAGGACACAAGTGCAACTAATGTGACATTTATTGTGGCAACGTTTCGCTCTCCAGGAGCTTTATCAAGCCATTACAAACAATACATGGACACAGAGGGTATATAAAGGCTCAGAGTGAGTGAGCCTTTATATACCGTCTGTGTCCATGTATTATTTGTAATGGCTTGATAAAGCTCCTGGAGAGCGAAACGTTGCCACAATAAATGTCACACTAGTTGCACTTGTGTCCTTTTTCTTTTGTTATTTATGAAGCCTTGTCATGATTGGTATTTAATACTAACTGGATAAAGAATTAGACACACGTCCAGTATCTAGGTATTTTTAATTGTAGATGTTAGTATTGCTAAAGCCACTGGAGGGCGAAACGTCTACAAATAAAGATACCCAGATGTTGCACATGTCTAATTCTTTATCAACAAGAAATGTGATGAAGTCGCTATGTACGTGAGGGTTACTTTAAGCTGTGGCTAATCATAGGTGTGATGACAGGCCGTTAAAACCTAGTGATATCATGATAAAAATATATGGGATGATTCACGAAATCATTATAACACGATTGTAAACAAACCACGGAACGGGTGGGACTTGAACCCATGGCGCGTGAGCCATATAACTCTCAGGTCTGTGATTTTTTAGAACTCGCCTGCAGTGGGAGCAAGCCTCACCTGTTCTGTGATTTATATGTGGAGACAGAGGCACTTAAATGCGAATCAAAAGAGGAGAAACTCACCTTATTGACTAATACATATATAAAATTTAAGAGAGATAAAGCCAAAAGAGAATATGAAAATAGTTCCTCTCAGTTATTTAGGAGTAAGATTAGGGAAAGAAAACATACCACGGGTGGGGTTTATTTACAATCGCGTCATTACGATTTCGTGAGTCAGGATTAGGCAAAATAGGTACACATAAACATAATGATGGTCAATCTACTCTTAGAGGCAATTAAACGAGAACGTTTTCAAAAAAACGTATCACCACTCTGTTTTTACTCTATTTGATGTAAATAAAATCCGAGAAGTCAGTAATTACACAGATCAAAATAAGAATAAATTAAGATAACAGTCACTTCTGACATGATCCTCAGACAACTAGACTGAAACCAAACGTACCACTACATAAGAACATAAGAATGTAGGAACACTGCAGAAGGCCTACTGGCCCACTGAGAAGTCATTCAAAAATACTGTAAAGAGAAACTTAGCAAACCATTAGTTAGTCTCTTAATAGATTGCTGCCAACTGGTATAATAGCAGATAAGTGGAAAATGGTAGGTGTTGTACGCATTTACAAAACGAGAGTTGGGTCTCTAGCTTCAAATTATAGACTAATCAGCCTAATTTAGTTGTGAGAAAATTGATGGGATCAATAATTATGGATGGACTTAAATTTGATTAGTGAATCTCTAGACAGTTTTACAAAGAGGTATTCTTGCCTTACTAATGTACTAACCTTTTTTTTAAATACTAAGGTATACAAGGTGGCTGACCAACATGAAGAATAAGATATTAAGTGTATTGTTTCAGTAATGCCTGTGATAGTTCAATCACAAGAGACAAACGAGGAAAATAATGGAACATGGTATAGGGAAAATTATCTACAGGGTCGAGGCATTGTTGATAAAGTGCATAAATGGGGAGAAATAAGAATGGGAGAAATAAAAATGGGGAGAAATAAGAATGAGGATCCATTCCACAGCGTGCCACTTGGGACAGGAACCTTTGTTCACAGTTTACATAATGACTTAGATGAGGAAATAAGTAGTGATATAAGAAATTTTACTGATGACGCTAATATAGGCCATCAGAAAATTTCTGATAAGGACACAAGACAGCAACAGAAGGACCTGGATGGGTTACTGTGGAAAAAGTAACATACATCAAAATTCAGGTCAATGTAACGCTCAAATCGAGGAAAAGAATATAGCAATGTATATAAACCATACCCCCGGCCGGGATTGAACCCGCGGTCACAGAGTCTCAAAACTCCAGCCCGTCGCGTTAGCCACTAGACCAGCTAGCCACAATAAGATTCATCCAACTAGGTATATTTCTACACCATAGGAAGGTTAGCACAGGCACCACTGTGACCACAAATGCAAGTTTGCGGGTTCAATCCCGGCCGGGGGTATGGTTTGTTTGCAATCGTGTCATTACGATTTCTTGAGTCAGCAATGTATATCTTAGCCAAAGTGAAAACGATTTAAGCGTTCTGGTTAGCAGAAATGTTAAGTTAAAAGAGAATAAGAGTTGAACATTAACATGGTATAAAATACCGACAGATTCTGGGTATGAAGTCCAAATGTTATTTTTCAAATTTATTTGGTAAGGTATAATTTACAATATACTGCTTATCTCTGTATTACGCAATGGACATAAATGCTCTGGTGGATACGGGGAAAAAGATGACAATGGTTATTACAGGTATTTAAACCTGTCCTACGAAAATAGGAATATGCAGTTTACAGAAAGAAGCAGAATATGGAAGAATATGATTGTGTACAAATGGAGAAGAGGAATAAGATGGGATACAAATACTGTGCTGAAACTCTCTTAACAAAGGCATATCTACTAAATAACAATAAGGCACAATACAGTGCCTGGAACAATACACAAATAACCTCTCCGTCTTGGACCATTTACAAAGTCATGGTGTGACTTTGTAAATGGTCCAAGTCGGTCCGATACGTGGTCTTAAGCTTCTTCTAAGACCGGGTTATTTGTGTAAGGCAAAGTCTCCCACCAATGGATTAAAACTGAACAGAAGTAGGTTTAGAAAGGCAAAGTCTCCAACCAATGGATTAAAACTGAACAGAAGTAGGTTTAGAAAGGCAAAGTCTCCAACCAATGGATTAAAACTGAACAGAAGTAGGTTTAGAAAGGATATAGGCAAGCACTGGTTTAGCAAAAGATGTTTAGATACATTATTATTATCATGGGGAGCGCTAAACCAGGAGCGATTTTACAGCGCCTGTGAGGGGGGGGGAGATGAAAAGGATTCAGGAAAGTGGAGCATAGATCTAATTCCCTAGATCAAGAGCCCCTTATCATCAAGGAACCTCCCTTGAGAGGGTTTGTAGAAGCAGACGAGTGGAACAAAGTCATAGCTAGCGCTGCTGAATCAGCAGCTTTGGGTAGGAATAATTATAGGTTGGTCGGCGAAATGAGTGGGGGTATTTGGGTGTGAGCTAGACCTACCTAGCTTGGGCTAATAGGCCTACTGCAGTGTTTCTTTATATTTTCATTTACTGTCATATGTATGTATGGTGAAGTATGTGTTTTGACAGTGGAGAAGTGAAGGGTGAGAACTGTGACTCATCAAGGCTCATTTTGATTTGAAATGGCAATAGAGATGATTGTGTGTCTAACCATACCACGGGTGGGGTTAGAACCCGCGATCAGTCACAAAACTCCAGACCGACGCGTTAGCCACTGTACCAGCTGGCTAATAACAAGAATCATCTAACTAAGTATGGATGAATCTTATTGTAGCCAGCTGGCCCAGTGGCTAACGCGTCGGTCTGGAGTTTTGCGACTCTGATCGCGGGTTCTAACCCCACCCGTGGTATGCTTTGTTTGCAATCGTTATTTTATTATTATCACACTGGCCGATTCCCACCAAGGCAGGGTGGCCCGAAAAAGAAAAACTTTCACCATCATTCACTCCATCACTGTCTTGCCAGAAGGGTGCTTTACACTACAGTTTTTAAACTGCAACATTAACACCCCCTCCTTCAGAGTGCAGGCACTGTACTTCCCATCTCCAGGACTCAAGTCCGGCCTGCCGGTTTCCCTGAATCCCTTCATAAATGTTACTTTGCTCACACTCCAACAGCACGTCAAGTATTAAAAACCATTTGTCTCCATTCACTCCTATCAAACACGCTCATGCATGCCTGCTGGAAGTCCAAGCCCCTCGCACACAAAACCTCCTTTACCCCCTCCCTCCAACCTTTCCTAGGCCGACCCCTACCCCGCCTTCCTTCCACTACAGACTGATACACTCTTGAAGTCATTCTGTTTCGCTCCATTCTCTCTACATGTCCGAACCACCTCAAACAACCCTTCCTCAGCCCTCTGGACAACAGTTTTGGTAATCCCGCACCTCCTCCTAACTTCCAAACTACGAATTCTCTGCATTATATTCACACCACACATTGCCCTCAGACATGACATCTCCACTGCCTCCAGCCTTCTCCTCGCTGCAACATTCATCACCCACGCTTCACACCCATATAAGAGCGTTGGTAAACTATACTCTCATACATTCCCCTCTTTGCCTCCAAGGACAAAGTTCTTTGTCTCCATAGACTCCTAAGTGCACCACTCACTCTTCTTCCCTCATCAATTCTATGATTCACCTCATCTTTCATAGACCCATCCGCTGACACGTCCACTCCCAAATATCTGAATACGTTCACCTCCTCCATACTCTCTCCCTCCAATCTGATATTCAATCTTTCATCACCTAATCTTTTTGTTATCCTCATAACCTTACTCTTTCCTGTATTCACCTTTAATTTTCTTCTTTTGCACACCCTACCAAATTCATCCACCAATCTCTGCAACTTCTCTTCAGAATCTCCCAAGAGCACAGTGTCATCAGCAAAGAGCAGCTGTGACAACTCCCACTTTGTGTGTGATTCTTTATCTTTTAACTCCACGCCTCTTGCCAAGACCCTCGCATTTACTTCTCTTACAACCCCATCTATAAATATATTAAACAACCACGGTGACATCACACATCCTTGTCTAAGGCCTACTTTTACTGGGAAAAAATTTCCCTCTTTCCTACATACTCTAACTTGAGCCTCACTATCCTCGTAAAAAACTCTTCACTGCTTTCAGTAACCTACCACCTACACCATACACCTGCAACATCTGCCACATTGCCCCCCTATCCACCCTGTCATACGCCTTTTCCAAATCCATAAATGCCACAAAGACCTCTTTAGCCTTATCTAAATACTGTTCACTTATATGTTTCACTGTAAACACCTGGTCCACACACCCCCTACCTTTCCTAAAGCCTCCTTGTTCATCTGCTATCCTATTCTCCGTCTTACTCTTAATTCTTTCAATTATAACTCTACCATACACTTTACCATACACTTTACCATACACTTTACCATACTTTGTCATTACGATTTCGTGAGTCGGATTGTGTGTCTGTTCTTCAATGATGGCAGTTGATTCTTCTAATAGCAAGTTCAATAATAACAAATACGAAAACAGAAATAGATATTTTTCGGTCTATTGGAGGGAAATAATTTTCAAAGTTTGAAGACTTATGGGATTTTTTGTCTCGCAAAGAGCAAAAAAACCATTGAAGGAGGCAACCAAAATTGTTTGTTATGAAATATAATTTTTTGGGGGGAAATAACCGTAGTCAGAGCAAAAATCTAAATTAATACTGTATATTTTCAAGAACTGTAAAAACGGAAAATAGGACAAGAATACAGGTAAACTGAGGTGAGAATAACCTGAAAGCCGAAAACACTTGTGCTAATAAGGACTAGGAGTAGTGGCACTAGAGGTAGTGGCACTAGGAGTAGTGGCACTAGAGGTAGTGGCACTAGGAGTAGTGGCAATAGTGGCACTAATAGTAGTATGACTAGTAGTGGTATTAGTAGTGGGACTAGGAGTAGTGGCACTAGAGGTAGTGGCACTAGGAGTAGTGGCACTAGAGGTAGTGGCACTAGGAGTAGTGGCACTAGAGGTAGTGGCACTAGGAGTAGTGGCACTAGAGGTAGTGGCACTAGGAGTAGTGGCACTAGAGGTAGTGGCACTAGGAGTAGAGGCACTAGAGGTAGTGGCACTAGGAGTAGTGGCACTAGAGGTAGTGGCACTAGGAGTAATGGCACTAGAGGTAGTGGCACTAGGAGTAGTGGCACTAGAGGTAGTGGCACTAGGAGTAGTGGCACTAGAGGTAGTGGCACTAGGAGTAGTGGCAATAGTGGCACTAATAGTAGTATGACTAGTAGTGGCATTAGTAGTGGGACTAGTAGTGACACTAGAAGTAATGGCACTAGAGGTAGTGGCACTAGTAGTAGTGGCACTAATAGTATTGGGACTAGTAGCGGCATTAGTAGTGGAACTAGTGGCACTAGTAGTGGCATTAGTAGTGGGACCAGTAGTGGCACTAGTAGTGGCACTAGTAGTGGGATTAGTAGTGGCATTAGAAGTAGTGGGACCAGTAGTTACACTGGCACTAGTAGTGGCATTAGAAGTAGTGGGACCAGTAGTGGCACTAGTAGTGGCATTAGTAGTGGGTCTAGGAGTGGCATTAGTAGTGGGACTAGTATTGGCACTAGTGGTAGTAGTGGGACTAGTAGTGACATTAGGAGTAGTGGGACTAGTAGTGGGACTAGTAGTGGGACTAGTAGTGGGACTAGTAGTGGGACTAGTAGTGGGACTAGTAGTGGGACTAGTAGTGGCACTAGTAGTGACACTAGTAGTAGAGGCACTAGTAGTAGTGACACTAGTAGTAGTGGCACTAGTAGTGGCTCTAGTAGTAGTGGCACTAGTAGTAGTGGGACTAGTAGTGGCATTAGTAGTGGGACTAGTAGTGGGACTAGTAGTGGGACTAGTAGTGGGACTAGTAGTGGGACTAGTAGTGGCATTAGTAGTGGGACTAGTAGTGGGACTAGTAGTGGGACTAGTAGTGGGACTAGTAGTGGGACTAGTAGTGGCATTGGTAGTGGGACTAATAGTGGGACTAGTAGTGGCATTAGTAGTGGGACTAGTAGTGGGATTAGTAGTGGCATTAGTAGTGGGACTAGTAGTGGGACTAGTAGTGGCATTAGTAGTGGGACTAGTAGTGGGACTAGCATTGGCATTAGTAGTGGGACTAGTAGTGGCACTAGTAGTGGCAGTAGTAGTGGCATTAGTAGTGGCATTAGTAGTGGCATTAGTAGTGGCATTAGTAGTGGCACTAGTAGTGGCATTAGTAGTGGCACTAGTAGTGGCAGTAGTGGCACTTGTAGTGGCATTAGGAGTAGTGGCACTAGTAGTGGGACTAGTAGCGGCACTAGTAGTGGCATTAGTAGTGGCATTAGTAGAGTGACTAGAAGTGGCACTAGTAGTGGCATTAGAAGTAGTGGGACTAGTAGTGGCATTAGGAGTATTGGGACTAGTAGTGGGACTAGTAGTGGCAGAAGTAGTACTAGTAGTGGCATTAGGAGTAGCGGGACTAGTAGTGGCACTAGGAATAGTTGCATCAAAAGTGGCGACAGCCGGGTACGTCAGATATATCTTTAACATCTTCCAAACAAAGATTACCCATTAGATCTCAACACTTTGCATGGCTTGACTTGCTTATGACACTAGACGGGAAGAAACCGACTGAAAATTCTGTTACTGTATAATTAGATGCGGATATATCTTATGTAGAAGATCTTGACAATGCTTCTCTAAATTGAAGCTCATTTTAGAGAAACGTAGTTACATTTGATTATTATAATTTAGAGAAACTTTAGAAATTTTTATTTAAAAATCATTACTGAAGACATTAAGTAAATTATTAATACTGATATACTTGCTAGTGTTCACTGGTATGATGAATTAATTTCTGATATCACTGCAAAAAGAGGCAACAGAAACTCGTTTTTCTTATTTCAGGGTCGGGTGAAGGATAACTATCAAGGGCTTACCCTAGATTGGTCAGGATCATGCAGGTCAGGGAGGATAGAGCTTAGGGAGTAGAGGGGATAGAGGGTTGTGGATTAGCATGAGGGGTTGTGAGGTAGACTCTCAGGGAGGGTGGAGAATGAGGGTGCAGGTGGAGAGAAAAGGGAGGTAAAAAATTATTATAAGTTATTGTGCCTGAGTCAGCAGGAAGATTAGGGCTTCAGAGGGGACTTGTGTGATTTCCCTGGAGACTGAGCTTCCTCCTTTATCCCCTACGACCCTTTTGGGTTTATTGCATATTTATGATTATAATAATTCTGCATTTGACCACGTATTTCCAGTCTCTGGCAGTTTTTCGTTCTCTTCCTCAGCTATTCCTTCTCATTTTCTCATCTGTTCTGAGGTATATACAGCGACATGTTTCTGACTTCCTTAATCATGGTTTCCTTTACTCCTAAGGGTTTAGCGCTTCCCCCTTGATTATAATTATAAATAATTCTTCATAACCTTTCCTTGAGCTTTAACCTCCGTAGGTTTACAATTGATTTTTTCTTCCCGTTAAGTATTGATTGATCCATTGTAGTTCTTTGTGTAATTTTCCTACTAACCAAAAATATGCAATTAACCCATCTCCTTTATTCGTGCCTCACTTCTCTAGGTATTGATGAGGAAAAAATCTTTTGCTGGAAGTGAGAATGTCGTCCTTAGGTACAGGGAAGCGGTGAGGTGTGCTCTTGCACTGAGAGTGGGTGAGGACTTGCACTGGGAGGGGGTGAGGACTTGCACTGAGAGGGGTGAGGACTTGCACTGGAGAGGGGTGAGGACTTGCACTGAGAGGGGTGAGGACTTGCACTGGAGGGGTGAGGACTTGCACTGAGAGTGGGTGAGGACTTGCACTGAGAGTGGGTGAGGACTTGCACTGAGAGTGGGTGAGGACTTGCACTGGGAGTGGGTGAGGACTTGCACTGAGAGTGGGTGAGGACTTGCACTGGGAGTGGGTGAGGACTTGCACTGAGAGTGGGTGAGGACTTGCACTGAGAGTGGGTGAGGACTTGCACTGAGAGTGGGTGAGGACTTGCACTGAGAGTGGGTGAGGACTTGCACTGGAGGGGTGAGGACTTGCACTGAGAGGGGTGAGGACTTGCACTGAGAGGGGGTGAGGATTGCACTGAGAGGGGGTGAGGACTTGCGACTTGAGAGGGGGTGAGGACTTGCACTGAGAAGGGGGTGAAGGACCTGCACTGAGAGGGGGTGAGGACTTGCACTGAGAGGGGGTGAGGACTTGCACTGAGAGGGGTGAGGACTTGCACTGAGAGGGGTGAGGACTTGCACTGAGAGGGGGTGAGGACTTGCACTGGAGGGGTGAGGACTTGCACTGAGAGTGGGTGAATGACTTGCACTGGGGAGGGGGTGAGGACTTGCACTGAGAGGGGGTGAGACTTGCACTGAGAGTGGGTGAGGACTTGCACTGAGAGGGGTGAGGACTTGCACTGAGAGGGGTGAGAACTTGCACTGAGAGGGGTGAGGACTTGCACTGAGAGGGGCGAGGATTGCACTGAGAGGGGTGAAATTGCACTGAGAGGGGTGAGGACTTGCACTGAGAGGGGGTGAGGATTGCACTGAGAGGGGGTGAGACTTGCACTGAGAGGGGTGAGGACTTGCACTGAGAGGGGGTGAGGACTTGCACTGAGAGTGGGTGAGGACTTGCACTGAGAGGGGCGAGGACTTGCACTGAGAGGGGTGAGACTTGCACTGAGAGGGGGTGAGGACTTGCACTGAGAGGGGGTGAGGAGTTGCACTGAGAGGGGGTGAATACTTGCACTGAGAGGGGGTGAGGACTTGCACTGAGAGGGGGTGAGGACTTGCACTGAGAGGGGGTGAGGACTTGCACTGAGAGGGGCGAGACTTGCATGAGAGGGGTGAGGACTTGCACTGAGAGGGGTGAGGACTTGCACTGAGAGGGGGTGAGGAGTTGCACTGAGAGGGGGTGAGACTTTGCACTGAGAGGGGGTGAGGACTTGCCTGAGAGGGGGTGAGGACTTGCACTGAGAGGGGGTGAGTACTTGCACTGAGAGGGGGTGAGGACTTGCACTGAGAGGGTGGGTGGGAAGGACTTGCACTGAGAGGGGGTGAGGACTTGCACTGAGAGGGGGTGAGGACTTGCACTGAGAGGGGGTGAGGACTTGCACTGAGAGGGGGTGAGGACTTGCACTGAGAGGGGGTGAGGACTTGCACTGAGAAGGGGTGAAGACTTGCACTGAGAGTGGGTGAGGACTTGCACTGAGAGTGGGTGAGGACTTGCACTGAGAGTGGGTGAGGACTTGCACTGAGAGGGGGTGAGGAATTGCACTGAGAGGGGGTGAATGCTTGCACTGAGAGGGGGTGAGGACTTGCACTGAGAGGGGGTGAGGACTTGCACTGAGAGGGGGTGAATACTTGCACTGAGAGGGGGTGAGGACTTGCACTGAGAGGGGGCTGAGGACTTGCACTGAGAGTGGGCGAGGACTTGCACTGAGAGGGGGTGAGGACTTGCACTGAGAGGGGGTGAGGACTTGCACTGAGAGGGGGGTGAAGACTCTGAGTGCAGGTAGGGGCAGGGGGTCTATAAGGGGTTGTGCATGCAGCTCCTTTGCAGGTAGAGCTTTCACACCTGTTGATACATCCGCAGCTCTTCTTTCTGTTGCCTGCGAATCTGCATTTCTTCTCTGTTGTTCTCTCTCCTTTTCTGTGTGTGTGTGTGTGTGTGTGTGTGTGTGTGTGTGTGTGTGTGTGTGTGTGTGTGTGTGTGTGTGTGTGTGTGTGTGTGTGTAATGATATTACAAAGGTCAAGGCCTGTCACTTGTATACCTGTATTTGTGAATTCATTTATATACACACAGCTATAAGCGGTTGCAAATGTTGTCTCAGCTCCTGGCCCCGCCTCTTTGCTGGCCGCTATTAGGTTCACTACCTCTGAATTCAAGAGCTTTATTGAACTTCGTATTAAATTATGTATGGATCCTGCCCCTACCACTCGACTGTCTAGATCGTTCCACTTCCTGACTACTCTAAGACTGCAGAAATACCTCCTTACATCCCTGTGGCTCGTTTGTGTTATCAACTTTGTGTCCTCGGGTTTGTTTTTCATCTCTTGAACATTGTATTCCTTTCAGTTTCTCTCATTATTTTGCACGTTGTGATTATATCCCCCATAGTCCTTCTTTCCTCTAATGACATCAGGTTTAGCTTCTTTAAATTTATAAGACATGCCCCTGGGACTAGTTTCGTTGCAAATCTCTGCCCTTTGTAGAAGTTCTTGATATGCTTGACCAGGTGTGGGTTCTCCAGTGGTGCTACGTACTTCAATGTTGGTCTGTCATATGCCGTATATAGTGTAGTGAATGACCCCTTACTTGGGTTTCTGAAAGCTGGTCTTAAATTTAACAGGTATTAGCTGCAGTAGTTATTCGGCTGATAAAAGCCTCAGGAGATATGCTCGGTACAATTCACTACGAGACAAGTCTCTGGGAATGAAGGGTAGTGTATTTGCCTCGCAAACCATACCCCCGGCCGGGATTGAACCCGCGGTCATAGAGTCTCAAAACTCCAGCCCGTCGCAAGTCTGTACTTCGGCTGCGGTCTTCTTTGTCCTTTCTCAGTCTTAATAACCTTGTATTTTCTGGGGTTCGTATCCAGTAAGTGATTCTCAGACTAACCTTGCAACCTGGACCGGTCCATTGGTATTCTTTCCAGGTCCTCACCTTGTACTCACGCTACTAGGTCCACACTCTCTGCTCCATGAGCTTTATCATATATACTCTTAAAGCTATGTATGGATTCTGCCTCCACTACGTCACTCTCCAAATTGTTCCACTTCCTGACAACTCTATGACTGAAGAAATACTTCCTAACATCCCTGTAACTCATCTGAGTTTTCAGCTTCGAGTTGCAACCCCGTGTTGCTGTGTCCCAGCTCTGAAAATCTCCCTCCCTATCCACTTTGTCAATTCCACTCAATAGTTTGTCTCGTTATCATGTTCCTCCTATCCCTCCTGTCCTCCAGTGTCGTTGGGTTGATTTCCCTTAACCTCTCCTCGTAGGACATACCTCTTAGCTGCGGGACTAGTCTTGATGCAAACCTCTGCACTGTTTCTAATTTAGACATGCTTGACGAGGTGTGGGTTCCATGCTGGTGCTGTATATTCCAGTATAGGCCTGACGTACACGGTGTTCAGTGTCTTGAACGCTTTCATACTCATGTTTCGAAACGCTATTCTTAGGTTTGCTAGGCGCCCATATGCTGCAGCAGTTATCTAGTTGATATGCGCTTCAGGAGATGTGTTTGGTATGATGCTCGCCCCAAGATCTTTTCCTTGAGTGAGGTTTGCAGCCTTTGGCTGCGATCTTCTTTGAGCTTTGCACTTGGTGGGGTTATTCTAGGAGACAGTTGTTGCACCAGGCTTGCAGCCTGTCTAAGCATGTCTATACCAGAGTATTTTCCGTATTAATAACACACTCCCCTTGTTCTTCTTTCCTCTAACATCGTCACGTTCACTTTCTTCAGCCCTTCCCTTTACTCTGTGACTAGTTTCGCTACATACCTCTGCATCTTATCTAGTTTTTAATGTTTTGTCAGGTGTGTGTTCGAAGTTGGTGCTGCTTACTCGACGATGGGCCTGACACACGTTGTACAAAGATTCTTTCATTGCTCCTTGTCGAGAGTCTTGAAAGCTACTCTTAAATTTTCGAGACAAGTATTGGTTGCATAGGCTATTTAGTAGATGTGAGATTCCGGCGATATGCTCGGCACTATACTCACCCCTAGGTGTTTCTCTTTGAGTGAGGTCTACAGCCTCCGTTGAGTCTGTACTCCCTGTCTGGGGCCGAATTCAAGTAATCACTTATCTGACCAATCTTTCAGTATGGTTTTTCCTTGCCCTCATCGGCTTTTATCCTCTTCATTAGTTTTACACAGCGAACAGAGATACATCTGACTTAGCCCCATCTGGTATGTCATTCACATATAAGAAACATTATTTGCCCTAATAACGCTCCTTGAGGTACCCCGCTTGTCACTTCTCCCCTTTCTTACATCTCTTCCCTGACAATGACTCAGTTCAGGTACTCTTTGATCCACTAAATCACATTCCATGTTATTCTTGCCTGCAAATCTAGTCTCTATCCTAACCTCCTGCTGAATACCTTGTTGCAGTTCAACAATATGCAATACTCGCATCTTTCTCCTGTCTTGTCAGATAGCTTCTCTCTGTCCGGCAATATGCAGTCCTGCCATCTTTATCTTTCCTGTCTCACTTCTGTCACATTGTCATGGAACTCCAGCTGGATAATAAGACAAGATTTGCATGGTATCAGGCTAGCATCACTGGCTTGTAGTTCAACGCTTCTTGTCTGTCTCTTCATAAATATTAGGACCACAGTCACTGTTTTCCAGTTCTCTGGCAGTTGTTCCGTGTTCATTGGCTCGCTGTTTCCAGCTAGTGGTTCAGAAAGTGCTTCTACTCCCTCTTGTAGACTTCATGCTGACATCTTTTCAGGGGTCATTGATCTTCAGTGTATCTTAGCTCAATTAAAAGTGTGTGTGTGTGTGTGTGTGTGTGTGTGTGTGTGTGTGTGTGTGTGTGTGTGTGTGTGTGTGTGTGTGTGTGTGTGTGTGTGTGTGTGTGTGTGTGTGTGAGAACGAACGAACGAACTCGCGCAAGCACGTTCGTGCGTGTGCTTGCGCGACTTCAACAAGTTTCTGTATCACGCAAGATTCCCAACACTTGAACCACATCTCACTACACAATAGCTCTTATTCTGTTTTAAAAGGAATCCATTTCTAATACATTACTTTTTTAAAATATATATCAACATATGTGTCTGAAAAATGTTTGTTCACAAGTGGAGTTGAGAGCTGCTAAGTATAGCCCACTTCACAGTGTTTATCACTCTTGTTTTACCTCTAAACAACGGTAATGAAGTTGCAATGAGTACTTACCATGATCCTTGGTGTGGATCGAGAGCCTGTCGATGTACGTGTGGCTTGGCAACCCTAGAATAAGGGTCGTCAAGTGAGAAATAGGGCTGGAAATTGATCGCAGGATGCAGCCTGCCGAGTTTCTTGTCTTCACTGCCTCTGCTGTGCTGCCGGGCATAATAAAAACATCTCGTACTCCTATACATCATCTCCACTACTCACTGGTGACATGATATTCAATAACTTAGATATTTTCACAAATAAAATATCAAATACTTGATTCATGGATGGATTATGCTGGATTTCAGAAATGAGGTATTAGTGAGTCGGTCACAAACATCGTAGAGCTGGCAGTGGTGTCGCAGCATCCCAGTGGCTTCTGCTCTCACTCAGGTGAAGGCTTCCAACATTCACCAATAGATGGCGCACACACCAAGTTGAACTGAAAGAATTGAGTCTCTCTCTCTCTCTCTCTCTCTCTCTCTCTCTCTCTCTCTCTCTCTCTCTCTCCTCTCTCTCTCTCTCTGTATGTATGTATGTATGAAAGTTATATATATATATATATATATATATATATATATATATATATATATATATATATATAATATATATATATATATATATATATATATTATATATATTATATATATATATAAAATATATATATATATTATATTAATATATATTATATATATATATAATATAAAAATATATATATAATATATATAATATATATTATATGATACACACAACACTTTCAATCGTTTGTTTTGTAAAAATTAATTATTTTGTACCTAAGAACCTTAGAAAACGTGCCTAACCTTATTATAACAAATGCAGTTTAATTTAGCCTAATCCACTAAATATTTTTACATAAGTTTACATAATTTAATAAACAAACACAAAATATAATTTTTTCGTTAGGTTCAGAATGATTTTTGCGAAATTACTGCATATACAAATGTTCGCTTGCCCTATTCGGCAAGATGAGCGCTGCTATTTAAGCCAAAATCGCAAGTTTTACCTATTCGGCACATGTATTATGTATATGTATATATATAAAATATATATATATATATATATATATATATATATATATATATATAAATATGTAATATACCTATGCAAGACAGTTCAAGGGGAGATGTAGGCCTGTGACTTTGTGTGACGTCACACAAAGTCACAGGCCTACAAGGGATCTCCTATCTAAAGCACATGGATGATACTAATATGCTATGCTATATAACATAGGGGTCAGCAACTCTGCTGACAGAAATCTTCAGCTCTGCATCTTTCACACGTTGCTGTGCGTCATCAAGAGATATGCAATATTGCAAGAGTACCAACAAGTGTACTGATGGGGAGTTTTCTGAGAGGACAGGTATCGTGGTGACACAGTCGTGTTTCTCCTCAGAAATGGTCAGACACTGTCCGTCACCCACGCATCCCGTCCCGTCACCGCCTGTCTGCGATTGCATTACATATAAACTTGTGTATATTATCGCCCAGACACGTGGACAAACACTAGTTCAAGTTAAAAACGTTTCGGCCCTGGGACCCTGAGAGCACAGAAGTAATCAAGGTCCCACAATCGAAAAGTTTTTTCATGTTCTATTGTTTGCTCACGAGTTTAATATACCAGTTGGTCGGTATCCATTACCAAGGTTTATACCAGAGATTATGACATTCAAATTCCTCTTCCCTCTCTCTTTCCTTGGTTTCCAATGGACAATATCTTTTTCCAGCGCTCTGGAATATTGGAGATATATTCATGGAAAGTCCCTTTCTTCTGCGTATGGGATAAGCTACCCTCAGAGATGGCAATTTCCAAGTGATAGCAACTCCAGCAAAGCTGGAAACCTTTCAAGTTATCGTAGATAATGAATCCTTGCTGGAATACTTGTCGATAATGAATCCTTGCTGGAATACTTGTCGATAATGAATCCTTGCTGGAATACTTGTCGATAATGAATCCTTGCTGGAATACTTGTCGATAATGAATCCTTGCTGGAATACTTGCCGATAATGACTCCTTGCTGGAATACTTGTCGATAATGAATCCTTGCTGGAATACTTGCGATAATGACTTCCTTGCGTGGAATACTTGTCGATAATGAATCCTTGCTGGAATACTTGTCGATAATGAATCCTTTCTGGAATACTTGTCGATAATGAATCCTTGCTGGAATACTTGTCGATAATGAATCCTTGCTGGAATACTTGTCGATAATGAATCCTTTCTGGAATACTTGTCGATAATGAATCCTTGCTGGAATACTTGTCGATAATGAATCCTTGCTGGAATACTTGTCGATAATGAATCCTTGCTGGAATACTTGTCGATAATGAATCCTTGCTGGAATACTTGTCGATTACCTCATTTCCCTACCGAAAATCTCCCAGCTCAAGCTAACGGATCTCATACTGCATGGCGGGTTACGAGAATGAAGCATAGTTGGCTTTGTTTCCTCTGTCTATCTATCATATAGAATAGGAGAACACATTGCGGATGTATCCAATTTTGTTAAAAATCTAACCACCTTTTCTCCCATTCTCCCTTCTACCTCTTCAGTAATTATGTTTATCTCTGCGTTTCTCTTCTCCCCTAAAAACACATTTCCTTCATTCTTGTCACTGTCTTTTTTTCCAAATTCTCTTTGCACTGCTGCTAAAATTCACCCACATTTACTTCATCAACATTCCTCATTTCCCATTCCATTAATTTCTTTCAGCTTGTGGTATTGACCTCGTGTGGTTACACATATCTACTCTGTCCCTTTTGTTACTGTCATTTACTCTTATATAGCAAGTTGGTACTAGTATATTATTGTGTTATAGGCATGTATGGTATACCACGATGGAATTAAATGGTATAAAATACCGACACAATGGAAAAGTTAACATATAAGCAGAATGTGATCCTTTATTGATAACGTTTCGCCCACATAGTGGGCTTTATCAAGTCAAGGTTTCGCCCACTGTGTGGGCGAAACGTTGTCAATAAAGGGTCATCTTATACTGCTTATGTGTATATTTTTCTATGATATACCACACCGACAAGATGATGTATTACACATATGCAATATCTGGGTATCTTTATTGTAGACGTTTCGCCATCCAGTGGCTTTATCAGTACAAAATCAGCGACATAATTGGAAAACAGTAGAGCTGTATACATAAGACTAGGTAATCAGTCCCTCAGCTGAGGGACTGATTACCCCAAAGTCGCTTAACAAAAATATTTGTCCAACCCATTTTCATTGCTACACAAGGCATAAATAAGCTTTGATAACGCTAATAACTCGTGTCCAAGCCTCTCACCCACGTATTTATCCAACTTAAATCTGAAGCTACCCAAGGTACCCAAGGACTTGACTTGAAGAATTGAGACACTTATACAACATATGGAAATCTTTATTGAAGAAACGTTTCGCCACACAGTGGCTTCATCAGTCCAGTACAAATCAGGAAGGTATAAGGAGAGTAGTTTGAGGTACGCGGTCCCTCAACCTGGAATCAATGTGTTCAGTCGATCACTCTTATTGGATGTACAGTATAGGGCCAGAGAGGTGGCTTATATATTTCCTACAAGTGATGGACTGAACACATCGATTTCAGACTGAGAGACTGATTACCTCAAACTACTCTCCTTATACCTTCCTGATTTGTATTGGACTGATGAAGCCACTGTGGCGAAACGTTTCTTCAATGAAGATTTCTATATGTTGCATAAGTGTCTCAGTTCTTCAATTGTCGGTTTTCAAACCAATTCATTACACTTGACTATTATTTTCACTTGCCATGGGTTCAGGCCTCACTCGTTTCCATCATTTGTTTGCAATAGTGCTATTACGATTTCGTTTGTTATTTTTATTTTTACAAGCGCTCGAAGCTAAAACTCGGTGGCACAGTCGAACTTATTCACCACACTCCTGGCAACACTTTCTCGGCTTGTGTTTTAGGCAGTGATCACGTCCAGTTATTTCACTGGTTAACTGTTATTTCACTTCATTTACCACACTTTCCATTACCACTTTCACTTTGTTTTTCAGCTTGCTGAAGACTCACTTTAACCTTGAGATACATTGACTGAGGGAACAAGAGTATTCGTAGCAGGATGTTGTGAATCCTCAAGTCAAGAAAAGAACCTGGACAGTCCGGAAAGCACAGAACAATGTCAAGGATCAAGAGAACGGACCAAGAGGTAGAAACAACAAAGATCCATGACGCTGTTGTGGGAACTTCGAACCCATTCTCCGTGGTACCAGACGACTCTGAGTCGACTACTGGAAACATCACGACGAACGACACCAAGGAAAGTAAGAACATTGTTCTTGTTAGGGGTCGGATTAGGTATATGGATTGGGCCTTCTGCTTGAAGGATAGGAGTAGGAGACAGAGGGTTTGCTTTCCTGAGGCTGGGATAGAGGATATTGTTAGCCGGCTTGACAACATCATGAACGGTAATGGGACCAGTCCTATTATCTGTCCCAGTGCTGGAGACAATGATGTAGGCAAGCGTAGAAGTGAGGATTTAATTAGAAGGTACAGGACAGCAATAGACATAATTAGAAAGAAGGAAGGGGGGGGCGCCCTGTTATATGTGGCTTTTGCCAAGAAGGGGTGTTGAAAATGAATGGTTGTCCAGAGCAATTGGTATTAATTGTTGGCTGGACAACCACTATAAGGATAATGCAGTACCATTCATTGACAACTGGGACCAGTTCTATGGCCGAAATGACGTGTATGCCAGGGATTGGGTTCACTTATCTAGGACAGGTGTGGGTTTTCTTGCTAGTCCAGTTGAGGGTGTTGTTAGGACGTTAAGAATTAGAGGTATGGGTTTAGGAATGGAAAATAATGAATGTGGAAATATTGGATTTGATATATGAATCTTAATAAGTCATCAAGTAACACTGGGTAATGATAATTACAGAAATTGTGTAGAAGTAAAGGCGAATAGGAAAAGCTGCAGAAGAAAAAACATATAAATGTTTTAATGCAAACAGTCCAAGTGCAAGAAATAATATAAAGAGTCGGGATATGATTGCTGAGTGCCATATTCAAGGGTTTAAATTGTTCCATGTAAATAAATATAATGGGAAGGGGGAAGGAGTTGCATTATATGTACGAGAAAATATAAATTGTTGCTTAAAAACAGGTATAAAAATAGCTGGATCAGTAATATAATCTGTTTGGTTAGAGTTTGTAGGTAAAGAAAAACTAATTCTAGTTGTAATATACCGACCTCCAGGCTTGGGTCACGATAGAGGGAGACTTCTTTGGGACGAAATTGTTAGGGCTTCTAGACACAATAACGTAGTGATAATAGGGGATTTTAAATCTAGTCAAATTGAATGGACTTCTTTGACCGGTGACTTTATGGAAGTAGTTCAGGGCTGTTTTCTGAAGCAGTGAGTAACAGCGCCTACCAGAGGTAATAATTTGCTCGATCTAGTCTTGTCAAATAAACACACATTCGTAATTAATCTGGAGATCACTGAAGAGCTTGGTGCAAGTAATCACAAACGAAGCGAGACGTGTTTTTTTACCATGGTAAAAACATTTCTTCGTTCTTCTGCTCAAAAATTACATTGTTATCCTCTGCAGATCGTTCTATGAATTCATCTCCCCACTGTAGCAAATGATAGCGTAAATCTACGCAAATGGAGAGAAAACATTGAGTTGCAGGGGAAATGTTTAGTAATGTTTCAGTGTTCCGTTCAGGTCTGGACTTTATACCTGATAAATTCCAGCTTTGCACGAAATGTTATTGCAGTAATAAAGGTTCCCCTTGCAACACTGTGTCTTTTTTTCCCTCGTAGGACTTGAGCAGGAAAATGCATCACCCTTACATAATCTCCGTTCCTGTACGACAGTTGTATATTTTTTTTTTTTTTGTGTGTGTGTACTCACCTAGTTGCACTCACCTAGTTTTGGTTGCAGGGGCCAAGTCATAGCTCCTTGTCCCGCCATTTCACTGGTCGCTACTGGTCACTCTTCCTGCTTCATGTGCTTTATCATACCTCTTCTTAAAGCTATATATTAATCCTGCCTTCACTGCATCACTTCCCAGACTATTCCACTTCTTGACAACTCTGTGACTGAAGAAATACTTCTTAATGTCTCCTGTGATTCATCTGAGTCTTCATCTTCCAACTGTGACCCCTTGTTGCTGTGTCCCATCTCTGGAACATCCTGTCTCTGTCCACCTTGTCAATTTCTCTCAACATTTTATATGTCATTATCATATCCTCCCTATCTCCCTGTCTTCCAGTTTCGTCAAGTCGATTTCCCTTAGCCTCTCCTCGTAGGACATACCCCTTAGCTCCGGGACTAGTCTTGTTGCAAACGTTTGCACTTTCTCTAGTTTCCTCACATACCTCGTTAGTTGAGGGTTCCAAACTGGCTCTGCATATTCCAATATGGGCCTAACGTACGCAGTGTAAAGGGTCCTGAATGACTCCTTATTTAGATGTCAGAATACTGTTCTTAGGTTTGCCAGGCGCCCATATGCTGCAGCAGTTATTTGGTTGATGTACACCTCAGGAGATGTGCCCAGTGTTATACTCACCCCAAGATCCTTCTTCTTGAGTAAGGTTTGTAGGCTCTGGCCCCTGTGGTCTTCTTTGCCCTTCCCCACTCTTCATGACTGTGCACTTGGTGAGGTTGAACTCCAGGAGCCATTTGCTGGACCAGGCCTGCAGCCTCTCTAGATCCCACTGTAGTTCTGCCTGGTCCTCGTCTTAATGAATTCTTCTCATCAACTTCACAGCATCCGTAAGCAGGGACACGTCGGAGTCTATTCCTTCCGTCATGTTCACAAATACCAGAAACAGCACCGGTCCTAGGACTGATCCCCGTGGGACCCCGCTCGTTACAGGCGCCCACCCTGACATCTCGCCAAGTACCATGATTTTCTGTTGTCCCACTGACAGGTAGTCCCTGATCCATTGTAGTAGCTTCCCTGTTATCCCCTACCTGGCCATCCAACTTTTGCACTAATCTCTTGTGTGAAACTGTGTCAAATGCCTTCTTACAGTCCAAGAAAATACAATCTATTCACCCCTCTCTCTCTTGTCTTACTGCTGTCACCCTGTCGTAGAACTCCAGTAGGTTTGTGACACAGGATTTCCCATCCCTGAAACCATGCTGGCTGTCGTTGATAAGCCTATTCCTTTCCAGGTGCCCCACCACTCTTTTCCTGATAATTTTCTCCATGATCTTGCATACTATACAGTCAGTGACACTGGTCTGTAGATTAATGCTTCGTGTATGTCTCCTTTTTTAAAAATTGGGACTACATTTGCTGTCTTTCCTACTTCCGGTAGTTGCTCTGTTTCGATAAATGTGTTGAAGATGGTTGTTAGTAGTACACAAAGCACCTCTGCTCCCTCTCTCTGGACCCATGGAGAAATGCTATCTGGCCCCATCGCCTTTGAGGTATATAGCTCGCTTAGCAGCCTCTTCACTTCCTCCGTTGCATGTATTATGTCCAACACTTGATGGTGTATCCCACCTCTCTGCCTTTCTGGAGTCCCTTCTGTCTCCTCTGTGAACACTTCTTTGAATCTCTTGTTGAGCTACTCACATACTTCGCAGTCACTTTTTGTGACCTCCCCTCCTTTCTCAGTCTGATTACCTGGTCTTCGACTGCTGTTTTCCTCCTGATGTGGCTGTACAACAGCTTTGGGTCAGATCTGGCTTTTGCTGCTATGTCATTTTCGTATTGCCTCCCATCTTACCTGTGAATATTTCTTTCTGGCTGAATGACTGCTCTTATTCTCCTGGGTACTTTGTCATCCATACTTCCATTCCCTTGCACACTTGGTTTTTGCCTCCCTGCCCATCCTTGCTTTTTCGTTATTCCTGTTACCCTTGGGCATAAACCTCTCCTCAGCTTCCTTGCATATTGTTGCCACATATTCCATCATCTCGTTTACTGACTTACCTGCCAGTTCTCCGTCCCACTGAACCCCATTCAGGAAGTTCTTCATGCCTGCGTAGTACCCTTTCTTGTAGTTTGGCTTCGTTCGTCCGGCCCTTCCTGCTTCCCCCACCACCTGTAACTCTACTATGTATTTGAAGCTCAGAACCACATGATCACAGGCCCCAAGGGGTCTTTCATATGTGATGTTCTCAATATCTGCACTACTCAAGGTGAATACTAGGTCCTGTCCCCCCGGTTTATCCTCTCCTCTCTCTCTCTCTCTCTCTCTCTCTCTCTCTCTCTCTCTCTCTCTCTCTCTCTCTCTCTCTCTCTCTATCTCTCTCTCTCTCTCTCTCTCTCCGGTAGTGTCCTTTACGTGTTGGTACATGAGGTTTTCCAGTACCACCTCCATCATCTTAGCCCTCCACGTTTCTTGGCCCATCTGTGGCTCCAAGTTCTACCAATCGATTTCCTTGTGGTTCAAGTCACCCATGATCAGTAGCTTTACCCTGGTCGCATGAGCCTTTTTGGTCACATCAGGCAGTGTCAATCATCGCTCTATTATTCTCATCATATTCTCGCCTTGGCCTCCTGTTCTGTAGTGGGCTATACATCACTACAATTACCACCTTGGGACCTCCAGACTGAGGCTTGCCTATTATGTAATCTCTTGCTTCTTCACTCTCCAGCTCATCAAAATCACATCGGTTTTTGATCAGCAGTGGCACTCCTCCACCCCCTCTGTTCCCTCTGTCTTTCCCCAGGAACTGATATCCCGTTGGAAAGATGGTGTCTGTTTTCATACCTGTGAGCTTGGTTTCTGTGAGAGCTATGATGTCCGGTGACGTCTCTTTGACTCTTTCGTGTCACTCCTCCCACTTATTCGTTATTCCATCAGCGTTAGTGTACCATACCTTCAGTTTCCTCTCCAACACTGTGTTCTGGGGGTCTGTAAGGGTTCGGGGTCTGGCAGTGTGTTGCGGGATTCTACAGCGTAGTATATCGTGGGGGCTGTGAGTGTGGGTTGTATTCTGTGTTGGAATAGCGTGTTTGGTTGCTCTTGTTGCTCGGCCCTGCTCTGGTTGTCCTCTGCTGATTCTGTCCTTGTCTCTCTTCCTAGCCCCTTTCGCCTTTGTGTCCTATCCCTCAGCTGCTGTCTTGCGTTGGTATGTGTTTGTGTGTGTGTTTGTGTGTGTGTGTGTGTGTGTGTGTGTGTGTGTGTGTGTGTGTGTGTGTGTGTGTGTGTGTGTGTGTGTGTGTGTGTGTGTGTGTGTGTGTGTGTGTGTGTGTGTTTGTTTGTGTTTGTGTTTGTTGGTGTGTGTGCTCACCTAGTTGTACTCACCTAGTTGTGGTTGCATGGGTCGGGTCATAGCTCCTGGCTCGTTTCTTCACTTGTCGCTACTGGGTCACTCTCCCTGAACCATGAGCTTTATCATACCTCTGCTTAAAGCTATGTATGGATCTTGCCTCCACTACATCGCTTCCCAAACTATTCCACTTCCTGACTACTCTGTGACTGAAGAAATATTTCCTAACATCCCTGTGATTCATGTGTGTCTTCAACTTCCATCTGTGTCCCATCTCTGGAACATTGTCTCTGTCCACCTTGTCAATTCCTCTCAGTATTTTATATGTCGTTATCATGTCCCCCCTATCTCTCCTGTCCTCCAGTGTCGTCAGGTCGATTTCCCTTAACCTCTCCTCGTAGGACATACCCCATAGCTCTGGGACTAGTCTTGTTGCAAACGTTTGCATTTTCTCTAGTTTCTTTACGTGCTTGGCTAGGTGTGGGTTCCAAACTGGCGCCGCATACTCCAATATGGGCCTAACATACACGGTGTACAGGGTCCTGAATGATTCCTTATTATGATGTCGGAATGCTGTTCTTAGATTTGCTAAGCGCCTATATGTTGCAACAGTTATTTGGTTGATGTGCGCCTCAGGAGATTTGCCTTGTGTTATACTCACCCCAATATCTTTTTCCTTGAGTGAGGTATGTAGTCTCTGACCCCCTAGACTGTACTCCGTCTGGGGTCTTCTTTGCCCTTCCCCAGTCTTCATGGACTTTGCACTTGGTGGGGATGAACTCAAGGGGCCAATTGCTGGATCAGGTCTGCAGCCTGTCCAGATCCCTTTGTAGTTCTGCCTGGTCTTCGTCCGAATGAATTCTTCTCATCAACTTCACATCATCTGCAAACAGGGAGATTTCGGAGTCTATTCCTTCCACCATGTCGTTCACAAATACCAGAAACAGCACTGGTGCTAGGACTGATCCCTTTGGAACCCCACTCGTCACAGGTTCCCACTCTGACACCTCGCCACGTACCATGACTCGTTGCTGTCTTCCTGATCCATTGTAGTGCCTTCCCTGTTGTCCCTGCCTGGCCCTCCAGTTTTTGCACTAATCTCTTGTGCGGAACTGTGTCAAACGCCTTCTTACAGTCCAAGATAATGCAATTTACCCACCCCTCTCTCTCTTGTCTTTCTGTTGTCACCATGTCATAAAACTCCAGTAGGATTTCCCGTCCCTGAAACCATGTTGGCTGCTGTTGATGAGATCATTCCTTTCTAGGTGTTCAACCACTCTTCTGATAATCTTCTCAATAGCTTTGCATACAACCCATGTCAGTGACACTGGTCTGTAGTTTAGTGCTTCATGTCTGTCTCCTTTTTTAAAAATTGGGACTATATTTGCTGTCTTCCACACCTCAGGTAATCTCCCTGTTTCGATAGACGTGTTGAATATTGTTGTTAGAGGTACACATAGCGCCTTTGCTCCCTCTCTCGGGATCCATGGAGAGATGTTATCCGGCCCCATTGCCTTTGAGGTATCTAGCTCACTCAGAAGCCTCTTCACTTCTTCCTCGGTTGTGTGTACTGTGTTCAACACTTGGTGGTGTACCCCACCTCTCCGTCTTTCTGGAGTCCCTTCTGTCTCCTCTGTGAACACTTCTTTGAGTCTCATGTTGAGTTCCTCACATACTTTGCGGTCGTTTCTTGTTCTCTCTCCTTCCTTCCTTAGCCTGATTACCTGGCCCTTGACTGTTGTTTTCTTCCTGATGTGACTGTATAACAGCTTTGGTTCAGGTTTGGCTTTCGCTATTATGTCATTTTCATATTGTCTTTGGGCCTCCCTTCTTACCTGTGCATATTCATTCTGGCTCTACGAATGTTCTCCTTATTCTCCTGGGTCCTTTGCCTTCTAAACTTATTCCATTCCCTAGCACACTTGGTTTTTGCCTCCTTGCACCTTTGAGTGAACCATGGGCTCATCCTGGCATTTTCATTATTCCTGTTACCCTTGGTAAAAACCTCTGGAGTTTACCTGGAGTTTACCTGGAGAGAGTTTCGGGGGTCAACGCCCCCGCGGCCCGCTCTGTGACCAGGCCTCCTGGTGGATCAGCCCCTGATCACCTCAGCTTCCTTGCATATTGTAGTTACATATTTCGTCATCTTGTTTATTGGCTTCCCTGCCAGTTCTCTGTCCCACTGAACCCCATTCAGGAAGTTCCTCATTCCTACATAGTCCCCTTTCTTGCAGTTTGGCTTCATTCGCCCGACTCTTCCTGCTTTCTCCTCCACTTGTAACTCTACTGTGTATTCGATGCTTAAAACCACATGATCGCTGGATCCAAGGGGTCTTTCATATGTGATGTCCTCAATATCTGTACTGCTCAAGGAGAATACTAGGTCCAGTCTCGCTGATTCATCATCTCCTCTCTCTCTGGTAGTGTCCCTTACGTATTGGTTCATTAAGTTTTCCAGTACCACCACCATCATCTTAGCCCTCCATTTATCTTGGCCCCCATGTGGCTACAAGTTCTCCCATTTGATATCCTTGTGGTTAAAGTCACCCATGATCAGTAGCTTTGCCCTGCATGCATGAGCCCTTCTGGCCACTGCAGCAAGTGTGTCAACCATCGCTCTATTGCTCTCATCATACTCTTCACTTGGCCTCCTGCTGTTCTGCGGTGAGTTATACATCACTGCAATTACCACCTTGGGACCTCCAGACTGAAGCGCTCATAGTATGTAATCTCTTGCTTCTCCACTGTCTACTCTCTCCAGCTCATCAAAATTCTATCGGTTTTTGATCAGTGCCACTCCTCTACCCCCCTATTCCCTCTCTTTCCTCAGGATCTGATATCCCATTGAAAAGATGGCATCTATTATCATACCTGTGAGCTTGGTTTCTGTGAGAGCTATGATGTCTGGTGATGCCTTTTTGACTCTCGTCCCACTCCTCCCACTTACTTGTTATTCCATCAGTATTTGTATACCATACATTCAGTTTCCTCTCTAACACTGTGTTTTGGGGGTCTGTGAGGGTGGGGAACCTGGTAGTGTACTGTGGGATTCTATAGCTGAGTGTTGGGTGGGAGCTGTGAGTATGGATTGTAGTTTGTGTTGGGATGGTGTGATAGGTTGTGGGGTTCTGGGGATGATTCTGTGTGTGCTTGCTCTTGTTGCTGTACCCAGCTCTGGTTGATCTCTGCTGATTCTGTCCTTGTCTCTCTTCCTAGCTCCTTGCGCTTGTGTCCTGTCCCTCAGATGCTGTCGTTCTGTTTGTGTTCTGTCTCGGTCTAGGAACACCCTCTTGTATTCGGCCAAGTACTTCGTGGTTTCTCTTGGAGGATCCTGTTCTGCACTGTTGTGTCCTGAAAATCAGCTTTATCGTTCGTTTTCTCCCCTTCAAGTATCCCATGTCCTCTTCACCTATTTCTGTGATGATGTTCTCTATCTCCTTTCTGCCTGCCGTGTGTGTGTGTGTGTGTGTGTGTGTGTGTACTCGCCCAATTGTACTCAACTAATTATGATTGCAGGGGTCGATGCATAGCTCCTGGCCCCGCCTCTTCACTGGTGTGTGCGTGCACACGTACTCGTCTACATGGTTGCAGAACTCGAATCCGAATTCTTGGTCCTCACTCTCCTGGCTTCGAGAGCCTCTTCATAAAGATATGTATGGATCCTTCCTCTTTCACTTCACTGTCTAATTCGTTCCACCTCCTGTGTGTGTGTGTGTGTGTGTGTGTGTGTGTGTGTGTGTGTGTGTGAGACCAAGTTCCTCGTTTGTTTTTCAACTTGTCTCTTTCATATTTACCAGGACGTAGTGTTCCTCTGAATACAAATATGTATTATTGATCGAGTCTTCACTCTTTCAAGACTAACAGTCAATATTGTCTGTCATCAACATGTTACACTGTTATTTTCTTTTCAGTCCTTGGAAGTTTATTGATCCAAAACTTGTCCATGATTTCAGTTTTAATTGGGTGTCTCGTGGCTAGGTTGGTAGAGCACTCGGTTCACATACTGAATGTTCGTAGTTCGATACCCAGCACGAGTGGAAACGTTGGGCTTATTACACTTGCTATCAATGTTCACCTAACGGTAGGAACCTGGGTTTTAGTCGACTGGTGTGGGTGGCATCCTGGGGAGGGGGGTTAGTATACCTTAGACAGGGCTGGGCTTTAAAATGAGCTGAGGTAGGATAACTTTTAACCAGTAAAATTCGTCTGTGTATAAATAAAACATCCCTTTAGTATCTCTAGCCGTGTGCTGCTTCCTGGGTAATTCCTAGCACTATCTTGCTTCCTGGGAACCGGGATCCACGTAATCACACATAGTTGGCAGGCCACACAGCCCACCTCCCTTGTACGTCTTCATTTCCATTACAGCAATTAGATTAGCAAGATAACCTGATAGTGGTCATTCACTTAGCGTCAGCCCACTACTCTCCCGACTTTGCTGGTCTGCAGTCATAACATGGTCGGTCTCATGCTCAGTATGGCTAGCAGGAAGATCATTTTCACTCATTTCCTCTCATAGTGTGGCCTCTATGGCCACACTTACTGTTCCTAGCAGCCCGATTATAGAAGTGGGGGGTAAGTGCCCCGACCATAAAACGCACACACACACAAACACACACACACACACACACACACACACACACACACACACACACACACACACACACACACACACACACACACACACACGTGTGCGCTCGCGCACACACACAAGGGGTCACAATTGAAAGTTGAAGACTCAGATGAGCCACAGGGATGTTAGAAAGTACTTCCTGACAACTCTGACTGAAGAAGTGCTTTCTAACATCCCTGTGGCTCATCTGAGTCTTCAACTTCCAATTGTGACCCCTTGTGTGTGTGTGTGTGTGTGTGTGTGTGTGTGTGTGTGTGTGTGTGTGTGTGTGTGTGTGTGTGTGTGTGTGTGTGTGTGTGTGGTGTTGTGTGTGTGTGTGTGTGTGTATACTCACCTATATGTGGTTCCGGGGATCTGTTTATTGCTCCTGGCCCCGCATCTTTGCTTGTCGCTACATAGTCCACTCTCTCCGTCCTCCAGATTGTTCCACTTCCTGACAACTCTCAGGATGAAGAAACACTTCTTAACATCTAACTCATCTGAGTTTTCAACTTCCAGTAGTGTGTACTCGCCTAGTTGCTCACCTGGTTGTATTTGCAGGGGTCGAGTCATAGCTCATGGCCCCGCCTCTTCACTGGCCGCTACTGGGTCATTCCCTGAACCATAAGCTTTATCATACCTCTGCTTAAAGCTAATGGATCCTGCCTTCATTACATCGCTTCCCAGACTATTCCAATTCATGACTACTCTGTGACTGAAGAAATACTTTCTAACATCCCTGTGATTCATCTGTGTCTCCAACTTCCAACTGTGACCCCTTGTTGCTCTGTCCCATCTCTGGAACATTGTCTCTGTCCACCTTGTCAATTCCTCTCAGTATTTTATGTCGTTATCATGTCCCCCCTATCTCTCCTGTCCTCCAGTGTCGTCAGGCCGATTGCCATTAACCTCTCCTCGTAGGACACTGTGTATGTTATGATCGAGTGCGCTTGCCCCTTCACCACCCCTTTTTTTTTTTAGTCTGGCTGCTGGGAATAGTAAGTGTGGCCATAGTGACCATGGCATGCCCTCAGGATATAACCTGGATGTGTGAACCTAGTGAAAATGAGTGGAAATGAGTGCAAATGATCTGCCTGCTAGCCATACTGAGCATGAGACCGACCATGTTATGACTGCAGACCATTAAAATGGTATAAAATACCGACAGGTTGTTAGGTAAGACACATATGCAACAGTAGGTATCGAAATAAAGATACCTAACTGTTGCATATGTGTCTTACCTAACGACTGCAGACCAGCAAAGTCGGGAGAGTAGTGGGCTGACGCTGACTAAGTGAATGACCACTATCAGGTTATCTTGCTAATCTAATTGCTGTAATGGAAATGAAGACGTACAAGGGAGGTGGGCTGTGTGGCCTGCCAACTATGTGTGATTACGTGGATCCCGGTTCCCAGGAAGCAAGATAGTGCTAGGAATTACCCAGGAAGCAGCACACGGCTAGAGATACTAAAGGGATGTTTTATTTATACACAGATGAATTTTACTGGTTAAAAGTTATCCTACCTCAGCTCATTTTAAAGCCCAGCCTGTCTAAGGTATACTAACCCCCCTCCCCAGGATGCCACCCACACCAGTCGACTAAAACCCAGGTTCCTACCGTTAGGTGAACATTGATAGCAAGTGTAATAAGCCCAACGTTTCCACTCGTGCTGGGTATCGAACTACGAACATTCAGTATGTGAACTGAGTGCTCTACCAACCTAGCCACGAGACACCCAATTAAAACTGAAATCATGGACAAGTTTTGGATCAATAAACTTCCAAGGACTGAAAAGAAAATAACAGTGCAACATGTTGACAGACAATATTGACTGTTAGTCTTGAAAGAGTCAAGACTCGATCAATAATACATATTTGTATTCAGAGCAACACTACGTCCTGGTAAATATGATAGAGACAAGTTGAAAAACAAACGAGGAACTTGGTCACACACACACACACACACACACACACACCACACACCACAGACACCAACCACAACACCACACACACACACACACACACACACACACACACAACAGATACACACCAACATCACACACGCACAACACAACACCACACACTCCACAACACACACGAGACACACACACAACAAACACACACAACCACACACACACAACAGACACACACCAACACACAACACACAACACCCACACCAACACACAACACACCAACAACACACAAACACACTAACACACACACAACACACAACAAAACAGCACACCAACACACACAAACACACAACACACACACACACACACAAAACACACACACAACACACAACACAACACACAACACACACAACACACACACACACACCACACACACACACGCACAACACACACACCACCACACAAAACACCACCAACACACACACCAACAACCACACACACAAACACACACACACACACAACACACACACACACACACACAACACACACACACACACAACACACACCCCACAACACACACACACCACAACACACCTAACACACACACACACACCACACACACAAACACACACCAACACACACACACACACACACACACACACCAACACACACACCACACCACACAACACACACACACACAACAAAACACACACCACAACACACACACACACCACACACACACACACACACACACACACCCAAACACCACACAAAACCCAACACCACACCAACACAACACACACACACACAACACACACACAACACACACACACACACACACACACACACACACACAACACACACCAACACACACACACACCACAACACACAAAACACACACCACCCAACACACACACAACCACAACAACACACACACACACACCAACCACACCACACCACACACACAACACACACACAACACACACAACACACACACACACACACACACACACCAACACACACCACACAACACACCAAACCCCACACACACACACACAAAACACACACACCACACACACACCAAACACACACACAACACACACACACACCCCAACACAACACACACACAAAACACCACACACACACACACACACACACACAAACACACACAACACACACAACACAAACCCAACACACACCAACACACCAACACAAAACACACACACACACACACCACACACACACACACACACACACACACACACACACACACCCCAACAAACACACACACACACAACACACACCAACACACAAACCCACACACACACACACACCCAGGTAACAATTTTTCTCAAGATCGCAATACAATGTGACAACTAGACGTCGAAAATACGTGAAAAGATTCCCATTGCTAACGTACATGATGCCTAGAATATCCCCAAGTGAAAACAACAACAGTTGACAAGAGAAGAACAGATAACTTACACGATAAACTAAATACACTTTATAGAGCATAGGACAACAAGAAGAGAAAAACATAAGTACTGGTAAATAATGTAGCAAGATAGGCAATGTCGAACAACCGCAACCACTGCTGCAACAACCACAGCTACAACCACAACCACAGCTACAACTACAACTACAGCCACAATTACAACCACAGCTATAACAGCAACAACAACCACAGCTATAACAGCCTACCATCACAGCTATAACAGCCTACAACGACTACAGCTACAATTACAACCACAACTACAACTACAGCTATAACAGCCACAATAACCAAAACAACAACGGAGAGTGAAATTCGAATGAATAGGAGCAAATTTGACCATTTTATTTGTAAAACAGAGAGAGAATTTTATTCCCGTTTAATCACGATGAATCAAATACAATTTACCTTTTCTGACCAGCTTCAGTATTTAATGGTTGACGCGTCTTAAAGTCAGGATAGTACCCATTAATAATACAACAGCACAACACTGTGACCATTTACAAATACAGGGGTACCTCGGGATACGAACTTCTTGCGCTCCAGAAGGCTATTCGAGTGCTGATACTGAACGAATTTGTTCCCATAAGGAATAATGTAAATTAGATTAATTCGTTTCAGACCAAAAAAATACACTTACAGAAGTACTTACATAAATACACGTACATAACTGTTCGCGCTTTGAGGTGTTCGTAACCCGAGGTACCACTGTAGTTGTACATGAACGGTATATAATACTGACAACAAGAATTAGACACATGTGCAGGAAGACACTCAGATGTTGCACGTGTCTAATTTTTTACAAATACACAGGTAACCCGCACATGGGCGGATGAAACTTAGGCCGACATTTCGGTCCAAGTCGGACCGAAACCCTGTCCTATGTCTCATTCTCTTATATGCGGGTTATTCGTGGGTAGGGAAACTTGTCAGTTGGAAAAAAAAGAATTAAAATACAGTGGATCCCCGGTTAACGATATTTTTTCACTCCAGAAGTATGTTCAGGTGCCAGTACTGACCGAATTTGTTCCCATAAGGAATATTGTGAAGTAGATTAGTCCATTTCAGACCCCCAAACATACACGTACAAACGCACTTACATAAATACACTTACATAATTGGTCGCATTCGGAGGTAATCGTTATGCGGGGGTCCACTGTATATAGGAAAGATTGGAATCTGTCCCATAACTGGAGAATGACTCGACTGATCGGCTTCAAATGTTTATAACTGGTGTGGTTTTCCGAAAGCAATGTTCATGCTGTTAATGGCTGCCATGTGTCCCCATTCGTCAACTGTGCTGAATAAATAACGAAGTTTATGGACATTCGATAAATTATGAATTATACTTGTGAAGGGCTTCAAAATACATGTATATATGATGTAAATCACGGTACTGGTGGAGTTGGAACCCATGGCAAGCGAGTCGTAAAACCCCAAATCATGGGATCTAACCCCACTAGGTACCTTGTTGTTATTTCGTGAGCCATGACGTATTCTGGTTCAAATTTGAATTTTACAGACATTTTGGAATTTTTTTTTATACAGTTATTTCGAAACAGAATTTTCAGATTTTTGAAACAGATGTTTGAGATTATCGAAACAAATGTTTCAGATTTTCGAAACACATGTTTGAGATTTTCGAAACAGATGTTTGAGATTTTCGAAACAAATGTTTGAGATTTTCGAAACAAATGTTTCAGATTTTCGAAACAGATGTTTGAGATTTTCGAAACAAATGTTTCAGATTTTCGAAACAAATGTTTCAGATTTTCGAAACAGATGTTTGAGATTTTCGAAACAAATGTTTCAGATTTTCGAAACAAATGTTTCAGATTTTCGAAACAAATGTTTCAGATTTTCGAAACAGATTTACAGATTTTCGATACAGATTTACATATTTTCCAAGCAGATTTTACAGATTTTCGAAAGTTTTTACAGATATTTTGCAACAAATATGGAGCCTGTGGAATCTAATTACTGAAGAATTCCTTTTCTGGTGGGATCCAGAAAACAGAACTGCTTAGAACGCGAACTGCTTGGAACGCGAACTGCTTGGAACGCGAACTGCTTGGAACGCGAACTGCTTGGAACGCGAACTGCTTGGAACACGAACTGCTTGGAACGCGAACTACTTGGAACGCGAACTGCTTGGAACGCGAACTGCTTGGAACGCGAACTGCTTGGAACGCGAACTGCTTGGAACGCGAACTGCTTGGAACGGAGCCAGTTATAGGAAATTTTTTATTCACGCCATACTAGTTTGGTGGAATTCTGCCAAATGTAGAATAGTTTGTTTTGGCGCTGATATGAATGATGAATGGAAACTATAAATTCCAGCAAGGTGAGTTTGGGAGCAGTGATCCTTCACAACGGCAAAAAAAAAGGTTTGAGTGCCAGAGGCTCATGCAAATTTAGGATATTTGCTTAATATCAGCTGTGTGTCTACCAAACTATCATTCAGTTTACTACTATTCAGCATCTTCAGTCTGGTGGCCTGGTGGGGGCTCTGGTGGCCTGGTGGTTAACGCTCTCGCTTCACACGGTGAGGGCCTGGGTTCGATTCCCAGCCAGAGTAGAAACATTGGACGTGTTTCTTTCCACCTGTTGTCTATGTTCCCCATCAGTAAAATGGGTACCTGGGTGTTAGTCGACTGGTGTGGGTCGCATCCTGGGACACTGACCTAAGGAGGCCTGGTTACAGACCGGGCCGCGGGGGCGTTGACCCCCGGAACTCTCTCCAGGTAAACTCCAGGTGATCTAAAGTTACTCTACTGGTCCTCAGAATTTATAATCTCACCCACATTCATTCATTCTGCTCTTCAGCGTCTAAAATATCTACCGTCACTCGACTGGTCGTCAAGAGTTTTCAATCTCACCAGCCGTCACTCTACAAGTCCTCAAGCATTTGCAGTATTATCTACCTTCACTCTACTAAACACCTTGGACAACTTTTACCAGTGAGAATGGTTGGATCTGAGAGGGACGTGACCTCTCACTGATTACATTCTTCTACTAGTGGCCTATATCTCATCTCCTGACAGTATATAAGGCCCCATAATGTCATTTCAACATCACATTGTTTCAGACTATGAAAAAAATACTCTTCTCCAGGCTGAGGGACTGACCACCTCAAACTTGCTTCTCCAGGCTGAGGGACTGATCACCTCAAACTTGCTTCTCCAGACTGAGGGACTGATCACCTCAAACTTGCTTCTCCAGGCTGAAGGATTGACCACCTCAAACTTGCTTCTCCAGGCTGAGGGACTGACCACATCAAACTTGCTTTTCCAGGCTGAGGGACTAACCACCACAAAACTTCACTCTACTATTCGTCAAGCATTTATAATCTCTCCAGACGTCACTCTACTTGTTTTAAGCATACACAACATAATCTACCATCACTTTGGTGATCCTCAACAGCGCTGTCGTCTTGAACACGTCTAATAATGTTTAGCTATTGATGTCCGCTCAGGCTCTTCCTTCAAACGTTTTATTCAGGAGGGAAATGTGTATTACCCAGACAGTTGATGAAACACGTATGCCAAAGTGTAGATATCGGAAGAGATGGTGCCCGGGAGGGCATCCAATATTTCCGGTACCATCCACGGTATTCTACCTTCTCCTTTTTTGGGTTTCCTCAAGAACGTTGAGCTAGTTTTTGCCGCTTTCCAGAAATTTATCACAATGCACATCCATCCATGAGTTTTTTGAACGCAAAAAATATTAATCTTAACGTTAATATAGAACAGAGAAAGATATATATGTTTGAAAGTCGACGGCTAAGCTAGCCATGGCTTATATAAGGTTTTAGTGTTCTAGTCCCTATAAAGCAAAGTTGCCTAATGCTGGTCAGGCATAATTATGAGACAACGGAAATTTATGCTAATAGTCAAAACCTACTGAAAGCCAGAAAATCCCTAAACTTTAACGAGTTAGCTCAGATATAGGTTAGGTAAGTGCATGAGTGAGATGGGTTAGACTAGAGTGAGAGCTGCACTTGGGTGAGCAGGGCTCTCAAGGCTTGCTCCTTGTGTAGTTCCGAAAATGGATTGGGTAGATATTTTTGTAAGTGGGTTTGGGTTTTGAGAAAGACCTGCCTAGTATGAGCTGGTCGGCCTGCAGCAATGTTCCTCCTTTGTTCTTATATTACAGAAGGGACAACAGGGCTTTTTACCTACGAGTTACGTGAACCTTCTCGTGGAAAGTGCAGCAGATACCGTAGTCTGCCTTTGAAAGCATTTATCTTTCTTGTCCGTAGAATTTCCCCACTTCAACTACTATTACGACTACCACCCTATTAATACTATCACTACTACTGCCTCCGTTCACTCCCATTTCTATATCTTGTGCCACTAAAACTACTATCCGTAATTTCTAATAGCAGTACTACTACTTCTTCTGCCACTAAAAATATTAACACTAACTACCACTACTTATTTTTCCTCTGTCCCTGTCCCCCTCGCCTATATACACTTCCTCTCTCACTCGTGTTAGTGTGTCCTGGAAATGATCCTGGTCGTCATAAGCTTCTCCTATGCGTGAGTTGTTTGTGTACTGTAAACTCTGATACCTGACTCGCTTAATAACCTCGTCACCTCGCCTTCAAAGTAACTTTGTTCCTCTCTCTGCTAAACTTGTAAACGGTAAACTCTTCTATGGCAATTCGTCAGTTTTATCATTGTCATTTTCAATGTTTAAATCATTCCCCATTTCATAATTCCCAATTTTATCATTAAGGGTTCTTGCTAATGTGAAGACAAATTCTGTGAGTTTTAAGTGAAACTGAACCAACGGCGCCCTCTATCGACAGGTGTATCCACATTCAACACTACCACCATCAACTCTACCACCATCAACACTACCACCATCAACACTACACTACCATCATCAAGACTGCACTACTACCATCAGCACTACACTTTTACTATCAACACTACAACACTACCACTATCAACACTAGTACCATCAACACTACCACTATCAACTCTATACTACTACCATCAACACTACACTCTTGCCATCAACACTAGACGACTACTATCAACGCTACCACCATCAACATTATACTAATATCAACACTACACTATCATCAACACTTCACTATCATTAACACTTCACTATCATTAACACCTCACTATCATTAACACTTCACTATCATCAACACTACACTACCATCAACACTACCACCATCAACACAACCACCATCAACACTACACTGCCATCATCAACACTACACTGCCATCATCATCACTACACTACCATCATCAACACTGCACTACTACCATCAACACTACACTACTACCATCAACACTACATGACCATCATCAACACTACAACCATCAACACAACAACCATCAACACTATACTACTACCTTCAACACTATACTACTACCTTCAACACTATACTACTACCTTCAACACTGTACTACTACCTTCAACACTATACTACTACCTTCAACACTATACTACTACCTTCAACACTATACTACTATCTTCATCACTATACTACTACCTTCAACACTATACTACTACCTTCATCACTATACTACTACCTTCAACATTATACTACTACCATTAACACAATACTACCATCAACACTGTAGTGTAGACAGCCTGTACTGTCTGCACAGACAGCCCATGCTGTCTGCCAGCTTAGTTCATATTTCGCGCCACTCAAGTGTTGCCCTCTGTAGCCAGGCCTCTCGGTGGGCACGGCAGCCTCCCTGCCCTTGCCTCGCTACCACTCACACAGCGGCCTAGCAGGAAGACACAAGGCCTACTCCTAGCTCTCTCTCGTGGGATGGCCCTCCCGGGTCATGGGCACAACACACAAGCCTATGTACCCACCACGACTTAACAATAAAGTAAGAAGCCTCCGAAGAAGTATATCATTCAACTACCCGCTTTCAGCTCTACCAAACAAACCCATTAAACAATACTACCATCAACCCTACACTACTACAATCAACACTACA
The DNA here is from genome assembly GCF_026875155.1 of Cherax quadricarinatus. Taxonomy (NCBI): domain Eukaryota; kingdom Metazoa; phylum Arthropoda; class Malacostraca; order Decapoda; family Parastacidae; genus Cherax; species Cherax quadricarinatus. Next base: position 11,859,576 of record NC_069492.1, on the reverse strand, counting down.
CTACTACAACACTACACTACCATCAACACTACACTACCTCCTAGCTCTCTCTCGTGGGATGGCCCTCCCGGGCCATGGGCACAACACACAAGCCTGTGTACCCACCACGACCTTTCAATAAACTAAGAAGCCTCCGAAGACATATCATTTACTCCCCGCTACCAGAACACCAAATAAACCCATTAAACATTGGTAGCAGCGGTGGTCGCAGCAGTGTGTTTGCCCAGAGAGAGGAAGGAAGGAATGAAGTTGTTCACTTCATCCTCCTACACAACAAGCATCCGTCTCTCAACGAGTTATCCTGATGTCGTGTCTGCACGTTTGAGCATCCAGGCACAGGTACAAGCAGGATCCAGCAGAAATTTGCCGAAATTCTTCCAGAATTGTAAGTGGCGTCCCAGTGACTCCACACTACAGCGTCCCATGCTGTTTCTCAAGTCACGTGTTCAGCATCACTTGTATGTTGCTGTTGTTGTTCAGCTCAGCACAGCTGTTTCAGTAAGCCAGAGGTGAGTTTTGTGGCAATTTCTGCGTCCGGTGTGAGCTTCTCCACGTGTTTGTGGGTGGGGGAGGAGGAGAGGAAGTGGCCCATGCTCCCCCTACTCACGCTCACCCGTCTACCATACACTCACCACTACCCACTCCCTCTGCTGTGTTTTCTGCTGTTTTTCGCGTGATTCATTGCCAGAGCTGTGTATCCGAGTGCCTGAGGCCACTCGAAGCTACGTGGATCAGCATGCCATGTAGATCAGCAAGCCACATAGATCAGCAAGCCACATAGATCAGCAAGCCACGTAGATCAGCAAGCCACGTAGATCACGACACCACGTGGATCACGATGCCACGTGGGTGTGGACGATGTCACGTAGATCTACCAGCCACGTGAGTTACCAGATGTCCCAGGCCACTTGCTGTGGTCTGCTGCTCGCATCACTTTGACGTCACCGACGATGCTGCCCGACTTCATGACGTCACGATGTCTGCCTGACGTCACCTCGAGATGTCTGCTGACGTCACAGTGCTGCTGACGTCACCTCGCGACATCACGCCTGACATCACATGATGTCACCATTGAGTGTTCAGTAATTATTTCAGTATTGTCGAGAAGACTGAGAGAAGATATATGTCGTGTTAATTAATTCCTCTCACTCAGTGTTCTCACATTTTAGTATATGTCTTGGTGTCAGTTTTGTGCACAGAAAAGCATCATTTGCTAGTTTAAGCCATGTTGTACCGCATGTACCGCGGGTGTGTAAAGTTTCCGTGTGTCCAGTGAGGTCTGAGCCAGACCTGAGTAGCACCACTGTGTTAAGTTACCCGTGTGACCAGTGTGTTTGACAGCTATCAGACAGCCCCGAGCGACCGAGCCCTCTTGTAAAGAAAGCTTTTATGCTCGTCGCTCGTGATGTTCTGCAGAATCGTACCTGCTACGATTCCCATCGAGATTTGTTTCACTTCACCTCCAGACGTTCAGAGTGCAGTTATATGTAGAGAAAGAAGTCTGGGGACGCTTAGACTAATCTCTGCTATAACTCCAACTGCCGAGAGAATGACACTCGCCAAGCCGCAGTTAGCCATAGTCGGCAGGCGCTGTCTCAGCCTTGTGTCACAAGCTTCAGTGAGCAGCCTGCACAAAGATGATGTCACTTTGACTGCTAGCTCGCTCACTGCAGTCTGTTGTATGATGTTACGACTCCCAGATGTTTCGCACAGTCGTCTCTGCCACGACTCGCTCCACAACTCACTCCACGCTCACCGGCAGTGACAGCCCAGCGACAGTACCAGTCGAGAAGTGTCCTCCTGAGTCGCTTGCCAGAAGTCCTGCCCAGTTGCCAAGTTTTGTCGACGCCTCACTCGAGGGCACCAGCATGTCGTGCCCCAGGTTGAGTGAAAACCTGCAGCGACTCCTACAATGACTGCATCACCGTTCCAGAGGAGACCGTACCCTGCTATGTCACAGCTGAGCCGCAGCGATGTCTCCTGTGTTGCAGTATCTGTCCAGATGCAGGAAGGTGTGCAGTGATGCCCTTCGACACTCACTGCCTATGACCACGATGTTTAGCACACCCACATGTTTTTTTCTTCCCTCCCTGTAGGAAGTTTTTTTTTCCATGTCCATATGTATATATAAGTTTTTATTTTGTGTTCTGTGTCCTGTTCCTACGAGAGAGAGACCGAGTTTCTTTTACAACCAGTATTGTCGCGTCGGGACAACGCGCAGTAGGTGGCCGAGCATATGTAGACAGCCTGTACTGTCTGCACAGACAGCCCATGCTGTCTGCCAGCTTAGTTCATATTTCCCACCACTCAAGTGTTGCCCTCTGTAGTCAGGCCTCTCGGTAGGCACGGCAGCCTCCCTGCCCTTGCCTCGCTACCACTCACACAGCGGCCTAGCAGGAAGACATAAGGCCTACTCCTAGCTCTCTCTCGTGGGATGGCCCTCCCGGGTCATGGGCACAACACACAAGCCTATGTACCCACCACGACTTAACAATAAAGTAAGAAGCCTCCGAAGAAGTATATCATTCAACTACCCGCTTTCAGCTCTACCAAACAAACCCATTAAACAATACTACCATCAACCCTACACTACTACAATCAGCACTACACTACCATCAACACTACACTACTACAATCAACACTACACTACTACCATCAACACTACACTACTACCATCAACACTACACTACTACCATCAACACTACACTACCATCAACCCTACACTACTACAATCAACACTACACTACTACCATCAACACTACACTACTACCATCAACACTACACTACCATCAACACTACACTACTACCATCAACACTACCACCATCAACACTACCACCATCAACACTACACTACCATGAACACTACCACCATCAACACTACACTACTATCAACACTACCACCATCAACACTGCACTACCATCAACACTACCACCGTCAACACTACACTACCATCAACACTACTACCATCTACACTACACTACCACCATCAACACTACACTAATACCATCAACACTACCACCATCAACACTACACTACTACAATCAACACTACACTACCCTCAACACTACACTACTACCATCATCACTACACCACTACCATCATCACTACCCTCAAAACTACACTACCCTCAACACTACACTACCACCATCAACACTACCCTACTACCATGAACACTTGCACCAACAACACTACAACCATCAACACTACACTACCATCAACACTACACTACCATCAACACTACCACCAAGAACACTATACAACCATCAACACCTCATTACCACCATGAACACTACTACCATCAACACTATGCTAACACCATCAACGGTACACTGCCACCATCAACAACTCACTGCAACCATCAACACTACGCTACCACCATCAACACTACGCTACCACCATCAACACTACGCTACCACCATCAACACTACGCTACCACCATCAACACTACACAACCACCATCAACACTACACTACCACCATCAGCACTACACAACCACCATCAACACTACACAACCACCATCAACACTACACAACCACCATCAACTCTATGCTTCCACCATCAACACTGCACTGCACCATCAACACTATGCTGCCACCATCAACTCTATGCTGCCACCATCAACTCTATGCTTTCACCATCAACACTTCTACAATGAACACTATACTACCAGCTCTATACTACCATCAACACTACCACCTGCACAATACTACCATCAACACTATATTACCACCATCAGTACTATACTACCATCAACACTATACTACCACCATCTGCAAAATGCTACCATCAACACTATACTACCACCATAATCACTATATTTTCATCAACAATGCGCTACCGCAATCAGTACATCACTATATTTCTACCTCAGCACTACACTACCACCATCATATGCTGTCACCATCAGCACTGTTCTGCCACAATCAATAACCAAGTTCACTAATTTATCACAAATAATATATTTTACCTGACTTCCTGAAGAACAGAAGTGTACTGAAGTCGAAAATTTTCTGAATGTTACAAAGTCGTAGGAAATTATGAAAAGTTATTGCAGCATGAAAGGTAACAAGAGGAAAATCTCTGACACAGAAGAGAATGAAAACGAACTTCAGAAAAAGAAAAGTAGGGGTGAGATAATTGATTATAATCAAGATTAAGGTAAAATTTAGGAATTACCATCAAACTCAAGTGTTAAGAGGAAAGTCTCTGACACAGAAGAGAACGAAAACGAACCCCAGAAAAAGAAAAGGGGTGAGATAATTGACGATAAGCAAAATGAAGGTAAAATTTAGGAATTACCATCAAACTCAAGTGTTAAGAGGAAAGTCTCTGACACAGAAGAGAACGAAAACGAACCCCAGAAAAAGAAAAGGGGTGAGATAATTGATGATAAGCAAAATGAAGGTAAAATTTAGGAATTACCGTCAAACTCAAGTGTTAAGAGGAAAGTCTCTGACACAGATGAGGCTGAGCACCATCAACAGGAAAAGAAAAGTAGAGGTGAGAATGTTGACAGTGAAGGGAGGAAAAATGTTGGAGAAATGTAAAATGATGAGAGAAATAAGCAAAATGAAACTAGAACTAGCTAATTGTCATTTTGCTAGGATGACACAATATTTAGAGAACTCCTCACGTAATATGCTAAACGTGAGGGCATATTGGTCCTTAGTAAGAGAGAGGTAGGCAAAATGTTTGAAGACGTAAATATTAAAGAACTCGGCAAGGGTGGCCACGGAGAATGCTGGAGAGCTCAGTGCGAGGAAGGTGACTTAGTAAAGAAAAAGTTCCAAGGCAGAACCCCATATCTAGACTTATATAATGAAGTTCGGGCTCTGTTTAAAGTTAATGGAATTTTTGGATTTTAACAGATTTATGCTGTTTGCCCAAAACTTCGGCTGCTAATTACATATTATGCTGGACAAACTTTATTGGCCTATGCCCGAAGGGGCAGACTGCAACTCGAGAATTTTCTCCAGATCATGAATAGCTTAGCTGCTAACTTCCATAAATTGCTTTCCTTCTAACTTGCACACAACGATGTAAAATGTAATAATATTTGTGTTCAGCGAACATCACAGGGGATTAGATGCACTGTAATAGATTTTGGGTTGGCGTCAACCCTGTGTTCCACGCCATTAATTAAAAAGCCCGTAAAGGATAAATAGAAACTGCCTTGGATGGCACCAGAGGTTATTAGTGCCATGTCAAGCACCCGTACATCTGATACTTATAGTTTAGCATTCATGTTTAGATAACTCTCATTCATGTTCTCTATTTCACTCCCGGATGAGATCAACCAATGGATAAGAGAAGGATTGAGACAAAACCCAGACCGACGGCCAACGCTCACTCGCTTGCAGAATATAATTAGAAGTCTGTCAGACGTTAGTGGTTGAGAACCATGTGTTATGCAGTTTCCTGCACTGTCGTATATAATGTCAATGTGGAAAATTGCCCCATAATTTTTTAAATGTTATCAATTTGTGGGCACTTTAATAGAATGAAGCCTCAGCATGACTATTCTCGTTTTTGAGAAGTGTGAGTATGGGCATAGTGTGAGGGTGAGTGTGTGGTTAAGCAGTCAGTATATGGGATACCGGAACGTGCGGACCACATGGAGTGAAGTAAGTTGTTTTTTTATTTTAGGAGATTCTTTGTGCTAACCTGGATCCTGTTATGGACCTGGTCCTATGTTTGAGTTATTGTCAGTGTGTTGGGTTAGAGCTGGATACAAAGATTATTTAGTAAGATACTACGAAGAGTTGTGTTAGGGCGCCCGCCCGAGTCTACCCTAATGTATATTTATTTTGTCCTATTGTTAATTAACTAGTAGTAGCATACTAGTTGTTGTTATTCTGTGAGAAGTGATGAAGCCCGGCTGAGTGTTCTGTATAGTCTTTTGTACATATTATGGATATTAAATGTGTATTTATCTAATCCCGAGTTAGCATATCCTTCCAGATAATCAAACCTACAGTAGTCATCGCTTAGTTTAACACAAGAAATTACAAATATGGCCCTAGACAAGGATTTTTACTTCTCTAAGATGCATTTTATTTTTCAACACCAGGACAGTGAGGGCAGTTTTTATTTCCAATGCTGATTACCAGTAGAAAGACGATTGTGCAGGATATTAGATGCTGACGACAATTACAGTGATGGTGCATAGGATAGTGGATGCTGAATACCTGTAAAGAAAATGGTGAGTAGGATAGTGAATGTTGAGTACCGGTAGAGAAAATGGTGCGTTGGATGGTGAATAGTGAGTATCAGTAGAGGATGGTGTACATTATAATAGACGCTCAAGAGTATTAGAGTGCTGGTGCGTAGGATTGCACCGGAAGTAAAGGCTGCAGCCCTATAATATTTCCATTAAATATATTGCCGGCAAAGAAAAGTATGTTGGCGGACTCTTTATCTAGAGTCTAATATTTTTATTTATTTAGGTTAGGATGTTATATTATTTATGGTAACCCCTTTTCACGCTCTTTTTTTATCCCCTGGTGTGGTTTTTTTTTTTTTTTTTTTTTAGTGAGGGGATGCGGGCTACCGTCCGCCTGTATCTAGGACCTATGCTAGCCTGTCTGACTGCTGTCTCACTCTAAGTTTAGGGTTTGGCTTTTGGGTCACGAGAAAAGCTGAGCTCTATCTAAGAGTTGGATGGTGGAGAGGAAAAGCGGTCCAATTATTTTGTGCCATGGCGGCACGGGGAGGTGGCAGCCTAATCCTGAGCCTTCTCGGGGTGGGGGTGTGGCATGCAAAGAGTACGTAACCTTTATTCAGCGCATGTACACACCCTCATTTACAGGCTATCTCCCCAACCAGCGAACCAGGTTGCTAAGAGTTGATGATGGGGCCCCGTCGTTCAACTAATGACCAGGTTCTAGCCAATAAGAAGATGGTTTTGGCAATCGCAGAGGTTACGTGGGTACCACTCTCCTGTCTGCCCTTGTCATTCCCATTCTAGAGCTGGTTGAAGCACGGTCTGCTATCTTGTGGCTTCTATTTCTGCTTTGCTTACCGTAGAGTGCACTATACTTATCACTGTACATAGTGTACATATTACTCTTCTAAATTGGTGAAGGATAATATAAGTCTAAACTTTTTCTGCTGTTTATTTTGCTCCCATTACACCCGGGATAACAGGCTATTTGGAATCCTGGGTTGTAATAACCATCAACACTACAATACTGCCATCATCACTACACTACTGCAATCAACACTACCACCATCAACACTACCATCATCAGCACTACACTACCATCATCAACACTACACTACCATCATCAACACTACACTACCACCATCAACACTACACTACTACCATTAACACTACACTACTACCATCAACACTACACTTCTACCATTAACTCTACTCTTCTACCATCAACACTACACGACCATCATCAACACTTCAACCATCAACCTTACACTGCTACTACCATCAACACTACATTACCATCAACACTACCACCGTCAACTCTACACTACCATCAACATCACCACCATTAACACTACACAACTACCATCAACACTACTACCATCAACACTAATCTAATACCATCAAAACTACCACCATCAACACTACACTACTATCATCAACACTTCACTACCACCATCAACATTACTACCATCAACACTACACTAATACCATCAACACTACCACTATCGACGCTACAACACTTCCACTATCAACAGTACTCTACTATCCTCAACACTACTACCATCAACATTACCATCATCAACACTACACTCCCATCAACACTATACAACTACCATCAATATTGCTACCATCACCACTACCACCATCAACACTAACCACCATCAACACTACCACCATCAACACTACCACCATCAACACTATCACCATCAACCACTACTACCATCAACACTACACTACTTTCATCAACACTGCACTACTTCCATCAACACTACACTACTACCATCAACACTACACTACTACAATCAACACTACACTACTACCATCAACACTACACTACTACCATCAACACTACACACTACTACAATCAACACTACACTACTTCCATCAACCACTACCACTACTACTTTCAACACTACACTGCTATCATCAACACTACTCTGCTATTATCAACACTACACTACAACCATTATCACTACACTACACTGCTACCATCAATACTACCACCATCATCATCGACACTACACTACTACCATCAACACTGCACTACAACCATCATCACTACACAACTACCATCAGCACAACAATGCCACCATCAACACTACTACCATTAATGCTACCACAAACAACACTATACTATCATCAACTCTACACTATCACAATCAACACTACTACCATCAACACTATATTAACACCATCAACAGTACACTGCCAGCATCAACACCACACTGCCACCATCAACACTACGCTACCACCATCAACACTACACAACCACCACTAACACTACTCTGCCACCATTAGCAATATGCTACAACCATCAACTCTATGCTTCCACCTTCAACACTATACTACAGTCAACTCTATACTACCACAAGCACCATACTACCATCAACACTACCACCTTCTGCACTATACTACCATAAACATTATACCAGCATCAGCACTATACTACCATCAACACTATACCACCATCAGCACTATACTACCATCAACACTATACCACCATCAGCACTATACTACCATCAACACTATACCACCATTAGCACTGTACTATCTGCATCAGCACTATACTACCATCAACACTATACTACCACCATCAGCACTATACTACCATCAACACTATACTACCACCATCAGCACTATACTACCATCAGCACTATACTACCACTCTCAGCACTATACCATCAACACTATACCACAATCAGCACTATACTACCATCAACACTATACTACCACCATCTGCACTACACCACCACCACACATCCACCATCTGCACTATGCTACCATCAAGACTATACTACCACCATAATCACTATATTTTCATCAACAATGCGCTACCGCAATCAGTACTATACTTCCAACATCACTATATTTCTACCTCAGCACTACACTACCACCATCATATGCTGTCACCATCAGCACTGTTCTGCCACAATCAATAACCAAGTTCACTAATTTATCACAAATAATATATTTTACCTGACTTCCTGAAGAACAGAAGTGTACTGAAGTCGAAAATTTTCTGAATGTTACAAAGTCGTAGGAAATTATGAAAAGTTATTGCAGCATGAAAGGTAACAAGAGGAAAATCTCTGACACAGAAGAGAATGAAAACGAACTTCAGAAAAAGAAAAGTAGGGGTGAGATAATTGATTATAATCAAGATTAAGGTAAAATTTAGGAATTACCATCAAACTCAAGTGTTAAGAGGAAAGTCTCTGACACAGAAGAGAACGAAAACGAACCCCAGAAAAAGAAAAGGGGTGAGATAATTGATGATAAGCAAAATGAAGGTAAAATTTAGGAATTACCGTCAAACTCAAGTGTTAAGAGGAAAGTCTCTGACACAGATGAGGCTGAGCACCATCAACAGGAAAAGAAAAGTAGAGGTGAGAATGTTGACAGTGAAGGGAGGAAAAATGTTGGAGAAATGTAAAATGATGAGAGAAATAAGCAAAATGAAACTAGAACTAGCTAATCATCACATGGCTATGGTGACACAATATTTAGAGAACTCCTCACATAATATGCTAAGCGTGAGGGCATAAAGGTTCTTAGTAAGAGTGAGGTAGGCAAAATGTTTGAAGACGCAAATGTTAAAGAACTCGGCAAGGGCGGCTACGGAGAATGCTGGAGAGCTAAGTGCAAGGAAGGTGACTTAGTAAACAAAAAGTTCCAAGGCAGAACCCCATATCTAGACTTATATAATGAAGTTCTGGCTCTGTTTAAAGTTAATGGAGTTTTTGGCTTTTAATAGATTTATGCTGTTTGCCCAAAACTTCGGCTGTTAATTACTTATTATGCTGGACAAACTTTATCAGCCTATGCCCGAAGGGGCAGACTGCAACTCAAGAATTTTCTCCAGATCATGAATAGCTTAGCTGCTAACTTCCATAAATTGCTTTCCTTTTAACTTGCACATAACGATGTAAAAGGTAATAATATCTGTGTTCAGCGAACATCAAAGGGGATTAGATGCACTGTAATAGATTTTGGGATGGCGTCAACCCTGTGTTCCACGCCATTATTTAAGAAGCCCTTAACAGATAAATAGAAAGTGCCTTGGATGGCACCAGAGGTTACTAGTGCCATTCCAAGTACCCGTACATCCGATACTTACAGTTTAGCATATATGTTTAGAAAACTTGCATTCAGGTCTTCTATTTCACTCCCGGATGAGATAAACCAATGGATTAGAGAAGGATTGAGACAAAACCCTGAGCTGCGGCCAACTCTCACTCGCTTGCAAAGTATAATTAATTGATCCGCAAGATGTTAGTGATTGAGAACCGTGTGTTATGCAGTTTTCTGCATTGTTGCATTTAATGGCGTTGTGGAAAAGTGCCTAATAATTTTATATAAGTCATCATTTTGTGGGCAGTTTTATAGAATGAAGCCTCAGCTCGACTGTTATTTTTATAAGCAGTGCGAGTATGGGTATAGTGTCATAGTGTTTGGTAACGCGGTCTGTGCGTGGGACAGGGCTGCCAGTTTTTTCGTATGTTGGTACAGAATTTGTTTAATTTAATACCTCTCTACGTTTGTTACGACGCCCGATATTTTTAATGCCTTTAAGGAATTTTGCGTTAATGTTTTTAAAGTTTGCTAAGAAGCTTCCAAGTTATAATTTTTAAGAACAACAGACATTTCTATCAAACAACTTGTTCTGGTAGATTGAGATTACGATACTCAAGTTAGAAAAACAATGGTCAAATTTGTAATGCTTTTAGAAATTAAACACTCGACTGCTCTTGGAATTTATAACTGTATAGAGGCATTTTTAAACAGTAATGAAATCAATTATTGAAAGCATTATAGGATTTTCCAGTGATAATGTTGTGTTGAGAAGCAGAGGAGTCTAGTATCTCTTAAATCCCCAAATCTTCCTACAACTTGGTGTTCACATTCTACAAGATTGATGGACTGAACACATCGACTCCAGGCTGAGGGACTGATTGCCTCATGCTCCTCCTCTCCTTGCGCCTTCCTCTTTGTATTGGACTGATGAAGCCACTGTGTGGCGAGGCGTTTCCTGAATGAGGATTCCCATATGCTGCATAAGTGTCTCAATCTTTAGCTTTAGGTAGATGTCGTTTTGATAAGGACCTGCCTCGTATGGGCCAGTAGGCCTTCTGCAGTGTTCCTACATTCTTATGTTTATGTTCTTAATAGTTCAGAGAACCGACGAGACTGACTGGCTGATTACACCGACTCAAGGCTGAGGGACTGATTACCTCAAACTCCTGTTCTTCACCAATCCACTTTGTATGGACTGATGAAGCCACTCTGTGGCGAAATGTTTTCTCATTAATGATACCAAAGTGTTGCACATGTGTCTTATTTATCAACCTAGTGTTTGCCATTCATTACACTAGTGTGATTCTAAAACCCGCTCGTAATTGAGCAATAGTCTAAAGCAGCTTTCTGCACTGTCGTATATAATGGCAATGTTGAAAAGTGCCCAATAATCTGTTAAATACTGTAATCAATTTATGGGCACTTTAATAGAATGAAATCTCAGTATGACTATTCTCGTTTTTGAGATGTGTGAGTATGGGGCAAATTGGTAAGTGCATGCTACCACAATCAGTACAATACTTCCGTCATCACTATATTTCCACCATCAACACTATACTGGCACAATAACTAAGTTGAATAATTTATCTCAGATAAGACAGGTAAAATATACCATTTGTGATAAATTATTCAACTTAGTTATTGTGCCAGTATAGTGTTGATGGTGGAAATATAGTGATGACGGAAGTATTGTACTGATTGTGGTAGTATTTATCTCTAGACTGAAAGTCAGAAAGTTTTCCTAAATATAGCATTGATATTTAAAATTACAACGGTATGAAGGTGATAAAAGTCCCTGACACAGTGGAGGTCGATGACCATTCACAGAAAAGGAAAAGAAGAGGTGAGATTATTAATGGTAATCAGAAAAATCAGAGTTAAAATAAGGGATTACCATCTAAGACAAGTGTTACGAGGAAAGTCTCTGAAACAGATAAGGATGAGAGCCAACCCCAGAAAAAGAAAAGAAGGGGAGAGATAATTGATGTTGATAAGCAAGATGGAGGTAAAATTTAGGAATTACCATCAAACTCTAGTGTTAAGAAGAAAGTCTCTGACACAGATGAGGGTGAGGACCATCATCAGGAAAAGTAGAGGTGAGAATGTTGACAGTGAAAGGAGGAGAAATGTTAACGGTGAAATGTAGAATAATTATGGTAATGAGAAGCAAAATAAATGTGAAACTAATTGTCACCTGTTTGGGTGACATAATATTTAGAGAAGTCATCACAGAATTTGCCAAGAGTAAGGTTATAAAGGTTCTTATTAAGAAGCAGGTACGCAAAATGTTAGAAGACACAAATGTTAAAGTACTCGGCATAGGCGGCTACGGAGTAAGTGCGAGGAAGGTGATTTAGTACTGAAAAAGTTCATAGGTAGAAACTCTTATCAAGACTTCTATAATGAAGTTCGGCCTCTATATAGAGTTAATGGACTTTCTGGTTTTTAAAATATTTATACTGTTTGCCCAAAACTCCGGCTGCTAATAACTTATTATGCTGGACAAGCTTTATGGGCTTATGCCCTGAAGGGCAGACTACAACTCAAGACTCTTCTTCAAAGTCTTGAATAGCTTAGCTGCTAACTACCAGAGATTGCTTTCCAACGATGTCAAAAGTAATAACATTTGTGTTCGTAAAACACCGCAGGGGATTAAATGCATTGTGATAGATTTTGGTATGCCGTCAACCCTGTATTCCACGCCACTGTTAAAGTATCCCGCAATGTAGGAACTGCAGTGGATTGCACCAGAGGTTACCAGTGCCATGCCAAGCACCCGTACATCCGATACTTACAGTTTAGCATACATGTTTAGATAACTTTCACTCATGTTCTCTATTTCACTCCCGGATGAGATCAACCAAATGATAAGAGAAGGATTGAGAAGAAACCCTGAGCGACGGCCAACGCTCACTCGCTTGCAAATTATAACTAAACGTCTGCCAGACGTTAGTGGTTGAGAACATGTGTTAAGCAGTTTTCTGCATTGTCGTATAAAATGGCAATGTGGAAAATTGCCCCATAATTTTTTATATGTAATCAATTTGTGGGCACTTTAATGGAATGAAGACTCAGCATGACCATTCTCGGGCATAGTGTGAGGGTGAGTGTGTGATTAAGCGGTCAGTATATGGGATACAGGAACGTGCGGACCATATGGAGTGAAGTAAGTTTTTTTTTTTTTTTTTTTTTTAGGGGGAGGAGATTCTTTGTGCTAACCTGGATCCTGTTATGGACCTAGTCCTATGTTTGAGTTATTGTCAGTGTGTTGGGTGAGAGCTGGATACACAGATTATTTAGTAAGATATTACGAAGAGTTGTGTTATGGCGCCCGCCCGAGTCTACCCTAATGTATATTTATTTTGTCCTATTGTTAATTAACTACTAGTAGCATACCAGTTGTTGTTATTCTGTGAGAAGTGATGAAGCCCGGCTGAGTGTTCTGTATAGTCTTTTGTACATATTATGGATATTAAATGTGTATTTATCTTATCCCGAGTTAGCATATCCTTCCAGATAATCAAACCTACAGTAGTCATCGCTTAGTTTAACACTTAAGAAATTACAAATATGGCCCTAGACAAGGATTTTTACTTCTCTAAGCTGCATTTTATTTTTCAAAACCAGGACAGTGAGGGCAGTTTTTATTTCCAATGCTGATTACCAGTAGAAAGACGATTGTGCAGGATATTAGATGCTGAGAACAATTACAGTGATGGTGCATAAGATAGTGGATGCTGAATACCTGTAGAGAAAATGGTGAGTAGGATAGTGAATGTTGAGTACCGGTAGAGAAAATGGTGAGTAGGATAGTGAATAGTGAGTATCAGTAGAGGATGGTGTGTATTATAATAGACGCTCAAGAGTATTAAAGTTCTGGTGTATAAGATTGCACCGGTAAGTAACTAATGCATTACCAGCCAACCTCAATCATGTTTAAGAGAATTGCAGGCTTGTAGCGTTTAAACCTCCCTGATGGAATTTAAGAAATGGTATGAGAAAAGACCCTGTCCGATGGCCAGGGACCCTGTTCGACGGCCAGGGACCCTGTTCGACGGCCAGGGACCCTGTTCGACGGCCAGGGACCCTGTTCGACGGCCAGGGACCCTGTTCGACGGCCAGGGACCCTGTTCGACGGCCAGGGACCCTGTTCGACGGCCAGGGACCCTGTGCGACGACCAGGGACCCTATTCGACGGCCAGGGACCCTTTCGATGGCCAGGGACCCGTTGCGAGGAGTAAGGAGGACCCTGCGACGGCCAGGGACCCTGTTCAACGGTCCAGTGACCCCCTTCGACGGCCAGGGACCCTTCGGCACCCTGCGACGGCCAGGGACCCTGTTTCGACGGCCAGGGGTCACCGGGCCCCTGCGACGACCAGGGACCATGCGAAGGCCAGGGACCCTTTTGCGATGGCCATGGACCGCGTGCGATGGAAGGGACCCGTGCAACGGCCAGGGACCCCTGCAACGGCCAGGACCACCGTGCGAAGGCCAGGGACCCTCTGCGACGGCCATGGACCCCGTGCGACGGGCCCAAGGGGACCCCCGTGCACGGCCAGGGACCCCGTGCGACGGCCAGGACCCAGTGGGCCAGGGAAAAGTCAGGGGCCGTCACAAGACATGCAATGGTATAAGTTCAGTGATCACAAGCATTAAAATGGATTGAATAAAGATTTTTGATAACGGAACTGGGTTTGAGGAGAACCTGTCTAGTATGAGTCAGTAGCCCTTCTGCTGTGCTTCACCATTCTTAGGCTCTTGTGTACTTATTCACTTTTGGTAGTCAGTTTTATTTCGAATTTTATTGTTCTCAAGTGTTTATTTTTATTATTCACAGTTTTATCGTCATTTTCAAATTAATCATCATTCTCAGTTTTTCCTCTGGTGACGACGTGGTGGTAGTGATGGTGTGGTGGTAGTGGTGGTTGTGGTGGTAGTGATGGTGTGGTGGTAGTGATGGTGTAGTGGAAGTGATGGTGTGGTGGTAGTGATGGTGTGGTGGTAGTGATGGTGTGGTGGTGGCGATGGTGTGGTGGTAGTGATGGTGCGGTGGTAGTGGTGTGGGACGATCGGGTGGTGATCGTGTGGTGGTTGTGTTGGTGTAGTGGTTGTGATGGCATCACCATCACTATGTTAATACTTTCAAAACTTAAGACCACCATCAGCACTATAAAACCATTATCGAAACTAAACTGTCACGAATAACAATAAACTACATAAACTACAATAAACTACCATCAACAACCATCATCATTGTATTATTACCATCTACACAATACTACTACCATCAATATTATACTACCACCAACAAAATTCCACCACCACTAAAACTTTACTGCCACCATCAATATACTACTATCATCAGCACTATACTACCACTAACAGCACTATACTAAAACCATCAATACTGTGCTACTATCACCATGAACCACTATCACCACTATACTACTACCACCACCACCAACAATACTATCACTATCAACAATATACTGCCATCATCAACATTATAATACTACCATCAACACTATTCTGCAAAAATTTCACTACTTCCATCATCACTATATTTCTACCATCAGCACTAAACTGGCACAATCATTAAGAAAGTCGCAGTAAATAATAAAATTATAACAGTATGAAAAGTGTTAAGAGGAAAGTCACTGACACAGTGAAGGTCGATGACCAACCCCAGAAAAAGAAAAGAAGAGGTGAGGTTATTGATGGTAATAAGAATCAGAGTTAAAATAAAGAATTACCATCTAAGTCAAGTGTTAAGAAGAAAGTCACTGACACAGTGAAGGTCGATGACCAACCCCAGAAAAAGAAAAGAAGAGGTTAGGTTATTGATGGTAATAAGAATCAGAGTTAAAATAAAGAATTACCATCTAAGTCAAGTGTTAAGAAGAAAGTCACTGACACAGTGAAGGTCGATGACCAACCCCAGAAAAAGAAAAGAAGAGGTTAGGTTATTGATGGTAATAAGAATCAGAGTTAAAATAAAGAATTACCATCTAAGTCAAGTGTTAAGAAGAAAGTCACTGACACAGATGAGAATGAAAACGAACCCCAGAAAAAGAAAAGAAGGGGTGAGATAATTGATGTTAATAAGCAAGATGAAGGTAAAATTTAGGATTTAAAATCAAACTCAAGTGTTAAGAGGAAACTCTCTTACACAGATAAAAGTGAGGACCATGAAGAGAAAAAGAAAAGAAGGGGTGAGAATGTTGACAGTGAAAGTAGGAAAAATTATAATAATGATAGTAATGAGAAGCGAAATCAATCTGAAATTATCTAATTGTCACCTGAATTTGGTGACATAATATTTAAAGAGCTCCTCACATAATTTGCTAAGCGTGAGGACGTAAAGCTTCTTAGTAAGAGTGAGGTAGGCAAAATGTTTGAAGACGCAAATGTTAAAGAACTCGGCAAGGGCGGCTACGGAGAATGCTGGAGAGCTAAGTGCGAGGAAGGTGACTTAGTATTGAAAAAGTTCAAAGGCAGAACCCCATATCAAGACTTATATAATGAAGTTCGGCTTCTGTTTAGAGTTGATGGTCTTTTTGGCTTTTAACAGATTTATGCTGTTTGTGCTAAACTCCGGCTGCTAATTACTTATTATGCTGGACATACTTTATCGGCCTATGCCCGAAGGGGCAGAGTGCAACTGAAGCATTTTCTCCAAATCATGAATAGTTTATCTGCTAATTTCCGCAGATTGCTTTCAACTTAACTGGCACACAACGATATCAAAGGTAGTAACATTTGTATTCGCAAGACACCGCAGGGGATTAGATGCACTGTGATAGATTTTGGTATGGCGTCAACCCTGTATTCCACACCACTATTCAAGAAACCCATAAATGCTAAGTAGAAGGAGAAACTGCCCTGGATGGCACCAGAGGTTACTAGTGCCATGCCAAGCACCCGCACATCCGATACTTATAGTTTAGCATATATGTTTAGAAAACTTAAATACATGTCCTCTATTTCACTCCCTGATGAGGTTAACCAGTGGATAAGAGAAGGACTGAGACGAAACCCTGAGCAGCGGCCACCGCTCGCTCGCTTGCAGAAAATTATTAATCGTCTGCAAGACGATAGAGGTTGAGAACGATGTGTTATGCAGTTTTCTGCACAGTCATACATTGTGATAAGGTGCCCCGTAATTTTTTAAATAATGTCATTAGTTTGTGGGCACTTTTATAGAATGAAACCTCAACATGACCATTCTGTTTTTTGAGCAGTATGATGAGTATTGGCAGTGTCACGGTTTATGTGAGGCAAAGCGGTCAGTGTTTGGTAACATGGTCAGTGTTTGGTAACGTGATCACTGTGTATTAACGTGGTCAGTGTGTGTGGTATCAGGATGTGGAACACATGGAGCTAAGTGTTCTCAACTGTTTTGTTATAAACCTCAGGCTGTAGGCTTTTTTGTGTGGGGGGAGGGGGCTATTTTCATGGTAACCTGAGTCCTGTTAAGGACCTGACTTTGTGGTTGAGTGGTTGTCAGTGTGTTGGGCGAGACTTGGAAACAAATAATAATAATATCTTTATTTGCTACAAGTATATGTACAAGGTATACAGACCATAGCTGACATCAATAACAAAATACCATATAGAAAGCCCCTTGTTATGCTGAGCATTTCCTGCATATTGGGTTATTGTCATAGGATGCGACCCACACCAGTCAACTAACACCCAGGTACCCATTTTTCTGATGGGTGAACATAGACAACCGGTGTAAAGAAACACGCCCAATGTATCTACCAGCGCTGGGAATCGAACGCAGACCCTCGTTGTATGAAGTGAGAGCTCCAGCGATCTGGCCACTGGGCACCGATCTGGCCATGGGGCATCGATCAGGCCACGGAGCTAGGCCAGACGGATCTAGCCTAATGTTTGTTTATGTTCTATCCGGCTGCGTATTATGGCTAATAAATGTACATTCATCTAATAGTAAGTTTTTATGTCCTACCACGTTATCAAACTTACAGTAGTGATCGCTTAATTTAGCACTTTTTCGAGATTACAAATACGGTCCTGAAGTGGTTTATTTTCTATATGCCTCTAGACAAGGATTTTACTTCCCTAGGCTCCATTTTATTTTTTAACACCAAAAGGCAGATTTTATTTCCTATGCTGATAACCAGTAGAAAGGCGATGTGCTGGTTATTAGATGCTGAGGAATATTGCAGTGATAGTGGATGATGAGTACCGGTAGAGAAAATGGTGCGTAGGATAGTGAATACTGAATACCAGTAGAGAGGGTGTGTTTTATAATAGATACAGAGGAGTATTAGTGCCGGTGCTTAGGATTGCTCCGGAAGTAACTAATGCAGTTTGTATACAGTTTGGCAAACATGTTAAAGAGAGTGGTAGGCTTGTAGGCTTTAAACCTCTCTGATGTCGTTTAAGGAATGGTATGAGAAAAGACCCTGTGCGATGGCCAGAGACCCCTTGCAACGGCCAGAGAACCCGTGCGACGGTATAAATTCCTACCAACAATATTATACTACCACCATCAGCACTATTCCACCGCTATTAAAACTTTACTACCACCATTAATATACCACTATCATCAGCACTATACTACCACTATCAGCACTATACTACCACTATCAGCACTATACTAAAACCATCAATACTGCGCTACCACCACCACCAACACTACTATATAGCACCATGAACCACCATCAACACTATACTACCACCACCACCATCAACACTACTATCACTATCAACAATATACTGCCACCGCCAATATTATACTACTTCCATCAACACTATTCTGCAAACTACACTACTACCATCAACAGTATGTTACCACCCTTGACACTATGCTACCACCATCAGCACTTATACTACTACCATCCTCACTATATTTCCACCATAAGCACTATACTTGCACAACATGACTCGTGAAATCGTAATGACACGATTGCAAACAATCCATACCACGAGTGGAGTTTGAACCCGCGATCAGAGAGTCTCAAAGCAGGAGTTTTGAGACTCTCTGATCATGGGCTCAAACCCCACCCGTGATATGGATTACTGGCTCAATCAAAAACCAAGCTCACTCATTTATCTCAAATAATATATTTTACCTGATTTCTCTGAGAAAGAAGCATTTCTTACCTCAAAATAGGTAGTTCGTAGAAAGTAATGTAATATTTTAACCGTATGAAAGGTATTAAGAGGAAAATCCCTGACAAAGTGGAGGTTGATGACCAACCCCAGAAAAAGAAGAGAAGATGTGAGATTATTGATGATAATAAAAATGAGAGTGAAAATAAGGTATTACGATCTAATTAATGTTTTAAGAGGAAAATCTCTGACACAGATGAGAACGAAAATGAACCCAAGAAAAAGAAAAGAAGGGTTGAGATAATTGATGGTAATAAAAATGAGAGTGAAAATAAGGTATTACGATCTAATTAATGTGTTAAGAGGAAAATCACTGACACAGATGAGAACGAAAATGAACCCAAGAAAAAGAAAAGAAGGGTTGAGATAATTGATGGTAATAAGCAAGATGTAAGTAAAATTTAGGAATTACCATCAAACGCAAGTGTTAAGAGGAAAGTCTCTGACACAGATAAGGGTGAGGACCAACAGGAAAAAAAAAGTTTGGGTGAGAATGTTGACTGCGAAAGTGTGAATAACGTTAATTGTGAAATTTAGAATGATGACAGTAATGAGAAGCAAAACGAAAGTATAACTAACTAATTCTCACATGACTTTGGTGACATAGCATTTAGAGAGCTCCTCACATAATTTGATAAGCGTGAGGGCGTGAAGCTTCTTAGTAAGAGTGAGGTAGACAAAATGTTTGAAGACGCAAATGTTAAAGAACTCGGCAAGGGCGGCTACGGAGAATGCTGGAGAGCTAAGTGCAGGAGGGTGATTTAGTTGTGAAAAAGTTCGTAGGTAGATCCTCATTTCAGAACTTCTGTCATGAAGTTCGGGCTCTTTGTAGGGTTAATGGACTTTTTGGCTTTTAACAGATTTATGCTGTTTGCCCAAAACTCCGGATGTTAATTACTTATTATGCTGGAGAATCTTTACTTACATACGCCCATAGGTGTAGACTGCAGCTCAAGAAGACTTTTCTCCAAATCATGAATAGCTTAGCAGCTAACTTCCACACCTTGCTTTCTTGTCAGCTGGCACACAACGATGTCAAAGAAAGTAACATCTGTGTTTAGGAAACATCACAGGGGATTAGATGCATTGTGATCGATTTTGGGATGGCGTCAGCCCTGTGTTCCTCTCCCATATTCATGAGACCCATGAATGATGAATAGAAGTAGGAAACGCCATGGATAGCACCAGAGGTTACTAGTGCCATGCCAAGCACTCCCACGTCAGATATTTACAGTTTAGCATACATGTTTTAAACACTTTCATCCCTGTACTGTATTTTAGTCCCCAATGAGGTCTAGCAATGGATAAAAGAAGGTCAAAGACAAAACCCTGAGCTACGCCCATCGCTCACGTGCTTGCAAAATATTATAAAGCGTTTGCAAGACAACACTGGTTGAAAATCATTGCAGTGAGGACAAATTTTGTCCTATGCTGATGAGTACTTGAGTGAAGATTTGCTAAGTATCAGTGTAGCAGCTTACATTAACCCCCTGCTAAACTATTTTGGGTTAAAGTGAGCTAGCCTGTTTTGTACCCCAGGGTGTAAAACAGGCTAGCCCAAAATATATGTTGAGAAATGGTTTACCAGCTAAGGTTAAAGTTTAAATATAGGGGGAACTTTTTTTTTTTATATTTTATTTAAAACAATACAATACATTAAATAGATAAAAGAACACATTATCAGTTCTTACACAGAATTATAAATTTCATTAACAAAACACACAGACATTTAACTTTGTGCTAACACAAACAGTCTCACATCCCCAATGCATGATATCCCATGCACCTATGTTAAGCAAGAACACCACTACATTACAATATGCATTATTATTATTATTAACAAAGACGCACCAAGCCTACAATATGCATTTATATTCCACTTTGTTATTTATATATTAATAATCCTTATACGTTTAATAGATTAACGTATTTTATTGAAAGTAAAGCAAATACAAGATGATTATAAAACACAGAACCGATTAATAAACAAGAATCCAACACAATGACACCTCAACCAGGTCGTCTAAATACATACAAAAGAGTAATATTACATAGAACAATGTAACACTGCCAAGTCAAACACATACACTGGTATTACACTCCCCAGACTTTGATTTTTTTTTTTTTTTTTTTTTTTTTTTTTTTTTTTTTTTTTTTTTAGAAACCTTACAAAAGTACAAAGGATGCATAATAAAGTACAGGAATACAAAACATTCTTTTGTTCTACTAGTACCAGGTTATTCCTTGGGAACAAGTATTATAACATCTTGTTATAGCAAAACAATACACGCTAAGACAAACCTCACTAAAGTTTATCAGTCATTAATAGTTGCCGCCAGCCATTGTACCCAAAGAAAACACACCAAAAAGAAACTTTACATAGTTTAACAATATAAAATGAATACCTGACATGTCCTATTACAACAAAAACATCATACAAATGTACAACATCACAAGATTAACCAAAACTACCATAACCACTACAAAACAAAACCCTAACATACCCGCTATGACAGGGTACAGATTATTGGTTAAGTTATGGTACATTAGATCCTAACCAATAGGAACCCGGAAGGAACATATGATTCCTTACACAATAACCATAGAGAAACAGTATTTTACTATTATTAATATGTTAACCCTCTAATACAATAATGCTGATACAGAAAACAGAACAATATGCATGTTAAATACAATAATAAAAGAATCCAAAACAAGTATTTATAACAAACCTCGGCACATTAAAGGGTTTATAACCAAACCCTTACAAAAATTATACCTCCCATATGTATATAAACCGAAAAATCTTGTCTACAAGACTTTGTTGGTTTAACCCATAAAAACATGGTATAGACCCAAAACCTTAAAATACACTTAAATTTTTTCACATAGAACCTTCATCTGACAAAAAAAGTTAACGTAAGACTAGAGTAGTAATAAGGATAAGGCTGCTTAATGTGCCAGTCCAAAAGAAACTGACACGTATCTCAGAAAAATTTTGTTTGATACCAACGTGCCAATTAATTACTAAAAAACGAGATCTAAGGGCTCGGTATCCTGGCTTTCAAGGAAATTTTAAACCCAGTGAACTTTAACCATCAGGCTTAGAAAATGTAACCCTGGAAACCACACTATCTCACTATGACAAACATTCTCGTAAAAACAAGGCGTACCATCCATACCTAATTCTCACTACCTTCCTCTTACACACAAACATCAGTTCCAGAGAAAACCAAAAACAAAACCCCCCCCCTTTTACACCCCCCCAAATAAGGAGACCACTCCTTTTCCATCCTCAGGGACCCCGCCTAGGGAAACCCCACAGTGAGGTTCCTATAACCTTCGGGAAATTTTTTTTCCCAAGACCCCCCATAAAACCAACTTATTCCTACACTTCGTCCTATATAATTGGCCGCCAACGCTTTTATCCTCATATCACCCCTTAATCCCTCATTCCCCATGAAATATCCAGATAATCCCACTATGATATACATTATAGCCCTTCCAACTTCCCTAGGCACTCCCCTTACATTAGTAGTAAAGCCCTTAAAAGCGGCAAACGACCCCCCCCCAACAGTCTGATAACCCCAACCCATCCATGATCTAAACCCCTCCAAGGAGGTACAAAAGAAGACCACATGAAACGCCGTTTCAACATCACACAAAACTGACAAAAAAGCCTCTTCCACAAACCCCATACTACGTAACACCTCCTTGGAAGCCAGAATCCCCATGATAAACCTATTTACTAATTCTCTTACTCTAGCGGGTTATCCGAAGCTTACAAAAAATCTTTCCAAATAACCCCCAAATCATATGTTGGTTTACACGGTACCCCTTGCATAATTCCTTGACCTTTCACCTACCCTCACCAACCTTTCACTTTGATTTTTATCCACCTGTTGAAATGTCAATAAAAATCGCAACATTTTCTTCACAAACCCTCAATTCCTTCCCCCCTCCACCTTTTTACGTGCCTCCTTCCATAACTCTTCCAAACTTTAGCGCCCCTCACACCCCCTTCCCTATATACCTCCACTTGATATTTTAACAGCCATTACTCTCAGTCCTTAAAGGCAACAAACCAAAAACCCCTTCCCGAACATCCGTCATAACTACTCCTTACTTAACCATGCCCTCCCAAATCCCCACACAAACTTCAGCACCCTCCTCTGCATTTCCACAATATCTCGTACCTTAAGGGAAAAACCTCTGCCACCCCCATACCTTGCTATAGACAGTGAATTTACCACCACTACCCTCTGATGTAAAGCTATGTCCCTCGCACTTAAACCTTCCTAGTCTACTTAAAACCTTACCCTTGACAGACTCCGAATTCACCCTTCTGCATGCCTGCATTTCCCGACAAATACCAAATCCCACATACCTTGATTCTGTCAACCACTGTCCATCCTAAACCCACCCCCAAAGCCCCCCCCTATCCAATTACCGACCTTAGTAACCTTGATTTCACCTTTATTAACTCTCATTCCGGTATTCATACCAAACATCTGAATCACTCTACCCAAACCCTCCTTAAATCCTCCTTACCCCTTAGCAAAACAGTAGTTCATCCACATACCCAACGATGCCCCCTTTGCACCCCCCTTCCATCTCCTGATTGTTCATTACCCTCTCAACAGACTCATAAAAGGATTCTGCACACACGCAAAGAGCAGCTGTGACATCGGACAGCCCTGCCTCAAAACCTCTCTCCATTGGTACACTTTCACCCAAACCTCCATTGACCTTTTACCCTCCCCTCTGCCCCATCATACAGGGTGTTCACCCACCTCACTACCCCCTCCCGAAACCCCCAACCTCTCTAAGCAAACCCCTAAGAAATATTGTCCACGCAATCATAAGCATTCACCCAATCTAAACCTAGAAATTCCCCCTCCCGTACATCTCTCTAGAAATCCTAATCAAACCATGTCCATCCCTCACCCTTCTTCCGGAAATTCCAATTTGTCCCTATGTAAAAACTAAACAACACTTTCCTCATTCTGTGCCCAAACCTTAGCAAAAATCTTGAAATCCGAGCACATTAACGTAATCGCACGGTAATCTTTAAAAAACTCGGCATTCCCTCTTTTTGGGCACTAAAACCGTGAACCCGTTCTTTGTGATTTCCCCATCCTCCCACTACTTAACATACAATTAAAACCCCACCGACAATGCCGTCACTCCCCCAATGAAAACCTATAAAAATCGTTTGGTATTCCGTCTATGCCTGGGGTTTTACCCTGGCACATCCCAAAAACTGCCCCCTCCACCTCCTCTACTTTAAATACTACCCTCGATTCTGTCACTGCCCTTTCTCCTTAATACCCTATTAAACCCTTCATCCCCAAACCTTTTCCCCCACCCCCCTCCCCAGCCAACCCTCCTCCACTTCTCCCTAAACCAAAAATCTGCATCAAACTAATATTTTCTGTGGTGGATAGGCCTTGGGCCCTCCTCAAAGCCGCCCCCCCCTTGTACCTGCCTCAATATACGCCAAGGTGGTCTTCGCCTGCCGTTCCTTAAAACCTCCTTAATACAAAACCCGATGGCCTATCTCCCCCTTTTTGGACATCCTCCAACCTGCCCTAACTCGAATTGCCCTCAAATTTTTCATTGTGAATTTTTCCCCCAACCTATTTCGCAAACGTTCCATGTCCTGACTCCCCCCCACCCGTTTCCTTGCATAACAGTCATTTAATGACCCTCAAAATATTTTTTAGGCCATTTGCTCCACCTAGCCATCTCCTTACCCCGTACTTTAAAAAAAATTTTGCAATTTCAACTTTAGCCCTCATTTCCACCAATCCAGCAAATCCATTTCCATATTCCTAGTCTCCCAAAAGGATTTCCACCAATCTTTAAACCCCGTAGGGTCACCCTCGTCCCTAAGTAGGCCTCACATTTAATTTCCAGTATCCTGCATAAACTCTCTATGCCATCTACCCTCAAATCTGCTATAACAGCACGATGATCAGAAAAAACCCACATCGATAGTCCTCACCCTCTCCACACCTATGCCCTGCCTAACATAAATCCTATCTAACCATGCCTCATATCCCTACGGGAATAAAAGTGTGCTCCACTCCATATCCCCCCACTTCCCACCACATCACCACTCCAACATCTCGCAAAACATCCGCAGAACCCCCCAAAACAAAAACCCGCCCCCTCGGAACCACATCACCCTTCCTAATGACACAATTCCAATCCCCACCAATCACCGTTTTAAACAGGTAAACCTCTCAAGTGATATACCAGAACCTCACGTACAAAATCCACCCTTCACTCTAGTGTTTTCTAGTTGCTGGCATGTACACACCTACAAAACTAACCCCCCTGGCCCCCCAAAACCCATCCACCCTGACAACCCTCCCCCCCCCCCCCTCCTCCCAACCAGGATACGCAAAGGACTGGTCTCCTTTACCGCCACAGCCACACCTCCTTTCAACCTCAAAAA
Organism: Cherax quadricarinatus; assembly: GCF_026875155.1. Taxonomy (NCBI): domain Eukaryota; kingdom Metazoa; phylum Arthropoda; class Malacostraca; order Decapoda; family Parastacidae; genus Cherax; species Cherax quadricarinatus. Next base: position 11,833,734 of record NC_069492.1, on the reverse strand, counting down.
CATCACATGTAAACAACCCATAACCTTTCAACAACAACTCACATCCGAACCTATGGTTATGTTCCTACAAAAAAGAGACATCAATACTAAATTCCTCAAAAACCCACTCTAACCATACCCTCTTGACCTCGGTTTTAAGACCGTTTACATTGAAAGTTACACACCTGAATTTTACAAGAATGGCGGCTTACCCCTGTGCCGCAGAGGCTTACTTGGTCCTCCCTTTTATAGGTCTCGGTTCTTCTCTATCAATCCCCCGTTCCTGCCCTCCAACCCCTCCCTGTCCCTTCCCACCTAGCTTCCCATTGCCCCCCCTCCTCCCGGACTTGTCTTTGCTACCACAGCTGCCACATCTTTTTTCCCAGGCCTCTTGCGCTGGTGTGAGGACTTCGTCCATGTCTGATGCCCCCGCTTATCTCTTGCGGGGGGCTACCCTCCTACACAAAATTTCTTCTGCAACCACATCTTCTTGATGGCCTCCACCACACATTGCTCTCCTTTCGAACCTCACTCAAGTCTTCCTTACCCTGCTTCTGTTCATCCATCACCTTGTCATCACCTGACCTACATCACTTTTTCACCACCATGCTCCGACTCTTCCAAAAAAATCCTTCAGCACAGCCTCCAAAATCCCGTCCTGAGCTGACTCTGCATTATCTAACGGGCTGTCTGACAGCGATATTCCCTACCCCCCCGTTTTCCACTGGTAGTGTAACACACGTCTCCAAAACCCCCCTCTGCCCTGCGACCTCCTCACCCATTGGCCTGTACCCCCGGCTTTTCCACTTCACCCGTCATAACATCCGTGGCTCTAATGGCGTATCCACAGAAGCTGTCTCCTGAGCCTAGGGCCCTGTCTCCCTGGGGCATTGTGCCTCCATTGTGCTCATAAGAGTCACATAAACGGCACGTCTTTCCTCTGCCCCGCATTAGTGTACAAAAACCTGTGTTCTATGGTTATGGGAATGTAAACATATGATGGTATCGGCCTCCTCAGGGTCATTTTCAGTGTGAAGGATCCCTTCCGGCATCCCCCCATAAGGGCCGTCCCCCCACATTCCCATGCTCGTCGAGTGTACAGTCCCATAACCATGAACACATCTTTAGGCTGTAGGCCCGTTGTCTCAAAAGGTACATTCCTTACCTTTCCCCCAAATAAAATTTCTTAGACACATCATGCAAGCATACTTCCCCTGCCGTGTTGATACTCATCCGCCTTTCTTGAAATTGTCGACGATGGTAGAATAGAAGTCAGCCCTCATGAACTTCACGAAGACCCTTGACATACCATTCAGTTGCCACCCCCATACAGCTTTTTCATTGGGGGTGCATAAACAAATCCCTGATTTAAAGTTTGCAGGAGAACGTTCATCGTGGCGTTGCTTAAAAATCCTCTAACCAGCTCAATGGAGACGTATTTATGCGCCGGGACAGTCGGTCCGCCATCTTGGTGCTAATGCTATGTTTTCCTCACCAGGTGGCGTGCAGAGAACCTATAGAAAACGGTCCTCTCTCCCCCCAGGTCGAGAGACGAATGCAGCATATAGGGGGAACTTAGCTTGATAAGACAGCTTTGCCCACACAGCTGCCCCTGCAGGCTAGGGCTTGAGAAGCTGTCATAGACACTTGGGAATGGGCTGAATGGAAATGTATTAAAATAAATTACCCCTAGGGGGTATGTCAGCGTATTTCCCAAAAATGATTGCTGACTTGAAAACAAAATTGCGTGGACTTTAAAGGTCCGCTTCTCACCGGGTTTATGATAAGTTACTAATTCGTAACTTTGTACTCAACTGCACAGTCAATCGTACTCATTACGTATTAGTACACATACCTTGGAATATGTATCTGACCCATAGTTACACCCGGATATCCGATGACTTGATTGAAGAATAGTGTTCTTTGAAGAATTAAGCACTACACTCTGTTGGATCACAACACTCGTTGTTACACTGTTCGTCAAGAAATGTTTATTTATTCACAATCTGTTTACTAGAGAAGCTGATCACACTTCTCTGTAAGTGTTTATTGTGTTTTTTGAGACACTTTATTCACACTAACGTACAGATTAGTGTTCTTTGTTGGTTAATCCAGAGTCAGTGTGAGTCCCAGCCTCAGCAGGGTCAAAAGCAATCTGACCTTACAGCGTCTCCTTGCACGCCACTGCCCCTAGCACATAAAGGAAAAGCTGACCTCGTACTTTTTGCTTCCTTGCTAAACTTCCTCCCTGAAGTAAAGCAGAATGCTGGATTCTTTCTGTTTTAAGCACTGTGAGGGAAAAGTTCAATAGATAGGAGTAGAGAGGTAGTATATAGTAACAATAGTTTCATTGCCAGCTACTTGTTAAGGTAGGGTAAGTCAAGATCCTGCCTTTTTTCCCCTCCCCGAAAGTGATAGTGTCATTGCCGGCTACTTATTAAGGTAGGGTAAATCAAGCTCCCGCTATTCCCGCCTTTTTTCCCCCATCCCGAAAGTGATAGTTTGACTGCCGGCTGCTTGTTAATGTAGGGTCAGTCTAGCTCCCGCTATCCCTTCCCCTCCTTCCTCCCCCCCAAAAGGTGATGTGTGGGGCTCCGGTCCAAACAGTAATCACTAGACACACAGCTCCCAGCACTACTGTAAGTACATGCCTGCCTTGTATTCTAGTGGATTTATTGGTTGAAAGCTTCACTTTTGACCAATAATAAACATAGTCCTTTCAGTCTTGCTCGAGGTTGACTGTTGTAATAATCACCACATCTTTTAGGTATTGTACTTATCATGGAGAGTGATTTCTTAAGCAGTGGGTAACCTGTTATCTTTCCAGCTTGGATGACAGAGAGGGTCACCTGCCAATCAACAGCAGAACTGATGAAGATGGACAAAACGTCGTGAGACTTCCCCTTTTTGGATTTAATTACCTGTGCACCTGTATGAAATTGCAGGAGTAACCCTCATCATTGCAGCGGTAAAGAACCTCTTTCCCGTCATCGGGGTATAAAACTCAAGGCTATACTGTGAAGAACGACCGGTGGGTCGTAACCACACCTACGACCCCCCCCATCATCAGCAACGGCTACTATTTCAACAACACAGTGTCACCAACACCAGACACCCCATATATATTAGCGTTGAATTCAGTTATCATTTTATATTTTTCATTTTTCATTTTCTTTTAAAGTAGGATTAATATTTCATATTTAAGTGTTTTATATTTTCTATATAATAAAGTGTTTATGTTTGTCTGTTTTTATTTCTTTTTCTAATTCACTAATTTTCCTGAGGAGGAGCCCAGCCTTGGTAATATGTTGAAGTTGTTACAGGGCTGAGTAAGCCTTCACAAGTGGCGACCTTGCCAGGATCAACTCGACTAAACCAAGATTCAACTCCATCTCGAATCTACCATTGTAACTTCATCGCTGCATACCACAGACGGTTACCACCAGCCATGAGTAATCATTCTCTATGGTAGGACTACAGTACAGGTATTTAAAAGATTTGGTGATTGTTATAGTCTCAATTTATTGTAAGTCAAGTCAGGCAGGATATAATATTTAATTCTGCCACCTTTTTGTTCGAGCTTGAAACACTTTGGAGGATTAGACTCTAGGGACTGGTGACTATACTGTTTTGGATGGATTGTCAGAAGATCACAGTATCTCAGTTCTACAGGATCGCTGCACTGGTTATCACTTTATCCAAGAGTCGAAACAAGTCGTTGCCATTAGTGACCACACGACATCAACACTCGCTCAGCGTTCTAAAACCCATGCCCCTCAAGGAAGGTTCCTTGATGTTGGTGAGGGGCTCTTGATTTAGGGAATTGGATCTGTGCTCCAGTTCCCCGAATTAAGCCTGAATGCCTTCCACATCCCCCCACCCCAGGCGCTGTATAATCCTCCGGGTTTAGCGCTTCCCCCTTGATTATAATAATCCAAAACCCATGAGATTCTTAGCAAAGTGCCTGGCACATTGGCACTGCTCTCTTCCATTTATCCGCTCTTTTTATATAATCATTGTGCCAAAATTAACTTTTACATATTTACATATTACATATTTACATATTTCCTTTTTCATTTTTTGCTTCCGGTAGGATTTTCACGTTTAAGTGTTTTATATACTATACAAGTTCTTCATATCAGTAAAACTGTTTTCATTGAGTTTTATATCTTTTCATTTCCACAAGGAGAAATCTGCCCAATCAAATTCTCTTTGAGGTCTGATAAGCTGTTACACCTTCACACAACTCCACTTCCGGAACAAGAAGGCGGTAGCAAGACGGGCAGGAAATAGCAGTTATTCTTTGTTTGTTACCTTCCCAAGAACATCACTTCATTTGAGATCATTTATTTCTAAGAATGACTCGAGTCTGGAACATATTCGCTAAACATTTCGACTTAGATGAAACAAAGTCAGTTGACCAAATAAAATCACTGGTCCACAGCTGGCTCCAATTTCATCCTATTCCTTATTTGTATCATAATAAAAAGGTGTTTAAATGAGTTATGTAACAGCTCTTAGTTTGTAAAGGTAGAACTCTTAATTTGACCCTGTGAAAACCTTAGGGAAGAGAGAGAGAGAGAGAGAGAGAGAGAGAGAGAGATAGAGATAGAGATGAGAGAGAGAGAGAGAGAGAGAGAGAGAGAGAGAGAGAGAGAGAGAGAGAGAGAGAGAGAGAGAGAGAGAGAGAGAGAGAGTGAGTGAGTGTGAGTGTAGTTCTCAATGGAACGGAATCAGCAAGACATCCTATTGGGGCAAGTGTTCCACAAGGAAGCGTGCTTGGACCATTGTTATGGAATGTCTACTTCAACGACCTTCTTCATCTCATCCCAGAATCACATGCATATGCAGACGACTGTACACTGACATTTACTTATCCAAGAGAAGAAATGCCAGCTGCTCTAAGCTACATCAATCACCAGCTGAGAGCTATATCAGCTTGGGGAAATAGATGGCAAGTAACATTTGCACCTGAGAAAACGCAAATGATGATCGTCTATAGGCACTATGATGGTAATCCTAGTGCAGTAGTAAGGATGAATGGGAGGGTGTTGGCACTTGGAGAAGAAGTTGATATCCTTGGGGTGAAATTTGACTCCAAACTAACCATGAAGAACCATGTTGTAAATCTTGCAAACAAGGCAGCCAGGAAGCTTACGGCACTTCTCCGTATCTCGCATCTGCTTGACAGTAGGGGTTGCAAGATTCTGTACGAGGCACAAGTACGCTCACACCTTGAGTATGCTCCACTTTCTTGGTTTGCTCCCCCCCCCCTCTCATCTGCGACTGCTTGACAGAGTAGAGAACAGAGGAAGACGTCTCATCTCTCGCCTGGACCCATCCTGGATAGATCTGTCATTTCAGCAGAGCCTTCAACATAGGAGGGATGTGGGTGGCCTTACTGTTATGGACAAGGCCAATATTGTCAAGTACCACACTTGGATCCACTTCGAGGACAGCGTGAAACAAGCTTTTATGCCACAAGACGGGCAGAAAGCAGCAACTTCACTCTGGCTGTACCCTTCTTCAGAACATCACTCCATCTGAAATCTTATATACCCAGGATGACTCGAGTATGGAACACATTCTTACAGCATAATGATGTCAATGAGATAAGTCAGTTGATCAAATGAAAATGCTGGCCCACAGATGGCTCTAACTTCATCCTGCTCCCTACTTTTATGTCTCATAACAATAAAAATGCTTTCAAATGAGCTGATGTAGGTAACAGCTCTTAGCTTCCCAATAAAGTAAGGAATCCTTAACCATTCATCTACAATCCTTAACCTGTAAATAGGTTGTCAATAAAGCTAGGGATCCTAAACCTTGTCAAACCCTGTGTAAAAAAAAAAAAAAAGACAAATTTGATTTGGGGGAAGTGGGGAGGAAGGATAAGCTTATATATGAAAAGAGAAGGTTTAATTACGGTGATCCTGATCTCACTTCTAAGCTTCCTTCCCTAGGGAAGGTGACGCTCTTTGACCCGAGTCTGTTGGGTAGGAGACCTTGGCCACGATTTTTGGATGTGTGGTGTCCAGTGTGCTGAGAGGCAGCGTGGAGTGTGGCAAAGTATACAAACTGGTTGACGAGTGGTTCGGGTGGAAGAAGGGCGTGAGCGGGTGTAAGCGGGCGCAGGTGTGGTCGAGGGTGTGAGCTAACGTGGATGAAGTGGTGGGTGTGAGTGAAGTATGAACTTCTTCAGGAGGAAAATAGGAGGCTGAAGCTTCGCATAGATGAGTTTGGGAGCGAGTGTCAGAAGGATTTAGCTGGTAAGGAAGGAATGGTCGCCAGCAGTGACAGTGGCAGCCGCTCTAAGTGGCAAGTGGTTCACAGTTCAGGAAGAAGGAAGATGAGGAGAGTTAATAGAGAAGATGTGAAGGTAGGAAATCGATTCTCTGCTCTCCAAGACGAGTGTACTTCAGTGGTTAGTGAGGTTGAAGGTACCACTGATTCCCCTGCTAATCAAGGTAAGAATATTTTAATAGTAGGCAATTCTCAGGTAAGATATATGGACCGTGCATTTTGTAACAGAGACAGAAAGGTCAGACAGAGAGTGTGTCTTCCTGGAGCTGGTGTTGGTGACATAGTCAGCAGGTTGGATAATACTATGGCAGGTAATGGGAACGAGCCCATTATCTGTCTTAGTGCTGGGGGTAATGACATTGGGAAGGGCAGGAGAGAGGAGCTGCTGGATAAGTACAGGTCAGCCATAGAAGTAGTTATGTCTAAGGGAGGGATCCCAGTCATATGTAGCATCTTGCCTAGAAAGGGAGTGGGCAATAAATGGATGTCTAGGGCAATTGGTATAAATTGCTGGCTAGACAGGTACTGCAAGGAACTTGCAATCCCATTCATTGATAACTGGGGCCTATTCTTTGGCAAACGTGATATGTATGCAAGGGATGGGGTTCATCTCTCTGGGGATGGAGTGGCTGCATTAGCCAATTCAACTGAGAGGGTAATTGATGACTTGTCTAGGAATTTAAACTGATACATTATAGAGGTATGGATGTTTGTGGGAAACAGTCAAGCTGCAGCATTAGGGTTAAAAACAGCAATTACCGGGATACCTCAGGGATATGTTTAAAAGACAATATTCAAAATAAAGTTGCTAGTAATGGCAAATCAATTGATCAACAAACAAAGAGGGATAGTACAGGGCAACGAGTGACTAGCTCCCTTAAAGTTTACTATACAAATAGTAGGAGTATAAGAAATAAGATAGATGAGCTAAGATTACTTGCAAGTGTAGGTAATATAGATATTATTGGTACAACAGAGACCTGGTTCAACCTGAAAGACAGAAATGCCTTCTGAATGTAACATACAGGGTTATAAACTATTCCACACTGTCAGAGAAAATTTAAATTGTCTTAGACATGATGTAAGATTAGAGACATCGAACACAGAATCTGTTTGGCTACAGTTTCTCGAGGGTCGTGACAAATTAATTATGGGTGTTATTTATAGGCCCCCAAACCTTGATAGGGAGTGCAGTAAGCTGTTATGGGGCGAAATTCATAAGGCATCTAGATATGAAAATGTTGTTAAAATGGGAGATTTTAACTTTAGACAAATTGATTGGAACAATATGGCAGGAAATCTTGAGTGTAGTGACTTTCTTGATACGGTTCAGGATTG
>NC_069492.1:11789563-11825614 GCF_026875155.1 Cherax quadricarinatus | reverse complement strand
CCCCCGGGTTAAAGGGAAGTAACTTCCCTCGTTTTTAATAACATGTCGTTTTTCAACTATAATCTACCTTCTCCATAATTACTATCACATTCGCTGTGTCTGTTTCGTAAGGTGAAGTCCAGGATCTTTCTTTAATTCATGGTATAACTTTAAGGGAGAGGAGCTTATGTCGTGTTGTAGAGGTCTGAGCAAAGCTCAGAAGTAGGAGTTTAACAAAAGTAGCAGCAACAGCAGTACTAACAACAGCATTAGGGGTATTGTAGAAGGTGTATTAATGTTAGCAGTGTTTTCTTTTTCTTGATTCACCGGTACTCTCCCGGCCGGATGTTTTCCAGATGGTAACCCAGCCTTGACTCCCTGTGGGAGTGTTTGATACCTATGTCTGCCATGGGAGGAGGTACAAGTACCTCCTCCCATGGCAGTGCTAGTATTTACAGTAACGGTAATAGCAACAGTAACAGAAACATTAAAAACATGAAGTTGTACAAACGAATAATAACAAAAAGGCACAATACCGTGACTGGAACAATACACAAATAACCCGCACATAGAAGAAAGGAGCTTACGACGACGTGCGGTCCGTCTTGGACCATTTACAAAGTCATACAAACAGAAAGGAACAAACAGGTAAGATCCCAATGGGATGAGTGGGGAAGACGGGACAGACGAAGAATAGCGCTGGAGAGGAGTGTTCATAGTCGTAGAAATAGAGCCAGGGCTTAACCCAGCAGCGAAGGCGATCATGGGACAGATGTTGAGAGCAGGAATAGTAGGCTCTTCTGTTTGTAAGGCGAGCGGGGAAGACGGGACAGGCGAAGATTAGCGTCATAGAGGAGTGCAGAAATTGAGCCAGGGCTTAACCCAGCAACAAAGGCGAACGTGGGTTAGAAAACGAACAGCTCAAGGTACCTGACAAGAATCCAAGGTTATTTGTAAATAGGGTTAGGAGCAGGATCATACAAGGAGTAGAAAAGGTTGTGTTGGTTTGTGGGTCTGCGAATGTCTTCGTCAAGGAGAGAGGTCCAGTAGTCATGTCGTGTCTCAAGTTTGTCTATCTGTCTGTCACTGAGCGTCTTCCAGTACAGATTCAGCGCAGGGAAGTCTAATTGGGCATGGAGAGACTCGCTTGTGTCGAAGTCTTCCCATCTGACATCAAGCACCCAGCGCAGCGCCTTGTTCTGGACACGTTGCAGTTTAAGTAAGTTTGTTTTTGCTGCAAGAGAGAGGGCTAGAGGAGAGTAAGTTATCAGAGGACGAATTAGGGATTTGTAGAGGTGTAGTTTGGTGCGTCGAGAGGCATGTTTCAGCTTGTAGAGGCCCGCAAGGGCCTTACTAGCTATTGCATGCCTTGAGTGAATGTGTCCGTGTAAACGAAGAAGGTAGTCAAGATTAAAGCCAAGGACAGTGACATATTGTGTCATGGGGATGTAAGTGCGGGTGTCAGCTGTTCTGAGCTCGACGGGTAATGGAGGATCACGTTTCCTATAGTTAAAACATGTAATGCTGGATTTAGCTGCATTGGATTTGATCCTCCATTTTTGTTCCCAGATGGCTATCCTGTCGACCTCATCGACCTTTCACCAACACAGACATTAATACTCTCCTCAGACACCTTCTTCCCAAGGCTCCTGGTGCCTCTGGCCTAAACCATATCATCCTAAAACACCTTCCTGACTCTATCATTACTGCCTACACAAGCCTCCTCAATGCCTCCCTTGCCTCTGGATACTTCCCTTCCCTCTTCAAAGCTGCTACTGCTATCCTCCTTCCTAAACCCAATAAAGACCACTCTGACCCTAGAAACTATCGCCCTATCAGCCTCCTCGAAACTTTAGGAAAACTCTTTGAAAAACTCATCAGTCATCGCCTTCGCAGATACCTGGAACATAATTCTCTACTTTCTGATGGCCAGTTTGGCTTCAGAACACACAGATCCACACAGGATGCCATTCACATCATTCTCAACTACATCCACATAAACACAGAACAAAGAAACAGGACAGCCCTGGTTGCAAAAGACGTTGAAAAAGCTTTTGACACTGTTTGGCACGAAGGGCTCAAGTACAAACTCTGCACTAACTTTAACCTGCCTCTCACTACTCGTAAACTCCTCTGTAACTTCCTAGACGGCCGTACCATGAGAATCAAATTCCAAGGCTGTTACTCTGACTACTTCACACTAAATGCTGGAGTACCCCAGGGATCTGTCCTCTCCCCTACCCTCTACATTTTATACACTAACGACATTCCAACACCTGTATACCACAACTCCATCACACTAGCCTATGCAGACGACATTACACAACTTTTCACTCACTCCAATATAGATACAAACACACAAAACACATCAGAGAGGAGAGAAGGAGGGAGTATATATTGGCCAGCAGACAATGACAGGAGTTGAAGACCCGGGCCGGAAGTACCGGCAAATCTTTAATGAATGAATGAATGAATGACAGGAGTAAGAGAGGTAGTGGTGGAGGTAGTGGTGGAGGTAGTGGTTGAGGTAGTGGTGGAGGTAGTGGTGGAGGTAGTGGTGGAGGTAGTGGTGGAGGTAGTGGTGGAGGTAGTGGTGGAGGTAGTGGTGGAGGTAGTGGTGGAGGTAGTGGTGGAGGTAGTGGTGGAGGTAGTGATGGAGGTAGTGGTGGAGGTAGTGGTTGAGGTAGTGGTGGAGGTAGTGGTGGAGGTAGTGGTTGAGGTAGTGGTGGAGGTAGTGGTGGAGGTAGTGGTGGAGGTAGTGGTGGAGGTAGTGGTGGAGGTAGTGGTGGAGGTAGTGGTGGAGGTAGTGGTGGAGGTAGTGGTTGAGGTAGTGGTGGAGGTAGTGGTGGAGGTAGTGGTTGAGGTAGTGGTGGAGGTAGTGGTGGAGGTAGTGGTGGAGGTAGTGGTGGAGGTAGTGGTGGAGGTAGTGGTGGAGGTAGTGGTGGAGGTAGTGGTGGAGGTAGTGGTTGAGGTAGTGGTGGAGGTAGTGGTGGAGGTAGTGGTTGAGGTAGTGGTGGAGGTAGTGGTGGAGGTAGTGGTGGAGGTAGTGGTGAGGTAGTGGTGGAGGTAGTGGTGGAGGTAGTGGTGGAGGTAGTGGTGGAGGTAGTGGTGGAGGTAGTGGTGGTGGTAGTGGTGGAGGTAGTGGTTGAGGTAGTGGTGGAGGTAGTGGTGGAGGTAGTGGTGGTGGTAGTGGTGGTGGTAGTGGTGGTGGTAGTGGTGATGGTAGTGGTGGAGGTAGTGGTGGTGGTAGTGGTGGTGGTAGTGGTGGAGGTAGTGGTGGAGGTAGTGGTGGAGGTAGTGGTGGAGGTAGTGGTGGAGGTAGTGGTGGTGGTAGTGGTGGTGGTAGTGTGGTGGTAGTGGTGGAGGTAGTGGTGGTGGTAGTGGTGGTGGTAGTGGTGGTGGTAGTGGTGGAGGTAGTGGTGGTGGTGGTGGTGGTGGTAGTGGTGGTGGTAGTGGTGGAGGTAGTGGTGGAGGTAGTGGTGGTGGTAGTGGTGGTGGTAGTGGTGGTGGTAGTAGTAGTAGTAGTTGAATCAAATACTAAGAAAGAGAAGCACTGCAAGGGAGCTAGGGGCCCACAAGGGAGCTAGGGGCCCACAAGGGAGCTAGGGGCCCACAAGGGAGCTAGGGGCCCACAAGGGAGCTAGGGGCCCACAAGGGAGCTAGGGGCCCACAAGGGAGCTAGGGGCCCACAAGGGAGCTAGGGGCCCACAAGGGAGCTAGGGGCCCACAAGGGAGCTAGGGGCCCACAAGGGAGCTAGGGGCCCACAAGGGAGCTAGGGGCCCACAAGGGAGCTAGGGGCCCACAAGGGAGCTAGGGGCCCACAAGGGAGCTAGGGGCCCACAAGGGAGCTAGGGGCCCACAGCAGGTAGGAGCAAGAACACAGGGGGAGGACAAAACAATGAAAGAAGAAATTCCCAAGACAGAAGAAAGAAAACCCAGAGGAAAAAGAAGAATGAGGAAAATGGAAGAGGGAGAAAAGAAAAAAAGAACCAGGTTAAGTCACGGGTGTTCTGAAGTTTGCAGTATTTTACAATAAATAATGGCAACAGTAGTAGCATTTATGGCAGTGTGGCTTAAAAGTTACTGTAATATTAATAATAATCATAATAATTATTATTATTGGGTAATAGTAGGAGTAATTGCAGTAACACCACCAGTCTTAGTAGCACTAGCTAATGTGTCAGAGTAGGTGGAGGAGCAGGAGGCGGAGGAGGAGAAGAAGCAGGCGAAGGAGGTGAGGAGCAGACGAAGGTGAGGAACAGGCGAGGAAGGAGCAGGAGCAGAAGGAAGACGAACAGCAGGAGGAAGACCAGCAGCAATTGCAATAGTAGTGGAAACAGAAGCGGAAAAAAAATTAGTACAACAGAGCTAGTAATAGTAGTAGTAGTAGTAGTAGTAGCAGCAGCAGTAGTAGTAGCAGCAGTAGTAGTAATGGCAGTAGTAATAGACTACATAGTTGTGGATAAGATCACTTGGTTGTGACCCACATCATACGTAAGATGTGGGTCACCCACATCTCATGTAACATGTGGGTCACAACCAAGTGGTCTTATCCACAACTTTGTAGTCTATTACTACTGCCATTACTACTACTGCTGCTACTACTACTACTATTACTAGCTCTGCTAAATTACACAGCATATTGAACAGTAAAACCAATGACTGGCTGGGTGGATCTTTATCAGTTGATACACAAATAACCCGCACATAAAAGAGAGAAGCTTACGACGACGTTTCGGTCCGACTTATTTGTGTATCGTTCCAGTCACGGTATTGTGCCTTTTTTGTTATTTATCAGTTGATGTGGAATGGAGGCAATTATTTTATGCATTTGGACCTAAGGTCAGTGCCGGATCAGCTGGGCTGTGCCTCGTAAGATGGGCTGCGTGCGGCCAGCAGTAACAGCCTGGTTGATCAGCTCCTGATCCACCGGGAGGCCTGGTCATGGACCGGGCCGCGGGGTCGTTGATCCCCGGAATAACCTCCAGGTAACCTCCAGATAGGGAGGAATAGTATTTAACAGCATCAAAAAACCAGGGAACGGGTGGGATTTGAACCCATGGCCAACGAGTCCTTATACTTGAGGCCAGTGAGTAAGCCAGAGGTGAGAATGGAGGAAAGGTGTTATACACTGGGTAAAATGGAAAGGTGTTATACACTGGGTAGAATGGAAAGGTGTTACACAGTGGGAAGAATGGAAAGGTGCTACACAGTGGGTAGAATGGAAAGGTGCTACACAGTGAGTAGAATGGAAAGGTGTTACACAGTGGGTAGAATAGAAAGGTGTTACACAGTGGGTAGAATGGAAAGGTGTTACACAGTGGGTAGAATAGAAAGGTGTTACACAGTGGGTGGAATGGAAAGGTGTTACACAGTGGGTAGAATAGAAAGGTGTTATGCAATGGGTAGAATGGAAAGGTGTTACACAGTGGGTAGAATAGAAAGGTGTTACACAGTGGGTAGAATGGAAAGGTGTTACACAGTGGGTAGAATAGAAAGGTGTTACACAGTGGGTAGAATGGAAAGGTGTTACACAGTGGGTAGAATAGAAAGGTGTTACACAGTGGGTGGAATGGAAAGGTGTTACACAGTGGGTAGAATAGAAAGGTGTTACGCAATGGGTAGAATGGAAAGGTGTTACACAGTGGGTAGAATGGAAAGGTGCTACACAGTGGGTAGAATGGAAAGGTGCTACACAGTGGGTAGAATGGAAAGGTGTTACACAGTGGGTAGAATAGAAAGGTGTTACACAGTGGGTAGAATGGAAAGGTGTTACACAGTGGTTAGAATAGAAAGGTGCTACACAGTGGGTAGAATAGAAAGGTGTTACACAGTGGATAGAATGGAAAGGTGCTACACAGTGGGTAGAATGGAAAGGTGTTACACAGTGGGTAGAATGGAAAGGTGTTACACAGTGGGTAGAATGGAAAGGTGTTACACAGTGGGTAGAATGGAAAGGTGCTACACAGTGGGTAGAATGGAAAGGTGTTACACAGTGGATTGAATAGAAAGGTGCTACACAGTGGGTAGAATAGGAAGGTGCTACACAGTGGGTAGAATAGAAAGGTGCTACACAATTGGTAGAATAGAAAGGTGCTACACAGTGGGTAGAATAGAAAGGTGATACACAGTGGGTAGAACATAGAGGTGCTACACAGTTGGTAGAATAGAAAGGTGCTACACAGTGGGTAGAATAGAAAGGTGCTACACAGTGGGTAGAACATAGAGGTGCTACACAGTTGGTAGAATAGAAAGGTGCTACACAGTTGGTAGAATAGAAAGGTGCTACACAGTGTGTAGAATAGAAAGGTGCTACACAGTTGGTAGAATAGAAAGGTGCTACACAGTGTGTAGAATAGAAAGGTGCTACACAGTGGGTAGAACAGAAAGGTGCTACACAGTTGGTAGAATAGAAAGGTGCTACACAGTGTGTAGAATAGAAAGGTGCTACACAGTGGGTAGAATGGAAAGGTGTTAATCAACTGAAATATCAGGTTATTAATACCAAACTGATGAACACAAGTTTTTATCCTTCTTAAAGTCATCAGTTTATTTTCGCAAAATATATCGTTCTTGTGATAATGGAAATGAAAAACCAGAAAGGAAACCTAACAATTATTAAGGAACAGGCTTTAGTATACCAGTTAAGTAATTATTAGCGATAGAGGTAAAGGGAGACAATATTGCTCACTTATAAGGAGGATTTACGAAGGGTAGGGATATGTAAACTAAGTTTCCTCGTTATACTTGTTCCTGACGTTGAACGATTTAAATAAGTTTACCTGGTAAGACACAACTCTGGGTCCTCCTCAAAGGCCCAGGGTCTGGAGAGCAACACTTCCGTAAGGTTCAAGAGCTTTAGGTCAATACGTTTAAGAAGTCTAGAACTTGCAGCTTAAAATGACAAGTAGAACCTGACGATGTATCAACACCGTTGAGATGGACAAGAAACAGAGCTCAACCTAATTTAACAATGAAAATGAGAAATTAGAGCCTTGTGCAACACTTGTGTATCTTGATTGTGGAAACGTTTCGCCACACAGTAGTTTATTAGTCCAATACAAAGAAAAATCTTACATAAAAAGACACAAGTGCAACTAATGTGACATTTTATTGTGGCAACGTTTCGCTCTCCAGGAACTTTCTCAGTCCGTTACCACAATAATATGTCACATTAGGTGCACTTGTGTCCTTTTATCAAACATTGTCGGTAATTCTACCAACAACATTAATACACAAAGAAAAATGTTGAAGATCTGAATAAAATTGATGTAGTAAGTCCCTCGGCGTGACCTACCTGTGGATATGTCAAAATTGATGTAATAAGTCCCTCGGCGTGACCTACCTGTGGATATGTCAAAATTGATGTAATAAGTCCCTCGGCGTGACCTACCTGTGGATATGTCAAAATTGATGTAATAAGTCCCTCGGCGTGACCTACCTGTGGATATGTCAAAATTGATGTAATAAGTCCCTCGGTGTGACCTACCTGTGGATATATCATAATTGATGTAATAAGTCCCTCGGTGTGACCTACCTGTGGATATATCATAACTGATGTAATAAGTCCCTCGGTGTGACCTACCTGTGGATATGTCAAAATTGATGTAATAAGTCCCTCGGCGTGACCTACCTGTGGATATGTCAAAATTGATGTAATAAGTCCCTCGGTGTGACCTACCTGTGGATATGTCAAAATTGATGTAATAAGTCCCTCGGCGTGACCTACCTGTGGATATGTCAAAATTGATGTAATAAGTCCCTCGGCGTGACCTACCTGTGGATATATCATAATTGATGTAATTAGTCCCTCGGTGTGACCTACCTGTGGATATATCATAATTGATGTAATAAGTCCCTCAGTGTGACCTACCTGTGGATATGTCAAAGGTGACGTCACTTATGACTGATTCACCTCACCTGTGTTCAGTATATAATCCTTTACTTCGCACATATGATGTATTCCTACCCTGACTGATAGACTGATTATATCGACTTCAAAATGAGGGACTGTTCACCTTAAACTCCTTCTGATCTTCACTGTTCTTCTCTGAAATGGACTGACGAAGCCACCGTGTGGTCTAATTTATCGGTTCTCTGAACCATTTGTCAACAACGAAAATATTTAAGGAGTAACAGTTCATTAGGCATGTTACAAAGATTAAAAAAATAGACCCCGAAATGCCTCAGATAAAATTAATAATAGTTAGTAATCTTAAACACATTTACAAAACGAGAAACAAAACGAGCCAGAAAATGACGGCCAGAGTTATAACTAAATATTGCGTTTTTCGAGCTGTCTGTTTTGAATTTCTGATTTAAAACTCGTCAATTAAGATTTTTTATCTTTATGGTCATTTATAAATTCTCTGCTAATTGGCATGGAATGTTTTCATTTTTTCAAAGTATTTGAGAGTGGAATCCTGGTACAGGTATTAATGTATCCACAGATGAGGCGAAGAAATAAAATTTAATAAATTAGCATATACACAGAACAGTAAGAATCCAAACGTCAGATGTATATACCACGTGGGATATTTACCCTTCACTTCACATATGCTTTTCTGTAATCCCTACTTGTGTGATCAGAATAATACCGATCAGAATAATACCGATCAGAATAATGGCCTCTATGTTTGCTGAGTTTGATCTCTGTGATCAGCAGCTTCCGCCTCCCTGTTGCCCAAAACAATAACGGATACTGGTGGCAGCCAGAGTGGATACACAAGCCTAGTCTCAGTCTAGCTCTGTGCCGCTCTTCCACAGATAGATTGCGATCCCATCAGGGATCACTGGGTTTGCAGGATGCTAGGAGCTGGGGGTTCCTTCTCTCGGCTGGTCACCTTACATTAACAAAGTTCCCATTGATGAATAACAAAAGAAAAAAGGCACAATATCGTGACTGGAACAATACACAAATAACTCGCACATAGAAGAGTGGAGCTTACGACGACGTTTCGGTCCGACTTGGACCACTTACAAAGTTACACTAACAAATAGGAGAGGAGGGAGTATATAATGGCCAGCAGACAGGGACGGGATAAGAGAGGTAGTAGGAAAGGAGGAAGAGAGGTAGTGCTAGAGGTAGTAGTAGTAGTAGTAGTAGTAGTAGTAGTAGTAGTAGTAGTAGTAATAGTAGAGTCAGTAAAATACTAAGAAAAAGGAGCACTGTGAGGGATCTAGGAGCCCACAAATGGTAGGAACAAGAACACAAAGGGGGGGGGAATAATGATGAAGGACCAAATACCCAAGGCAGAGGAAAGAAAACCCAAAGGAGAAAGAGGAAAGGGGAAAAGGGAGAAGGGAAAAAAAGAATCAGGTTAAGTCACGGGTGTTCTGAAGTCTGGAGCATTTTACAATGTAATGGGAAAGGAAGGCATCTACACAAAGCCAGGACTAAGATTCATACAAAGAAAGTTGTGTATCAGGGAGGATTCAACCAGACGGCGACTGTGACGTTAGAAGTAGACACGTTTAGCAGAAGACCAGTCAGTAAGATGTCTGCTAGCCTATATATACTCCCTTCTCTCCTTTTTGTTAGTGTTACTTTGTAAATGGTTCAAGTCGGACCGAAACGTCCGACTTATTTGTGTATTGATGATGTTGCTGACTTTGCATGCTGAACCTTTGAGTCCTAGTTATCTCACGCCTTACTGCAAATATGCTCATATTCAGTGTGAACTGAGGCAACAGAGGAAAAAGCAATCGAAATACGATGCCTCTATTGGTAAAATCGTGTACCTACTGCCAAAATTGGAACAGCTAAGAGGAAATCTGTAGAGTGACGTGCACTCGCAGCTTTGAAATGGGCAGTTTCCTTGATGGATGTTGCCACAGCGAGATTATTAAATAGGAATGAGTAAGAAAGTTTTTAGTTTTATATGGGTATTGTCTTAATGTTTCAAGTAAATAAATTTTTGAGACAATCAGGAAGCCACGACTACAAATACATTTGTCTCTTACTAGAATTAGCGGAGAGTTGCTTAATATAAAAGAAGAGAATTTATACAGGAAATTTTTTTCAATAAAGCACTAGAGTGGGTCGTTCATCAAGGCATAGTGGTCTCTGTATTCTAATTTCTATATACTTCTTTCTCTCACTTGACAGTGAGAGAAAGAAGTTAGGAATACACGGAGGAATGAAGTATAACGTGTTTGGACAGTCTGGCCCTAGAGTTATATTCAGTCCTCCATGTGATTATGTCCAACCTGTTACTGCATCAAGTAATAGCAAAAATTAATGTTCATTATCGAGTCTTCTGCCGAGCGGTGACATGTTATGATTAAATTCTTTTTTTACCACTTCTCCCACCAGGGTAAAGAGACACACAAAAAAGGTAAACACATTAACCATCAGTCATTCAGTGACTATCTTGCCAGAAGTACGCCGACTGCGCCTGCCTCATCCATTATTCAGGATGCAGAAATTGTACTTCCCACTTCCAGGGTTAAAGTTGGTGTAAATGATTTACTCTGAATCCCTATATAATTCCCACCTTGCTCACACTCCCACAGCACTTCAAATCCCAAAATTCAAATATCGTCACTGACAGGCTCATACATGTCGGAAGGATTCTCAAGCACATACCACAAATGCTTTTGGAAAACAGTGCAGCGTAAAACCATAATTATAGGTAAGCTTCATTAAGCTCTACAGAGAGCGAGAAAGAGTAATAAAGATTTCTTCTGGGTCAAACCATTCTCTACCCCCTTTCTCAATCAGACCACAGAACAGGTTGGGGTCGAACCTATGGCAAGTGAGCCCTTAAACTCAAGGCCATTGCGTAAGCCACTGGGCCAGCTGGTTCTTACATGATTCATCCAATTGTATTAGAGCCAGCTGACCCAGTGATTAACGCACTGGTCTGGAGTTTAAGGACTCAATCGCTATGGGTTCAAACCACACCCGTTCCGTGGATTGTCTGCAACGATGTTACTATGATTCCCAGAGTCATGAACGCTCTCAGTCAAGTTCTCTTCTACACCCTCTCTCCAACTCCTCCTCGGACGACCCCATCAACACCTTTCAACGACCACAGAATGGAAATCTGAGATATAACAGGCCCGTTAACAGCCATAAGCGCCAGGATGGATTCACTATGGTACCCGGGAAAGGTGACAAGCGACTAGACCAGAACAACCTACCGACAGTAGGTTTCGAAACCACGCCAGGAGATTCTGGCAATGTTCCATAAGTGACGTTCTAAACATTCGACTACAGCTGCCTCAAAAGCTAGGCAGCCTGCTTAAAAGCCACATATTTTAAAATGAATATTGGTTTAGGATTATACCGATTAGATTCATTTATAATTAATAAAATTTGAGAAGAGTTTAAGCAATGTTTGACAAGTCCTTCACTATCTCACCCACATCATTATAAACAGACGGGTGAAGTCTCGTGTGTTGACCATGTGGTGTTATGGAAACATAAACACATATGCAGTTTTAATGTGATCCTTTATTGACAACGTTCGCCCACATAGTGGGTTTTTTTTCCCAAGTCAAAAACAATCTGTTTGTGACTTGAAAAAGCCCACGTGTGGACGAAACGTTGTCAATAAAGGATCACTTTAAAACTGCATATGTGTTTATTTTTCCATTGTGGTCGGTATTTTTATACCATTTTTTTCCATGTGGGTTTCTTGGTTTTATAAGCCTTTAGCTCTTCTATTTTTTTTCACAGTTCCTTGATATGTGGTTGAAGCTCTTTTTTTCACAGTGGATGTTTTGCATATCGTGAAAATCACCAGTTTACGAAAGCACTGCGAAACTAAAATCACATTTCCCATCATTAGCAACATAAAATTAATATGCTTCACCATTTCTGCATTTCCTTATTAAAAAACTAATCTCTAACTTCATTTCCACTTCGCTAAATACATTCACTTCCTCCGCTGAATAGCGTCAACTTCCAGTCGCTCTACTGAGTAGAGACCAAACATTTCTTCAAATTACTCTTTTAGTCTCCATAATATCTTGACCTTTCTCAGAGAGAGACAGCAGTGCAGGTACAGTGTCAAAAAAGTTCGCACTTGGCTTCTCTCGTTTGCTCTGCAAGTCGCTTGAAAACAACTGCCTTCTTACCCGGGTCAAGTGATGCTTGGTGCCTTGAATTAAAACCATGGGAAGGGCAGGACCCTATTTGTAATGCTTGGTGACGGACCACGCCAGGGAAGGCTGGGGGCCTGATTGAATGCTTGGTGAGGGATTCCACGCCGGGGGAAGGCAGGGAGCCCTGATTTGTAAGTTTGGTGAGGGATTCCCCCAGGGAAAGGCTGGAGGCCTGATTTGTAATGCTGGTGACGGATTCCACGCCAGGGGAAGGCGGGAGGCCTGATTGGAATGCTTGGACGAATTCCACGCCAGGGGAAGGGCTGGGGGGCCTGAGGGTAATGCTTGGTGACAATTCACGCCAGGGGAGGCAGGGGGCCTGATGGAACGCTTGGTGACAAATTCCACGCCAGGGGCAAGGCAGAGGCGCCGAGGGGAAATGCTAATGCAGGGGTTCCCAACTGGGGTAATTACCCCTGGGGGTAATTTAATCTTTTTGGGGGGTAAGGAGGGTGACAGAAAAAAAGTATGAATTCTGAAATCAAAAAAATGCGACCTATGAGGATTATTGTAACTTGTCTTAGTATAAAGTTGTAAAGTAACCTTTTAATAAGTAAGTAATAAAGTTAAACAAATAACAATAAACATCAAAAACTAATATACATATAGAAAAGAAGAATATATAGCTAATTTGTGGAACCCAAAAGTATTTTGACCAAGTATGCTTCAGGACAAAGCCCACTCGTAGCCCAATCGACCTGTCCAGTACGCGTCACTCATTTTCCTGAGGCTGCCTCTTTTTCACACTGCAGTTTATCTGTGAGCATCAGCCGAGGAAAGACATAAGCGGTATGTATGTGACGCCTGTGCAGAAATATAGTTAGTAATTTACCCACTTTTAAACTGTGAATTGTAGCTATTATTAATTTTATATATAATGAAATGTGTGGTTCTTAAACGTTTTCAATGGTTTTGCTGGGATTAGCAGAGTAGCGAGCTGTATCGTTTTTCACGTTTAGCATATATATCAAAATAACAACATTTTGGGGAAAGGGGTAACAGGCTTTTATATGGCATGTTTAAATGGTTTTTAACAAGCTGCAAAAGTTTGGGAACCACTGGCCTTAAATGCTGAATTTCAACTTAGGAAAAACAGAGAGCCTGAGTTAATAATGCTTTGGTGACTCGAATTCCACACTTTTTTTTCTTGCTACCCTCGCCGAGGAAAGGGGCACTAGCTGGGGCAGTAGCAGGAGGGCACGGACCCGGGGGGAAGCCTGAAAATAAAGTTCTGCTAAAAGTTTCACGGGTTCAGAAGTTCAAAGAATTTTTTCATCACTTTTGCTGCAGTTTTGGCTTCTCATAATTTGTGTTCTGGGAAACATGATCATCCCATGATATACATTTTAATATTAATAATTTTAATCTTGGTGAAGGACTGAACCCGAGGTAGTAGTAGTTTTAGCAGTAGTAGTTTTAGTAGTAGTTTTTGTAGTAGTAGTAGTTTTAGTCGTAGTTTTAGTAGTAGTAGTTTTAGTAGTAGTAGTATTAGTAGTAGTTTTACCAGTAGGAGTAGTTTTAGCAGTAGTAGTAGTTTGAGCAGTAGTAGTAGTTTGGAGCAGTAAATAGTAGTTTGAGCAGTATAGTAGTTTTAGCAGTAGTAGTAGTTTTAGCAGTAGTAGTAGTTTTAGTATAGTATTAGTTTTTTTTGCATAGTAAGTAGTTTTTTAGCAGTATAGTATTTTCAGCAGTAGTAGTAGTTTTAGCAGTAGTAGTAGTTTTAGCAGTAGTAGTTTTAGCAGAGTATAGTTTTAGCAGTAGTAGTTAGTTTTAGCAGTGTAGTAGTTTTAGCAGTAGTAGTTTTAGCAGAAGTAGTAGTTTTTGCGTAGTAGTAGTTTTTAGCAGTATTAGTAGTTTTTAGCAGTAGTAGTAGTTTTTTGTAGTAGTATAGTTTTTAGTGGTAGTTTTTAGTAGTAGTAGTTTTTAGTAGTAGTAAGTAAATTTTTCCATTTGTAATAGTTTTAGCAGTAATAGTATTTTAGGGAGTAGTAGTAGTTTTAGTAGTATAGTACTTTAGCAGTAGTAGTAGTTTTAAGTAGTAAGTAGTTTTTTGTAGAATTAGTAGTAGTAGTATTTTAGGGAGTATAGTAGTAGTAGTAGTTTTAGTATAGAAGTTTTTAGCACTAGTAGAAATAGTTTTTAGTAGTATTTTAGTGTTTTTTTAGTAGTTTTAGTAGTATAGTAGTAGTAGTATAGTAGTAGTAGTAGTTTTTAATAGTAGTACTTTTAGTAGTAGTATTTTAGCATTAGTTGCACTAGTAGTTTTAGCGTAGTAGTAGAAGTAATTTTTTGTAGTAGTAATAGTAGTCTTTAGCATAGTAATAGTAGTATTTTAGCAGTATTATTAATATTTGTTTTAGTAAATAAATTTTTGAATAGTAATAGTTTTTAGCAGCAGTAGTAAAAGTGTTTGCAGAAGCAGTAGTAGTAGAGTAATAATAGTAGCAGCAGAAGCACTAAATAGTAATTTTTAGAATAAGCAGCAGCACAGCAGCAAAAGCAGTAGTAAGTAGTAGTAGTATTTTGTAGCAGTAGTAGTAGTACCAACAGCAGCATAAGAGTAGTAGTAGCAGCAGCAGAAGCAGCAGTAAATAGTAGTAAAAGCAGCAGCAAAGCAGTAGTAGTAGTAGGTAATAGTAGTAGCACAGCAGCAGCAGACAAAGCATAGTAGTATAGCAGCTGCAGCAAAAAAGCAGTAGTAGCACAGCAGCAGGCAGAAGCAGTAGTAAATAGTATCAAACACAGAAGCAGCAGCAGAAGCAGTAGTAGCAGTATAGAATACAGCAGCAGAACAGCAGCAGAAGCAGTAGTAGTAGTAGTAGTAGTATAGCAGCAGCAGCAGAAGCAGTAGTAGTAATAAGCACGGCAGAAGCAGTAGTAGTAGTACAGCAGCACAGCAGAAGCAGAAGCAGTATAAAAGTAGTAAGCAGCAGCAAACAGCAGCAGCATAAAGTTAAACAGCAGCAACCGCA
This sequence comes from Cherax quadricarinatus, assembly GCF_026875155.1. Taxonomy (NCBI): domain Eukaryota; kingdom Metazoa; phylum Arthropoda; class Malacostraca; order Decapoda; family Parastacidae; genus Cherax; species Cherax quadricarinatus. The sequence continues at coordinate 11,810,551 of NC_069492.1, read as the reverse complement.
GAAGCGTATAGTAATAGTACAGCAGCAAGAGCAGTAAATAAGTAGATAGTATAGGAGAACCGCGTAGTAGTAGTAGTAGTAGCAGCAGTAGTAGTAGAATTAGCAGCAGAAGCAGTAGTAGTAGTACCAGCAGTAGTAGAAGCAGTAGTAGTAGTAGCAGCAGCAAACAGTAGTAGTAAGTATAGTAGAAGCAGCAGAAGCAGCAGTAGTAGTAGCAGCAGCAGTAGAAGCAGTAGTAGTAGTAGTAGCAGCAGCAGCAGCAGCAGCAGTAGAAGTAGCAGCAGCAACAGCAGAACAGTAGTATAACAGTAGCAGCAGCAGAAGGATAGAAGTAGTAGTAGTATCAGAAGCTGCGTAGTAGGTAGTATAGTAGTAGCAGCAGCAGTAGTAGTAGAATTTCAGCAGAAGCAGTAAATAGTATTTGGCCCCAGCAGTAGAAGCAGTAGTAGTAATAGCAGCAGCAGCAGTAGTATAGTAGTACAGTACAGCAGAAGCAGCAGTAGTAGTAGCAGCAGCAGTAGAAGATGGTATTATAGCAGCAGCAGTAAACAGTAACATAGTAGCAGCAGAAACAGTATATAAATTTCCAGCAGCAGAAACAGTAATAGTTAGTAGTAGAAGCAGTAGTAGCAGCAACAGCAAAAACAGTAGTAGTAGCAGCAGAAGCAGTAGTAGCAGCAGCAGCAACAGTAGTAGTAGCAGCAGCAGAAGCATAGAACTATCAGCAGAAGCAGTAAATAGTAAACAGCAGCAGAAGCAGTAGTAGTAGTATGTAGCAGCAAGAAGCAGTAGTTTTAGTATAGCAACAGCAGAAAACAGTAGTAGTAGTAGTAGCAGCAAACAAATAGTAGTAGTAGCAGCAGAAGCAGTAGTATAGTAGTATAGCAGAAGCAGTAGTAGTAGTAGTAGTAGTAGTAGCAGCAGAAGCAGAAGTATTAGTAGCAGCAGCAGAACAGTAGTAGTAGCAGCAGCAGCAGTATAGTATAAACAGCAGAGTAGAGTAGCACAAAAGCCAGTAGAGTAGTTTTTAGCAGCAGCGAGCAGCAGTAGTAGTAGTAGTAGTAGTAGTAGTAGTAGTAGTAGTAGTAGTAGTAGAGTATAGTATAGCAGAAGCAGTAAGTATGTATAGTAAGCAAAAGCATGGTAGTAGTAGCAGCAGAAGCAGTAGTGGTAGTAGTAGCAGCAAAAGCATAGTAGTAGTACACAAGAAGAAGCAGTAAATAGTATAGCAGCAGAAGTAGTATAGTAGTAGCAGCAGCAGCAGAAGCAGTAGTAGTAGTAAGTAGTAGCAGTAGCAAAGCAGAGTAGTAGTAAATAGCAAACAGCAGCAGAAGCGGTAGTAGTAGTAGTAGCACAGCAGAAGCAGTAGTAGTAGTAGTAGTAGCAGCAGCAGCAATAGCAGCAGAAGTAGAAGCAATAGTAGTAGTAGAAGGAGCAGCAGTAGTAGTAGTAGCAGCAGAAGCAGTAGTAGTAGTAGTAGCAGCAGAAGCAAATAGTAAGTAGTAGCACAGTAGCAGTAGCAACAGCAGTAGAACAATTTGTAGCAGTAGCAGCAGCAGTAAAATAGTAGTAAACAGCAGAAGCAGTAGTAGTAGTAGTAGTAGCAGAAGCATAGTAGCACAGAAGCATAGCAGTAGTACAGCCCGCAGCAACAAAACATAGTATAGTATATAGCAGCAGAAGCAGTAGTATATAGCAGCAGAAGCAGTAGTATTTAACAGCAAAGCAGTAGTAGTAACAGCAGCAGAAGCAGTAGTATAGTAGTAGCACAGAAGCATTTGTAGTAGCAGTAGATAGTAGAGTAGTTAGTAGCAGCAGCAGAAGCAGTAGTATTAGTATTAGTAGTAGTAGTAGTAGTAGCAGCAGAAGCAAGTAAATAGTTAGCTGCAGAAGCAGTAGTAGTAGCAGCAGAAGCAGTAGTAGTAGTAGCAGCAGCAGAAGCAGTAGCAGTAGTATTAAAGGAGCCCGAAGCAGTAGAAGTAGTAGTAGTAGTAGCAGCAAAGCAGGGAGCAGAAGCAGTAGTAATAGTAGTAGTAGTAGTAGTAGTAGCAGCAGCAGCAAGCAGCAGCAGCAGCAGAAGCAGTAGCACAGCAGCAGCCCGCCCGAAGCAGTAGTAGTATAGCAGCACAGAAGCAGAAGCAAATATAGAAATAGCAGCAGCAGAAACAGAAGCAGTAGTAGTAGTAGTAGTAAAGCAACAGAAGCAGAAGCAGTAGTAGTAGTAACAGTAGCAGAAGCAGTAGTAGTAGTAGCACAGCAGCAGAAGCAGAAGCAGTAGTAGAAAGTACCAGCAGAACAGAAGCAATAGTAGTAGTAGTAGTAGCAGCAGCAGCAGCAGCAGTAGTATAGTAGTAGTAGTACACAGCAACAGCAGAAGTATAAGTAGTAGTAGTAGTAGCAGCAGGGGCACCCGCAGAAGCATAGTAGCAGCAACACAGAAGCAGCAGCATTTGTAGTAGTAGTAATAGTAGTAGTAGTAGTATGGAACAGTCTACTATTGGGTTATTGAGCTTGGACTTGGGTAGTTTCAAATTAGGTTGGAAAGTACATGAGTGGGAGGAGTTGGATTGAGTGGACTTGCAAATGAGTGGATAGAGTTAACAGACCTTTTTTTCTTGGGGAGCATTGAAATTGGGTTGGTCAAATGTTTGTTAGTGGGATGAAAGTAAAGGACCTGCTAGTATGGGCAACAGGCCTGCTGGGATGTTCCTCCCTTCTATGTTCTTAAAGTTCTTATGTTCTTTATGTAGTAGATAGTGGGAGCAGCAGCAGCAGGCAGAAGCAGAAGCAGTAGTAGTAGTATAGCAGCAGAAGCAACAGCAATAGTAGTATAGTAGTTTAAAAGTAGTAGTAGTAGTGGGTATAGCAGCAGCAGCAGAAGCAGTACTAGTAGTACAGCAGCAGCAGAAACATAGTATAGTAGTAGTAGTAGTAGTAGACAACAGCAGCAGCAGCAGCAGCAGAAGCAAGCAGAACATAGTAGCAGCAGCAGCACAGCAGCAGCACAGCAGTAGTAGTAGGCAGCAGCAGCAGAAGCAGCAGAAGCAGTAGTAGCAGCAGCAGCAGCAGAACAACAGCAGTAGTAGTAGTAGTAGTAAATAGCAGAGCCAAAGCAGCAGTAGTAAGTAGTAGCAGCAGCAGCAGCAGCAGCAGCAGCAGCAGCAGCAGAACAGTAGTAGTAGTAGTAGCAGCAGCAAAAGCAGCAGTATAGAAACAGCAGCAGCAGCAAACAGCACACAGCAGAAGCAGTAGTAGCAGCACAAACAGAGCAACAGCAGAGTAGTAGTATAGTAGCAGCAGAGCAGCAGCAGCAGCAGCAAAAGCATAGTAGTAGTAATAGCAGCAGCAAAAGCAGCAGTAGTAGTAAATAGCAGCAAACAGCAGCAGCAGCAGAAGCAGTAAGTAGCAGCAGCAGCAGAAGCAACAGCAGTAGTAGTAAATAGTAGAGTAGTAAACAGAAGCATTTGTAGTAGCAGCAGCAGCAGAAGCAGAGTAGTATAGTAGTAGCAGCAGAAGCATAGTAGTATAGCAGCAGCAGCAGCAGCAGCAAAGCAGCAGCAGCAGCAGCAGTAGCAGCAGCAGCAGCAAGTAGCAGCAGCAGCAGAAGCAAAGAGTAGTATAGTTAGTAGCAGCAGCAGTAGTAAATAGTAGTAGCAAACAGCAAACAAACAGCAGAAGCAGAAGTTAGTAAATAAAAGCTAAATATAGCAGAAGCAGTAGTAGTAATAGTAGCAGCAGAAGCAGTAGTGTAAATATTTGCAGCAGCAGCAGCAGAAAGGAGTAGTAGTAGTAGTAGTAGTAGTAGTAGTAGCAGAAGCAGTAATAGTAGTAGTAGTAGTAGCAGAAGCAGTAGTAGTAATAGGAGCAGCAGCAGCAGAAGCAGAAGTAGTAGTAATGCTAGTAGTAGCAGAGGCAGTAGTAGTAATAGTAGCAGCAGAAACAGTAGTAGTAGTAGTAGTAGTAGCAGAAGTAGTAGTAGTAGTAGCAATAATAATAGCAGCAGCAGCAGCAGCAGAAGCAGAAGCAGTAGTAGTAGTAGCAGCAACAGCAGCAGAAGCAGCAGTAGTGATAAAAGCAGTAGTAGCAGCAGAAGCAGCAGCAGCAGCAGCAGCAGGAGCAGTAGTAGTACTAGTAGTAGTAGCAGCAGCAGCAGAAGCAAGTAGTAGTATAGTAGTAGTAGTAGTAGTAGTAGTAGTAGTAGGAGTAGTAGTAGTAGCAGCAGCAGCAGAAGCAGTAGTAGTAGTATTAGTAGTAGTAGTAGCAGCAGCAGAAGCAGTAGTAGTAGTAGCTGCAGAAGCAGTAGTAGTAGCAGGAGAAGCAGTAGTATAGAGCAGCACAGCGGAAGCATAAACAGTAGTAGTAGCAGCAGAAGCAGTAGTAATAGTATAGTAGCAGTATAGTATAGTATAGTATATACAGCACCCGCAGAAGCAGTAGTAGTATAGAGCAGCAGCAGCACCAGCAGCAGAAGCAGTAGCAGCAGCACAGCAGCAGAAGGCAGTAGTAGTATACAGCAGCAGAAGCAGAAGCAGTAGTAGAAGTAGCCGCAGCAGAAGCAAAGCATAGTAGTAGGGAGTTTGAAGCAGAAGCACTAGTAGTAATAGTAGTAAGTAGTAGTAGCAGCAGCAGCAGAAGCAGTAGTAGTATATAAAGTAGTAGTAAGTAGTTTCACCAAACACAGAAGCAGTAGTAGTAGTAGCTGCAGAAGCAGTAGTAGTAGCAGCAGAAGCAGTAGTAGTAGTAGCAGCAGCAGAAGCAGTAGCAGTAGTAGTAGCAGCAGAAGCAGTAGTATATAGTAATAGTAGTAGTATAGTAGCAGCAGCAGCGCAGAAGCAGTAGTAGTAGTAGTAGTAAGTAATAGAGTAGTAGTAGAGAGTAGCAGCAGCAAGCAGCAGCAGCAGCAGCAGCAGAACAGTAGCAGCAGCAGCAGCAGCAGTAGTAGTAGCAGCAGCAGAAGCAGAAGCAGAAGTAAAGTAGCAGCAGCAAAGCAGAAGCAGTAGTAGTAGTAGTATTTGAGCAGGGGAACAGAAGCTAATGAGTAGCACAGCAGAACATTAGTTTGTAGTAGCACACTGAAGCAGTAGTAGTAGCAGCACGCAGAAGCAAAAGTAGAGTAGTAGTAGTACAGCAGTAAAGTAGTAAAGGGCAGCAGAAACAGAAGCAATAGTAGTAGTATAGCAGCAACACCCGCAGAAGTAGTAGTTGTAGTAGTAGTAGTATAGTAGTGTAAATAGAGTAGTAAGCACAGAGCACAACAGAAGCAGTAGTAGCAGCACAACAGAAGCAGCAGCAGTAAGTAGTAGTAGTAGTATAGTAGTAGTATATAGTAGTAGCGCGCAGCAGCAGAAGCAGAACTAGTAGTACACAGCAGCAGAAGCAGTAGTAAGTATTAGTAGTATTTGTAGTAGAGTTTGCAGCAGCAGGAGCAGAAGCAGCAGAAGCAGTAGTAGCACAGCAGCAGCAGAACACAGTACATTGATCACAGCAGCACAGAAGCAGTATAGCAAACAGCACAGAACAACAGCAGTAATAGTGTAGTAGTAGTTAGCAAAGCAGTAGTAGTAGCAGCAGCAGCAGAACATAGTATAATAGTAATAGCACAGCCCGCGCAGCAGACCAGCAGCAAAGCGCAGCAGCAGTACGCAGAGCAGCAGCAGAACCAGTATTAGTATAAGTATTGTAAATACAGTAATAGTATATAGAAGTATAGAAACAGTAGTAGTAGTAAAACGCACAGCAGCAGCAGCAGAAACAAAAGTAGTAGTAATGCTAGTATTTTGCAGAGCAGTAAGTAGTTAATAGTTTCAGCAGAAGCCCTAAAATAATATAGTAGCCCCGGCACAGCAGAAGGGGTAGTAGTAGTAAGTAGTAGCAAAAAAGGGAGTAATAGTAGTAGTAGTAGTACAGAAGCAGTAAGTATAGTGCAGCATCAGCAGCAGAAGCAAAGTAGTAGTAATGCTAGTAAGTACAAGCATAGTATAATAGTAGCAGCAGAAGCAGTAAGTAGTAAGTAGCAGCGTCAGAAGCAAATAGTAATAGTATACAGCATCAAAGCAGTAGTAATAGTAGTAGTAGCACAGCAGAAGCAGTAGTAGTAGTACTAGTAGCAGCATCAAACATAGTATAGTAGTCAGCATCAGAAACAGTAGTATAGTAGTAGCAGCACAGCAGAAGCATATATAGTAGTAAACAGCAGCAGAAGCAGAAGTAGTAGCAGCAGCAGCAGAATCAGTAGTAGTAGAGTAGTAGCACACAGAAGCAGTATAGTAGTAATAGCACAACAGAAGCCATAGTAATAGTAGCACAGCTGAAGCAGTAGTATAGCAGCAGCAACAGAAGCAGTAGTAAGTAGCAGCACAGCAGAAGCAGTAGTTAACAGCAGGCAGCAGAAGCAGTAGTAGTAGTAGTAGTAGTATAGCAGCAAGCGAAGCAAGATAGAGTAGTATATAACCAGCAGCAGAAGCAGGTAGTAGTATAGTAGTAGTAGCAGCCAGAACAGTAGTATAGTAGTAGCAGCAGCAGCAGAAGCATTAGTAGTAGCAGCAGCAGCAGTAGCAGTAGTAGTAGTATATACACAGCAGAACATATGTAGTAGTATAGCAGCAGCAGCAGAAGCGTATAGTAGTAGTACAAGCAGGCAGAAAGCAGTAGTAAATAGCAGCAGCACAGAAGCAGTAGTAGTAACACAGCGCAAAGCAGTAGTAGTAAACAGCAAGCAGAAGCAGTAGTAGTAGCAGCAGCAAACAGAAGCGTAGTAGTAACAGCAGAACAAGCGTAGTATAGTAGCAGCACAGCAGAAGCAGTATATAGCAGGCAGCAAACAAAGCAGTAGTAGTAAAAAGCAGCAAGCAAACAGTAGTAGTAACAGCCGCACAGAAGCAGTCGTATAGCCCGCAAACAGCAGAAGCAGTATATAACAGCAGAACAGCATAGTAGTTTGCAGAGCAGCCCGCAGAAGCAGTAGTAGCAGGGGAGCAGCAGAAAGCAACAGCAGAATAGTATAGTAGTATAAGCAGAAGCTATTAAATAGCAGCAGCAGAGAAGCAGTATTTAAATAGTAGCAGCAAGAGCAGAACAGTAAGTAGTATAGCAGCAGCAGCAGAAGCATAGTAGTAAGTAGCAGCAGCAGCAGAAGCATAGTAGTATTGTAGTTGGCTGTTTTCTCGTGAATCGTTAATGGAGTCAAAAATTTGTTACACATGGGTAATAATCTTTGTGTAGCATAATAAAAAACACTTTATTTTTTTCCACAAATTCCAGTCTTGTAAACAAATTACTGTGAGTATGTAACTTGTTCACAGACAATTACAAATACTTCGATATACGAAAGAATTTACAAGCAAAATATAGGGAAATAGATACAAGACGCAGCCCAACGTAGCATTTTTTTGTGGCAAAGTTTTGTTTCAGGAGGTTTGTCAAGCTCTATGACGTGGTACATTACACACAAAAACACACAACACACACAAAACACACAAAACCCACAACACAAACAAAACACACACACACACACACACACACACCCCAACACAAAAAACAAAACGCACCATGAAGAGGCTCGGCCAGGGAGCTGAGACCGACCCCCGTAACCACAACCTAGATGACTACAACTTTAGAGTAAATGATATAAAACACACACAGAGCCAGGAGCTGTGGAAACGACCCCTGCATCCAAATTAGGTGAAACACAAGGCAGACAGACAACCCCGACAGACACAACACCACACACACACAAAACACCACACACACACCACAAACCACCACACACACACCACACACACACACACACAACCACACACACACACAACACACCACCACACACACACACACACACACACACACAACACACACACACACCACAGCCAACTTGTAATCATGTTCCACATACAGCAACAACACTTTCCTTGACGCCCTATTTAACTCACTTCTCTGTTTTCCAAACTCAAGTAACCAATAAGGAAAAACATGTTTTAACACGTTTATTGAATCCCATCCTACACTCTTGATCGCGTGAAGGATTTCGCTTTCCCACTAGTCTGGTAATGCTGGAAACAGAAGTTTTTAGTAGTTGAAACTCCCAGCTTTTTAAACCACGATACGGCTGGGGATTGAACTCGTGGCTAGTCGTAAAACTCCAGACCGACGCGTTAGCCACTGGCTCAGCTGGCTATGATAAGATTCATCCAACTAGGTATGTTTATATATGGTAGGGTATACCAGTGCATACAAGAAGTGCACTTTTCAGTAAAGGTTCCATCCAGAAAAAAAATGTTTTCCAGACAGGATGGATAACACCGGAGCGTAATTTGGGTTCTTGTAAACGAACACAAACAGGAGTAAACTGGGAGAGCAACGCCTGAAGCTCACCACGGTTACCTCTGAGGCTGCGGATATTCCACTGTAGATAAGCTATGTTATGCAAAGAGAAGGATACAAGAAATATGAAGTAATAGGTATCTACGCACTAGAAGGGTTTGTAAAGTCCACATGGGAGGCAGAAACAGAAGGCGAAAAATTTGGAAACGTGTAAATAAAAGGGCTTTTGCAGATGGAGTAGAAGAGTGAAGAGTAGCGACGGGAGGTGGATCAGTGTCCGATCAGTGGTTTGTCTCCTAATATATTCGGAGTTATTCAATTGTTTCAGAGGACAAGGGGGTTGTACGTGGAGACATCGGGGGCAGAAGGATGAACAAAAATCGGGGGGACGATGGAAGTTCCCACAGTAGGGAAGAAGACGAGTTAATTTGGGAAGAGGCTTGGGAGGGGACAAGAGAGGAAAAAACCTGGGAGGGAAAAGAGGAAAAAACTTGGGCGGGGACAGGAGAGAAAGGGACTATACGAGGGAAGGATGAACCTCCTCACTCGTAACGAAGCTAGGAAGATGTAAAGAACCAAGTACAGAGACTGAAAAGAAAAAAAAATATCAGGGTAGAATAAGTGAAGGAGAAGTTTAAGGAGATTTACTCTTTGGGGATTGTTGGACTTTGGAGAAGTAGAGGGGGAAAGGGGAGGAGCTGTTGTGCAATGTCTTGTAGACAAAGAAATTTGCGAGTAAGATGAAGATTTAAGAAAAGTATGAGGTGACTAGGTAGAGGCCTGGGAGTCTAAGACTGTAAAAGAGTTAGATACACAGGTGACTGGAAGGTGTGACCACAGGGGAGACTACAAGAGCTGGGACCCCAGAGACTGGGGGGCTGTTAGTAACTCGAGAATATGATGGGTTAGCTTCATTGCAATTACGGCAAGAGGGAGGTAGACTATAAGACGTTGTGCAAGAAAGGTATAAAATATCGACAATATGAAAGTTAAGATACAAGTGCAACATCTGGATATCTTTATTGTAGACGTTTCGCCATCCAGTGGCTTTATCAATACAGAGTCTAGGACATAATAGGAAGACAGTAGAACTATATACAAAAGATGAGGTAATCAGTCCCTCGGCCTTGGAGTTAGTGTTCACAGCATCGTGGTGGAGGAGAATCTGGAGCAAAGACAAGAAGACTGGCGGTTATATAGGCGTCAGTGGATAGGGACGGGCAGCAGACGAGGGCAAAGTCACTGGTAGGCGGGATTCCCCAGTGGAAGTAGGTCCTTCCCAAAGAGATGGGTTAGTTGCAGCAGGGACTGATTACCTCATCTTTTGTATATAGTTCTACTGTCTTCCTATTATGTCCTAGAATCTGTATTGATAAAGCCACTGGATGGCGAAACGTCTACTACAATAAAGATTTCCAGATGTTGCACATGTGTCTTAACTTTCATATTGTCGGTATTTTATACCTTTCTTGCACAACTTGTCAGACACTGCAACATCATGGAATCTTGGTTCAGAGGACATCTACAAGACCTTCTTCACGGCTGCTGCAACTAACCCATCTCTTTGGGAAGGACCTACTTCCACTGGGGAATCCCACCTACCAGTGACTATGCCCTCGTCTGCTGCCCGTCCCTTCCACTGACGCCTATATAACCGCCAGTCTTCTTGTCTTTGCTCCAGATTCTCCTCCACCACGATGCTGTGAACACTAACTCCAAGGCCGAGGGACTGATTACCTCATCTTTTGTATATAGTTCTACTGTCTTCCTATTATGTCCTAGAATCTGTATTGATAAAGCCACTGGATGGCGAAACGTCTACACTAAAGATATCCAGATGTTGCACATGTGTCTTAACTTTCACTATAAGACGTATTGGTATGGTCGTCGGCACCACAGACTGGACATTCCACCATGGACCTGCATTATTATAATCATGGGGAAGCGCTAAACCCTTAGGATTATACAGCACCTGTGGGTGGGGGGTGATGGAAGGTATTCTTGCTTAATTCAGGATCTGGAACACAGATACAATTCCTCAGATCAAGAGCACCTCACCAGCATCAAGGAACCTCCTTTGAGGGGCATGGACCAGCAATAATTCACTGGATGACCAAAAAGACAGCAATTTCTATACCGTTGTGGTGTAGGGATCAACTTTCGGACTTGTAAACGATGTCGCGATATAAGCCAAGGACGAAATCTCATAACAGTCAAAAGTTAAGTGATCTGCATTGCAGGGATAGCGTCTTCCCCCTCGGGCAGTAGTACAAATGTGTCTACTTTGAGAATTTGGAGGCTTTGGAGCTCAAGCCGTTCCAGAATGTCGTTACCAAATGTCTGGAAATTATATTGAACAATGATGTGATATAGAATGACGGTACCTTTACAAGAATTGAGAGAATGACGTTTTTTAATTGTTACAGGAATAACATCGAAGGTGGTAAGGAGAAAAAGATGGTGAGCTTGGCTAGCATTTTGTACCGTGACGATGCATGCACCACTCTTGAGAGCATGAAACCGAATATTTTGACCAACATGACGCTGATACTATGATCAGAAAGATAGTCTGAGGAAGATGTCGGCTGCAGAGTGGAAAAAATTATTCCATTGTGTATTACGATGTGTATTATGTAAACGGAGTGATTGTCGCGTTGGTCTTTTCTGAGTAGAGAGAGATGCATTCGCAGCGGTGTCATCAGAGAATGGTCATGGTCATTTAGATGCAGGACCGGAGATGGTCCGTTTTGAGGCGGGCACGCGATCTGAAAACCGTTGCACCGTATGTGGAGAAGCAAGAAGTATAGTCAAAGACGTACGGAGGTCGGATGTGTCAAAGTAGTCAGGTTGAGTCTCTGTATCGGGAGTATGCAACAAAATGTCACCTACAGAATATACAAGGACATTAGAAAAGTCCGATGGATGGTCCGGTAAGAGGGCGCTGCTACAGAAAGGGGACCAGAAAGAGGAGTTTCGTGGATTTGGGATTCCATGGTTAACTCTCTTTTCCTTTTTTTTAAGAAAAAAAAATAAGAACGAGGAGGGGCAGCTCCTACGAGAAATGAAGAGGCTCTAAACTTCCCTCCGTGCCCGAAAGGACCTCAGCACAGCCGGTAGTGTAGATGCGGCATGGAACCTTCATTATACCCTACCCTTCATGCCAGTAACCCAGAAATCTGGGATACCAACCTCACATATACCAAGCCACTCGGCGGACAAAACAATGGGTGGTTGGAAACCTGCCACAAAGCATACCTCCTTCGGCCACCACCTGGAATCCGACAGGCAGCCTCCAGAGGTATACCCGTCACCTGAAAGACTCTGGAAGCTTTCCCCTGAAGACCAGAGAGGGATCGGGATTTCAAGACGATCCAGATTCCATAGCAAATTACACTACTACCAAGGACCTCAACGGAATGGAACAGACCACGGTACCCTTCCCCAAACTTAAAAACTATTATGCCTGAAGGAAGGCCCCTAACGGCTGGAAACAGGAAAGGGAAAGGTGAGGGATGGGGAAAGGAGGAATGGGAAAGGAGGGATGGGGAGGATGGGACACGGTAGGGAATGATTGGGGAGTAATTAGGTTCGCCCAGATGAAGAAGACCGAGGGGTCCAGTTCCTCCGATTAAGAAGACCGAGGGGTCCAGTTCCTCAGATTAAGAGCCTCTTCGCCACAGCAAGGAAAACTAGAGCCAAGGCGCTACTAATTCCCTATATTACACACACAGGTGATGATGGCCTGTTGATCTGGTCGTAATGGGACTCGGAGTGTAAATTAACACAGCAGTAATCTTTAACTTGTGTTTTCCTTCACCAAGTATGTATATGCACACTTATATTTCAAACTCTTGTACACAGTGTACATAAGTGTAACACACGATAATCAAGGCAAAGACAAAAGCCAGAGAGAGAGAGAGAACCATGCTCAACCAGCTGCTATGCGAGTCTGGCAAGTGTTGACCGTCAGTGATACCACGTCACATCAGCACTTAGCAGACCCACCTGATGATTGGTTAGTGAACCAAGGTGCTGATTTTACGATGAGGCCCCGAAAGGCCTTAAAATTGGCTTGAAAAAATAAAGAATTCAACGAAAAACAGTTTATATACTCTACTGTTTCGTAATAAATTAGTCTCACGAGGGAGCTGGATAGATACCTAAAGTTAGTGCCGGATCAGCCGGGCTGTGGTTCGTACTTTGGACTACGTGTGGTCAGCAGTAACAGGGTTTAAAACCCTTAGCACCCGGTTCGTTGGTTGGGAATTTGTATTGATAAAGTCAATGGATGGCGAAACGTCTACAAAAATACCCAGATGTTGCAGATTTCTCTAATTTTTCCTTATAACACAGGTAATAACAAATTTAAGGTAAAAGTTAAGGATCAGTGAGATAGATTTTGCAAGAGCAGTAGCATCATGAAGCCAATTATAACTGAGCTGTTAAAGCCAGGGTTTTTTCCGAGACAAGACTGTAATGGAGATAACTTCGTTACCTGGAGCTCATATGGTAACGTCATGCCGAGGGAACGAGGGGAAAGAGGAAGTGAAAGGAGAGACGGGAGGAGGAAACGAAGGGTAGGAAGAGTACGCTATACAAATAACTCGCACATAGGAGAAGTTTATGACGACGTTTCGGTCCGACTTGAACCATTTACGAGTTACAATGACACACGAAGGTGAGGGAGCCATGAAGTAAAGAACTGGAAAAGGAGGTAAAGAGGAAGTGAGAGAGAGGAGAAAAGGAAGGAGGGAAGGAAGGAAAAATCTTGGAAGAGGGTGAAAGCTAGGAGAGGAGTAAGGGAAGAGTAGACAGATAAAGGGACAGGAGGGGCATGGGGGGGGGGGAACAGGTTTAAGGAAAAGAGGAGAAAGCAATAGACGGAGCGAAAAAAATATTAAGAAAAATTAGAAACAATGGCATGGAATATGGAGTTTGAAAAACAATGTAAATAAGCCAATATTATGAATAACACAAATAAAAGGAGATAAGAGAGGAATTAAATATTTGCGATAAACTCCATAAAAAAATAAGATAAACAGAGAAGCAGAAACAGAAAGTAAAAGAAAGTGAAAATAGAGGAGGAAGTGAGGAAGAGAGATAGTGAGTGGTGACGTAGGAGGAGAGGCAGAAAGAATTAGAGGGAAAATATTATCAGATCAGAGAGAATGTAAGAGTTGTGAAGAAGTGGGAGAGAGGCAAGGAACATGTGTGTAAGAAGTAGATGATAAAAGAAATGTAGGAAAACACAAGAGGTGGACAATAAATCATGAATACACTGAATGCGGATAAAGACGAGGAGAAGGATGCGTAAGAAATACACTGTGTATAGAATGTAGAGGAGGAAGTGGAGTAAAGGGGAAGAACAGATGTTCAAAAAAAATAATCTATAAAATTAGGAGAGAGAAAATTTTCGCATCTCAGTAGATAGAAAACCAGAAATTCCCTGAAAAATAATTAAAAAATATAGAAAGGTGCAAAGAAAAATGAAAAGTAGGAATAGTTAAATATTGAAAGAAAGGCGATACAAAAGTAACAGAGGAGACATGAAAACAATTGAAAACAGAAGAGACAGAAGGAATTAGCAAATTGGAGAAGATGAGAGAAGTAGCTACCAAACGTATTAGAATCTATAACCCTACTAGGTAGATTCTCAACCTGACCCAGCATTCTCAACCTGACCCAGCATTCTTCACCTGACCCAGCATTCTCAACCTGACCCAGCATTCTTCACCTGACCCAGCATTCTCAACCTGACCCAGCATTCTCAACCTGACCCAGCATTCTCAACCTGACCCAGCATTCTCAACCTGACCCAGCATTCTCAACCTGAACCAGCATTCTCAACCTGACCCAGCATTCTCAACCTGACCCAGCATTCTCAACCTGACCCAGCATTCTCAACCTGACCCAGAATTCTCAACCTGAACCAGCAATCTCAACCTGACCCAGCATTCTCAACCTGACCCAGCATTCTCAACCTGACCCAGCATTCTCAACCTGAACCAGCAATCTCAACCTGAAACAGCATTCTCAACCTGACCCAGCATTCTCAACCTAACCCAGCATTCTCAACCTGACCCAGCATTCTCAACCTGAACCAGCAATCTCAACCTGAACCAGCATTCTCAACCTGACCCAGCATTCTCAACCTGACCCAGCATTCTCAACCTGACCCAGCATCTCAACCTGACCAAACATTCTCAACCTGACCCAGCATTCCAACCTGACCAAACATTCTCAACCTGACCCAGCATTCTCAACCTGACCAAACATTCTCAACCTGACCCAGCATTCTCAACCTGACCAAACATTCTCAACCTGACCCAGCATTCTCAACCTGACCCAGCATTCTCAACCTGACCCAGCATTCTCAACCTGACCCAGCATTCTCAACCTGACCCAGCAATCTCAACCTGACCCAGCATTCTCAACCTGACCCAGCATTCTCAACCTGACCAAACATTCTCAACCTGACCCAGCATTCTCAACCTGACCCAGCATTCTCAACCTGACCAAACATTCTCAACCTGACGCAGCATTCTCAACCTGAACCAGCATTCTCAACCTGACCCAGCATTCTCAACCTGACCCAGTATTCTCAACCTGACCCAGCAATCTCAACCTGACCCAGCATTTTTCACCTGAACCAGCATTCTCAACCTGACCCAGTACTCTCAACCTGACCCAGCATTCTCAACCTGACCCAGCATTCTCAACCTGACCCAGCATTCTCAACCTGACCCAGCATTCTTCACCTGACCCAGCATTCTCAACCTGACCCAGCATTCTCAACCTGATCCAGCATTCTCAACCTGACCCAGCAATCTCAACCTGACCCAGCATTCTCAACCTAACCCAGCATTCTCAACCTGACCAAACAATCTCAACCTGACCCAGCATTCTCAACCTTACCCAGCATTCTCAACCTGACCCAGCATTCTCAACCTGACCCAGCATTCTCAACCTGACCCAGCATTATCAACCTGACCAAACATTCTCAACCTGACCCAGCATTCTCAACCTGACCCAGCATTCTCAACCTGACCCAGCATTCTCAACCTGACCCAGCATTCTCAACCTGACCCAGCATTCTTCACCTGACCCAGCATTCTCAGCCTGACCCAGCATTCTCAACCTGACCCAGCATTCTCAACCTGACTTGATCCTATAAATACCCACGTACCTTCCACCCAGGTAGATCTGTTTGTGACTTGATAAAGTCCACTGTGTGAGCGAAACGTTGTCAATAAAGGATCACATTATACTGCATATCTATTTATATTTCCATTATCCTGGTTCATTCGTTTATCATACTAAGAAATATTACCAACTTCTCATTTAAAACTCCAGAACTATTTAATACTAAATTACCACCCTTATAGTCGAGACTTCAAAATAGTCGACTAGCGCGCAGGTACCTATTTACTGCTAAGTAAATAGAGACAACAGGAGCAAATAGAATTTCTCGTACGGGTTACATATGTAAGGAATCGAATCCAGGTTCTTTTGACTGCTTGCCGATCCACCAACCACTAAACTGCAATTCTCTTAACTTAGTACAATATATAATTTATTCTTGGAATTCATTTTATTCTGATGAATAATGAATGTAAAGGTGGATCAAAATTGCCTACCGCTGACAATAGTGAAAAATAGAAGATGTAAAACTTAGTAAAGCTTAGTAAAGAAAGCTCTACACAGAGCGAAACATAACTTGACAAAGCTCTACACAGAGTGAAACATAACTTGATAAAGCTCTATACAGAGTGAAACATAACTTGATAAAGCTCTACACAGAGTGAAACATAACTTGATAAAGCTCTACACAGAGTGAAACATAACTTGATAAAGCTCTATACAGAGTGAAACATAACTTGATAAAGCTCTACACAGAGTGAAACATAACTTGATAAAGCTCTACACAGAGTGAAACATAGCTTGATAAAGCTCTACACAGAGTGAAACATAACTTGATAAAGCTCTACACAGAGCGAAACATAGCTTTATAAAGCTCTACACAGAGCGAAACATAACTTGATAAAGCTCTACACAGAGCGAAACATAACTTGAATAAGCTCTACACAGAGCGAAACATAACTTGATAAAGCTCTACACAGAGTGAAACATAACATGATAAAGCTCTACACACAGCGAAATATAACTTGATAAAGCTCTACACAGAGCGAAACCTAACTTGATAAAGCTCTACACAGAGCGAAACATAACTTGACAAAGCTCATCACAGAGCGAAACGTAACTTGATAAAGCTCAACACAGAGCGAAACCTAACTTGATAAAGCTCTACACAGAGCGAAACCTAACTTGATAAAGCTCTACGCAGAGCGAAACGCTGTCCCGTAAAAAGAGCGTCTCGCTGAGTAACAATGTGTTAGAAAAGGACTCAAGAATCACAAGACTGAAACAGACAACTATGGAGTTGAAGATTGAGACACTTATGCAGCATATGGGAAACTTTATTCAGGAAACGTTTCGCCACACAGTGGCTTCATCAGTCCAATACAAAGAGGAAGGCGTAAGGAGAGGAGGAGTATGAGGTAATCAGTCCCTCAACCTGGAGTCGATGTGTTCAGTCCATCAATCTTGTAGAATGTACAGCATAGGGCCGTAGACGTGGCTTATATACTGTAGTGAGGTGAGGTGAAGCAGGTGGAGGCGGGGTCACAGTGGTACCATCCACTAGTCGAAGTAGGTCTTCGTCCAAAGGTTGAACACGTGTTGAAGAATTCTTTGTAACAAGATCCCATGATGCTGCAGTGTCTGACAGTTGTGATGAATGGTTTGAAAAACCGACAAGTTGAAGATTGAGACACTTATGCAGCATATGGGAATCTTTATTCAGGAAACGTTTCGCCACACAGTGGCTTCATCAGTCCAATACAAAGAGGAAGGCGTAAGGAGAGGAGGAGAATGAGGTAATCAGTCCCTCAACCTGGAGTCGATGTGTTCAGTCCATCAATCTTGTAGAATGTACAGCATAGGGCCGTAGACGTGGCTTATATACTGTAGTGAGGTGACGTGAAGCAGGTGGAGGCGGGGTCATAGTGGTACCATCCACTAGTCGAAGTAGGTCTTCGTCCAAAGGTTGAACAAGTGTTGAAGAATTCTTTGTAACAAGATCCCATGATGCTGCAGTGTCTGACAGTTGTGATGAATGGTTTGAAAAACCGACAATCTGCTTCACGTCACCTCACTACAGTATATAAGCCACGTCTACGGCCCTATGCTGTACATTCTACAAGATTGATGGACTGAACACATCGACTCCAGGTTGAGGGACTGATTACCTCATACTCCTCCTCTCCTTACGCCTTCCTCTTTGTATTGGACTGATGAAGCCACTGTGTGGCGAAACGTTTCCTGAATAAAGATTCCCATATGCTGCATAAGTGTCTCAATCTTCAACTTGTCGGTTTTTCAAACCATTCATCACAACTATGGAGTTACTGAGTACTAACATTTAGTACAGAAATAATAATAATAATTTTAATAATAATAATGAAACTTGTGCCATTGTTTTTATTAGTTTAATAGTGGCAATAATGCCGGCAACTTTGGAAAATAACAGTCACACTGACATTTTTACGTGGGTGGATGGATTGATGGGTGGTGTGGGGTTGACTGGGTGTGTGGGGGTTGACTGGGTGGTGTGGGGGTTGACTGGGTGGTCTAGGGTTAACTGGGTGGTCTGGGGGTTAACTGGATAGTCTGGGGTTGACTGGATAGTCTGGGGGTTGACTGGATAGTCTGGGGGTTGACTGGGTGGTCTGGGGGTTGACTGGGTGGTCTGGGGGTTGACTGGATAGTCTGGGGTTGACTGGATAGTCTGGGGGTTGACTGGGTGGTCTGGGGGTTGACTGGATAGTCTGGGGGTTGACTGGATAGTCTGGGGTTGACTGGGTGGTCTGGGGGTTGACAGAATAGTCTGGGGGTTGACTGGGTGGTCTGGGGTTGACTGGATAGTCTGGGGGTTGACTGGATAGTCTGGGGGTTGACTGGGTGGTCTGGGGGTTGACTGGGTGGTCTGGGGGTTGACTGGGTGGTCTGGGGATTGACTGGGTGGTCTGGGGGTTGACTGGGTGGTCTGGGGGTTGACTGGATAGTCCGGGGGTTGACTGGGTGGTCTGGTTGCTGACTGAGTGTTCAGGTGAGTACCTAAGTGTTAGCTGAGTGACTTACTGAGTAGGCTTATTCTGCTTCATACATCTTTGTCGTCATTCATTTCATATAAGAGCATAGACACAGTATTGAGAATGAGCATCATTTCAGACCATATGGTTCAGGGATGACCTAAATCAAATCTACGTACCCACACCTCTTAACATCCACTACATCACTTTAGCTACAAAAGTCACAGATGTGACTATGACACAAGGAAGAAAAAGACATTATTTGAGTTCTTATTTTAACGTGCACTCAAATTTTTCTCTCTTCATTGCATTGTATCTATTGTTGTTATGGTATATAATAATTGGCTAAAGGAATTAAGTATTTCGTAATCTCTTTCGTAGTTCACTGCATATTGCAGCATTTGATAAAATAACTTTCCACAAGTCTGGTCCTCCGGGTTATGGGGAGTGACCGTCTAGCTTCGGCTAGACCCCATGCTTATCTGGAGTCTAGCTGTGTGGTTTAAGTATTGTGTACTCTGATGCCAAGTTTGCAGGTTCTAATCTTGCTGTGAACTGAGAGATAATGCTTGTTAGTAATTTCACCCGTTTATGTATACGTGGTCTGGTGGTTAAAGCTCCCGCTTCACACACGGAGGGCCCGGGTTCGATTCCCGGGGGGTGGAAAACATTTCGACACGTTTCCTTACACCTGTTGTCCTGTTCACCTAGCAGCAAATAGGTACCTGGGTGTTAGTCGACTGGTGTGGGTCGCATCCTGGGGGACAAGATTAAGGACCCCAATGGAAATAAGTTAGACACACCTCGATGGCGCACTGACTTTCTTGGGTTATCCTGGGTGGCTAACCCTCATGGGTTAAAAATCCGAACGAAATCTTATCTTATCTTATCTTACATGTCGTGCTGAATAGTAAAAACTGATCAATAAGAACTCATTTAAAATTAAGTCCATTCTAAAATTTTCTCGTTTACGTTTGAAGATACATGTTTTTTTTCATTTATGATTATGTAAAAAGTAATAATGTACCAAAAGAACCTTAGAAAATTTACTTAATCTTATTGCTATAATGAGGTTAGGTAAGTTTTCTAAGGTTCTTTTGATATAAAATTATTAGTTTTTACATTAATATAAATGAAAAAATACGTCTTTAAACGTATAGGAATTTTTTTTAGAAAGGACTTAATTTTCAACGAGTTCTTGATAAGTGACCTGTATTTACCTATTCGGCACGACAGAGAGAGAGAGAGAGAGAGAGAGAGAGAGAGAGAGAGAGAGAGAGAGAGAGAGAAACTCCAGGTCACGTCCCTCCATTTCGTCTGATATTTCCATTACTTTACACTTGTTTTTTCTTTCTGCCTCGTCAGAAAGAATTCGACGGCCTATTTTGGTGTCATCGGCAAACTTGCCGATGTCGCTCTTTATGCCCTCATCTATGTCGTTTATGTAGATTGTGAACAGCAGGAGGCCCAACACTGACCCCTGTGGAACACCGCTCGTGACGCTTCCCCACTCTGATTTCTCCCCATTTATGCAAACTCTCTGCTGCCTATTTGTCAACCATGCCTCTATCCAGGAAAAAATTTCTCCTCCTATTCCATGTGCCTTAATTTTCCTCAATAGTCTCTGATGTGGGACCCTGTCAAAAGCCTTACTGAAGTCGATATACACAATATCATATTCATTACCATGATCTACCTCCTCAAATACCTTAGTGAAAAAAGTTAATAAATTCGTAAGGCAGGAACGCCCCTTTGTAAAACCATGCTGAGATTCGTTGATTAAATTTTTATGCTTTTCAAGGTGGCTACGAACTGCCTCGGCAATTATTGATTCCATAAATTTTCCCACTATGGAGGTTAGGCTTATTGGTCTATAGTTCGAAGCTAAGGACCTGTCACCTGTTTTGAAAATAGGTATCACATTTGCCATTTTCCACTTATCTGGCACCATGCCAGTTTGTAGTGATATGTTGAAAAGATTAGCCAAAGGTGTGCTAAGCTCCTCTTACATTACTTTAGAACCCTTGCATACAGTTCATCAGGGCCTGGGGATTTGTTAGGTTTTAATTTATCTATTTGCCTAAGGACCATGTCACTTGTGACCCTAATCGTGCACTGTTTATTATCGTCCTGTTCTACATAATTTATCATTACTGGAATATCGCTGGTATCCTCCTGTGTAAAAACTGAGAGGAAGTATGTGTTAAAAATTCTACACATTTCCTTATCACTGTCAGTGAGCTGACCCGAGGAACTTTTGAGTGGGCCTATCTTGTCCCTGATCTTACTTCTGTATACCTGAAAGAATCCTTTTGGGTTAGTCTTCGATTCTCTTGCAACACATGTTGACAACCCACAGGTGACTGAGCTGTTATCACTCCCTGCACTTGAATGGAGTCCTCAGAGATGTTGCAATGTAGTGCATTTAGAATGAAACAATCATAAAAGTCGTAATTTTTGGAGCATAAAAAAAAATAAATCACGAATTGATATCATGTCTTTTTGATGAGAGCAAGACAAA
>NC_069492.1:11664985-11784063 GCF_026875155.1 Cherax quadricarinatus | reverse complement strand
ATGCCTCTATAGCACTGTATAACCTTTGTCAGTTTAGTGTTTATTATTTAATTATAATTTTCTTCTCACATGATCCGCTGCAGTAATTTATATTCAGGAGCTGCTCCTTCAGGACATATTTTTAAATGGTTCTTAGTTTGCCTTACCGCGGTTTTCCCAACCCTACATGAGGGGGGTCTAATTCCATTCCAATCCTGCTCTCGCCTCAAGGGAGGTTCTTTGATGCTGGTGCGGGGCTCTTGAGCTAGGAATGGGATCTGTGCTTCATTTCCTAAATCAAGCGTGACTGCACTTCCATTTCCCCCTCACCCAACAGGACATTGTTACTGTATACCCTAACAGGGTTATAGCGCTCCCCTATGATAATCAAGCCCCGCAGACTATGGAACTTAAGCGTCGCCCTGATGGTGGCATCTCAGGTTTTACACGAAAAGACGATTTAGATTCTGTGAATATTTCGTAGTTGGATTTGATTTAGTGTTTTCCCTGGCATTTTCACATAAAATATTCGGGTCTAGCAGCTGCTGAATGAGTCGTCAGAGGGCACCACCTGACTCATTACGCCTAGAACTTGTGTGAGTGGAAAGGTATCTTTTGTTAAAGCAGTTTGAAAAGTGCATCGCTTCTCTATATTGAAATAGTTTTTACAGGTTGTATCCACACGATATCACGTGGGCAAAAAAAATAAAATATCTGATAAATTCACTAAGATTTTTATTTGAATCTCTTGGATCATAAGGAAATGAATAATCTTTGGGGTTCTTTTTAGGTAAAGACACATAACAAGGGTCAAAATATAAAACTGAAAAGAACGCAGTTTTGTGGGTTCCACCATTAATTATCTGAAAGAAAGCAGCTGTTGCATGCCCGAGTTATGCTCGCCTGTCATTAACTAGTTTGCATTATTTATGCCAACCAGTGAACTGATGGACTTGGAATGCGTGAAGAGTTCCATAGTAATATCCAAAGTATTGGCAGTGAGATCAGAATATTGAATTTCATTGTTGATAAGTATTTTTAAGAATCGCATTCCCTCTAGCCTCTTGATGGATAAACTTTGGCCTGGTATGCTTCCCCAGCTGGCTTCAGATCTAATTAGATGGACCTTTTGGTAATCTGTTGTTGCCTAACTGCTGTTTGGTATACAGTTGAAGATATCCAAGCCCTGCAATAACCTATGGTCGACAGAGAAGATGTGGTATGGTCAATGTTGTCTCCTACATAACGAAAAAACAAACTGTCAATGCAAGGCAACGCAGTTATGCTAATATCTGTGGATAGCCTGCAACAGGAACGTAGGAAACACTGCACCTCTGACGTATGAGCATGAAGAGCGTACACAATGGAGCATAAAGCTCCATTGTTCACGGTCGGAGTTCACCCGCACTCCGTAGGTCCCCTCATGAGTAGTGTAGTTGTGCTCGTGGAATCTGGATCAATCTGGAAGTCCGTGCTCCCTTCCCAGTTTTCCAGTAGGTATGGCAGGGTGTCCCTGCAGGCGACGGGTTGTATCTCTGGAGGCTGCCTGGTCGGTTTCTGGGAGGTGGCAGCCGAGGGAGGTATACTTGGTGCGGGTGTTGGGACCCCCTCTCATTTGTCTGACCGAGGTGGCTTAGTGGATGAGTGACGTTGCATCCCGAGAGTGCTGGTTTACTGGCATAAAGAGTAAGATATGCATAGTTGCCCACGACTGCATTGCAACTGCTGGCAGTTTCGAGGTCCTCGTTGGATGAAGGGAGGAACTTTAAAGCTCTTTCAATGCCGTTCTAGTAACTATCCCTCCACCTCCCTTTCTTTTTTTCCTTCCCTTTCTTTCTTTTTTTTTCCTTTCAAAATTGTAAGAAAGAAGTGGCCAACCACATGGAGTCTTCCGTTCTCATGAACCCCCCCTCCTTCCTAGGCCCCCTTTTTTGTTGCCTACATTCTGTTCTGCTGACCCAGCTTTGTATTGACATTTTCCAGACTTTTTCCTATGCCCCTGTGCCTTCTTTTGCGATACTTTCGCCACCTGCTCCAGGTGTGAGGGCTCCGCCCATTTCTTCTAGTGCTTCTGTGCCCCATGCACGTCTTTAACTAGTTGTCTGGCATCCCCACGTACAGGAAACTATCGCCCACCTTACCACAAGTCGGGCCACCGGTGGTCCTATGCCTGAATTTTTAGACCCTTTGCTGATGATGGTCCCCTTCGATTTCTGCATCATTATCCACCCAAAAACGGCGACGGCCTACACAGCACCAACTTTCATGTTATAATTGTCAGGTGACCCCATTCATTCCTTGCAACCGACATCTCCAATGATTTATTATTTCAGACCACAGTAATCAGTAAAGCCTTTCAATTCCGCCTCGTTGCCAATATATATTCCTTTCACGCTCTTCAGAGTGTGCCCCCAACAGTCGTTACTCTTCAGAACGCAGGCCAATGATAACTTCCAATGAAACGTCCCGTATCACAGTTCACAACAACGCGTACTCTCCAGGTTCTTCCAGTGGTAGGTGGTTTATCGCACACCATCTTACGTGTAATTGCCTGTCTAGCGGTAATGATCTTTAGAGCAATTTACCGCCTTCAGGACCTTCCTATTCTCAAAGTAGATACATATTACCGTCCAAGCTCAAGGGGCAGAGGGCACTTTCCTTCGCAGAAAACATCCCTTTGCTTAATATCTCAGCTGTCATGAACTCCCCACCTCCGTTAATATAGCGAGACACGCCTAGAGGTCGGAAAAAGTGTCCCTACATCCCAACAGTTGTTGAAATTGTTTGGGGCCTTTTCGGACATCCATTTAAATACTGCAGGCTGTAGGGGAGTACCCCGGTCTGCAGTGCTGCAGATCATGCCAATACATCTTGCAGTCTTTTCCCCCCCCACGTAGTCTTAATTGCAATGAAACTCACCCTGTCTTTTTTCCCTGCTATGTCAGGTCTATTTTAATGAATGTTAAATCCATTGTCCATAAGAGCAAAGGACTTTATGCAAGGCTGTTCTCTCGGCTCGCCTTAAGGAAATCTTGCCTGGTTTCTTTATGCATCGAGTAGCTAGGAGACCTACAACCTTGGCGGGGGTGGCGGGCCCCCCCAACCTACCAGCTCCTCCTCCATGCCGTTTTTCTTCCGTATGGCAAAAACCCCAGTCTCTAATTGTTTGGTGCGGTTTTTACTTAAACCCTCGTGAAAGAAGGCCCCACCCTCCTTCCATACTTTTTTCTACCTCTACTTCTCACCTCCCCGCTAGTTTCTTCTCAGTTCTGCGAGGGCCTCGCACGCCTGCATTTATCTTTTCATCATACCTTATCACCTACGAGTGGAACTTATCTCCTAAGCCCAAGTCTCTTTGTTGCATTCCCTCTAGTGCTTATATTTCACAATATTTTCCTTTTCGCCTCGGTGCCTATTTCTTTCTCACCCCCCCCTTCTAACTCTCACACGAAGGTGGAGGTTCACGCCCCGCGTGTGGTCCTCTCTTCGCTTCCTGATCCCTCTAGGTCATCTTTTCCAGGTTCATACTCCCCCCACCCCTCTCAGAACCTCTTGTGGTCCCATCCTCACAGTCTCCCCCGACTCTACTTGCCCTACCTCACCGTTATTAGCGTTGATTCAAATGTTATTTTATTCATTACATTTGATTTTTCTTTCAAATGGATATACCTGTCCAGGTTTTTATTGTATTAATGTTTAGCTTTAATAAATAATAAAGTGTTTAGCTTGTTAATTATTATTTCTTTTTCTATTCTTAAATTTCCTGAGGAG
Source organism: Cherax quadricarinatus (assembly GCF_026875155.1). NCBI lineage: Eukaryota > Metazoa > Arthropoda > Malacostraca > Decapoda > Parastacidae > Cherax > Cherax quadricarinatus. The sequence continues at coordinate 11,780,313 of NC_069492.1, read as the reverse complement.
AAGCCAGCCTGGTAATACTTGTCTGCAGTTGTTACAGGCTGAGTAAGTCTTCACAAGTGGCGACCTTGCCTGGATTAACAGCTCGAACAGAATCAAGATTCAACCCATCTCGAACTACCATTGGAACTTCACGCCGCATACCACAGAGACCTGTTACCACCAGCCGCATAGAGTTATCATTCTCTATGGTAGGACTACAAAGTACAGGTATTTAAAAAAAGATTTTTGTGATTGTTATGGTCTCAATTTATGTAAGAGTCGAAGTTCAGGCAGGATATATTTAATTCTGCCACCTTTCTTGTGAGCTTGAAACACTTTATTTGGAGGATTAGGCTTCTAGGGACCCGAAGATTTTCCAGTGACAATAATTTGTATCATTGAGCTCTTTATTATAATCAAAGAGAACTGTCTAGGACACTGCTTGATTGTTTGGTGAGAAGATTGATGGTCAATTTGACCCCATTCTACTAACTGTTTGCTCGGAGGCCGGCCTTAGAACCCTTAGATTAATTGAAGTAGGGATCGAGCCCTCTGATTTAATTTACAGTTGAGCGGAGCAGGAACTTGAAACCCTCCCTCCCTCCATTTTCTTTAATACCCTTTTTCATTGCCCCTGATTAGTTTAAGTTACTTCTTGCAAGTATGATGAATAACCATTTTTGGCTGAACGCTGCAAGTAAGTTAGGAATAACAGGAAAATTTTAGAATCTTCATTAATGCTAGAACCAGGAAAGACTTGAAGAGAAAGAAATGAGAGAGAAGGAAGACAGCTAGAAAATGAAAGAGGAGAGAATAAGAGAGAGAGAAAACGTAAAGAAGAGAAAAAGAGGCGCGAGCAGACTTGATCGTGAGGAAATAGCTAAAGTACTGAGAACAAGTAAATTAAGGGAACTTAGAAAGAAGCAAAGGATAGAGAATAATGAGTGAAGGGAGAGAGAAGTAAGGATCGCGAGCTCGAACAAGGCTCGCCTTGAAGTTATAGATAAAAAAGACAAACTTTCTTTCCTCACAACAGGCAGCAATTAGATGGACGAGAAATGAACAAACGTGCAGCAAGACACATATTCCAACACCTCAATTTAACCTCCCTTCACAGAGGGTGAAGACATAACTTCTTACATTTATCCGGTTTGAAAAATACCCGCTAACCCTCTGTAATGGCTCTGCTGACAACCTGGCTACCAGTTTACGAATGTTATATTCCCTGAGTACAAAAAGCCTTGAATATCAATGCAACTTTGTCGCAGGATCTCAATATGTATTATAACCTACTGAAGAAGGCAATCCTTAAAGCATATCAAAAAAACCATAAATTCATCCAGGACAGATTTTCAGGATAACCACCTTACAGCCTGGGGCCAGAACTTTCAACAGTAACAGGTAACACTCTTTCGTTTGTTCAAGAACTTTTGATAGAGAGTTTCGGAAAATGAATCACAGTTATGAATCTCTTTAGAGACCGTTCATGGTTGCAGCTCCGTTCCTGCAGCTCTTTCTTTTCCCCCATCAGATACGAACAATCATCAAGAACGTAAACCTGATTAAAGCTGAGGAAAGTTGCCTGAGGCGCTGACCTTTATGCTGAGCTCACAATTCCCAATAAAAGACCTAAAGGATCGAACCCTATGGGCAAGGGTTCATCAACCTGAAGAAGATCAAAGCGCTTAGTGGAAAGTATAAATGACTTCTTTTATTCCTGTCTGTCATGTTGTGTGGGTGTTAAGGGACATAAAAAACGTCCCAGATTGGTCCTTCTAAGAATGTCCAAAAAAAGTTGGACGATGTTTTAAAGACTGAAATGAGCCAAGCACCCTTCTGATCTGGAACAGTTGAATGACTTAATGTGTCTAACCATTTTTTACGAGACACAGGATGCACATGAATAGTCATTTCTAAATAAGCTGTTCCTAACCTAATAAACTCATTCCTCTGCTGATAATTCAGACTACTGGGCCGTACGACACTTTTTCCACCATCCGGTTGTTTACAATTAGGTCTAAATGGTTCACAGGTTGGTCTGAAGGCCTACTAGCTCCCACACTTCCTTGCTTGCTCCGTACTTAATAGGTAATGTACAAGGTGCCATTCTTCCTTCTTAGGTTGAACTTTTCAACACCAAAAAGATTGGACAAGGTTTCAGATCCTCTTTCTTCCTGTAGAGTCGGAGAAGGCCCCACGAAAGTTCAGATGAGACAATGTCCGTGAGATTCCTGTGGGGATAAAAACCAGTGGATCTACCTCGAAACGAGGTAGTATGATCACCGGTTCCACTTGTTAGAATGAAAGAGAAGATAACATCTCGCGATCCATAAATGTCTTGACTAGGGTTCAGACCACAGCCCATTCTTCCCTTACAGTCCATCCTTTTGATTTTTCCCTGACCTTTAACCTTTAGAACATATCGAAGGACTCCTTTGGCAATTTACAACGTAATTGCCCCTTCTCTTCAGAATTGCCATAATGCCGCTAAACCAAATCAAGTTAACCAAAGGAAAAACATTCATATAAATTTGAATAATATGAAAGGTATCTTTGTACAAGTCAGTATTCACATTAATTCAGATGAATAGACTATTCATTTAGTTGTTCCAAGTGCAATGCAGAGAGACATGTTCCTTAAAATTGCCATGACCCTGCCATGGCCGGACATGTTCCCGCATCGTAAAACCTAATAAAATTAGGGAAACCTATTTTTTGGCCAAAAATGTCCTCAGCTTCACTACCTATTGTAATCGGGAAAGTTTGCCAACTGTCCATCCTCTCCGAGGTACCAAGCGAGTACCAATGGTCAATATGACCAGTCTTTACAGTACCTTTCGAAAGAGAGCTATTGACAACGTTGTCTTTATCACCCACCTTTCATCTGGGGATATAGATATCATAAAAATCAATCGATGATAATGGCATCCGAGTTTACCCCAAAGAGCCGTTCCACTAACGACCATACCTACTACAGAGGATGCAGAAGCCCTAATGTCCATCATCTCCAGGGTGGGCATCCCGTAGAGAAATTTTGTCTGACACGTGGGACACAATACACAATCTTGAACTTAATGCACCATCTATACCAACTATCTGGAAGAGACTACCTCTCTCACCACACCCCGTATCATCCCAGCTGTAAGGGAGGATTGAGCGCCAGCATTCGATTCACTAGTCCATTTTAAGAAACTTTGCTCTCCCATAAACCAAGGAGTGGCATCGGTTTACCAACCCTGTGCTTTGTTACCATGAGGAAGTTCCCAGGACTCTTTGGGGTTTTCCACCTTTTGAACTTCTCTATGGTAGACAGCCAGAGTCCACTGTCCCATCGCTTCATGACTTATGTAACTAATGAGGGAGGATAAATTACTAAGGTCCGTTTTCTCCTTGACGTTAAATCAAAACTTGAGGCGACCTCTTACATAGTTTCGTAAAACACTAAAAGGCTTGTCAATGGACCAGTAAAAAAACCTATTCTGACTTCCAAAAGTCAGAGGAGAAAGTTTCAACGTAAGGGGAGATAAATTTCTTGAACTTTAGCCGAACAAGTCCAAATAAAATATTATTTAGCATGGGAAAGGGTCCAATAAAGTATTAAAAATACTGGGAAAAGTTGACAACCACATAAAGTCAAGGGAAAACCAAAGCTTTATCTATCAAACATCCAAAAGAAATATTTACCGAAGAAATTCGGTTACCTGCCATAAAACTTTGAATTAGTTTTTCCACACGCGAAACTTGATAAAACCACCTGAATAATGATAAAGTGTGCATATTGACACATCTAACTTAGACTATGATGAAGACTACATGACGATGTGACTCTTGACCACTCGGACGCACCAACATTAATATTAATGAATCTTTGGATGACCATAGAGACATGACTTCTTCAATGTGAAGAACTTTTCCAGACGTCTTTACTGATATTCCAGGTGTTACCCCCCGTCCACGAATTCATAAGATTGACTTAGAGACGGACGAAACCTATTCAACGAAATTATACCCAGTTCCAGTTCACCTTAGGGAATATGGCATTTGACCGGAGGTAGACAAATTATTAAAACATTGAACCTTCAGTATCCTCATATTGTTCACCATTAGTCATGTTTTAAGAAAAGAGATAATTCATATGGATTTGCTATTGACTTCAGAGCCTTAAATGCTAAAACTCGGGTGGGATGCTGAGCCAATCCTTAAAAGATAGCGATCTACACAAATTTTATGACGCTTCCTTTCTTTACAGAGATTGATATTGCGCAGTCATATCATCAAGTCATGTTAGATTCTTCTTTCTAAGCAGGACAACACCGCTTTTCCTACACACCAAGGACTGATGCAATAAAGAAACTATGCCCTTTCGGTTTGGAACTGCCTGTGCTAACCTACGTGATATTGATGAGAAAGGGTCGTGGGTAATATGCCAAATGTTTCAGTTTATTTTTGTTAACATTTCGTAATGAACATCCATCATGGGCGAGCTACCCAAACATTAACATCAGTTTCATCTACGTAGGTTTAAACTCCCATGGCCCATCACTGCCCAGGCCGAAGAAATGCTTCCTTGGGTATAAAACAAAATTGATATCTTGGACTGGATACTTTTCTAATAACACTCTGCGCCTTCTCCCCATAGAGATTCAAAGCTTACTAAATTTAAATTCCCCAAAACCAGAAGCTCCTGCGTAAGCTTTCTTGGTTCTGTAAATTTTTTATCACGGTTTATCCCGATCCCTTTACGACTTACAGGCATCTTAATCGACTTCCCTGAGAAAGTTCTGTGCAGGAACCTCTTTAACTTTTCCGAATAGCCTTCGGGAAAATTTAATGAGATTAAAAGTATCTTTTCGAAAGACCTATAACTTTAAGAATCCAATATTAATAAAACATATTGTTTGAGTACTGATGCCTCCAATACGGCATAGGTGCGTTGGTTACTACAATACCATGATGGTCACTCTACCCTTCCCTGTATGCGTCCTAAGCCGGAAACTTTCTTCCCGCAGAAACGAGAATACTCCACAAGAAAGGAATGTATTTGCCCTGTGTGTTGAGTGGAATGCGTGGGGAGTTTTAAATCCAAGTGAGAGAGTAATAGTTGTTTTGGGGATTCAATGCTAAAAGTGGCAAAAATGTTTGTGGATGGAGTATAGGAAATTGGGAGGCCAGGGGGTAAATGTAAATGGGAGGGCTTTAAATTGAGCTATGTGTAGAAAGAGGTATGGTAATAAATAATCCAATTTAATGAAGAGGAAAAAAAAATATACCAGGTATGACATAGCACTAATGAAAGTAGTTTTAGATATGTATTGGTGGATAAAATTTGATGGGTAGGCTCCAGGATGTAACACGTTTATAGATAGCAACTGATAAATCGGATGCATTATTTAGTTGTAGCTTACAGTTAGAGTAAGAGGTAGACGGGACAAAAGGAAAAAGCACAACAAGCAAGAGGGAGGTCAAAGAGTCGTAAACTAAGGGAGGAGAATGTTCGGTTGAGATTATAAGCAACTAATTGGCAGAAAGGTGGACTGGTGCAAAACTGAGTAGTGGGTTGGTTGAAAGAATGGTTGGAAATAGTTTGAAAAAAGCAGTATTAGAATGTTGGGCAGAAGTTGTGGTTATAATAGGGTAGGGGTGCAGGATGAAAGAGGAGGATATGGTGGAATTAATCACGGGTGTATACAAGAGGACAAGATCGTTATGTGGGGATTTTTACAAAGCAGAATGATATAAAGAAGATTAGAGTAAATGGATAAGTATAAAGAAAAGGTGAAGAGAGTGGTGAGAGAAGTGCCAAAAGGAGAGCAGATGATAGAGTGGGGAGAGGCACTGTCAAGAAATTTTAATTAAAAGAAAAAAATTTGGAGTGAGTTAAATGTCGACAAAAGAAGGGAAGTCGGTAATTTCCATGCACTGGCCAGGAGGTATAACCATCATTTAGGAATGAAGAATAGCAGGATGTTGAGTGTGGGAGGTGCGTGAGGCATTTACGTAAGAATGACAGGGGGTAAAGCCAGCTGGAACAGATTGATCATAACAAGAAGATGTTAAAAGCAGGGAGGGATCTAGTGAGTGGTTGGTATATTATGTTTTAATAAAAGTATGAAATAGGGGAAGTACCTAGGGATTGGCAGAAGCCTGTCTAGTCCCTTTATAATAAGAAGGGAATGGGAACAAACAAGATTGTAAAAAATTAATAGTGGAATAAGTTTTTAACTGAGTATACCAGAAAAGTGTACATTAGGGTAAATTGAAAGAATTAGACGGTACGACAGAATGAGGATTGCGGATTGCAGGGAGGCTTCAGAGTGGGTAGGGGAATGGTAGATCAAGTGTTTAATAATTGAATAATATACGTACACAGTTCTAGATAAAGGCTTTTTTTGGTTTAAAAAGGCATAGGACAGTGGAAAGATGGAGCAATGAGGCAGATGTTGGCAAGTATAAGGAATAGGAGGTAAGTTACTAAATGCTGTAAAGAGTTATATGAGGATAGTGCGGCTCATGGTTCGGGGGTGAAGAAAGAAGAGGGAGGACTACTTCCCGGTAAAAAAGTAGGACTTAGCCCGGGATGTGTCATGGTCCACCATGGTTGTTTAATATATTGTTAGATGGGTTTGTAAAAAAGTAAATTCTATATATGTTCCACTGAGGACAATTTCCAACTACTTGACTCCGTTATGGAAAACTGGAGGAGAATAATAACTAAAAAAAGAGTTTACTACTGACCTCGCGGACCATACAATAGGAGCGAGGGAAAAATAATGTAAGGGACTGGGAGTTAGTAAAAGTCTGAGATCTCACGTTCAAGGACCAACAACATGCCGACGATCCACGTGCAAAGAAAATGATAGAATGATTAATGAGAACGTTCAAAACGAGAGATGCCAAGCCAATGTTGACATTTCAAATCAGTTGATCCTCTCTAGGCTGGATTACTGCTGTACATTAACATCTCCATCAAAGCAAGTGAAATGCGCAGATCTAGAGAGTTTACAAGAGCCTTTTACTTGCACGTATAAGTTCTGTCAAGCACCTTAACTAACTGGAACGCTTGAAGCACTTGACTTTCCGCGTTGGAACGCAGAGGGAGAAGATAATCATAATCTACGACTGGAAAATCCTGAAGGAATGGTCCCCAAATCTGCACACAGAAATCACTCCCTACGAAAGTAAAAGACTGGGCGATAGGAGGCAAATGGCAAAATGCCCCCAAGAAAAGTCAGGTGGTGGCGCCATTGGTACACAGCTACGGGAAAACCCCAATAGTGTCTTAGGCCCAAAAAAGAGAAAAACTGTTCAACAGCCTCCCATCAAGCATTAGGGGAATTGCCAATAACCCCCATGGCTGCCTTCAATAGTAGAGCTGGACCAGATACCTAAATTCCGTGCCGGACTCAGCCGGCTGTGGCTCGTACGTATGGACTGTGAGCGGCCAGCCGTCACAGCCTAGTTGATCAGGCCCTGAACCAATCGGGAGGTGGGCGGCCTGGTCATGGACCGCGCCCACGGGGGCGTTGATCCCCGGAATACCTCCAGGGTAAACCTCCCGTAGGGTGTTCAGGAAGGGGTGGATTAAGGTAAGGGAAACTAAATAGCAAAATGGGAATGACACAATTTTTTTTTGCCTTTTTGCTGATGAAACTACTGTGGCTTATGGGAGATTCTCCAGAAAACTTGCAAGGTTAGAGGAGAGTTTGGAGTGTGTGTAAAGTAGAAAATTGAAAGTGACACATGAAAAGAGGGATGGAGGGTATCAAATGATTTAAAATAAAGAAAAAATGGATATTAAATTGGGGAGGAGAGTATGGAAGAAGTGAATGTTTTTCAAGAATACTTGGAGGTTGATGTGTCGCGGATGGATTTATGAAGGATGATGGTTAATCATAAATTGATGAGGATAAAAGGTGAGTGGTGCGTTGAGGTATATGTGGAGACAAAAAACGTTATCAAGGAAGCAAATAAGGGAATGAAAAAAAGGTAGTAGTACCAACACTCTTATATGGATGGGAAGCTTGGTGGTAAATGCAGCAGCGAGGAGACGGTTGGAGCAGTGAGATGTCCTGACTAATGGCAAATGTGTGGGGTAAATTATTATGCAGAAATTTCGGAGTGTGGAAATTAGAAGGTGTGGAGTTAATAAAGTAATGAGTTAGATGGCTGAAGAGGGGTTGTTGAGGTGGTTTCGTCATTTAGGAGAGAATGGCACAAAGTAGAATGACCTGGAGGCGTAATAAATCTGATAGGGTAAGGAAGGCGGGGCTATGGGTCGCGTCCTCGAAAAGGTTTGAAGGAAGGGGTAAGGGAGTTTTGGTTGGGCGAGGGCCCCCCCCCTTGGACTCCAGCAGAGGCATGCGAAGGAGCGGGTTCGATAAGTGAATTGGAGACGACTGGTATTGGGACCTACAATCTTGTTGGAGTGTTGGGGGGGGAGCCAGGGTAATATGTAGTGAATGGATTCATGGAAACCATTACTTTATATCACCCGGAAACCTTGAGTCCTGTAAATGGGAAAGTACAAATGGCCAGCACTCTAAAGGAGGGGTTCGGGATAGTACCCGTTTGTAGGGAAATTGTGTTGTATCTATATCTTATACGTACATGCTTCTAAACTGTTGTGTTCTGAGCACACTCCTAGCGAAACATTGATTATGTGTGAGTGAGGTGAAAGTGTTATGAATGATGATTGTTATTTTCTTTTTGGGGATTTTTCTTTTTTTTTGGGTCACTCTTGCTCGTTGAAGCCGGCCGAATTGGTTATATATATATATAATATATATATATATAATATATATATATATATATTTATAAATATCTATATATAAATATATATATATATATATATATATATAATATACAATAAATCGCCAATGGAAAGTGGAACAGAATTCTTCCTCCGGACAGCTAAATAATGTTGCGAACCCTTAATAGGGAAGGACTCAATCTGGTGGCCATGGAATTTCATGCTAATTCAACGAGTAACTTTTTCTGAATACATCCTTTTTTAGGTTCCGCTATGGCACTATAATTTAGAAAACAAAGATAAAATGTTTAAATCCAGTGACGGGAAGCTTCTGGAGAAATATATGTGGTTTTCTTTTTAAGTTTGGATGATGTAATCTGTAGGCCAGGGATTACCTACTGAAATTTTTGTCACTCTAAGATCCGTTTCACGACACATCCCGAATTTTCTCCAAATTCTGTGGCTTACATAAGGCTTTGAACATGGAAAAGAATACTCGAGTACTACGTAGACTGCTTAATATTTCGTCACAAGGTACACAATATCTTTAGTCAACACTAATAATTCCAGCATGGTGCGGGAGTGTTCCTACAGTGGAGTTCACGATTATCTGGGCTGGGAGCTTTCCCATACATTGGAAATGATAGTATTCAGGAAGATTGGAATTTTATTGCCAATTTTTCTTTGGATGCAAATACACAATGCTGCTAACACACACACGAATCATTCGATGCGCTTGGTATGCATAGACCACAAGGGTGTAAGAAAGTGAGCTCATGTTTCACAGTGACTAAGATCTGATACGCACTATGTGTTGCGGAGTCAAATGGTCCACCTCAGCAAGTGGCACCGAAGTCAGTATTAAAATGAGAGGCTGACGGTGAGAGGGCTGGTGGCGGAGAGCTGGTGGCGAGAGGCTGGGTGCCGGAGAGGCTGTTGGGAGAGGCTGGTGTGAGATATGTTGATTACCTGCGTGTTTATAAAAGCATTGGTTTCGGTTTACGTTGATTATGTTGTGTTTTGAATAATTGCCGACCGCTCGGTCTATTTGTGCAATGAATGTTGTCATAAAATTAACCGTTGTGTAGCCTTCGTGAAATAATATGCAGATAAATCAGTGTTTCCACCAATCATTACATCAGTGTCTCCTTGTGGAGTGTCTAATGCTCTCTGAGATCGTTCTATTCTCCGGCTTCACCGTCCCTTTTTTCCCTCTGTGTAATACGTCTTTACGGAGGTAGACGGTAAACCAATTAGGGCCTCCCCAGGAAAAAGCTGCTTATTTTTTTTGGTTGAAATTAGTATAGGTTGCTCCATGATTCAGGCTATGGAACGGTAATACTCTTGGGCAAACGAAACCATACCACGGGGGCGGGGGTTAAGAACCCGCTCAAAGAAGTACCACTGGGCCCCCAGCTGGCTACCATAATATTCTACCAACTAGTATGGTTTGTTTTCAATCGAGTCATTACGAGATCGTGAGCCAGCTCTTGACACACAGGAAATAAACATGAGGAAAGAGAGTATATCCCCTTTCCCGTGTTGAGCGTTATATTCCTTCAAAAACCCGTTCATTGCTAAGACTTTTCTCGCTGAAGCCTAATCCAGCCATATTTTCTAACTGTGAGAAGGACCTGCCATCGTATTAGCCAGTAAGGGGCATTCAGCAGTGGATCTCATACTTATGTACTACCAATGTTTTTATGAATTTTCAGAGATGTGGACCCTGGTTTTATAGTAGCATTGACTGAGCAATGGGGGCCGAATTTGTTTACCATCACGCCTGCATGGGAAGGTATTGGAGTATACGTCCCTGGCTTTATGGATTGAAGGCTTTGTGAGCTGCAGTAATTGTTAAAATCTACCTTTCATCACAAACACACTTCTGTTAAAGGCTTGCTTAAGTACAGTCAAATTGGAGTAATCTGGAAAATGAAGGATTAACCGTGATTGAGAAAACTTGTGTAAAGCCGTCCTGTATCTTATTATGGGACGTTTAGGCTACATAGTTTTGCTCGCTACAGAACAAATACACGGAGTAGTAGAATGAAATGATGTAAATACTAAGAAAGCCTTGGAGAAGAATATATTTGAGGTAGTCATAAAGAAGTTTATATCCATGGACCTGGAACGCATCGTTCCAGACCAGGGATTCTGAAACTAGGGGGTGTAGAGACTGTAAGTGTTAGAAACTGGAATTGTAGTGACCGGGGAGGGATAGATATTGCTGTTTATATACCTGCAGTGATTAGACACTGGCAGTCCACCCGGGCACACACGACCCAACACGACACACACCACCACACACACACACACACACACACACAACAGCACACACACACACACACACACCCACACACACACACACACACCCACATACACACACACACACACACACACACACACACACACACACCAAGCAGCACACCCACACACACACACCCACATTACACACATAGCACACACACAAACACACACCACACACACACACACACACACACACACACACACACACACACCCCACACCAAACTCACAATGGAAAACCCAGGGTAAACAATGGCCAACATACCAACGAACGACCACCAATCAATTATCAAATCGCAACGATAATTACATCAACACTCCTTGTTGATGAAATATTTTTTGTTCCACCCAGGATATACTTCAGGCTTCATCCTTTGATAATTTATTTCCTGATATCTGACTTATATACAGTTTTGATATAATAAGTTTGTCTTAAAATATGGTCTTTGTATGTTGTAATTCTTCGTTTTTATATTGTTAGTGTTAATATCAGTTGTAAAAATAATTTTACTATAATCATTATTATTATTATTATTATTATTAATATATTATTAATTATAGTTAAGTAGATATAGTATAGTAATAGTAGTAGTAGTAGTATTGGGGATTTTAGATTATTATAATTAGTTACTATTACTTATTATGGTTATTACTATTATGATTATTATAATTAAATAATAGTATAATTAAAAATCATTTTAACAGACCAAGAGGCCCTCTATCTCACGAAGGCAGGGTAACCCAAGCAAAGAATAGAAGAAACACGTTAAACCGTCATTCATATTGCCAAGTCCTGTTATTTACCATAAGTGTGCTGAGACACACAAGGGTCAGATGACTCTACTATTGCCAAACCATCCCACCCATCCATCAAAATATTTCCCACCCTCCCGACTAACATCTGGCAAAACCGGTTTTTCTCCCTGAACACTTCGATAAATGTTACCTTGCTTTCACCTCCAACGACAACGTCCAGTTCCACCAAACCACTTACCTTCCGATATAAACGCGCTCACGTAGCCTGTTGGATGTCCAAGCCCCTGTATTCTAAATACAAAGGCAATGTATGGACCACCGTTGCAACAACGGGCTGGTTGACATGCAACCATAACGCAAATTGCCACTCTATTAGGGTTTGGTGGCCATCTAATCGTCACGTTGCTGTACTCGGGAGTCTGTGCTCTGACGTCTCCGCATTCGGCCAAACTCGCCTTATCCATAGGTATCTCATGGAACGACACTCTGTGAGGGTTGGTCGGGTCTCTAATTTCGGATCTTCACTTTCCTTGTAATTGTTAAGTTTAACGAAGCAGCTCGCTGATTTACCGCCACCTAATTGCCTCCGCCCTAACCGCTCTTATCTTGCCCATCTTGCAGACGGTTCCTGCCTTTGAATTACAATCACTTTTTTTTGACTTTTTGTACAGTAACGTGCTTTACGAACTTTGACACAACCCATAGCGTCCCCTTCCAGTCATTTTTCTCCCGCACACCTGTGATCCCTTCGTCCCCACCTAGAGCTGGTTTTTTTTTAGCCCTGGGACTATTCTGCCCCGCAATGCTTCGTTAAACCCATACGGTTTAGAGCGCTTATTTTGATAATGCCTCTATAGCACTGTATAACCTTTGTCAGTTTAGTGTTTATTATTTAATTATAATTTTCTTCTCACATGATCCGCTGCAGTAATTTATATTCAGGAGCTGCTCCTTCAGGACATATTTTTAAATGGTTCTTAGTTTGCCTTACCGCGGTTCCCAACCCTACTTGAGGGGGTCTAATTCCATTCCAATCCTGCTCTCCTCAAGGGAGGTTCTTTGATGCTGGTGAGGGGCTCTTGATCTAGGAATGGGATCTGTGCTTCATTTCCTAAATCAAGCGTGACTGCACTTCCATTTCCCCCTCACCCAACAGGACATTGTTACTGTATACCCTAACAGGGTTATAGCGCTCCCCTATGATAATCAAGCCCCGCAGACTATGGAACTTAAGCGTCGCCCTGATGGTGGCATCTCAGGTTTTACACGAAAAGACGATTTAGATTCTGTGAATATTTCGTAGTTGGATTTGATTTAGTGTTTTCCCTGGCATTTTCACATAAAATATTCGGGTCTAGCAGCTGCTGAATGAGTCGTCAGAGGGCACCACCTGACTCATTACGCCTAGAACTTGTGTGAGTGGAAAGGTATCTTTTGTTAAAGCAGTTTGAAAAGTGCATCGCTTCTCTATATTGAAATAGTTTTTACAGGTTGTATCCACACGATATCACGTGGGCAAAAAAAATAAAATATCTGATAAATTCACTAAGATTTTTATTTGAATCTCTTGGATCATAAGGAAATGAATAATCTTTGGGGTTCTTTTTAGGTAAAGACACATAACAAGGGTCAAAATATAAAACTGAAAAGAACGCAGTTTTGTGGGTTCCACCATTAATTATCTGAAAGAAAGCAGCTGTTGCATGCCCGAGTTATGCTCGCCTGTCATTAACTAGTTTGCATTATTTATGCCAACCAGTGAACTGATGGACTTGGAATGCGTGAAGAGTTCCATAGTAATATCCAAAGTATTGGCAGTGAGATCAGAATATTGAATTTCATTGTTGATAAGTATTTTTAAGAATCGCATTCCCTCTAGCCTCTTGATGGATAAACTTTGGCCTGGTATGCTTCCCCAGCTGGCTTCAGATCTAATTAGATGGACCTTTTGGTAATCTGTTGTTGCCTAACTGCTGTTTGGTATACAGTTGAAGATATCCAAGCCCTGCAATAACCTATGGTCGACAGAGAAGATGTGGTATGGTCAATGTTGTCTCCTACATAACGAAAAAACAAACTGTCAATGCAAGGCAACGCAGTTATGCTAATATCTGTGGATAGCCTGCAACAGGAACGTAGGAAACACTGCACCTCTGACGTATGAGCATGAAGAGCGTACACAATGGAGCATAAAGCTCCATTGTTCACGGTCGGAGTTCACCCGCACTCCGTAGGTCCCCTCATGAGTAGTGTAGTTGTGCTCGTGGAATCTGGATCAATCTGGAAGTCCGTGCTCCCTTCCCAGTTTTCCAGTAGGTATGGCAGGGTGTCCCTGCAGGCGACGGGTTGTATCTCTGGAGGCTGCCTGGTCGGTTTCTGGGAGGTGGCAGCCGAGGGAGGTATACTTGGTGCGGGTGTTGGGACCCCCTCTCATTTGTCTGACCGAGGTGGCTTAGTGGATGAGTGACGTTGCATCCCGAGAGTGCTGGTTTACTGGCATAAAGAGTAAGATATGCATAGTTGCCCACGACTGCATTGCAACTGCTGGCAGTTTCGAGGTCCTCGTTGGATGAAGGGAGGAACTTTAAAGCTCTTTCAATGCCGTTCTAGTAACTATCCCTCCACCTCCCTTTCTTTTTTTCCTTCCCTTTCTTTCTTTTTTTTTCCTTTCAAAATTGTAAGAAAGAAGTGGCCAACCACATGGAGTCTTCCGTTCTCATGAACCCCCCCTCCTTCCTAGGCCCCCTTTTTTGTTGCCTACATTCTGTTCTGCTGACCCAGCTTTGTATTGACATTTTCCAGACTTTTTCCTATGCCCCTGTGCCTTCTTTTGCGATACTTTCGCCACCTGCTCCAGGTGTGAGGGCTCCGCCCATTTCTTCTAGTGCTTCTGTGCCCCATGCACGTCTTTAACTAGTTGTCTGGCATCCCCACGTACAGGAAACTATCGCCCACCTTACCACAAGTCGGGCCACCGGTGGTCCTATGCCTGAATTTTTAGACCCTTTGCTGATGATGGTCCCCTTCGATTTCTGCATCATTATCCACCCAAAAACGGCGACGGCCTACACAGCACCAACTTTCATGTTATAATTGTCAGGTGACCCCATTCATTCCTTGCAACCGACATCTCCAATGATTTATTATTTCAGACCACAGTAATCAGTAAAGCCTTTCAATTCCGCCTCGTTGCCAATATATATTCCTTTCACGCTCTTCAGAGTGTGCCCCCAACAGTCGTTACTCTTCAGAACGCAGGCCAATGATAACTTCCAATGAAACGTCCCGTATCACAGTTCACAACAACGCGTACTCTCCAGGTTCTTCCAGTGGTAGGTGGTTTATCGCACACCATCTTACGTGTAATTGCCTGTCTAGCGGTAATGATCTTTAGAGCAATTTACCGCCTTCAGGACCTTCCTATTCTCAAAGTAGATACATATTACCGTCCAAGCTCAAGGGGCAGAGGGCACTTTCCTTCGCAGAAAACATCCCTTTGCTTAATATCTCAGCTGTCATGAACTCCCCACCTCCGTTAATATAGCGAGACACGCCTAGAGGTCGGAAAAAGTGTCCCTACATCCCAACAGTTGTTGAAATTGTTTGGGGCCTTTTCGGACATCCATTTAAATACTGCAGGCTGTAGGGGAGTACCCCGGTCTGCAGTGCTGCAGATCATGCCAATACATCTTGCAGTCTTTTCCCCCCCCACGTAGTCTTAATTGCAATGAAACTCACCCTGTCTTTTTTCCCTGCTATGTCAGGTCTATTTTAATGAATGTTAAATCCATTGTCCATAAGAGCAAAGGACTTTATGCAAGGCTGTTCTCTCGGCTCGCCTTAAGGAAATCTTGCCTGGTTTCTTTATGCATCGAGTAGCTAGGAGACCTACAACCTTGGCGGGGGTGGCGGGCCCCCCCAACCTACCAGCTCCTCCTCCATGCCGTTTTTCTTCCGTATGGCAAAAACCCCAGTCTCTAATTGTTTGGTGCGGTTTTTACTTAAACCCTCGTGAAAGAAGGCCCCACCCTCCTTCCATACTTTTTTCTACCTCTACTTCTCACCTCCCCGCTAGTTTCTTCTCAGTTCTGCGAGGGCCTCGCACGCCTGCATTTATCTTTTCATCATACCTTATCACCTACGAGTGGAACTTATCTCCTAAGCCCAAGTCTCTTTGTTGCATTCCCTCTAGTGCTTATATTTCACAATATTTTCCTTTTCGCCTCGGTGCCTATTTCTTTCTCACCCCCCCCTTCTAACTCTCACACGAAGGTGGAGGTTCACGCCCCGCGTGTGGTCCTCTCTTCGCTTCCTGATCCCTCTAGGTCATCTTTTCCAGGTTCATACTCCCCCCACCCCTCTCAGAACCTCTTGTGGTCCCATCCTCACAGTCTCCCCCGACTCTACTTGCCCTACCTGACTCTAAAGGAGGGTTCGGGATAGTAGCGTTTGAAGGGATATGTTGGCATTTTTTAAACGTAAAAGTTCTAAACTGTTTTTGTTCTGAAACCTCTCAAAAAACATTGATTATGTTGATGAGGTGAAAGTGTTGAATATAAAGTTTTTTTCTTTTTGGGGATTTTCTTTTTTTGGGGTCCCCCCTGCCTCGTGGAAGACGGCCGAATTTTATATAAATATAAATATATATATAATATATATAAATATATATAATATATATATTTTATATATATATAAATAAATATAAATATATACAATATTCTCCATGGGAAAGTGGAACAGAATTCTTCCTCCGTAAGCTAATAATGTTGCGAACCTGTTAATAGGGAAGGACTCTATTCTGGTGCCATGAATTTCATGGCTAATCTAACGAGTAACTTTTTCTGAATACATCCTTTTTTAGGTTCCTCTATGGCACTTTAATTTTAGGAAAACTAAGGATAAAATGTTAAAAATCCAGTGACGGGAAGCTTCTGTGAAATATATGTGGGTTTCTTTTTAAATTGGATGATGTAGATCTGGTAGGCCAGGGATTACTTAACTGAAATTTTTGTCACTCTAAGATCCGTGTCACTACACAGTCCAATTTTCCAAATTCTATGGCTTACATAAGCTTTTGAACACGGAAAGGAATACGAGGTACTACGTAGACTGCTTAATTCGTCACAAGGTACACAATATCTTTTATTCAACACTAATATTTCCAGCATGGTGCTGGAGTTTCCTACAGTGGAGTTCATTATTCTGGGCTGGGGAGCTTTCTTACATTGGAAATGATTATTCAGGAAGATTGGAATTTTATTGCCAATTTTTCTTTGGATGCAATACACAATGCTGCTAACACACGTATCTATTCCATGCTGCTTGGTATACATAGACCACAAGGGTGTAAGAAAGTGTGCTCATGTTTCACAGTGACTAAGAACTGATACAGCAATATGTGTTGCGAGTCAAATGGTCTCAGCAATGTGGCACCCAAGTCAGTATTAAAAGGAGAGGCTGGCGGTGAGAGGCTGGTGCCGAGAGGCTGGTGGTGAGAGGCTGGTGGTGAGATATGGTTGATCACCTGCGTGTTTTAAGCAATTTTGTTTCTGGTTACGTTATTTTATTTGTGTTTGTTTAATTCCGTCAGCTCGGTCTATTTGCAATGAATGTCATTAAACCGCTGTGTAGCTTCGTGAATTAATATGCAGATAAACAGTTGCACCAATCATGACATCAGTGTCTCCTTGTGGTGTGTCTAATGCTCTCTGAGATCGTTCTAGTCTCCGGCTTTCACATCCATTTCCCCTGGTAATTCGTCTGTTAAGGAGGTAGACGGTAACAGATTAGGACCTAACCAGGGAAAAACTGCTTATTTTGTGTTGTAATTAGTATAGGTTGCTCCAGATCAGGCTAGGGAACGGTATACTCTTGGCAAACCATACCACGGGCGGGGGTTAGAACCCGCGATCAAAGAGTTAGCCACTGGACCAGCTGGCTACCATAAGATTCTTCCAACTAGGTATGGTTTGTTTGCAGATAAGATAAGATTTCGTTCGGATTTTTAACCCCGGAGGGTTAGCCACCCAGGATAACCCAAGAAAGTCAGTGCGTCATCGAGGACTGTCTAACTTATTTCCATTGGGGTCCTTAATCTTGTCCCCCAGGATGCGACCCACACCAGTCGACTAACACCCAGGTACCTATTTGCTGCTAGGTGAACAGGACAACAGGTGTAAGGAAACGTGTCAAATGTTTCCACCCGCCGGGAATCGAACCCGGGCCCTCCGTGTGTGAAGCGGGAGCTTTAGCCACCAGGCCACCGGGTCATTACGATATCATTACGATATCGTGAGTCATGCTCTTGACAAGAAGTATAACAGGAGAAAGAGAGTAGTATCACCTTTCCAGTGTTGAGCGTTTTTGCCTTCAAAAAACCCGTGTCATTGCTAAGACGTTTCTCTGAAGCCTAATCCGAGCAATTTTTCTAACTTTGAGAAGATCCTGCCTCGTATGAGCCAGTAGGCATTCAGCAGTGTTCTCCATTCTTATGTTCTAATGTTTTTATGAATTTTCTGAGATGTGGACCCTGGTTTTGTAGTAGTTGACTGAGCAATGGGCCGAATTTGTTTATATCACCCTGCATGGGAAGGTAGTGGAGTATACGTCTGACTTTAGTGATGAAGACTTTGTGAGCTGCAGTATTGTTAAGTCTACCTTCTATCACAATCACTTCTTCTAAAGGCCTGCTTAAGTACAGTCAAATTGGAGCAATCTGGAAAATGAGGATTACAGTGATTAATAAACTTGTGCAACAGTCCTGTATCTTTATTGATGGGACTTTGGCTACATATTTTTGCTCCTACAGTCAAAACGGGGGATATAGTAAGAAATGATGTAATCAACCTTGGAGAAAAATATTTGAGGTATCAAAAGAGTTCAACCATGGCGGGAAAATGGCATCTTTTCCAGACCAGGACTGAACTGGGGGTGTAAGACTGTAATGTTAGAACGGGAATTGTAAGCCCCGGGGAGTGATAGACATTTTTGTGTTATATACCTCAGTGTTAGACACGGCAGTACCCGGACCCAACCACACACACACACACACACACACACACACACACCACACACACAACATACACACACACACACACACAACACACACCCCATCACCACATCAGGAGGAAAACAACAGTCAAGGACCGGGGTAATCAGACTGAGGAAGGGTGAGGGGAATTCACAAGAAACGACCGAGAGTATGCGGGACCCAAACACAAATTTAAAGGGGTATTACAGTGGAAACCAGTAGGACTCCGGGAAAATCAAACAGGGGGCACCCCAAAATTCTGGATGAGGACATAAACCAAGGAGAGGTGAAGAAGCTGCTATGCGAACTTGACACCTAAAAGGCGGTGGGCCCAAACAAAATCTCCCATGGGTCCTTAAAAGAGGGAAAAGGGAATTGTGTGAGCCATTAACAAAGATCTCAACACTCATTTGAAACTGGGCAACTCCCTAGTATGGAAAATTTCAAATGTAGCCCCAAATTTTTTAAAAAAGGGAGACAGACATGAGGCACAAACTACAGACCTGTATCACAACGTGGTATAGTATGCAAGTCAGGGAGAAATATCGGGAGGGATGGGGGGGCACCTGAAAAAATAGTGTATAATTGACAACCCACGGTTTGGGGAAGGGAAAATCCTTGCACAAACCTACAAATTTTTTTTATGACAAGGGACAGAAGTAAGACAAGAGAGGGGGGTGGATCACTGCGTATTTTTTGGACTGCAAGAAGGCTTTCGACACATTTCCCCTCACAAGAGGTTACGCAAAAGCAGAGGACCAGGCCACATAACAGAAAGGCACTGCAATGGATCAAAATACTGCAGGGGGGCAAAAAACGATCATGGTACGCGCCCGGGGTGTCAGGTGGGGCCTGTGACAAGGGGGGTTCCCAGGGGCCAGTCTTAGGACCTGTGCGTTCTTGGAAAAACGTAAAACGACATAACAAGGGAAAATAAAACCAGAAGGTCCTTTTTGCAGACGAAAAATTTAAATGAGAAAACGAATCGGACGAGGATCAGGCAGGACTCAAAGAGATCTACGGGCTACAACCCTGTCCAGCAACTGCTCCTTGTTTAAACCCCTCCCAAAATGCAAAGTCAGAAGTTTGGGGAAGGGGAAAAAGAAACCAAAAGACAATATAGTTTAGATGGCCAAAGACTAAAAAAACCCTCACTCAAGGGAAAAAGATCGGGGGGGTGAGTATAACACCGAGCAACTCCTGAGGCGCCATCAATCGATAACTCGCAGCATAGGGGCGCCTGGCAACCTACTGATACGTTCCGATACCTCAGTAAGGGAAATTTTTAAGACCTCTGTACACCATCTACGCAGGCCCAACTGGAGTATGCAGCACCAGTTTGGAATCCACACCTATCAAGCACGTGAAGA
The DNA here is from genome assembly GCF_026875155.1 of Cherax quadricarinatus. Taxonomy (NCBI): domain Eukaryota; kingdom Metazoa; phylum Arthropoda; class Malacostraca; order Decapoda; family Parastacidae; genus Cherax; species Cherax quadricarinatus. The sequence continues at coordinate 11,760,124 of NC_069492.1, read as the reverse complement.
AATTTAGAGAAGTGCAAAGGTTTGCAACAAGACTAGTCCCAGAGCTACGGGATTTCTATGAAGAAAGGTTGAGGAAATCGGCCTGACTGACACTGAGGCCAGGAGGGTCAGGGAGACATGATAACGACATATAAAACTGCGCGAATAGACGAGGTGGACAAAGAACGGGATGTTCCAGAGATGGGACACGAACAGAGGTCAATTTGGGAAGTTGAAGACTCAGATGAAACCAAAGGGATGTTTGGAAGTATTTCTTCAGTCATAGAGTAGTCAGGCCCATGGAAAGCCAAGAATGAGTGTGGAGCAGAACCATACATATTTTAAGGCGAGTATGATAAGCTAAAGGAACAGGGAGAGAAGGACCATACAATCACGAAGAGCGGCCAGACTGTGAATCGACCCCCTGCAACCCACAAATAGGAGTACAAATAGTGAGTACACAAAACACACACACACAAAACACACAAAACACACAATGAAACCCAGGGTAACAATGGCCAGACACCAACATGCTGACACAATCAATTATCAATACACGATTATTTAAATCAAACTCCTGTGTTGGATGAAATATTTTTTGTTCCACCCGGTATTTACATCAGCTTCATCCTTTGATAATTATTCCTGTTATGCTGACTTATATTCAGTTTTGATATAATCTGTTTGTCTTAAAATATGGTCTTTGTATGTTTGTAATTCTTCGTTTTTATATTGTTAGTGTTAAAATCAGTTGTAAAAAAATAATTTACTATAAATAATAATAATAATTATTATTATTATTATTAGTAGTAGTAGTATTGTGGTTGAGATTATTATAATTAGTACTATTACTATTATGGTTATTACTATTATGATTATTATTGTAAATTAATAGTATAATTAAAATCATTTTTAACAGACCAAGAGTCTCTCACTAAGGCAGGGTAACCCAAGAAAAGAATAGAAGAAACACGTTAACCGTCATTCCCCATCACTGTTTTACCAGAAGTGTGCTGAGACCACAGGTCAGATGACTCTATATTGCACCATCCCCACCCATCCTTCAATATATTTCCCACCTCCAGGACTACAGTCTGGCAAACCGGTTTTCCCTGAACGCTTCGATAAATGTTACCTTGCTTACACTCCAACGACACGTCAGTTCACACAAACCACTTGACTCCGATATAACGCGCTCACGTAGGCCTGTTGGATGTCCAAGCCCCTGTATTCTAAATACAACAATGTTGGACCACCGTTGGCAACAACGGTGGTTAGACATACACCATAACAAATTGCACTCTATTAGGTTTGTGGCCATCTTATCACGTTGCTGTACTCGGGAGTCTGTGCTCTGACGTCTCCGCATCGGCCATACTCGCCTTATCCATAGGTATCTCATGGAACGACACTATTCCTCTCTGTGAGGTTTGTCGGGTCTCTATTTCGGTTCTTCACTTTCTTGTAGATTGTTAAGTTTACGAGCGAGCTCGCTGGATTTACCTCCACCTATGCCGCCGCCCTACCGCTCTTATCTTCCCTTCTTGCAGACGGTCCTGCCTTTGATTTACAATCACTTTTTGACTTTCTGTCAGTAACTGCTTTACGAACTTTGACACAACCCATAGCGTCCCTTCCAGCCCTTTTCTCCCCACACCTGTGATCCCTTCTCCACCTAGCTGTTTTTAGCCCTGGGACTATTTTCTGCCCCGCAATGTTTCGTTACCCATGACAGTTTAGCGCTTTATTTGATAATGCCTCTTAGCACTGTATAACCTTTGTCAGTTTAGTGCTTTATTATTTAATTATAATTTTCTTCTCACATGTACGCTGCAGTAATTTAATATTCAGGAGCTGCTCCTTCAGACATTTTTAAAGGGTTCTAGTTTGCCTTACCGAGGTTCCCAACCCTACTTGAGGGGGGTCTAATTCCATTCCAATCCAGCTCTGTACCTGATGATAAATCTGCTCTCCTCAAGGGAGGTTCTTTGATGCTGGTGAGGGGCTCTTGATCTAGGGAATTGGATCTGTGCTTCAGTTTCCTAAATCAAGCTAGACTGCCTTCCATTTCCCCCTCCCCAACAGGGCGCTGTATAATCCCTACAGGGTTATAGCGCTCCCCTATGATAATCAACCCGCAGACTATGGAACTTGTAAGCGTCCTCTGTTGGTGGCATCTCAGGTTTTACACGAAAAGACGATTTTGATTCTGTGAATATTCGTAGTTGGATTTGATTTAGTGTTTTCCCTGGCATTTCACGATAAAATATTCGTGTCTAGCAGCCCTGAATAGTCGTCAGGGATCCACCTGACTCAATGAAGCTAGAAGCTTGTGTGAGTGGAAGGTATCATTTTGTTAAAGCAGTTTGATGGCATCGCTTCTCTATATTGAGAAGAGTTTACAGGTTGTATCACAACGAGTATCACATGGGCAAAAAAATATATTTATAATGATAAATTCACTAAGATTTTATTTGAATCTCTTGGTATCATAGGAAATGACATCTTTGGGGTTCATTTTAGGTGAAAGACATAAAAATGGTCAAAATATATAACTGAAAAGACGCAGGTTTTGTGGGTTCCACATTAATTATCTGAAAGAAAGCAGCTGTTGCATGCCCAGTATGCTCGCCTTCATTAAATAGTTTGCATATGTTATGCCAACCAGGGACTGATGGACTTGGAATGCGTGAAGTGTTCCATAGGATATCCAAAGTTTGCAGTGAGATCAGAATATTGAATTTCTTTGTTGGATAAGTATTTTAAGAATCGCATCCCTCTAGCTCTTGATGGATAAACTTTGCCTGGTATGCTTCCCAGCTGCTTCAGATCTAATGAGATGGACCGTTTTGTAATCTGTTGTTGCTACTGCTGTTGGTATTACTGTTGTAGGTATATCCATGCCCTGAAATATCCTATGGTCGTACTGTGATGATGTGATGGTCAATGTTGTCTCCTACATAACGAAAAAAACTGTCAGGAAGGCACGCAGGTATGCTAATATCTGTGGATGCTGCAACTGAACGTTGGAAACACTGTACCTCTGAGTATGATGAGCATGAGAGCGTAAACAATGGAGCATAAAGCTCCATTGTTCACGTGTCGGAGTTCACCCCACTCCGTAGGGTCCCTCAGGAGTAGTGTAGTTTGCCGTGGAATCTGGATCATCTGGAAGTGCCGTGCTCCCTTCCCAGTTTTCCAGGAGGTAGGGCAGGGTGTCCTGCAGGCGACGGGTGTATCTCTGGAGGCTGCCTGTCGGTTCTGGGAGGTGGCAGCCGAGGGAGGTATACTTTGTGGCGGGTGTTGGATCCCCCTCTCATTTGTCTGCCGAGGTGGCTTAGTGGATGTGACGTTGCTATCCCAGAGTGCTGGTTTACTGGCATAAAGAGTAGGGTATGGCATAGTTTCCACGCTGCATTGGCACTGCTGGCAGTTTCGAGGTCCTCTTGGATGAAGGGAGGAACTTTAAAGCTCTTCCATGCCTTCTAGTAACTATCCCTCCACCTCCCTTTCTTTTTTTCCTTCCCTTCTTTCTTTTTTTCCTTTCAAAATTGTAAGAAAGAAGTGCCACCATCATGGAGTCTGCGTTCCATGACCCCCTCCTTCTAGGCCCCTTTCTGTTGCCACATTCTGTTCTGACCCGGCTTTGTTATTGGACCATTTTCCAGACTTTTCCCATGCCCCTGTGCCTTCTTTTTGCGATACTTCGTCACCTGCTCCAGGTGCTGAGGCTCCGCCCATTTCTTCTAGTGCTTTTGCCCCATGCACGTCTTTAACTATGTGTCTGGCTTCCCCACGTACAGGACGATCGCCCACCTACCACAGGTCGGGCCACCGGTGGTCCTATGCCTGAATGTTTTAGACCCTTTGCTGACGATGGTCCTTCGATTTCTGCTCATTCCACCCAAAAACGGCCTACACAGCACCTACTTTCATGTTTATAATTGCAGAGTGGACAAAATTCTTTTCCTTGCAACCGACATCTCCAACTGATTATATTTCAGACCACAGTATCAGTAAAACTCTTTCACGACTCGTTGGCCAAAATATATCCTTTCCGGCTCTTCAGAGTGGTGCACACATCGTTACTCTTCAGAACGCAGGCCAAGCATATGATCTTTCCCATCTTACTTCCAATGATAACGTCCGTATCACAGTCCACATATAAAAATATATAACAATGGTTATAAATGACCATAATTTTTAAAGGGGTGGATCGGTAAGCCAGCGGAAGGCCTCGGCAGATACCAAAAGCTCCAAAGCGGGTCACATCCTGGACTAAGACCCGGTCAGGAACATTTTGTCTGTTTCCTTTTAGAACCTTACCTAAACCTAACCTATCACAGTTTACAACACCACTCTCGGTTCTTCCAGTGTATGGTGGTCCCTTATTGCACACCAACTTCAGTGTAATTTCCCCGTCTTTTGCGTAATGTATTTAGAGCAATTACCCTTCAAGGACTCCTATTCTCAAAATAGATACATATTCCTGGGCCCTCAGGGGGAGGCACTTTCCCAGTAACATCTTTGCTTAATCTTAGACTGTCATGAACTCCCAGCCTCCGTTAATATAGCGAGACATCGCCTAGAGGTCGGTAAAGTGGTCCCTACATCCCAACTGTGTTGAAATTGTTGTGCTTCGGACATCCAGTTAAATACTGCAGGTCTGTAGTGGATACCTTCCGCATGCTGCAGATCATGCCAATACATCTTGCAGTCTTCCCCCCACTAGTCTTAATTGCAATGAAACTCACCCTTCTTTTTTTCCTGCTATGTCAGGTCTATTTTAATGAATGTGAAATCCATTGTCTTAAGAGCAAAGGACTTACGCTATGGCTGTCTCTCGGCTCTGCCTTAAGGGAAATCTTCCCTGTGTTCCTTATTCTCGAGTAGCTAGGAGACCTACAACCTTGGCGGGCCCCCCACCTACCAGCTCCTCCAGTGCCGTTTCTTCCGTTGGCACCCCAGTCTCTAATTGTTTTGCGGTTTTACCCTCTGAAAGCCCCACCTCCATACTTCTTTCTACCTCTACTTCTCACCCGCTAGTTTCTCAGTCTGCGAGGCCTCGCACGCCTGCATTTTCTTCATACCTATCACCTACGAGGTGGAACTTATCTCCTAAGCCCAAGTCTCTTTGCATTCCTCTGGTGCTTATATTTCACCAATAGTTTTCCTTTTCGGCCTCGGTGCCTATTTCTCACCCCCTTTCTAACTCTCACACGAAGGTGGAGGTTCACCCCCTCGTGTGGTCCTCTCTTCTTCTGTTCCCTCTAGGGCATCTTTCAAGGTTCATACCCCCCACCCCTCTCAGACCTCTTTGGTTCCATCCACAGTCTCCCCGATCTCTACTTGCCCTACCTCACCTGTCATCTTCCTTGTCCGCTGAAATACTTGATGCTATCTCCAACTATATTTGCAGAGACGAAACCTTCCATGGACACCTGTGCACCTCATTATGCCCCTTTTTATTTTTCACAATCCTCTCAGCAATCTTTTCCTTCACAGCATTCTGATTCCTCCTTGCTTACACACTTTCCGTTGCCTCCACACACTTTCCGTTGCCTCCACACACTTTCCGTTGCCTCCACACATTGACTTCACTGACTCTACTAGCCTGTAGATTTTTTCACTTCTCATTGTTAGCATACCTGTCTTTGTGAATAATGACTTATTTACAACGGAATATTCGTGGCCTCAGGGGTAATCGGGGAGAGAACCAGGTGTTGCTCTCCGAGTTTTCCCAGTATGTGTCAGGTTACAAGAGCCTAAGATTCGTTCAGCAGTTTTCCGTCCCATTTCGGGCTTTGTGCAGTTGCATTCTTCTGATCCCTTTCCTGAAGAAACTTTTAATGAGAGTGCACTTCTTGTGAGCATTTGTATACCGTTTAAACAGGTCTTTGTTCGTTTTCAGCTGCATTATACTGCAGCCTGTATTTGCACAGGTGGTATACAGTTTTCTCTCTATATCCCTTCCCTTCCCATGCCTTCTGTATCTCGGATGTTGCATTTGTGATCTCTTCTCTGTGTCACTGCCCATCTTGTTTGGTGATTTTAACACCGCCATCATCTTTGGGGAGGGTCCCACTGTGACTTTCGTGGCCATCAGTTGGAGAGACTTCTCATTTCATATCCTATTCATGTTTTAAATACGGGTGCTCTTACCCATTTTGACTCTCGCTATCAGTTTCTCTCTTGCATTGATCTTTCTATCTGCCCCTTGTTAATCGCACTTGATTACACTTGGTCTATTCTCCCGGATTTGCATGACAAGTGCTTCACCTCTGCCTATCGTTTCTTGCTTCTAAATCTACTAGGGAGCAACTGCCCTTGCCGATCTTCGGCAGCTGGGCCTGATGATATTCATAACCGTATACTACAATATCTGCATTCTACAGCCCTTACAGTCCTTTGGCGTCTTTTCAATCGTATTTGGAAGCAAGGGGTTCTACCTCGATAATGGAAATCTGCCATTGTACTATCGTTTCGCAAACCAGGCACCTCGGGGCTTGATACCTCTCACTATCGTCCCATTGCTCTGACCAGTGTAGTCTGAAAGGTGATGGAACGATTAGTGAATAGACGTCTGATGTGGTATTTGGAGACTCACAACAGTCTTTCGCTCCAGTATGGCATTCGCAAGGGCAGCCCTATTTTGGACCAGTTGCTCCTCGAAATGCCTTTGCTAATAAACACTCCATCCTAACAGTCTTTTTTGATCTCGAGAAGGCATGTGACGCCACTTGGAGGTGTAGCATCTTAGTTTAAGCCCATTCCTTAGGCCTCCGCGGTAATCTACCGACCTACCTTGCTGCTTTTTTAGCTGAAAGACCTTTTCGTGTCCGTGTTGGTACCGCGATCTTATCAGACTTTCTTCAGGCCGAGGGAGTCCCATAGGGTTGTGCCCTTAGCATTTCCCTTTTTCTCTTGGCTATAATTGAGCTGCCTTCCATTCTTCCATCGCATATTTGGACGTCGCTTTATGTAGATGACTTAGGCAGGCGCTGACTGCCGCTTAGAGGTGACCTTCCTTCAGGTTGCGATTGACATTGTTTCCCACTGGGCCACTTCCTATGGATTTAAATTTTCTAGTGCATAAATATATTTCTTTACCTTCACTAGATGTCCTCTTGTCCCAGGTATTCCATTGTATTTGCACTGCTCACGTATCCCGGAATGTCATACGGTCAAGTTTCTTGGCCTTCTGTTCTATCGCCGGTTGACATGGAAACCTCACATTTCCTCTCTGAAGGCAGCTTGCCTTGGTCGGCTGAACCTCCTTCAAATTCTTGTGCATTCTTCATGGGAAGCAGATCACCGGACGCTCCTCCGTTGGCATTCCGCCCAGGTCTTGTCAAAGTTGGATTATGGCGACCAAGTCTATTCTGTGGCTTCTCCTGCATGGTTGATGGTTGGTAGCGCACACAGTTCACATACTGAGTTTCCGTGGATCGATTCCCTGCCGGGTGGAAGCGTTGGGCATGTTTCCTTACACCTGCCGTCCCTTTTTCACCTAACAGTATGTACCTGGGAGTTAGCTAACTCTTACGGGTTGCATCCTGGGGGATGGTAAACCTATGGGTTGATCTTTGAAATGAGCTGAAGTAAGATAACAGCTCATAGCTTGTGAAATTGATGTGTAAATAAGACGTTGGAGGAGGCGAGGTCTTCAAGTAGAAGAAAGTATAACGATATCGACAATGTAATGGAGGGTGGTATTGAATTTGAAAAACCATTGTAAAAGAAAATTTTTTCTTGGTGTTTATTTAAGACTTTTATAAATTGTTGAATTGGCCAAATATGCGCTTTTGAAAATTGGTACATTCTTAATGCTTTTTGTTTTTAATAATAGGGGAAAAATTTTAAAATTTGAAAAATTTTAACCTAATTTAAAAAACAGTTTTGTTTTTTTAAAATTGTAAAAATTTTCTAAAAAAAAAAACAAAAAACCTTTTTTTAAAAAAAAACCCCAAAAAACTTTTATAAACATTAAAAATGAAAAAAAATTTTTTTTTTAAAAATAAAAAATTTTATAAAAGGGTTAAATTTTTTTAAGATTTTGTAACGGAAAAAAATAAGTAACAAAAGAAAAAAAAAAACAAAACAAACAAAAAACCCCCCAAAAAACCCCAAAATTTTTCCCCTATAAAAATTAAAACCCAAAACAAAAATTTAAAAAAATTAAAATTTAATATTAAATTTATTAATTATATATAATTTTATTTTTAAAAAATTAAGAGTAAGACGGAGAATAGGAATAGCAGATGAACCCAAGGGGGCTTTAGGGAAAAGGGAGGGGGTTTTGTGGGCCAGGTGTTACAGTGAAACATATAAGTGAACAGTATTAGATAAGGCCCAAAGAGGTCTTTGTGGGATTTATGGATTTGGAAAAGGCGTATGACAGGGTGGATAAGGGAGCAATGTGGCAGATGTTGCAAGGGTATGGTGTAGGTGGTAGGTTACTGAAAGCAGTGAAGAGTTTTTACGAGGATATGAGGCTCAAGTTAGAGTATGAAAGGGAAAGAGGGGAAAATTATTTCCCAGTAAAAGTAGGCCTTTAACAAGGATGTGTGATGTCACCGGGTTGTTTAATATATTTATAGATGGGGTTTTAAGAGAAGTAAATGCGAGGGTCTTGGCAAGAGGCGTGGAGTTAAAAGATAAAGAATCACACAAAAGTGGGAGTTTCACAGTGCTCTTTGCTGATGACACTGTGCTCTTGGGAGATTCTGAAGAGAAGTTGCAAGAGTTGGGGGATGAATTTTGGTAGGGTGTGCAAAAGAAGAAAAAATTTAAAGTGAATACAGGGAAAAAGTAAGGTTATGAGGATAAAAAAAAAATTAGGTGATGAAAGATTGGATATCAATTGGAGGAGAGAGTATGGAGGAGGTGAATGTATCAGATATTTGGGAGTGGACGTGTCAGCGGATGGGTCTATGAAAGATGAGGTGAATCATAGAATTGATGAGGGGAAAAGGGTGAGTGGTTCACTTAGGAGTCTGTGGAGACAAAGAACTTTGTCCTTGAGGCAAAGAAGGGTAATGTATGAGAGTATAGTTTTACCAAGCTCTTATATGGGTGTGAAGCATGGGTGATGAATGTTGCAGCGAGGAGAAGGCTGGAGGCAGTGGAGATGTCATGTCTGAGAGCAATGTGTGGTGTGAATATAATGCAGAGAATTCATAGTTTGGGTGTTAGGAGGAGGTGCGGGATTACCAAAATTGTTGTCCAGAGGGCTGAGGAAGGGTTGTTGAGGTGGTTCGGACATGTGGAGAGAATGGAGCGAAACAGAATAACTTCAAGAGTGTATCAGTCTGAGTGGAAGGAAGGCGGGGTAGGGGTCGGCCTAGAAAAGGTTGGAGGGAGGGGTAAAGGAGGTTTTGTGTGCGAGGGGCTTGGACTTCCAGCAGGCATGCGTGCGCGTGTTTGATAGGAGTGAATGAAGACAAATGGTTTTTAATACTTGACGTGCTGTTGAGTGTGAGCAAAGTACATTATGAGGGGTTCAGGAAACCGGCAGGCCGGACTTGAGTCCTGGAGATGGGAAGTACAGTGCCATGCACTCTGAAGGAGGGTGTTAATGTTGCAGTTTAAAAACTGTAGTGAAAGCACCCTTCTGCAAGACAGTGATGGAGTGAATGATGGTGAAAGTTTTTCTTTTTCGGGCCACCTGCCTTGGTGGGAATCGGGCAGTGTGATAATAAATATAATAATATAATATATATATATATATATATATATATATATATATATATATATATATATATATATATATATATATATAATATATATATTCAGGTCAGTGCGTCAAGTCAGTTAATTACTGTCACGTAGCAGCATGGAATGGGCATTGAGTTCAATCACATGTGCAAGGGTAGTTGAGAATGTATTTACCAGGTCTTGTATGATAGGAGCAGCAATTAAGGATGCTTCGGTACAGCTGCACCCGTCAGTGAAATCTCTTCTTTGTTTGAGTCCAGGAATAAACTCTCTTTAGATCTGTGCAGAACGTAAGCATTTCTGATGTCCTGTTTACCTGCATTTCTATGATCTCGGAACTCTGAGGAAAGATTCAACTCCGTATCTCATTTGTAGATCTTGTTGCTACCAGCATGTGGAAGGTGATTCACTGTTAGGTTTGCCATGGGGATCTTTCTGTTGAGGTCTCTGGTGGAAGACTTGGCCATGTGGAAGGTGATTCACTGTTAGGTTTGCCATGAGGATCTTTCTATTGAGGTCTCTGGTGGAAGACTTGGCCATGTGGAAGGTGATTCACTGTTAGGTTTGCCATGAGGATCTTCTATTGAGGTCTCTGTGGAAGACTTGGCCATGTGGAAGATGATTCACTGTTAGGTTTGCCATGAGGATCTTTCTGTTGAGGTCTCTGGTGGAAGACTTGGCCATGTGGAAGGTGATTCACTGTTAGGTTTGCCATGAGGATCTTTCTGTTGAGGTCTCTGGTGGAAGACTTGGCCATGTGGAAGATGATTCACTGTTAGGTTTGCCATGAGGATCTTTCTGTTGAGGTCTCTTGTGGAAGACTTGGCCATGTGGTAGGTGATTCACTGTTAGGTTTGCCATGAGGATCTTTCTGTTGAGGTCTCTGGTGGAAGACTTGGCCATGTGGAAGGTGATAAATTGTTGATAAATTAGACACATGTGCAACACTTGGGTATCTTTAATGAGGAAACGTTTCGCTACACAGTAGCTTCATCAGTCCATACAAAGAAGAATGGTGAAGAACAGGAGAAGTTTGAGGTAATCAGTCCTTCAACCTTTAGGTGAAACTTTTAGGGTGAATTTTATAATGCTGTGTGTCTTGCAATTTTACACACACACACACACACAACACACACACACACACACACACACACACACACACACACACACACACACAACACACACACGCGCACACACAACACACACACACACACACACACACACACACACCCACACACACACACACACACACACACACACACACACACACACATACACACACATATATATAATATATAAATATTAATATATATAATAATATATATAACACATTGCGAACTAGCATTCCGAACCTTTTGTTTTGGCCTAACAGGTGAGCGAAAACCACACATAGAAAGAAAATTTGTAACGACGTTTGTCCGATTTAGACATTTAATAGTCACGCAATCGTCAATAGTACAAGCGACGAATGTCAATTTTCTCCACTGTGCGGGTTATTTAGTACAGTAATTAATACAAATAATTTTAGTTACTACCATTCTTTCGTACAGTTTTCATATTATGAAGCAAGGTAAACAGGAAGGCCTGGTCACAGACCGGCCGCGGGGTGTTGACCCCCGGAACTCTCTCCTAGGTTAAACGTCCAGTAAAAGAGAAAATAATGGTCGGGCAGATGAAACGTCAATGACCTTAGAGTAATTATGAAGACAGTAGCTTTCACATGTTCAGAATATAACATACCCGTCACGGGAAGCCCACAAGTACCTAACGAGGTGTGAACGAGATCTCCTCTGGCTGAAAACCCTTCAAACAGACTTCGTGTCTGTTGCTCCATTATTGTTTAGCTCACTGTTAATAAATTAACTTGATTAGTTGTCTTCGTGTTTCATGCTTTGTGTGTAGTAAGAGTTTACAGAGTCAGGATTATTTTAATATCCTGTACTAGACTGAATGTTTTTATATGTGTTTTTCGCTTAAGTCAAAGGTGTGGATGGATCGTGTTGTGAAAGATCAGTGTTGAGTGATGGTCAGTGATGGTATGGTCAGTGGGTGAGGTTGGGTCAGTGATGAGTGATTGGTGGGTGGTGGTTCAGTGTGATGATGGGTCCAGTGGTGTGGTCCGTGTTGAGTGATGGCAGTGGTGGTGGTGGTTCCGTATGATGATGGGTGGAGGGGTTCAGTGTTGATGTGGTCATGTGGTTGTGGGTCAGTGTTGATTAATGGGTCAGTGGTGGGTTGTGGGTCAGTCATGAGTGATGGGTGGTTTGGGTCAGGTTTTAGTGATGGGTCAGTGTGGTTGGTCGTGATGGTTGATGGGTCTGTGGTGGTGTGGTCAGTAGATGAGTGATGGTGGGTGGTGGTCAGTGTTGAGTGATGGGTCAGTGGTGGGTGGTGGGTCAGTGTTGAGTGATGGGTCAGTGGAGTGATGGGTCAGTGGTGGGTGGTGGGTCAGTGTTGAGTGATGGGTCATTGATGAGTGATGGGTCAGTGGTGGGTCAGTGATGAGTGATAGGTCAGTGATGAATGATGGGTCAGTGGTGGGTGGTGGGTCAGTGTTGAGTGATGGGTCAGTGGTGGGTCAGTGTTGAGTGATGGGCCAGTGATGAGTGATGGGTCAGTGGTGGGTGGTGAGTCAGTGATGAGTGATAGGTCAGTGATGAATGATGGGTCAGTGGTGGGTGGGGGGGTCATTGGTGGGTAGTGGGTCAGTGTTGAGTGATGGATCAGTGGTGGGTGGTGGGTCCGTGTTGAGTGATGGGTCAGTGATGAGTGATGGGTCAGTGGTGGGTGGTGGGTCAGTGATGAGTGATAGGTCAATGATGAGTGATGGGTCAGTGATGAGTAATGGGTCAGTGTTGAGTGGTGAGTCAGTGATGAGTGATGAATATTTGTTGATTGATGAATAACTATTGATAAAAATTTAAAACACTTAATAATCAATGATGGTTAATAATCAATGATGGTAATTACGTTATTAGTTCAATTGACCCATCCATAGTTAACATCAGAATTAATGGGAAGAGGAAAAATAAGACACTATTAGAAGTATAGAGTAATTATAATGATTTACAAGTTATTTCTAACTGAAAAGATCTACCTATTTCACCCTAACATGACCTAAAGTAAACAAAAATATTTGTACATAGAAAGAAGGTTTAAAAACTGCAGTCACAATGATTCTTTCTGCCTGAAACACATCTGACCACCAAACCATACCCCCGGCCGGGATTGAACCCGCGGTCATAGAGTCTCAAAACTCCAGCCCGTCGCGTTAGCCACTAGACCAGCTAGCCACAATAAGATTCATCCAACTAGGTATATTTCTACACCATAGGAAGGTTAGCACAGGCACCTCTGTGACCACAAATGCAAGTTTTTACAGACGAATCTCCAGCTAGCGTGGCCGTGACGAACTCTAGCTCAAGTCCCTTCACTGCCGTCAACATGACTCAAGAAATCGTAATGACACGATTGCAAACAAACATACCCCCGGCCGGGATTGAACCCGCGGTTATAGAGTCTCAAAACTCCAGCCCGTCGCGTTAGCCACTAGACCAGCTAGCCACAATAAGATTCATCCAACTAGGTATATTTCTACACCATAGGAAGGTTAGCAAAAGGCACCTCTGTGACCACAAATGCAAGTTTTTACAGACGAATCTCCAGCTAGCGTGGCCGTGACGAACTCTAGCTCAAGTCCCTTCACTGCCGTCAACATGACTTAAGAAATCGTAATGACACGATTGCAAACAAACCATACCCCCGGCCGGGATTGAACCCGCGGTCATAGAGTCTCAAAACTCCAGCCCGTCGCGTTAGCCACTAGACCAATCCCGGCCGGGGGTATGGTTTGTTTGCAATCGTGTCATTACGATTTCTTGAGTCAGAGACATCTGACCACATTTGCTTCACACCAAACTCAGACCAGATGCAAAGTACAATTAACTGATTATTCCTGGTAGTTCTTACGGGCAATGTTGCTCTTTATTTAAAGTATATTATCCGAAGATGATAGATGTTCCATGGGAAGACTGCTTGCACTTGCAGCCAGCTGAATAACGCAAGATGATGTATCCCCCTTACACTTTACGAATAAATTTCCAATTATCTTCCCTCCTCGCTGACGGCTCCATCTTTGTCACAGACTCCTTCTTTGACAATAGATTTATCAGACAACCTTTGATTATGCTTTCTTTAGCATTCTTTACCACCCTTACAAACTCTTCCTCTGTTATTCTCTTCACCCTCGCTGATCTTACCAGGTATATTGCACCTTTTAGCACATATTTCCCTGCAATGATGTATGATCCTTACTAGTTAAGTTATGATTACAAAACAAGGGTAACATAAGTACTAGTTGGAAGCTAATAAGTGAAAAAAAAATGTATTTTTTCGTTTTACTGTTCAAAAATTATTAATGTATAGATTTTTTTTTTGCGGCCATTGTAATACGAATAAATCTCAACCTTAATAAACCATTTTCACTTATTCTAGTACTAGGAACATCAATATAAATTTCACAAATTTTAAAATATTGATGTTGATATACCTATCTGACCAACATTCTCTCTCTCACCAATATATTTAAAAAAAAAAATCATTTAAGGAAAACTATGAAAACCACGTCATCAAGTGTTCTGTTTTCCTTAGTACAGGAAGTGTAAATGGTTTAAAATACCAACACGTTGATAAACGGGACACTAATCAAATGTTGGTGTACAATGTCTGTCTTTAGTATTGTGATCTAATTTTACTATGCAAACAGTAATTTCCCACACAGCCTTTTATCTCCTAACTGTTATATAATTTTGTGCTTTCTCTAGTTACCTAGCAAATAAACATCTATCTAAAATTCGTGTTTTTATTAATGTTTAAGAATGAGTAACGTAACGAGGCAGAGGTAACGTAACGAGGCAGAGGTGTCTACCACGAGACCCACGGCATAAATGTTCTTAATCCACCTTACTGCCAGTCACGGAACGGATGGGGTGGGGGGTTTGAACTCATGGCAAGTGAGTTCTAAAATTCACAGGCCAATGCATAAAGTTCCACCCGTTACTTGATTCGTTTGCAATCTTCTTATTACGATTTCGTGAGTCAGTGTAGCCAACCTGTGAGTTTTAGCAAATATTTTTTGTTTTAGTTAGCACATCTTACCTACTTTCGACTATGGTATTTTTAAGTTTAAACAGTTTTTATATCTTTTTTCACTGCTAAAATTTCCATATATTTCATAACTAATGGGATTTACACTTCCGCTTTTCTTTCAGCAAAGTGGACGCATCCCACCTAGACCGGGTGACCTAAAAAAAAAGTATTCACTTTTATCAATATAAAACAAACCACCAGACATAGACATCACATAGATTTAAAAATCAGGAAACCCACTGCTGAAAAAAAATTTAACACTGACCTATATGAGTTTATAATCACTTTGATGTTTTGGTTTCAATATTTTTTTCCCCTTATACTTATAACCTTTAATTTATATTATATCAAATTAAACTATTGTTGTTATAACTATT
This sequence comes from Cherax quadricarinatus, assembly GCF_026875155.1. Classification (NCBI taxonomy): domain Eukaryota; kingdom Metazoa; phylum Arthropoda; class Malacostraca; order Decapoda; family Parastacidae; genus Cherax; species Cherax quadricarinatus. The sequence goes on along the minus strand of NC_069492.1, from coordinate 11,744,903 downwards.
ATTTGCATAATTAGGAAAAATATTGATAATTTTCCAGTAGTTAATTGCCCCTTTTATTTTTTCTAGATGGTAAAAAAGGCTCATTGTTATTTCGGTGAGGAAGAAATGTGGTTTTTTTAAAACAAGTTAATTAAAATGGACATATCAATGAAGTTGATGCAGTCCATGAGCATTTTGTGCAACAAGAGGGCGAAAAGTAGACATTGGTGGAAAAACAGGTTTGGGTAAAGAGTTTAATTAGGACGGTGTTTCGAGCAAAGTTTTAAGAATTAAACCGAGCGAAACGTTGTCCTTAGAAACACGTGTCTTTCATTTGAACTTTCGATATCAAGTTTAAAGTTTGTACTGTTGTTTATATCAAGTTTAAAGTTTGTACTGTTGTTTATATCAAGTTTAAAGTTTGTACTGTTGTTTATATCAAGTTTAAAGTTTGTACTGTTGTTTATATCAAGTTTAAAGTTTGTACTGTTGTTTATATCAAGTTTAAAGTTTGTACTGTTGTTTTATATCAAGTTTAAATGTTTGTACTGTTTGTTTATATTCAAGTTTAAAGTTTGTACTGTTGTTTATATCAAGTTTAAAGTTTGTACTGTTGTTTATATCACGTTTAAAAGTTTGTTGTACTGTTGTTTATATCAAGTTTAAAGTTTGTACTGTTGTTTATATCACGTTTAAAGTTTGTACTGTTGTTTATATCAAGTTTAAAGTTTGTACTGTTGTTTATATCAAGTTTAAAGTTTGTACTGTTGTTTATATCAAGTTAAAGTTTGTACTGTTGTTTATATCAAGTTTAAAGTTTGTACTGTTGTTTATATCACGTTTAAAGTTTGTACTGTTGTTTATATCAAGTTTAAAGTTTGTACTGTTGTTTACATCGTTTAAATCTGTGTTTCATATTTTATGAATAATGGGAATGATGCGTAACACAGACAGGTAGAATAGAGTCAGAGTAGAGCCAGAGTAGAGCCAGAGTAGAGCCAGAGTAGAGCCAGAGTAGAGCCAGAGTAGAGCCAGAGTAGAGCCAGAGTAGAGCCAGAGTAGAGCCAGAGTATATAAACTCATTAACACTACGCTTGACTCAAGACAGAGCTCCTTACAGAAAATCCTTGATAAAAATGGTTATAACATTAATTTTTAAAGGGGGGGGGGGGACCGGTAAGCCTAGGCTAGGCTAGGTTAGGTTAGGCTAGGTTAGCTAAGATTCGTCAGGAAACGGAATAAGTGTTTCCTGACGAATCTTAGCTAACCTAGCCTAACCTAGCCTAACCTAACCTAACCTAGCCTAACCTAGTCTAGCCTAGCCTAACCTAGCTTAACCTAGCCTAACCTAACCTAGCCTAACCTAGCGTAGCCTAACCTAGCCTAACCTAACCTAGCCTAACCTAGTCTAACCTATCCTAGCCTAACCTAGCGTAGCCTAACCTAACCTAGCCTAACCTAATCTAGCCTAACCTAGCCTAACCTAACCTAGTCTAACCTAGCCTAGCCTAGCGTAGCCTAGCCTAGCCTAACCTAGCCTAGCCTAGCCTAACCTAGCCTAGCCTAACCTAGCCTAGCCTAACTGAACCTAGCCTAGCCTAACCTAGCCTAACCTAACCTAGCCTAACCTAGCGTAGCCTAGCCTAACTTAACCTAGCCTAGCCTAACCTAGCCTAGCCTAACTGAACCTAGCCTAGCCTAACCTAACCTAGCCTAACCTAACCTAGCCTAACCTAACCTAGCCTAGCCCGATCTAGGTGACCGTATGATCCACATCTAAACACGTACATAATACTAATTTATTTTTCTCAAACATTTTGGTTAGAGAATATAAACATTAATGCCCTAGAAATTAATTATATATCCCTCGTGGTTATATTTGAAATCGTAAATTTTCGAAATGTTTAGATTTGCAAGATTTGTATATGCTTTAAAACACTATTTTTGTTTATATTTTGAGATACACACTTCTTGGTGTATATAGTTTATATATCCCCTTCTTGTTGAACAAGCGTTAAAATATGTCTTTTCGGTGAATATCCTTTAATATTTATACACCTATTTTGACGTATATACTTCGAGATATACACCTCTTTCTGTGTATGTGATTTGTGATATATACCCATCACGGTGTATATCCTGTAAGATACGCTCCACTCTCGATGTATATACTTTGAGGTATACACTTTTTTCAGTGTATATACCTTGGAATTTACGCCTCACTCGGCGATGAAGTGAAGAAAATAGAAGACTTTTGATAATAGATTCTTATTATAGATATATATATAATTATAGTTATATCTGACGATAATTCATTTGGAAGAGAAACTGACAATTCTTCACGTGTTCAATTACTTATTTCTCAACGTGTACTCAGTTGCAGGTCTTCTCTTCCCCTCTCCAATTTTCACGACCTTGCACTTGTTAGGATAGAAACCCATCAGTCTCTTGTCTGACCATATCTGTAACCAATTTTTTTCTTTGTATTTTGTCCCCCGACAATTGAATTCATCTTACGAATTTCAAGAAAAATCATGAATGGTTGTAGCTTTTGTGTTCCGTTTGTGTTCATGGTTCATGTTCGAATCTCGTTTATACTTGTAGAAAAAAGTTCTCTTTTTGCGTTGTCATCCCAGGGATTACATCTACATCTAATGTCTTTCCCGTTGTTATCCCAGGGATTACATCTACATCTAATGTCTTTCCCGTTGTTATCCCAAGGATTACATCTACATCAAATGTCTTTCCCGTTGTTATCCCAAGGGATTACATCTACATCAAATGTCTTTCCCGTTGTTATCCCAAGGATTACATCTACATCAAATGTCTTTCCCGTTGTTATCCCAAGGATTACATCTACATCTAATGTCTTTCCCGTTGTTATCCCAGGGATTACATCTACATCTAATGTCTTTCCCGTTGTTATCCCAGGGATTACATCTACATCTAATGTCTTTCCCGTTGTTCTGTTCCTCGTAATTATTGAACCTTTTAAGCAATTTATTTTTTCCTGTTCTTCTTTTTAGTGCTACTACTACTACTACTACTACTACTACTAGTACTACTACTGTTAATATTGATGCTATTTCTACTACTACTGCTACTACTAATGCTACTGCTGCTGCTACTATTAATATTGACGCTATTGCTACTACTACTATTAATAGTGATGCTATTACCACCACTACTACTACTGCTGCTGCTGCTGCTACTACTACTACTACTACTACTACTACTACTACTACTACTACTACTACTACTACTAATGCTACTGCTGCTGCTGCTGCTACTACTATTAATATTGATGTTATTACTACTATTATACTACTACTACTACTAATGCTACTGCTGCTGCTACTATTACAATTATTACTTACTACTGCTACTATAAGTATTATTACTACTATATTATTATACCACTGTTAATACTACTACTATTACTATTACTTATTTCAAGAAGTACATACTATAGAGAAAGTCCGAGGTTATTCAGAGCATTTCAGGCATCTTGTGTTAAACTTGTGTTAAACTTGTGTTAAACTTGTGTTAAACTTGTGTTAAACTTGTCCCCCAGAATGCGTCCCACAACAGTCGGCTAACACTAAGTTACTTATTGCTAGGTGTAAGGAAACATGGCCAACGTTTCGCCCGTGCCACAGACTGATCCCGGGTCCTCAGTGACCTGAATATTAAAATGGCATAAAATACCGACAGGTTGTTAGGTAAGATATATGCAACAATTAGGTATATTTATTCCGAAACGTTTCGCCTACACAGTAGACTTCTTCAGTCGAGTACAGAAAAATTGGTAGAAGCTGATGAGATGTGAAGACGATGTCATCAGTTCATCACCCTTGAAGGCGTAGTTTTGAGGTAGTCAGTCCCTCAGCCTGGAGAAAAGTTCTGTTCCATAGTCTGAAATAATGTGAAACAGTGAGAGCTGATGACGCCGCCAACCAAGACACGAACACCCAGTCAGGTGACAAATTCAGTTTTCTTGTAATACGGGAATTGGCAATCAAGTCGCCTTACTCTTTCGTGATTGATATACTTGACTCTCTCATAAAAACTCTAATATTTTTAGGAGACGAATTTCTCTACCCTCGCAGAGTGTTTTACATTATCAAACCCTTTTTCTCAAGGTTTTTGAAAAATCGCTTCAAAAATTTTTTCTTAAAACCTGTTTTCTTAAATGTTTTTAAACGTTTTCTTGCAACATATTGTGTGGCAAACTTGTAATGATGCTTGATTGCAGTTTACTGCAACTTGATGGATTAGACACTTGTGCAATGCTTGGGAATATTTTGGAAACGTTTCTCCACACAGTGGCTTCGTCAGTCCAATGCAGAAACAGGTGATAATAACGCGTTTGAGGCAATCAGTCCCTCAGCCTGGAGTCGATATGTTCAGTCCATCCACTTCTATCAAGACTGATGGAGTGTACACATCGATTCCAGGCTCAGGGATTGATTACCTCAAACGCGTTCTCATCTTCCACCTTTTTCTGCATTGGACTGAAGGAGCCACTGTGTTACGAAACGTTTTCAAGATACCCAGATGCTGCACAAGTGTCTCATTTATCAACTTATCGGTTTTCTAAACCGTTTATTCACACTATAGGTAGTAGCAATAATGGTTATGTGAGGCCGGGTTTAATTTTTTGAGACGAGAACAAATGCAGTTTTATCTAGACTTTAAAGCTGCCTTTATTCTCTTTAACTGTGTTACTGCGTTACTTTCAAATTTAAAACTGCTCAAATGGGGACCATTTCATTTTATGAATTTAATTATGTAACTTTAGAAGAAATAAAAAAAAATTAAAGAAATCAGAATACCACTTAGATACACCTTAAGAATACTCAGTAAGATGAACTTAAGTGGAAGTAAGTTAGTGACAATTAGTAATGTGATATAATTAGGTAATATTTAAGGTCTGGGATTATTAGACCCAGTTTTCCAGATACGAAAGAAAAATTAAGTGAATTAAATCTCTGTTCTCAAATACAGAAAATGTGTCCACTCAACTATATGTTGTCAAGTGTAAGGGAGAATTATTGAACTTTATTGCTGAAAGAATGTTGACGATTATAGAAGTAAGAGAGTGTTCGTATGCACTGTCTTAAGGCCTCCGTCCTCTGTATTGATCTTTACTTGTCCATAAGGCTGGCCCATCGATACCATGCCTAACCCTTCTAGGGTAGGGTAGGTGCCTGAGCCCGAGCCTTTAGCTCATAAGACTGTCATTCCCATTTGCCCCCTTGGGGCGGGGATGGCAGACCAGAGAGGCCTAGCTTGTGGCTAGGCCTGGGGATAGTTGGTCCCAAAGATGAGGAGGTACTTGTGCCTCCTCCCATGGGAGACTTACGTCTCAGACACTCCCTAAAGAGGGAGCCAAGGCCGGGCCACTACTTGGAAAAGGCCCGGGCCGGGAGAATACCGGCTAATCTTTAATAATAATATTAATCCATAAGGCTTGGAGGAACTGTGGATAATGTCAGGTTTAAACTGCAGTTCTAGCTGAGGTTAGATGGTTTTCACTAGCCATCTGTCCTTTTTTCAAAGTTAATATCGCGAGGAGTATAAATTCAACTTTCCGGACGCTGGAAAATGGCACTGTGGTATTGTTGTACTGGAGAATGCTTGATTGTTATGCCATTTTAAGGGCTAGGTGCTTCGGCAGGTGAGTTGTTATATACTCCTTGGCGGATTCCGATTTCCATGGCCACGGTCCTGCTGTCTATAGTAACCAGCGCCTTTCAATGGGATCCAAATGAGCATTCGTTCAGGCCCCTTAACTTGAAGTTTGTTCATCCCAGAGCGCCAGTTTTGCTTGGTGTATAGTGGATAATTAATGTAAATTACATTATGTGTATGTTTAAGTGTGTATGTATGTGAGAAAATGTAATTCCCCAGCATTTATTTATCCATCGACGTGTCTAGCAAGTTGAAGTTAATATCTGTCTCTTATTCCTCCACCCAGGTGGATAATATCACTTGTAAATGTTATCAGTGTGAGGTAATGTGAGGTAATATTTGAAAAATATTTTTCTAAAGAATAGTCTGCACTACTACAGATATGATAATTAAGTTTCATTGAATATGTAATTAATGTTTCATAATCAGCAATATGGAAGAACTAATATTCGATATTTGAGTACCAGCCAAGAGTGTTAATTGAATGTTAACTCAGGCTAGAATGTTTCCCTTGAACGAACATTCTTGGACTTCCTACTCATTTCTGCAACATTGCAAGCACCTGATGATGTGTTGATTGTAACACGAAAGGCCTAATTCATCTCCTCGTGTGGTTGTTTTGCATCTTGTATCACTTGTTAGCGATTACTTCGCGCGCGCGCGCACACACACACACACACACACACACACACACACACACACACACACACACACACACACACACACACACACACACACACACAGTGCAGAAAGACGGAGAGGTGGGATACACCAAGTACTGGATACAATACATACAACTGAGGAGGAAGTGAAGAGGCTGCTAAGCGAGCGAGATATCTCAAAGGCGATGGGACCGGATAGCATCATAGCACATAGCAGAGGTGCTATGTGTACCACATCTATCGATACAGGGCGACTACCTGAGGTATGGAAGATAGCAAATGTAGTCTCAATTTTCAAAAAAGGAGACAGACACGAATCATTAAACTACAGACCAGTGTCACTGACATGTGTTGTATGCAAAGTCGTGGAGAAGATTATCAGGAGAAGAATGAAGGACCACCTAGAAAAGAAAGAGCTTATAAACGACAACCAGCACGATTCAGAGAAGTCCTGTGTCCCCAAAAATATTGGGTTTTTGATAAGGTGACAGAAGTAAAAACAAGAGCGAGAAGGGGTAAGTAGATTGTATTTTCATGGCTGTAAGAAGGCTTTTGAAGTTCCTAGAAAGATTATGCAAAAATTGGGGGGACCAGGAGGGTAACAGGGGAAGGGCTACAAAGGATCAAAAATAATAAGGGAAGGCTAGCGAGGCATGGTACGGGCGAGGTGTCAGAGTGGGCCCTGTGACGAGCGGAGTTCCACAGGGGGTAGCCTAGGCCAGTGCGTTTCTGGGAATATGTGAATAACATGACCGAAAGAATAGACTCAGAAGTGTCCCTGTTTGCAGACGATGTGAAGTTAATAAGGAGAATTCAGTCAGAGGAGGCAGGACTACAGAGTCATCTGGACAGGCTACAAGCTTGGTCCAGCATCTGGCTCTTGGAGTTCAACCCATTAAGTGCAAAGTTATGAAGATCGAGGAAGGGCAAAAAAGACCGCAGACATATTACAATCCAGAGGGCCAGAGACTACAAACCTCTCTCTCTCTAGGAAAGGCATCTTCGAGTGTGTATTAAACTGAGCACATCTTCTGAGGCGGACATCAACCAAATAACTGCTGCAGCACTTGGACCACTAGCGAATCTAAGAGCAGCATTTCAGTATCTCAGTAAAGAGTCGTTCCGGACCCTGTACACGGTCTGCGTCAGGCCCATATTGGGGTATGCAGCACCAGTTTGGAACCCACACTTAGTAAAGCACGTCAGAATACTAGAGAAAGTGCAGAGGTTTGCAACGAAACTAGTCCCCAAGCTAAGGGAATGTCGTACGAGGAGAAGTTAAGGGAACTCGATTACGAATATAAAATGCTGAAAGGAATCGATAAAGTGGACAGACATGATATTCCAGAGATGGAACACAGTAGCAAGGGGTCACAAAATGAAGTTCAAGACTCGGATGAGTCACAGGGATGTTAGGAAGTATTTCTTCAGTCATAGAGTTGTCAGGAAGTGAAATAGTCTGGAAAGTGAAGTAGTGGAGGAAGATATCATCATACTATTTATAATAAGATTATATAAGATTTATAATAATTTGAGTAAGTAATGGAAAAATAAACTTTATATCTGACAGTAAAAGAATCGGTAATAACCACAATGCACAGTATTTCTGGTAGTATCAATAGTGACCAGATATAGCTTTAGTAATTTAAATACATGACCCGTAATGTATGAGGTATGATAAAGCTCAGGGAGCAAGGAGAGTGGACCTAGTGGCAACCAGTGAAGAGGTGGGTGCCAGGAGTTATGACTCGACTCCTGCAACTACAGTTAGGTGAGTACACACACACACACACACACACACACACTAACTCACACAAACCCACACTGCCTAAGGCCCCAAATTTTCATTTAGTGTACTGTTTATGGTGTTTGCAAGGTAACTAAACAGAATGTGAGAAAACATATAAAAACATTTACAGGTCCCTATTGCAATTTTTCTCTTCATCTCTAAATGTAGTGGAGATCGTCTCTGTTCCTTTTCTTTATTGATCCTCCATCACCTTAAGGAGAGCCATTAATCCAGTGGAACTGCACAGACCAAAGGTATTTGGCTGGTCTTGTGTTTTTGAGAGAGAGCGTGAGACAGGTAGCGAAAGAGCAAGAGGGAGAGACAGGGAGGGAGAGAGAGACAGGGAGGGAGAGAGAGACAGGGAGAGAGAGAGAGACAGAGATGAAGAAAAAAGTGGAGTGAACATTTTTATTTTTAACATTAACTATCTGACACGTGCTGAAAGGGATCCCACATGTAGACAAAACGTAAATAAAAAAAGAAATTGTTTATTTCGACTCCCAACAGTAGTCCTTCATCAGTACGAACACTCGAGGAAGGAATGCAACTTACATAGGGTGACAGGTGAGGCAAAAAGCTTCACTTAACCTACTTGACAAGCCGGTGAAAATAAAAAAGGTACAATACCGTGACTGGAACGATACACAAATATCCCGCACATAGAAGAGAGGAGTTTACGACGACGTTTCTGTCCGACTTGGAGCATTTACAAAGTTAGTCTGACTTTGTAAATGGTCCTAGTCGGACCGAAACGTCGTCGTTATCTGCTCTCTCCTTTGTGCGGGTTATTTGTGTAAAGCCAGTGAAAAGCCTGAACTAAATCTTGAGTAGCCTATGAAAAGGTTACACACAAAGTTGAGAGGGTTCTATTTGGGGCTCCCTTCACCATTAATAAGCTGAGAGGGCAACATCTGGGACACCCTTCGGCATTCTTAAGTTGAGAGGATTACATCTGGGACGCCCTGCAGCACTGATAACTTACAAGGGTTACTTCTGGGATACTCTTCAACATTGATATTGATAAGTTGAGAGGGCTTCAACTGGGATAACCTTCAGCATTGATAAGTTGAGACAATTACTTCTGGGATACCCTTCAGCACTGATATTGATAAGTTGAGAGAATTACTTCTGGGATACCCTTCAGCACTGATATTGATAAGTTGAGAGAATTACCGAGTATATACCGAGCACTGGGCATATACCGAGTATATACCGAGCACTACATATATACCGAACACTGTAGTGAGTTCCAGGCAGAACAGAGGGGAAGATCCCTGCCATCCAGCTTGGGGCGCTGGATTTTTTTCCCTACTCTCGAGAAGCAGAATCATTTAAATTGAATTTTACGAAGTACAAAACGAAAATACGAAGCAGTTTGACGACAGTGTAATGGAGAAAACGATCTAAAGGAAACCGCTTTAATTGACTGTCTACTGTATATGCTAAACATTTGTTACGTTAAGTTAATATATGCTAAATTAGAATGCAAAATATATGTTGCGTTACATTAATATATGCTAAAAACCTGCGATGTTAAGGTAATATAAGCAAAACATCTGTGTCTTAAAAGTAATGCAGAATGTTGCAGAAATTCTAGTGTGGGTGAATACTTAAAAATGTGAAATAAACGACTATTTGGAAAACGTTTTTTGTATATAGTGGCCTGGTCACAGACCGGGCCGCGGGGGCGTTGACCCCCGGAACTCTCTCCAGGTAAACTCCAGGTATGGTGATATTACAAATGTGTAATTCTTTGCCTTCTCTTTGCTGCCTCTGTCTATTTTTTTCAATGTCTCTGGGATGTCAACTAAGTATGTGCTCCTAAGAACACTAATTAAGAACATAAGAACATAAGAAAGGAGGAACACTGCAGGAGGCCTGCTGGCCCATACTAGGCAGGTCCTTTACAATTCATCCCACTAACAAAACATTTGCCCAACCCAATTTTCAATGCCACCCAAGAAATAAGCTCTGATGTGAAAGTCCCTCTCAAATCCAACCCCTCCCACTCATGTACTTACTCGCGCTAGTGACATCATGTACTTCTTCATAAAAGCAGCATACCATATAACACGTTCTCGGAATCAAACCCATGTGCTGCGTACATATAGGGGCGGATTTTGTATGAAACTAATGAGGCTTAAGCTTCAGGGGCCGTAATCCAGGAGGGGTCCACTGAGGCTACTTTAGTTTACATTGCTTAAAAATTTTGGGTCTACAGTATGAGTTGTGAAGGGGCCCCCATAATATTTCAAGCTTCAGGGCCCCCATAATATTTCAAGCTTCAGGGCCCCCATAATATTTCAAGCTTCAGGGTCCCCATAATCTTTCAAGCTTCAGGGCCCCCATAATATTTCAAGCTTCAGGGCCCCCATAATATTTCAAGCTTCAGGGCCCCCATAATATTTCAAGCTTCAGGGCCCCCCTAATATTTCAAGCTTCAGGGCCCCCATAATTCAGGCTTCAGGGCCCCCATAATATTTCAAGCTTCAGGGCCCCCATAATATTTCAAGCTTCAGGGCCCCCATAATATTTCAAGCTTCAGGGCCCCCATAATATTTCAAGCTTCAGGGCCCCATAATATTTCAAGCTTCAGGGCCCCATAATATTTCAAGCTTCAGGGCCCCCATAATATTTCAAGCTTCAGGGCCCCCATAATATTTCAAGCTTCAGGGCCCCCATAATATTTCAAGCTTCAGGGCCCCCATAATATTTCAAGCTTCAGGGCCCCCATAATATTTCAAACTTCAGGGCCCCCATAATATTTCAAGCTTCAGGGCCCCCCTAATATTTCAAGCTTCAGGGCCCCCATAATTCAGGCTTCAGGGCCCCCATAATATTTCAAGCTTCAGGGCCCCCATAATATTTCAAGCTTCAGGGCCTTCATAATATTTCAAGCTTCAGGGGCCCCATAATATTTCAAGCTTCAGGGCCCCCATAATATTTCAAGCTTCAGGGCCCCCATAATATTTCAAGCTTCAGGGCCCCCATAATATTTCAAGCTTCAGGGCCCCTATAATATTTCAAGCTTCAGGGCCCCCATAATATTTCAAGCTTCAGGGCCCCCCTAATATTTCAAGCTTCAGGGCCCCCATAATTCAGGCTTCAGGGCCCCCATAATATTTCAAGCTTCAGGGCCCCCATAATATTTCAAGCTTCAGGGCCTTCATAATATTTCAAGCTTCAGGGCCCCATTAATATTTCAAGCTTCAGGGCCCCCATAATATTTCAAGCTTCAGGGCCCCCATAATATTTCAAGCTTCAGGGCCCCCATAATATTTCAAGCTTCAGGGCCCCCATAATATTTCAAGCTTCAGGGCCCCCATAATATTTCAAGCTTCAGGGCCCCCCTAATATTTCAAGCTTCAGGGCCCCATAATTCAGGCTTCAGGGCCCCCATAAAATTTCAAGCTTCAGGGCCCCATAATATTTCAAGCTTCAGGGCCCCATAATATTTCAAGCTTCAGGGCCCCCCTAATTATTTCAAGCTTCAGGGCCCCCCTAATATTTCAAGCTTCAGGGCCCCCATAATTCAAGCTTCAGGGCCCCCATAATATTTCAAGCTTCAGGGCCCCCCTAATATTTCAAGCTTCAGGGCCCCCATAATTCAGGCTTCAGGGCCCCTATAATATTTCAAGCTTCAGGGCCCCCATAATATTTCAAGCTTCAGGGCCCCCATATATTTCAAGCTTCAGGGCCCCATAATATTTCAAGCTTCAGGCCCCCCTAATATTTCAAGCTTCAGGGCCCCATAATTCAAGCTTCAGGGCCCCATAATATTTCAAGCTTCAGGGCCCCCCTAATATTTCAAGCTTCAGGGCCCCCATAATTCAGGCTTCAGGGCCCCCATAATATTTCAAGCTTCAGGGCCCCCATAATATTTCAAGCTTCAGGGCCCCCATAATATTTCAAGCTTCAGGGCCCCCATAATTCAGGCTTCAGGGCCCCCATAATATTTCAAGCTTCAGGGCCCCCATAATATTTCAAGCTTCAGGGCCCCCATAAAATGTAGATCTGACACTGCGTAAATCCTCATGCTGTTATTTCTTTGCTAAAGTCTGTAGTATTTGTGCTTCTTGCTGATACACATTCTAAAGGATGGGTTTTGTAATGCAAAATATGTAGATGGATGGTTCAGAGAACCGACATGTTGATAAATTAGACACATGTGCAACTCTTGGGTATCTTTATTGAGGAAACGTTTCGCCACACAGTGGCTTCATCAGTCTATACGTAGGAGAAACTTGAAGAACAGGAGGAGAATGAGGTAATCAGTCCCTCAACCTTGAGTCGATGTGTTCAGTCCATCAATCTTGAATAGAATCCTGTTCTTCAAGATTCTCCTATGTATGGACTGATGAAGCCACTGTGTGGCGAAACGTTTCCTCAATAAAGATACCCAAGAGTTGCACATGTGTCTAAGTTATCAAAATGCAAAATATACGAATATCTTCAACTCTCATGAAGATTACGGGATTGTTAAGCAATTGGCAATTCTCTTTCAGGATTAAGCTTATTTATGTTTCGTTATGTTGTAGGACTAGTAGCCTTTTAGTAGAAGGACCAAACTCTAAGTTTTTTTACATCGAATTTGTATGAGTTAAGATTTCGTTCGGATTTTTAACCCCGGAGGGTTAGCCACCCAAGATAACCCAAGAAAGTCAGTTCGTCATCGAGGACTGTCTAACTTATTTCCATTGGGGTCCTTAATCTTGTCCCCCAGGATGCGACCCACACCAGTCGACTAACACCCAGGTACCTATTTGCTGCTAGGTGAACAGGACAACAGGTGTAAGGAAACGTGTCGGAATTTCCACCCGCCGGGAATCGAACCCGGGCCCTCCGTGTGTGAAGCGGGAGCTCTAGCCACCAGGCCACCGGGCCATATATATTTTCAGAAGCATCAGTTTCTGCTCAGTATCGGCTATTTATACCTATTAATTTTCTCTTCTTGGCATTTTTGCGACTTTTTGAATAATTAATCAACACCTTTTATCTTTGTAAATGGATGGTTCAGAGAACCGACATGTTGATAAATTAGACACATGTGCAAGTCTTGGGTATATTGAGGAAACGTTTCGCCACACAGTGGCTTCATCAGTCCATACGTAGGAGAATCTTGAAGAACAGGAGGAGAATGAGGTAATCAGTCCCTCAACCTTGAGTCGATGTGTTCAGTCCATCAATCTTGAGTAGAATGAGGGACTGATTACCTCATTCTCCTCCTGTTCTTCAAGTTTCTCCTACGTATGGACTGATGAAGCCACTGTGTGGCGAAACGTTTCCTCAATATACCCAAGAGTTGCACATGTGTCTAATTTATCAACCTTTTATCTTCTGTAAAGTCTTGTACAGTTAAGTGCATACCTTTGAGGTCTTTGGGTTCTTACTTATCCCACATATTAACAGACAAATATATGAAATTCGGTGATAGGTTAGGTAAGGTTTGTCAGGAAACAGAAGTGTTTCCTGACTTAGTCATATGATGCCCCGCTGTTGGAGCTTTTGGTCATCTGACCGAGGCCTTCTGCTGGCTTACCGGTCCACCCCTTTAAAATTATGGTCATAGTTATAACTATTCGACAAAATAATACTCAGTGGACTAGCTGTCCCCGTCACTCCTTTTAGGATTTCGTAGTCTCTGTAGACATCGATATTCAAAGAAATTGTCTATTTTGCTAATTTAAGGTGTAAAGAAACGTGGCCAACGTTTGAATCAGTGCCGGGGATCGAACCACTAACCCCTCAGTATGTGAGGTGGATGCGCTAACAGTCGAGCCACGAGACACCTCAGTTTTAGAACAGGCTAAGGAAAATAGTGAATTGATGCCCTTTTAGACAACGTGGAAAACTTTTTATCAGCTGACCACCGGCGTGGAAATTCATGAAAAGTTTGGAAGATTTCTCGCAGAAGTGACAAACTGGAGTCCAGAGTTGGTCTTAGTGAGTGATTAATCTGTAAGGTATCAAAAGGAACTTAGATGTAAAAATGAGTACGGAAGAAGACTAATGGTATACGTGATAAATTTACAATCGAATCGAATCGAGGACGACGAGAGCTGTCGTAAGATGGGAAGGAAGAAGGATAAGGAAGGATGGAAATAACTGGAAAAGGATGGGAAGGAGGGGAGAGGAGGAATCAAAGCAAGTGGTCTGAAGCTTCATGATTCGCGTTGGAACTAATGACTGAAAAATTTCTAGGCTTTAATAAAACGATATATAGACCACAGGAGACTGGTAATTACAGAATTTCTACCATATTTAATCTGGATGGATACACATTCCACAGATCCTAGGATTTAAATCCTTAAAAGATTTGTGAGACACAAACGATGCTGTAGAGTCTAGATTATTGTGAACGGGGGGAGGTTGACTAAGCAATTTTATTAGTGACAGAAGCTTCGTTATTACAGCGTGATTCATTTGAGCAATGTCTGGTGCAGGTTTTTTGCGACTTTAAGACGGGATTCCGTACACATGTGGTAAAGAGTGAGGATGAAGAAGGAAGGTGGAGAGAGGACAGAGCAGACGGCTCACAGCAAGTCAGGTAACTCAGCTGGAGGAGATACATAGGGTAAATTAAATGAGTATTAGACATGAGTAGTACATATGTAGTCTGTATGATCAATAGCAGTATGATTGGCTCTTTTGGACCCCTGTCAGAGCGATCATTTTAGGGGGCTCCACAATAAGAGCAATCTTCTGCCTTTGAATTTTTTTTAATTAGGCATCCACAAAGGGAGTATCCGATATTTTTATTCTTAGGTATCGTCGAAGAGAGACCTTTAAAGGTTGCCCTATTTTATTTTCGTTCTCCAACTTGTCATTTTGATTTTAATCGTAACTCGAGAAACCTTCATCCAGGGGTTCGAGTACCACCCGTTCTGTGGTTTGTTTACAATCATATTATTAGTATTTCATGAGTCATGACTTATAAGGTATGACGAAAAACTAGTCTCTGGGCCCTTACCAGGTCACTTCAGTAAACTGATCTAAGCGCTGCTGCTCCTTCATTTGCAGCTGCGTACGACGTAAATTTTGTGTATCCTGGCCTCCCAGGTAAACTAGTCTTCTACAGAAAAGTTGATAGAAGCAGAAGATACTTGAAGACGATGTAATCAGTCCATCACCCTCAAAACTTTAAGGGTGATGGACTGATTACATCGTCTTCAAGTATCTTCTGCTTCTATCAACTTTTCTGTACTTGACTGAAGAAGCCTACTGTGTAGGCGAAACGTTTCATAATAAAGATACCTAACTGTTGCATATGTGTCTTACCTAACAACCTGTCGGTATTTTATACCATTTTAATGTTCAAACCAGTCTTCGTCTAATGGCATCAGCTGAGAGAGAAAGAGGAGGGATCCTGTTATCAAGCCTCCCGTAACACAGCCATAAGTCCTATTAAAGAACGACCATAAGACAACTCAAGTGGAATTATTTTGAATCACAAATAACCCGCACATAAAAGAGAGAAGCTTACGACGACGTTTCGGTCCGACTTGGACCATTGACAAAGTCACATTGTGACATTGTGACTTTGTCAATGGTCCAAGTCGGACCGAAACGTCGTCGTAAGCTTCTCTCTTTTATGTGCGGGTTATTTGTGTTTCGTTCCAGTCACGGTATTGTGCCTTTTTGTTATTTAAATATTTTGAATGTTCCTGTTCACTTACACGAATGCTAAAAACAGCAGAAGAATTCCTTCATTTCAATCTTTCCCGAATTTATAAGAGTAAGATTTCATCATAGATTTAATGTCTGATGTTCTCTTTTATAGCCCCTTGGGAGTGAGGTTGGTAAAAGGTAGAAAGAGTAAATGAAATTTCCGAATATCTCGGAGGTAAAATTACCACCGTGATCAGATTGAATTTCTCTAAGAAGTCCTATCTGAGGACTGGTAATGACTTATCAATGTTTCTAGAATTAATTATTCTCATAGGCATATCCTAAAGATATCTACTAGTTGTGACTATTATAGTAGACTGATTTCTTGACTTAATACGTGACGGTAGACTAAGTCTATCAACGGTCTATCAGTCTATCAACGGAGGTTTCCCAAGTGTCACATAAGAACATAAGAACATAAGAATGTAGGAACACTGCAGAAGGCCTACTGGCCCATACGAAGCAGGTCCTTATCAAAACGACCTCACAACGGTTTATGTAATCAACCACAGATTTCTTCATCCCATGCCAGCTTTTCTTTACTCCAAGTGACCACGCACAGACAAGCCTTCAAGAAATTGTAACTGCTGTCCGAAAGTCTGTGGAAGATCTATGTTGGCAATGTTCTGCTCTCCAGAGCGAAACGTTGCATGAGGATATGGCTGTGGTTATAATAAAAAACTCTTGAATCTATTTACAATGGTATAATATACTGACATATCGTTCCAGACCATGGAGCTGAACTCTTCTCGACGTTAAGGGACTGACAACCTCAAACTATTTTTCTTCAAGGTTAATGGACTGATTACATCATATTTCCCTCCTCTCATCCACAACTCTTACTAACCAGTGCTATCCTATATCAAGTATAGGTCTGAAGATTGAGACACTTATGCAGCATATGGGAATCTTTATTCAGGAAACGTTTCGCCACACAGTGGCTTCATCAGTCCAATACAAAGAGGAAGATTGAACATTAAAATGGTATAAAGAGGAAGGCGTAAGGAGAGGAGGAGAATGAGGTATTGGACTGATGAAGCCACTGTATGGCGAAACGTTTCCTGAATAAAGATTCCCATATGCTGCACAAGTGTCTCAATCTTCAACTTGTCGGTTTTTCAAACCATTCATCACAAGTATAGGCCTAATGTGTTGGGTGAGTCCTGCTGGGAAGTTCTGGATAAATTATGCTAGGAAGTTACTAACGTGCTGGGATTATTTATAGTTTTCTCCATATAAGTTCTGACTTGAATTGCTAGGTGAGTCTTGCTAGACTAGGGAGTGCTTCGCTCTTCTAGGAAGTGATGGGTTCAACTAGGAAGCCTAGTGCCAGACCGGCTAAAACGTGTAAGGGGATGCTGTTACAAGCTGCTTGGTCTAGCTAGGGACAGTTGGGTATGATATTGCCTCTAGTGAGTTCTGAACTGGTCCTGTTAGAGAGGGCAGAATGGGCTTTACTACGTGACCAGAAATAAGGAACAAAGGCTGATAGGTCAGAGTAATGCCACTGAGACAGAGACGCAGGTAAAGAGAAGTAAATACACACAGGGAGGCTGAGAGCTATCTGCACTTCCCATATCCTACTACGTGACCAGCATTAATGGAGGTCTTCTACTCTCCAGGCTGGCCGGATTGTTAGGTTTAAATCCTATCGACTACATGAGGATTATTAGAGTGTCACCTGTACATCACTAGTTAAGAATAATTGAATCCCTATAATAAAGATTAAAATATATATTCTGAGCAGACGTTATGATACTCACCACTTGATGTAAATGACTTCTTATAGTACTGTGTATAAATATGCACACTTGCTCCTGGAGTCTTCCTGGCGGGTATTCCGGGGATCAACGCCTCCGCGGCCCGGACCATGACCAGGACTCCCGGTGGATCAGCGCCTGATAAACTAGGCTGTTATTGCTGGCTGCAGGTAGTCCATCGTACAAACCACAGCCCGGCTGATCCGACACTAACTTTAGGTATCTGCTCAGATCCTTCTTGACGAAAACCAGAGGCCTATTGGTAATTCCCTCTATGGCTGGTGGGAGGCTGCTGAACAGTCTTGGGCCCCGAACACTTGCTGTGTTTTCTCTTAGTGCACTAACCATGAGGCCAGGTCACAGACCGGGCCGCGGGGGCGTTGACCCCCGGAACTCTCTCCAGGTATACTAATGGCACCCCCGGTGGTCTGGTGGCTAAAACTCCCGTTTCACACACGGAGGGCCCGGGTTCGATTCCCGGCGGGTGGAAATTCCGACACGTTTCTTTACACCTATTGTCCTGTTCACCTAGCAGCAAATAGGTACCTGGGTGTTAGTCGACTGGTGTGGGTCGCATCCTGGGGGACAAGATTAAGGACCCCAATGGAAATAAGTTAGACAGTCCTCGATGACGCACTGACTTTCTTGGGTTATCCTGGGTGGCTAACCCTCCGGGGTTAAAAATCCGAACGAAATCTTATCTTATCTTATCTTACTTTTCACTGGGGGAGTGATGCATCGCCTGCAATACGTATCGAATAACGGTGCTGGGACATTCTCAACTCCAATGATTTTCCCGTTTGTCCCATAGTTTGCCTCAGAATTATGTGGGTTGATTAACCTTGGCTGTCTTCCTTGTTCTTACAGATGCCTCTCTATTTAAATTAGTTTATTTTAATGAGATGCGTTTTTATAGAGTCTCCCCTTTAAATGTTAACGTTTTCTCGCCCCCCCCCAGGGTGGCTGCCATATAATTGCCAGTGACTCCTATATCATTGACAATATATTTATGTTGGTAAAGTTACTGATATAGCGAGTTATGGCTGAATTTTTTATCATTGCCACGTTAATTCCGTTTAGGCTATTGCAATATCAATGCTTGTAGGAGATTTCTAATGCTGCAATATTCATACTTCTGCTTATGGGTGCTGGTGTACCTGGGAGCACTTCCGGTAACCTTTCTCTCTCTCTCTCTCTCTCTCTCTCTCTCTCTCTCTCTCTCCTCTCTCTCTCTCTCTCTCTCTCTTTCCCCTCATTCACTCACTCCATGTGAAGATGTCCTGTGGGAACGCACGTGAACATCCTCCTCTTTTCTGCAGTTTTGCAAGCTCCTGATGATGTGTTGATTGCACCACGAAAGGCCTAGAGCTATTATTTTACTCCCCCCCCCCGTGGTTGTTTTACATCCTGCATCGCTTAGTTCGCGATATCTGCATAATATATATAAATATAAATTATATATATATATATATATATATATATATATATATATATA
Organism: Cherax quadricarinatus; assembly: GCF_026875155.1. Classification (NCBI taxonomy): domain Eukaryota; kingdom Metazoa; phylum Arthropoda; class Malacostraca; order Decapoda; family Parastacidae; genus Cherax; species Cherax quadricarinatus. Next base: position 11,725,856 of record NC_069492.1, on the reverse strand, counting down.
TATATATATATAATATATATATAATATATATATAATATATATATATATATATATATCAAGAATGTAGAGAAAGTGTTTGGATCACCTTGAATGTCGAGAAAATATTTGGATCACCTTCAGTGTCGGGAAAGTGTTTGGATCACCTTCAGTGTCGGGAAAGTGTTTGGATCACCTTCAGTGTCGGGAAAGTGTTTTGGATCACCTTCAGTGTCGATAAAATATTTGGATCACCTTCATTAATGTCGAGAAAGTGTGTTTATCTTAGTGAATATTGTGAACAGTGTCTTTGATGCGTCCTGCTCAACTTTACCTTTGATGAGTTCCTATAGTTTTTCTACACCCGTAGCCCGACCAAGGGCCAGGCTCGGGGAGATGACCAGGCGCGGTCATGGACCAGATTTACCTGGTCAATTAAGCTGTTACTGGCCCTCAGCCCCAAATATCCATCACAGCCTGGTCGATTTGGCACACGTCCATGGATGTGTCGAGTACACATCCATATGAATCCAGTACACGTCCATATGTGTCCAACACATGTCCAAGATACATCCAGCTGTGGATGTTAGGCTGCGAGTGAGGTTTGTAGCAAGCAATAACAACTCAGCAGTCAGTCAGGAAGCGTCAGGTGACAGAGAGACAATACAGCTCCCACAGGAAGGGAGAAATTTAATTACCTGGCAGGCGACTGACCTGGCCTATGAAAGGACCCATAACTACCTATAACAAACCATGACAACTTACAGGGAGGTCGTCGTTATGGGTACATGAAGGAGGGTCTTTGTGTGGAGGAATCACGCAGATGTGTATTTGGTAGGAGTCTGAATGTCCGTTGGATGGTACATATGGATTGATACCTGTGTTGGGGGTGATGGGTTCTTGTGGGAAGCACTATGCAGCAAGGTGCTTTGCGAGGGTAAAGTCTTGGACATCCTTGTGGAGGATACTTGTTTTGGGAATTTAAGGGCGTTCCTCGCGGCAGATAATTGATGGGATGCTTGTTGGGAGGATCCATTGAGGGAATCCATTGAGTGGTCTTTCTAAGTACTGATGAGAAAGACCCATGTGAGATGGTCCATGTGGGAGGGTCCTGGGGGGGGGTCTTATGAGAGGGTCCTTGAGTAAAGACAAATCCTAACAGAATGTGGAGTGAGGTATTTCAGACAAATGGAGTAAGATGATGGAGAAAAGACTCCTGTAATACCGAGTGAGGTGCCCCCAGAAATAAGACGGAGTAAGTGTACCTATGATACCATGGTGTGAAAACTCCAGTCATCTAATGGAGAGGACTAGAGTAATAGATCTCCAGTAATGTGATGGAGTGAATACTCCATTAATAAGATGGAGTGAATACTCCATTAATAAGGAGTGAATACTCCATTAATAAGGAGGAGTGAATACTCCATTAATAAGGAGGAGTGAATACTCCATTAATAAGGAGGAGTGAATACTCCATTAATAAGGAGGAGTAATACTCCATTAATAAGGAGGAGTGAATACTCCATTAATAAGGAGGAGTGAATACTCCATTAATAAGGAGGAGTGAATACTCCATTAATAAGGAGGAGTGAATACTCCATTAATAAGGAGGAGTGAATACTCCATTAATAAGGAGGAGTGAATACTCCATTAATAAGGAGTGAATACTCCATTAATAAGAAGGAGTGAATACTCCATTAATAAGATGGAGTGAATACTCCATTAATAAGATGGAGTGAATACTCCATTAATAAGATGGAGTGAATACTCCATTAATAAGATGGAGCGAACGCTCCATTAATAAGATGGAGCGAATGCTCCATTAATAAGATGGAGCGAATGCTCCATTAATAAGATGGAGCGAACGCTCCATTAATAAGATGGAGCGAACGCTCCATTAATAAGATAGAGCGAACGCTCCATTAATAGGATGGAGCGAACGCTCCATTAATAAGATGGAGCGAACGCTCCATTAATAAGATGGAGCGAACGCTCCATTAATAAGATGGAGCGAACGCTCCATTAATAGGATGGGGTATAATCTTCATGTAATTTGACAGGAGGAGGGAGCATGGAAAATTATGGTGTTAGGACTTAATATGATGGAGAATAAACTCCAGTAATGTGATGGAATACTAGCAATATGATGGAATAAATCCTCCAGTTATATGGAGTCAAGGATCCTGATATGGCAGAATTAGGAGTCCTTGAAAACTATCGAATAAGGACTCTTGTAATATAACAATGCCTCCAGTAATAAGATGGAGTAAGGCCTCCAGAAATAAAATGGAGGAAGAACTCCATTAACTCGAGTGAGTGAGAACTATCGTAAATTGTTCCTCAAGCCACACGATATATATATATATATATTTTATATAAATATATATATATATAAATATATATATATATATATATAATATATATATATAAAATATATATATAATATATATATATGTCAAAACTGCACTAGCCAAGGACCGAACCCATGCTGCTTTGGCCTGCCTCATGGTGGGTGAAAACACACGACTCCCTAATCCACTGGACCATACTATCCTTAAGAGTAGCGCATCCAGCGGAACTGAATGTTGTATTTCGCTACCCAAGGACACACGATGGTGTGGATGACTCTAGGCTAATTTCAAGTGTTGTTATTGATCAATACCACTCGTTCGAAGTCACAATAATATAAAATACTGATCGTTGAACTAGTACACCAAACAGGGACTAGAATGAAATTAGCCTAGAGTCATCCACACCATCGTGTGTCCTTGGGTAGCGAGTACAACATTCAGTTCCGCTGGATGCGCTACTCTTAAGGATCGTATGGTCCAGTGGATTAGGGCGTCGTGTGTTTTCACCCACCATGAGGCAGGCCAAAGCAGCATGGGTTCGAGTCCTTGGCTAGTGCAGTTTTGTTATTGATCAATACCACTCGATCATGGTCACAATAGTATATATATATATATAATATATATATATATATATATATATATATAAAATATATATATATATATATATATAATATGTTTTGTTTTTTTTCTGTACAACAGCCTATTATTATCATTATTATTATTATCATTATTATTATTTTTATTATTATTATTATTATTATTATTATTATTATTATTATTATTATTATTATTATTATTATTATTTCTAATTCTTTTTGTTTGTGTTTCTGTTGTATTGACAGGGAAGAGCTGAAGACGTAGGGAGTTTTACAGGGAAGGGAAGAGTAACTTTAGTTCTTTGGTTTAAGAACTGTTCAGCAGAGAGAACAAAAAAAAGGCACAATACTGTGACTGGAACAGTACACAAATAACCCTCACATAGGAGAGAGGAGCTTACGACGACATTTCTGTCCGACTTGGACAGTTTACCGAGTCACAGTCTGTAAATGGTCCAAGTCGGATCGAAACAACGTCGTGAGCTTCTCTCCTATGTGCAGGTTATTGTGTATTGTTTACCAGCTTCAAGGAGCCTTCCATGGAGGTGGTGGATAGAAGAAATATCTGACTAAAACCAGAAACAGAGGAAATAGGAAATGTAAAGAAAGAAATTAAGGAGACAGGAGTGAATGGAAAAATAAGAACAGATCAGAACATGAGTTCATGGATTGTACAAAAGAGAAAGTGTAAATAAAATTCTTAGGAAGAGAAAGTAAAGAAATAAAAATGAGGAGAAAAGAGGTGTGAGAGGGTAGGAAAGCACTCCCCGATGTATATAAACATACAGAAAAAGCCTATTCTTCCTTGGAGCCAAGCAGCCTTTTAAGCTCATGCTATTAATGCCATCACCATTAGCCAGGCTCGGGACAACACGGTTGTATACAACCCTTCCAGCCGCTATCCTCATAAGATACAACTTTCCAGCGAAAGTTGCAGAGTTGCTCCCGGGACCTCCACTACCCCTTTAAGTTTCAACCTCACCTGTGACACTACCAGGGTTACTCTTTGCTCGAGACCTCCACTACCCCTTTAAGTTTCAACCTCACCTGTGACACTACCAGGGTTACTCTTTGCTCGGGACCTCCACTACCCCTTTAAGTTTCAACCTCACCTGTGACACTACCAGGTTACTCTTTGCTCGAGACCTCCACTACCCCTTTAAGTTTCAACCTCACCTTGACACTAACCAGGGTTACTCTTTGCTCGAGACCTCCACTACCCCTTTAAGTTTCAACCTCACCTGTGACACTACCAGGGTTACTCTTTGCTCGAGACCTCCACTACCCCTTTAAGTTTCAACCTCACCTGTGACACTAAACCCGGGTTACTCTTTGCTCGAGACCTCCACTACCCCTTTAAGTTTCAACCTCACCTGTGACACTACCAGGGTTACTCTTTGCTCGAGACCTCCACTACCCCTTTAAGTTTCAACCTCACCTGTGACACTACCAGGGTTACTCTTAGCTCGAGACCTCCACTACCCCTTTAAGTTTCAACCTCACCTGTGAAACTACCAGGGTTACTCTTTGCTCGAGACCTCCACTACCCCTTTAAGTTTCAACCTCACCTGTGACACTACTAGGGTTACTCTTTGCTCGAGACCTCCACTACCCCTTTAAGTTTCAACCTCACCTGTGACACTACCAGGGTTACTCTTTGCTCGAGACCTCCACTACCCTTTAAGTTTCAACCTCACCTGTGACACTACCAGGTTTACTCTTCGCTCGAGACCTCCACTACCCCTTTAAGTTTCAACCTCACCTGTGACACTACCAGGGTTACTCTTTGCTCGAGACCTCCACTACCCCTTTAAGTTTCAACCTCACCTGTGACACTACCAGGGTTACTCTTCGCTCGAGACCTCCACTACCCCTTTAAGTTTCAACCTCACCTGTGACACTACCAGGGTTACTCTTTGCTCGAGACCTCCACTACCCCTTTAAGTTTCAACCTCACCTGTGACACTATCAGTGCTCCCCTCTGCCAGAAACCTCCACTACCCCTTTAAGTTTCACCTTCACTTGTGAAACTACCACGGTTCTTCCTCTATCTCTACTACCCCTTTAGGCACAAAATGGCCAGTGAAACCATCAGAGTTTCTTCCTTATCAACCCCTTTTTTCCCTTACCTCTTTTAAGAAACAAACTTATTAGCGAAACTGCAAGAATTTTACCCCATTCCCACCAACTTTCCCTCCCATGCATAATTTAGAATAAAAAATGTTGAATAGCGTGACTGGAACAAGACACAGAAAGCCCGCACATATGAGACGATGTTTCGGTCTTGCAAGCCCATTTATTTTTGGTCTTGCAAGTCCGTTTATTTTTGGTCTTGTAAGTCCGTTTATTTTTTATCTTCCAAGTCAGTTTATTTTTTATCTTGCAAGTCCGTTTATTTTTGGTGCTGTAAGTCCGTTTATTTTTGGTCTTGCAAGTCCGTTTATTTTTGGTCTTGCAAGTCCGTTAATTTTTGGTCTTGTAAGTCCGTTTATTTTTTATCTTGCAAGTCCGTTTATTTTTGATCTTGTAAGTCCGTTTATTTTTGGTGCTGTAAGTCCGTTTATTTTTGGTCTTGCAAGTCCGTTTATTTTTGGTCTTGTAAGTCCGTTTATTTTTTATCTTGCAAGTCCGTTTATTTTTTTATCTTACAAGTCCGTTTATTTTTGATCTTGTAAGTCCGTTTATTTTTGGTGCTGTAAGTCCGTTTATTTTTGGTCTTACAAGTCCGTTTATTTCTCGTCCTGTAAGTCCCTTTATTTTTGGTCCTGCAAGTCAGTTTAGTTTTGGTCTCGTAAGTCCGTTTTTGGTCTCGTAAGACGTTTATTTTTACACCAAACATAATTTACAAAACCTTAATTTAGTGGACATCTCCAGGCTATTGCACTTAGCTCAAGCGAAGTGTAAAAAGCTACCGAAAGGTGGCCATCCATTGCCTCATAAAGTGAAAGTGAGCTTTACTGACAGGCATGTTATTACCTCGTCCACGCTCCTCAGGAGAGATCTCGTACCACGGCTCTCGTTTTTTCATCCCCTAAATTAAGCCAGATTTTTAATGGTTACGGGAAATGTGTACTGAGTGGAGGCGGAGGGAAATTAAATTATTAGGTTAAATTAGGTAGTATTTAGCATATTTTTCTTTCTATAAGATTAAGTCGTGTGTCAGTAGGATATGTTAGAGAAATTTGTTGAGAAATGTGTTTTTAAGTGGCATTATTTAGTTCTTTGTAGAGATTAATTAAGAACTTGATAAAACTGCAAAGTCATGGTTGTCCTCTTTTTCTCCTCCATTTTCATGTTTATTATTATTATTATTATTATTATATTATTATTATTATTATTATTATTATTATTATTATTATTATTATTATTATTATTATTATTTATATATTATTATTATTATTATTATTATTATTATTATTATTATTATTGTTATTATTATTATTATTATTATTATTATTATTATTATTATTATTATTATTATTATTATTATTATTATTATTATTATTATTATTATTATTATTATTATTATTATTATTATTATTATTATTATTATTAATTATTGTTATTTATTATTATTATTAATTATTATTATTTTTATTATATTATTATTATTATTATTATTATTATTTATATTATAATATTTTTGTTTTTAAGATTTTTTTCATATTTTTTATAATTTTAATATGGACGTTTTTATTTTTATCATCATAATAATGATAATAAAGTAATTATTATTATATTTGCATTCACAGGGGTGAGAGTGCTACACTGTACAAGGAAGTCATGCAACACCTTCGGGGCACGAAAACAGTCAACATATATCCAAGAGAAGACAAGGTAAGCCCAGATGCATACATCAGAAGCTTCTCACTGGCATCCGTACACCTTGCCATGTAAGAGAGAACGCATCATTTTTGCATCATATCTTTCCTTTAAGTTCACTCGGTACATTAGTGGAATACTGAATATGTGGAACTTCACACAGGATTTTTTTTTCACAGAAGCTTCAGTTTTGGTGCTCTGCTCTCTTTCAGTAATAAAAAATTAATATCGTGAGAGGCAACGTTATCTTTATAATCATTAGCGATATTTTATCAAAAATATAATTAATCATTAGAATTATTGTAAGCATTGACAAGTAATGTTTACTTAGCTTGAGTTGTGTAGTATAATATATATATATTATATATATATATATATATATATATATATATATATATATATATATATATATATATATATATATATAATATATATATAATATCAGTGGACCCAGTTAAACGTATTTTTTCACTCAGAAGTATTTTCAGTTGCAGTACTGGACCGATTTTCCCATAAGACTATTGTGAAGTGATTCATTCCGATATCAGACCCCCAAAACTTACACGTACAAAGCACTTACATAATACACTTCATTTGGTCGCATTCGGAGGTAATCTTGCGGGGTCCTGTTATATTTATATAATTAATATATATATAATATATATATTATATATACCTATATAAATATATCTAATTAAGATACACCTCTGGAACTGTCTGGACCTCATCCTCAAAAAAAATAGCTTCTTCAGGGAAAACTCAAGGTTCTCCCCGGAGCTGTTTGAATATTGTCTTCTCCTTCCGCCCCCTATATTCTATGTAGACTTTATTTAAAGACAAAATACATTGGCAAAAATACAATAGGGAGTACAAAAACGTAGATAACATCTCAGAGCTATATCTCTATTACTTCGTCCAGCTCCCCGGCGGTGGGTGGGTCGTGTGCCTAGAATGCTGAAGACTTTTTTCCTCTGGATCGCAACGCTAAGTCTCTGAAAGAGGAAGCTGGCAGCTCTGTGATCCTTGGTTTCTGTGATGAGTTTCTAACACAGCTCTTTGAGGAACTTTAGAGCACACTTGCCTCATGCTCAAAGGGTCTCCGACGCTACTGGGATAAAGTTATAGCAAGGGTGGAAGGCCTTCATATTTGTGGGTCTTCTGGGTCTCCCCGTGGCTGGCAGCTCCACCCTTTCAGCTTCAGAGTATGGCAAGTAGGTGTCTGTCAATGTGGTGACACAGGTGTAGTCCCAGGCTTACCATCCTTTCACGGTAGCTTAGTGGCTCCATCAGGACGCTTTTGACTTCGTCAAACCTCTGTACTTGGGGTTCCCGTTGCTCTGGTCAACGGGCTGTGGCGAGGCTTCTCTTTATGATGTCGTTGACCTCCTCATGTCTAGCATACTTCCTTTCTGATGTGTGACACACGAGATCATGAAGTCCGAATTGATCAGCCGTCGCCCTGCCGCAAATACACCTATTTTGGGTGAGAATGGGGGCGGTTAGGCGAAGAGCAATACCAATCCGAATGGCCTGTGGGTCGAGTCGAGTTCCCAGAGAGGAATTGGGAACAGCTGAAAGGAAATCTGCATTCAGATTTCCTTTTAGCCGTCACCGCTAGGAGACGAGCTTTGTCCTTTTCTGAAGCGTTGGTGAGCATTGTGTTGGCGATTTTTTCCATGATCGGTTTGCCCCAGTGGGGCTGTTTGTTCTCTTTGGGAGGAGCTGGTCTACTGGAGAAATCTGCAAGGATGTTCCACCGCACGGTTGCTTCAATGAACCTGGGGTCTTGATCTCCTTGACTACTCCACTGGAATTCAAACACGAGGACAGAAATCCAGGTGAGGGTAACTGCTTTCCCTTGCGCACTCTTATACTCCCCCGGGGAGGTTCCTGATCCCATTGCTGATATTCCAGCCACGATTCAGGCCTTAAAGATTGTTTCACGATGAGTTTTTTTACTGTTGGGTTGGCAGATCACACATTTTTCACCTTTTAAAGGCTATTTAAAGAAAGTTTGACTACGCCCAGTATTCGGGAAAGCCCCCTTCCTCATAAACTGCCGCATCACTGCTTTAGAAAACCCCGAACCCCAGTTGGTGTGGCTGGTAAACTGCCGGCTTCTACACAAAGTTTCTTACTCTGTTTGCAACGAGATGGCGAGGAGTGTTACCGACAGCAGGGGGGTCTTCCCCTCATCCTTTTCTTTAAATCGATAATGGGGCTTCGAAAAGAAAGTTCAATTTTTTGGGAATCCCCCCAGCGGGCTAAACAGGGTCATTCTCGGCAGTTGCAGCTTTTATTATTGATTAAATACACTTGTTCGTGGTTACAGTAGGGTATATATAATACCGTATATATATGGGTGAGATTTTATCAAAAAATTTTTTGTGAAAATAAAAAAAAATTTTTGGGAGTGAGTTAAAAATTTAAAAAAGCCTAGGAACAAATGGATTGCATTTAAAAATAGGAGGGAGATTTATTAAATGGAGAGTTAGAGGTATTGGGGAAGAGGGGGGAATATTTTTGAGGAATTGTTAAATGTTGATAAAAGATGGGGAAGCTGAGTTTTCGTGAAAGGAAAAGGGGGAAAAACATCTTGTAGGGTGAGGAAAGCCAGTTGTGATTTGGGGGGGGAATTTTCGTGGGGCATGGGTAAATAAAGGGGGTAAGGCACCCGGGATTGATGGGATAAAAGAAGAAATTTTAAAAAAGCGGGTGGGATATTTTTTGGAGGGGTTGGGTGAAATTATTTTAATGTATGGAAGAGGGTAAGGTCCCTAGGGATTGGCAGAGAGCATGCATAGTTCCTTTGTAAAAAGGAAAAGGGGATAAAAGAGAGTGCAAAAATTATAGGGGGATAAGTCTGCTGAGTATACCTGGTAAAGTGTATGGTAGAGTTATTATTGAAAGAATTAAGAGTAAGACGGAGAATAGGATAGCAGATGAACAAGGAGGCTTTAGGAAAGGTAGGGGGTGTGTGGACCAGGTGTTACAGTGAAACATACAAGTGAACAGTATTTAGATAAGGCTAAAGAGGTCTTTGTGCATTTATGGATTTGGAAAAGGCGTATGACAGGGTGGATAGGGGGCAATGTGGCAGATGTTGCAAGTGTATGGTGTAGGAGGTAGGTTACTGAAAGCAGTGAAGAGTTTTACGGGGATAGTGAGGTCAAGTTAGAGTATGTGGGAAAAGAGGGAAATTATTTCCCATTAAAAGTAGGCCTTAGACAGGATGTGTGATGTCCCCGTGGTTGTTTAATATATTTATAGATGGGTTGTAAGAGAAGTAAATGCGAGGGTCTTGGCAAGAGGCGGGGAGATAAAAGATAAAGAATCACACACAAAGTGGGAGTTGTCACAGCTGCTCTTTGCTGATGACACTGTGCTCTTGGGAGATTCTAAAGAGAAGTTGCAGAGTTTGGGTGGATGAAATTTGGTAGGGTGTGCAAAAGAAAAAAATTTAAAGGTGAATACAGGAAAGAGTAAGGTTATGAGGATAACAAAAAGTTTAGGTGATGAAAGATTGAATATCAGATTGGAGGGAGAGAGTAGGGAGGAGGTGAATGTATTCAGATATTTGGGAGTGGACGTGTCAGCGGATGGGTCTATAAAAGATGAGGTGAATCATAGAATTGATGAGGGGAAAAGAGTGAGTGGTGCACTTAGGAGTCTGTGGAGACAAAGAACTTTGTCCTTGGAGGCAAAGAGAGGGAATGTATGAGAGTAAAAGTTTTACCAACGCTCTTATATGGTGTGAAGCATGGTGATGAATGTTGCAGCGAGGAGAAGGCTGGAGGCAGTGGAGATGTCATGTCTGAGGGCAATGTGTGGTGTGAATTAATGCAGAGAATTCGTAGTTTGGAAGTTTGGAGGAGGTGCGGGATTACCAAAACTGTTGTCCAGAGGGTGAAGAAGGGTTGTTGAGGTGGTTTGACATGTAGAGAGAATGGAGCGAAACAGAATGACTTCAAGAGTGTATTTAGTCTGTAGTGGAAGGAAGGCGGGGTAGGGGTCGGCTAGGAAAGGTTGGAGAGAGGGGGGGAAAGGAGGTTTTGTGTGCGAGGGGCTTGGACTTCCAGCAGGCATGCATGAGCGTGTTTGATAGGAGTGAATGGAGACAAATGGTTTTTAATACTTGACGTGCTGTTGGAGTGTGAGCAAAGTAACATTTATGAAGGGGTTCAGGGAAACCGGCAGGCCGGACTTGAGTCCTGGAGATGGGAAGTACAGTGCCTGCACTCTGAAGGAGGGGTGTTAATGTTGCAGTTTAAAAACTGTAGTGTAAAGCACCCTTCTGGCAAGACAGTGATGGAGTGAATGATGGTGAAAGTTTTTCTTTTTCGGGCCACCCTGCCTTGGTGGGAATCGGCCAGTGTGATAATAAAAAAAATAAAAAAATATACAAAACAAGCCACATTGGGATGAAAATTTTTAGATTTATATCTTTCGCATTCTCATGCGTTGTCATGAGCTATGTAATGTTGCAACACAGCAACAGATTGGAGGGGAAATTCTGCGAGGCAAGGTAAGTGTCACTGGCGACCCATGTCACAGAATGAGGACCGTCACCGACCCCAAAACCTACCTCCTCCGTCCCTTCACACCCTTTGTGGGTAAAGGGAGGTAGGAAAACAAGTTACAGAAGATTAAGGAAATGTAGGAGTCAGTCCAAAACTGCATCTAATAGATATCAGCTGATCTATTGCCATGTGGAATCATTGTAGATAAGTGTTTAATACACCCCCAGTATTATTATATGAATCAGATTAACTAGCTGTCAACCTGTAACAAAAGCAGGGCGCCTCCTACTGGCTCTAAGACTGAACGAACAGTGCTCCTACTTTCTCTAAGATTGTACGAACAGGACTCCTCCTATTCGCTCTAAAAGTTGGCCGAAATTTTGACCACCAGCCTAAACAAAGAGGACGCCTCCTAATCTCTGTAAGACTGAACGAACAGGGGGCTTCCTACTCTTTCTAAAGCTGAACAAACAGGACGCTTCCTACGCTCTGTAAGACTGAACGAGCAAGGCTCCTCCTACTCTTTCTAAGGTGGAACGAGCAGGGTTCCTGCGGCGCTCTGCTCGCCTCCTCGCTCTAAGATGGAACGAGCAGAGTGCCGCCTCTTCGCTCTAAGATGGAACGAGTAGGGCGCCGCCTCGCTCTAAGATGGAACGAGCAGAGCGCCACCGCCTCGCTCTATGATGGAACGAGCAGAGCGCCGCCGCCTCGCTCTAAGATGGAACGAGCAGAGCGCCGCCGCCTCGCTCTAAGATGGAACGAGCAGAGCGCCGCCTCTCTCTAAGATGGAACGAGCAGAGCGCCGCCTCCTCGCTCTAAGATGGAACGAGCAGAGCGCCGCCTCACTCTAAGATGGAACGAGCAGAGCGCCGCCTCGCTCTAAGATGGAACGAGCAGAGCGCCGCCTCGCTCTAAGATGGAACGAGCAGAGCGCCGCCTCGCTCTAAGATGGAACGAGCAGAGCGCCGCCTTGCTCTAAGATGGAACGAGCAGAGCGCCGCCTCACTCTAAGATGGAACGAGCAGAGCGCCGCCTCCTCGCTCTAAGATGGAACGAGCAGAGCGCCGCCTCGCTCTAAGATTGAACGAGCAGAGCGCCGCCTCGCTCTAAGATGGAACGAGCAGAGCGCCGCCTCTCTCTAAGATGGAACGAGCAGAGCGCCGCCTCCTCGCTCTAAGATGGAACGAGCAGAGCGCCGCCTCACTCTAAGATGGAACGAGCAGAGCGCCGCCTCGCTCTAAGATGGAACGAGCAGAGCGCCGCCTCGCTCTAAGATGGAACGAGCAGAGCGCCGCCTCGCTCTAAGATGGAACGAGCAGAGCGCCGCCTCGCTCTAAGATGGAACGAGCAGAGCGCCGCCTCGCTCTAAGATGGAACGAGCAGAGCGCCGCCTCCTCGCTCTAAGATGGAACGAGCAGAGCGCCGCCTCGCTCTAAGATTGAACGAGCAGAGCGCCGCCTCGCTCTAAGATGGAACGAGCAGAGCGCCGCCTCTCTCTAAGATGGAACAAGCAGAGCGCCGCCTCCTCGCTCTAAGATGGAACGAGCAGAGCGCCGCCTCACTCTAAGATGGAACGAGCAGAGCGCCGCCTCGCTCTAAGATGGAACGAGCGGAGCGCCGCCTTGCTCTAAGATGGAACGAGCAGAGCGCCGCCTCGCTCTAAGATGGAACGAGCAGAGCGCCGCCTCGCTCTAAGATGGAACGAGCAGAGCGCCGCCTCGCTCTAAGATGGAACGAGCAGAGCGCCGCCTCGCTCTAAGATGGAACGAGCAGAGCGCCGCCTCGCTCTAAGATGGAACGAGCAGAGCGCCGCCTCGCTCTAAGATGGAACGAGCAGAGCGCCACCTCGCTCTAAGATGGAACAAGCAGAGCGCCGCCTCGCTCTAAGATGGAACGAGCAGAGCGCCGCCTCGCTCTAAGATGGAACGAACAGAGCGCCGCCTCGCTCTAAGATGGAACAAGCAGAGCGCCGCCTCCTCGCTCTAAGATGGAACGAGCAGAGCGCCGCCTCGCTCTAAGATGGAACGAACACACTTCAAACCAACACAAAAGCTTCGGTACAGCTATTCTCTGCTACAATTCCATTCCTCAGTTTATTGTAAATCATTCTTTCCGCAGATTTCTCAACGCTCCTCCAAACTTTCATTTCTTTGTCTGATCTGAAATTTACCCCATTTTCCGTACAGCTATTTTTTCATGCAGTTATTCTCAAGACTGCCACGAATTACTTTTATACCATGCCTTCATCTTTAAACCATACCCCCGGCCGGGATTGAACCCGCGGTCATAGAGTCTCAAAACTCCAGCCCGTCGCGTTAGCCACTAGACCAGCTAGCCACAATAAGATCCATCCAACTAGGTATATTTCTACACCATAGGAAGGTTAGCACAGGCACCTCTGTGGTCATGTTGACGGCAGTGAAGGGACTTGAGCTAGAGTTCGTCACGGCCACGCTAGCTGGAGATTCGTCTGTAAAAACTTGCATTTGTGGTCACAGTGGTGCCTGTGCTAACCTTCCTATGGTGTAGAAATATACCTAGTTGGATGAATCTTATTGTGGCTAGCTGGTCTAGTGGCTAACGCGACGGGCTGGAGTTTTGAGACTCTATGACCGCGGGTTCAATCCCGGCCGGGGGTATGGTTTATTTGCAATCGTGTCATTACGATTCCTTCATCTTTATTTGCGTACCATTCTAAGCCTCGGCCTGGTCTCAGACCGGGCCGGAGGGGCGTTGACCCCCGAAACCCTCTCCAGGTAAACTCTCCAGGTAAGCAACCCGTACAGCTTTTGCTCAGAATCTCCCATAAAACTCTCATCTGCTGACAAGAAATTACCATCTATAACAACTGTTGTGTATCGCATTCGAAATATTTTAAAACCACACTTCTCGCTGGCACTCTATTATTCACTTAAAATTCATTTTTAAGTACTCTCAGCAACCGGGAATCTATTCTGTACTGTTCTAGCTGTTTGTTTATGATCTACCTTCAACTCATTCTTTGAGTAGCTAATGGCTTAAGTACTTGCAACTCATCCTGTGAGTGGCTAGTGTGTTGTATACTGACAACTCATCTGTGAGTGGCTAGTGTATTGTTACACTGGCAACTCATCCTGTGAGTGGCTAGTGTGTTGTACACTGCAACTCATCCTGTAGGTGGCTAGTGTTTGACACTGGCAACTCATCCTGTGAGTGGTTAGTGTGTTGCACACTGGCAACTCATCCTGTGAGTGGTTAGTGTGTTGCACACTGGCAACTCATCCTGTGAGTGGTTAGTGTGTTGTACACTGGCAACTCATCCTGTGAGTGGTTAGTGTGTTGTACACTGGCAACTCATCCTGTGAGTGGCTAGTGTGTTGCACACTGGCAACTCATCCTGTGACTGGCTAGTGTATTGTACACTGGCTACTCATCCTGTGAGTGGTTAGTGTGTTGTACACTGGCTACTCATCCTGTGAGTGGCTAGTGTATTGTACACTGGCAACTCATCCTGTGGGTGGCTAGTGAATTGTACACTGGCAACTCATCCTTCAGTGGCTAGGGTATTGTACACGGGCAACTCATCCTGTGAGTGGCTAGTGTGTTGTACACTGGCAACTCATCCTGTGAGTGACTAGTGTATTGTATACTCACAACTCATCTTATGAGCTGGTGGTGGTTTATTTTTCATCCCTAGCTCATCATTGAACATATGGTTTATTGTGCTCCTTAATCATTCTGTGAGAGGCAAATTAATTGTGTACCAACAAATCATCCTGTGAGTGACCTGGCTTTCGTTTACCTACAACTCATTCTCATAGGGATTAATTTATTCTGCACTTCAACCCGTCCTTTCAGTGGCAGGTTAATTATACATTCGTAACTCATCCTCTCAGCGTCTAGTTAATTGTTAACCCGTAGCTAATCCTGTTAGCAGCATGCGTAATGTGTACCCTCATATAACCCTATAAGCGGCTAGTTTATTGAGATAGGGTAAGATAAGATTTTCTCGGATTTTTGAACCTGGAGGGTTAGCCACCCAGCCTAACTCAAGAAAGTCAGTGCGTCATCGAAGACTGCCCATCTTATTTCCATTGTGGTCCTTCAGTCTTGTCTCCCAGGATACCACCCACAAGTCAACTAACACCCAGGTACCTACTTACTGCTAGGTAAACAGGGACAACAGGTGTGAGGAAACACGCTTAGCTTTTCCATCCATGTTGGGGATTGAACCACGAACACTCAGTGTTTGAGGTGACTGCGTTCCTAACTAAGCCACGGAACCCTCGGTTCATCCTGAGAGAGGTGTAGCACAAATGGGATTACACAAGTCACAGTGGGTTGTCAGAACACCCTTGCTACATAATATATTTAAGATATTACGAAATAATTAAATTTGATGTATTACAACCTCATCAAATGTCTGTTAATCTGCGTTACACAATAAGGGTATTGTACCTCAAAATTCTAATGAATAATACTATGAATTATTTAGCTAAAAATCTAATAATTTATTAATTTTCGTATTTCGCTGCTTATTAGACGCATTTTTTCCATATGGAATGTCTCCAAAAACCAGCCTGCGCCCTGTAAACTGAAGGTCAGTGACGGGAGGTACAAGTTTGGGGTGTGGGGTGTGTTGCAGCTCTCCCAGTTACGTCCAATGACGAGGCATTGAAACCAAAAACGAGTCTCACAAGCCGCGTCTTATAAGCCACGTCTTATAAGCCGCTACATACGGTAAATTGAAGCAAAGTTCGGAAACTTTCAAGATTTCAGTATCTTATTATTTATAATAAAATACCTTGGCATCTCCACTACGGTTTAGATATGCCAGTAAATGATTTGTCTAAATTATTGCGTTCTAGTGGGATGTGCTGCCTCTGTCCACACACTTTGCGCTTAATTTTATGGACATCTCTGCAGCTGTTGCAGTCTGGCGTAACAGATAAGCACCTTAAGAGACAGATGAATTAAAGATCGTTTTATTACGACAAATCACCTAAATGAGGCATTATCAAGTGATAATACTAAGCCTCACGTAGGTAAAATGTCGTGATTTTTGACCTGCTCTTCACAATCTCCATACAAAGCGAAATCCTAAATAGCAAAAAAGGCACAATACCGTGACTGGAACAATGCACAACCCGCACATAGAACAGAGGAGCTTACGACGTCGTTTTTGTCCGACGTGGAGCATTTATAAATGGTCCAAGTCGGACCGAAACGTCGTTGTAAGCTCCTCTCTTCTATGTGTTGGTTATTTGTGTACGAAATCCTTAAGATACTTGCATCCTAGCCTTAGTCTAACAGTAAACGCACAACCTACTGATCTTGTTACTTGGCGTAATCATGTACGACTTTCAACTATTTACTCTCTTTACTTTTCAAGATAGTTTGCAAAATTTATTCGTAAATATTTATATGATTTTGTTTTGCAAATAAAACTGTACTCTTTATTCTCTTGGATTATTGCTCCTTTTGCCAAGCAGTTTTTCAGTTAATCCAAAACATGTGATAGGATCAACAACTTATTGTAGAATTCGACAATATGTTAGGTATAAAGCACACAAAGCAACGATTGATATTTTAAAGTTTCGCTCTTCGGAGCGGTTTGATAAGCTCCTGGAGAGCGAAAGTTGCCACAATAAAATGCCAAAATTAATTGCATTGTGAGTCCTTTTTACTAACGTTATACTACAGCCAGAATAAAACACAGTGGACCCCGCATAACGTTACCTCGAAGCGACCAATATGAAGTTGTATTTATGTAAGTTGCGTTTGGACGTTGTATGTTTGGGGGTCTGAAAGTGACCTAATCTACTTCACAATATTCCTTAGGACAAATTCGGTCAGTTACTGGCACTGAACTACTCAGGATGAAAAAATATCTTACGGGGTCCACAAAAATATGTATATGCGTATATATGTTGTGTTTCAGATACAGTCGTGTTACCTTCAGTTTACAGGCGATTTCGTGTAAGTAACAAGTACAGGAGCTCAGAACCAATTAAACTGTCTGTTGCTGTAACTTCTGCAAACCTGAGTGCAAATAAGAATGTCAGACAGTTGAATTTAGTGAGCAGAATTCTCATTCTAAGACTACTCCCTATTGTATTTCCCTAAGACTGCTTTACGACACCAGCACTTTCCGCCCTCCCACTGCCAGAGTTATGATAGCCATTAGTGTAAATGGTGCGAGTTAAATAATTTTTAGTCTGCAGGTTATTTAGATATTCGAGGGCAATGAATTTAGCTTTTCTTTTGGGAATAAAATCTTGGGATGGCAGCTGTGCATGATGATATCAAAAATATGAAGTGGGAAATGGTATTTTTCAATCATAAATTCTTTATGCTATCAATATGTTTTAATATACTGATACAAGCATAAATACACATTATTGTATTGATACAAGCATAAATGCATTTTAATGTATTGATACAAGCATAAATGCATTTTATTGTATTGATCCTGTCTTTGTTACACACGTAAACTATGCATTATTGCTATCAATAGTTAGAAATATTATTCTCTGATCCCTGTTATAAGCCTCTTTCGCTTTCACAAGGAACGGGTTTCATTTATTTATCCAAGTTCTTCTATTCAATTGCTTTCATATCTATTCGTTTCTCAGATGAGACACTTGTGATACATCTGTATATCTATTGCTGTGGAGATTTCTCATCTGCCAGTGACTTTAACTGTCCAGTACAGGGACTACGGAGGAAGACGTACGGAGGGAGTTTGAGGTAATCAGTCCCTCAAGGGAGGTTCCTTGACCTTAGAGAGGTTCTCTTGATCTAGGGAACTGGATCTGTGCTCCAGTTCCCTGCATTAAGCCTGAATACCTTCCGCATTCCCTCCTTCCACAGGCGCTATATAATCCAACGGGTTTAGCTCTTCCTCCTTGATTTTAATAATCAACTAGCAGTATGTAGGCACCTGGGTGTTAACCGGCTGGTGTGGGAGGCATCCTGGGGGTGCCAAATAGTATTGGGCTTTGAAATGAGAAGAGGATGGATAACAGTTCTTTGCCTGTAAATCTGATTTGTGTAAAAAAAATGATTTTGTAAGAAAAAAATATATGCATTCATAATATGCTTGAAGGGGAGGGGCCTTGATGCTGGTGAGGGGATCTTGATTAACAAAAAAAGTCACAATACCGTGACTGGAACGATACACAAATAACCCGCACATAGAAGAGAGGAGCTTACGACGACGTGTGACTTTGTAAATGGTCCAAGTCGGACCGAAACGTCGTCGTAAGCTCTTCTCTTCTATGTGCGGGTTATTTGTGGATCTTGATTAAAGAACCTACACTTATTCACCACTTTTTTTTCGCATTTTTCTTTCGCCGGTATTCTCCCGGTCCGGACAAATTTGATCCTTAGAGAATTATCTCTTTCTCCAGGTTATAAAAAATTTAAACCACAGAAAAATGTAATTTAAAACACTAGAAAAAATTAAATTATATTGGCTATGTAGTAACTCCATCTTCATTATCCTCTTTTGCCTCTCACTCTCCTTCCATTATCTTCGTTCTCATGAAACTGCGTAAAATATTACAAACTTGAGAGCCAACTAAATTATAAAGTCCCTAATAAGATATCTCTTTTGACCAAAATTCTGACATATAACAGGAACTGGTTTCTCCTCGTTCTTTTTGTAACTCGTATAAAAACGTCGAGTCAGAATTGTTTATGGAACTCATGAATGATTTGCCAAAATTCTTGCAATTTTGAATTCAGAGACGAGAGTATTTTGTTTTCAAAATAATAATTTGCCCCTGACGTTTCACGCTACTTTCAAAAAAAAGATTTTTTGACTCTAAAAAAAGTTTTGACTCTAAAGCAAGTGTAACTTAATATTTTTTCAAAGAAAAAAATGCATCAATTCTTCAACAAGTCTCGACTCTGACTGATGGTTAGGTCAGGTCGGGTCAGGTCAGGCTAGGCAAGGCTAGGTTAGGGTAGGCTAGATTAGGCTAGGAAAGGTTCGTCAGGAAACAAGACAAGTGTTTCCTGACGCGGCTCTTACTCAGATGATAACCCGCCATTGGAGCTTTGGGTCATCTGACCGAGGCTTCCACTGGCTTACCTGGCCACCTCTTTAAAAACTGTAATCATAGTTATAACCATTTTTTGTACTGGTTGACTGGGGGAGGATCCAACTCAGCCCACACAGACATGACTCTCAGCAGTACAAGTACTGGACGTGACCCAAACAACTTGAATCACATCATTTCGTCATTAACCCGTTGCAATGCCCTAGATTTATTTAAGTAGTATAAGCTTGATAAGTTGAATACAATTAATTTTTATTGTAAAAGTTAAACTACAGCTGCAATTACTAAAAGTAAACCATACCAGGTGTATATAATCATGTATCTCTCCCTCCTGCGTTCCAGGGAGTACAGGTTCAGGAACTTCAAGCGCTCCCAGTAATTGAGGTGTTTTATCTCTGTTATGCGCGCCGTGAAGTTCTCTGTACATTTTCTAGGTCAGCAATTTCACCTGCCTTGAAAGGTGCTGTTAGTGTGCAGCAATATTCCAGCCTAGATAGAACAAGTGACCTGAAGAGTGTCATCATGGGCTTGGCCTCCCTAGTTTTGAAGGTTCTCATTATCCATTCTGTCATTTTTCTAGCAGATGCGATTGATACAATGTTATGGTCCTTGAAGGTGAGATCCTCCGACATGATCACTCCCAGGTCTTTGACGTTGGTGTTTCGCTCTATTTTGTGGCCAGAATTTGTTTTTGTACTCTGATGAAGATTAATTTCCTCGTGTTTACCATATCTGAGTAATTGAAATTTCTCATCGTTGAACTTCATATTGTTTTCTGCAGCCCACTGAAAGATTTGGTGATGTCCGCCTGGAGCCTTGCAGTGTCTGCAATGGAAGACACTGTCATGCAGATTCGGGTGTCATCTGCAAAGGAAGACACGGTGCTGTGGCTGACATCCTTGTCTATGTCAGATATTGAGGATGAGAACAAGATGGAGCGAGTACTGTGCCTTGTGGAACACAGCTTTTCACCGTAGCTGCCTCGGACTTTACTCTGTTGACTACTACTCTCTGTGTTCTGTTAGTGAGGAAATTATAGATCCATCGACCGACTTTTCCTGTTATTCCTTTAGCACGCATTTTGTGCGTTATTACGCCATGGTCACACTTGTCGAAGGCTTTTGCAAAGTCTGTATATATTACATCCGCATTCTTTTTGTCTTCTAGTGCATCTAGGACCTTGTCGTAGTGATCCAATAGTTGAGACAGACAGGAGCGACCTGTTCTAAACCCATGTTGCCCTGGGTTGTGTAACTGATGGTTTCAAGATGGGTGGTGATCTTGCTTCTTAGGACCCTTTCAAAGATTTTTATGATATGGATGTTAGTGCTATTGGTCTGTAGTTCTTTGCTGTTGCTTTACTGCCCCTTTGTGGAGTGGGGCTATGTCTGTTGTTTTTAGTAACTGTGGGACGACCCCGTGTCCATGCTCCCTCTCCATAGGATGGTAAAGGCTCGTGATAGGGGCTTCTTGCAGTTCTTGAGAACACGGAGTTCCATGAGTCTGGCCCTGGGGCAGAGTGCATGGCATGTCATTTATCGCCTGTTCGAAGTCATTTGGCGTCAGGATAACATCGGATAGGCATGTGTTAACCAATTCTGTGGCTCTCTCATAAAAAATTCATTTTGATCTTCGACTCTCAGTCTGGTTAGCGGCTTGCTAAATTATGAGTCATATTGGGACTTGAGTAGCTCACTCATTTCCTTGCTGTCATCTGTGTAGGACCCATCTTGTTTAAGTAGGGGCCCAATACTGGACGTTGTTCTCGACTTTGATTTGGCATAGGAGAGAAATACTTTGGGTTTCTTTCGATTTCATTTATGGCTTTTAGTTCTTCCCGCGATTCCTGACTCCTATAAGATTCCTTTAGCTTAAGTTCGATGCTTGCTATTTCTCTGACCAGTGTCTCCCTACGCATTTCAGATATATTGACCTCTTTTAGCCGCTCTGTTATTCTTTTCCGTCGCCTGTAAAGGGAGCGCCTGTCTCTTTCTATTTACATCTACTCCTCCTTTTTCTTAGAGGAATAAGCTTGTGCATACATCGAGTGCCACCGAGTTAATCTGTTCTAGGCATAGTTGGGGTCTGTGTTGCTTAGTATATCTTCCAGCTTATATCGGTTAGGACTTGGTTTACTTGGTCCCACTTTATGTTTTTGTTATTGAAGTTGAATTTGGTGAATGCTCCTCGTGGACTAATCTCTTATGTCGGTCTGGGGCTCCGCGCATACATGTCTGAACCTCAATTATGTTGTGATCTGAGTATATTGTTTTTGATATGGTGACATTTCTTATCAGATCATGATTGTTAGTGAAGATGAGGTCTAGTGTATTCTCCAGTCTAGTAGGCTCTATTATTTGCTGGTTTAAATTGAATTTTGTGCAGAGATTTAAAAGCTCGTGTGAGTGTGAGTTTTCATCAGAGCTGCCTCCTGGTGTTATTACTGCAACAATATTATTTGCTATATTTCCTCCATTTTAGGGTGCCTTAAGTTGAAATCCCCCAGGAGCAAGATGTTGGGTGCAGGAGCTCGAAGATTTTCCAGACAGTGGTCAATTTTTAACAGCTGTTCCTGGAATTGCTGGGATGTTGCATCCGGAGGCTTGTAGACTACCACATGACTAGGTTTTGGTTCTCGACTTTACTGCTAAAACTTCACTACATCATTTGAGGCATTTAGCAGGTCTGTGCAAACAAGTGACTCTGCAGTGTACAGGCCAACCACCCCCCTTTTGCCTGTTCACTCTGTCACATCTGTATAGGTTGTAACCTGGGATCCATATTTCGTTGTCCAAAGTGATCCTTTATGTGGGTCTCAGTGAAAGCCGCGAACATTGCCTTTGCCTCTGCAAGCAGTCCACGGATGAAAGGTATTTTGTTGTTTGTTGCTGGCTTTAGACCTGTATATTTGCAAAGAAGAATGTTATCGGACTGGTGGTATTGTTGGTACTGGGGGGGGGGATTTTTTCCGGCATTAGTATCTGTATCTGTTGGTTTGGAGTGGAGGCCATCGACTGTGGTTCCACTCCAGGGATGACTGGATTTGGTGTACGATTTCTGCCATTTCCTGCCAGTTTTTTTCCTTCCTGGCACTAAAAAACCTCTCCCTCTTGAGTGGCTGTGGCTACCAGGTTTTCCATGGCCTGGATGTTTTGTATCTTTTTGTCCCCTTTAGATGGTGTGCCTGGCAATTTAAGTTATAGCACAGTCTTTCCTGTACTGAAGAGGTACACGAAAGCAAAAGACTTGGCAAGACGATGCAACATCCCCCCATTGAAAAGCAGGGGTGTCACTAGCACGTTAAGAGACCATACAATAAGTGTCAGGGGCCCGAGACTGTTCAACTGCTTCCCAGCATACATAAGGGGGATTACCAACAGACCCCTGGCAGTCTTCAAGCTGGCACTGGACAAGCACCTAAAGTCGGTTCCTGACCAGCCGGGCTGTGGCTCGTACGTTGGTTTGCGTGCAGCCAGCAGTAACAGCCTGGTTGATCAGGCTCTGATCCACCAGGAGGCCTGGTCACAGACCGGGCCGCGGGGGCGTTGACCCCCGGAACTCTCTCCAGGTATCCAGGTATCCAGGTACCACGGGTAGGGATAGAACCCGCGATCAGAGAGTCTCAAAATTCCAGACCGTCGCGTTAGAGACTCTCTGATCACGGGTTCTATTCCCGCCCGTGCTATGGTTTGTTTAAATGTATTACACATTTACCTTCAGTTACAATTACACCAATCCGGTTTACACAGTTTTTTCTGTTCATCACGAAGACTGCTTAACTCAAGTATAATGTTAGAATCTGAAGTAAAATTTGTCTCATATTTAGCCTGTGACGATGCGACTTGCCAGTCTATCCTTCTCCCTGGGATATTGATTGTGTTCTCCACAAGTGCGCATCTCGACTAATGCTCACTCTCGTTGTTGACTCCAGCCTGGTCATGGCCTCGCCTGGCCGCTGTCAACATCCAAATCGTTGAAATATTGAGACTAAAGAAGGCAACTGAAGCACCACACTTCCCTTCTACAGATCAACTCAAGAACCTCTTGACTTTCTGCATTTTCGCATATTAAGAACCGACTGTTCCCAAAATTAGACAACACCTGGCCTAATTAAGACACAATAGTTGTCTAATTTAATAAATTAAAGGTATAATCCTGAAAATTATCTAAAAGATCTATGGTTTGTTATACAAAAACGTAATTAACAACATCTTAACGCGTTCTGTCCTACATTCTTCCAATTGTTTGGCACTTTCATTACTGCCTTATTAGTAAGACATGTCTCGGTACCGTTTGCTAAGGTTATAATCCGCTCTAGAACTCTACAAGTAAAACTTGTGCCAATTTAGACCTTGATCATTCGGAACTTTTCCCAGCATAGTCTTCTCTGGCGAGTAGTGCTAGGAGCGGATTGTGTTCTCTCCAGCAATGTGCGCATCTTCGACTATCATAGCTCCGTTATGTATGACTTCTTCATACTGGTCTCCTCGCATCTGGACCGCGTCAACATCAGCACGCGTAATGCATGAAGCTAACAGTCGAAGGTCATCTGCGACACACATCACTCTCCGCTCATACTGCACAGCACACATGCAGTCAAGCTGTTGTGACTTTTACTTGCATTAATTACTCACATATATACGCGTCTTGTTTCCCACAGACTAATGTTACTTGGAAACATCACCCAGATGGACGCTCTTATAGCTCAGCGTCAGGACATTGGTTTTGATTACGCTCAATGTAATTCAAGACAAGTCTAATTCTCCTGTGAATATGAGGAGTTTATGATTGCTTTGTATACTTTGTTCGTCGATTCCTTAGTCTGGCCGTGAGAGAATACGGTAGATGTGACAATATTGTGTGTGCTGCTGTCGAGTGTGTCGAACGTGTTGTGTCCCGTTTTCTTCCTGTGTGTGTGCATGTGCGTGTGTGTCGACTTCATGTTTAGGTTGCAGGGTCGTTATCTCTGGTCCCGTCTTAGGCTGTCGTCTCGTTGATAAGACACGTGGGTGTTCAGCATTTGGTCTTGTGGGTCGATCGTTTTTGCCTCGCGTAGGCTTCTGAGTCGGTACTAGTGCTCACGTTTTGCTGCGTGCAGCGTGTTACATCGTCTTAATAACTTATGTTATCGTTATAGTCCACTATCATCACAGACGTCACACTTGTGATCACATCTGAGTATACTGCGTCAAGCATCACTTACTCATCGACACTTCATTCAACCGCGTCTACTGGTCCCATCTCTGCATCACACTGGTCACTACTTGTCAACTGCATATTTAATGTCATTAGTCACTGTCTCCCTACCCTCTTCCTCTACGTTGCGATATCTTAAACACTTATTCTAGAATATTCCTTATCTGGAACTTAGTTCTTTCCACTAAATTTGCACTTATTCTTGTACCTGCTTGACGGTGAGAGATATCAAACGATGTGCTCTCCATATTCTGACGTCAACTGTCAGAGTCTTGAGCATTCCTTCACGATGTATTCCAGAAATCCTTTCTCTGGTGTTTGGGTGCGTCCTTGTGAAGATTAGTGTGTTGTGCTGCTGTGTGAGATGTTGCCGGTTATACTCACCGTCTTTTCTGAGCGATGGTGTGCAGTACTCTTGGCCACCTCCTTACTAGTCCTCCTGACTCCAAGAGAATTGGACACATCACCATTGGTTAGCAGTAGTGATTCGTTGAATGCCTCAGTATCACTCACAGTGATCGTAATAGTTCTCTTCTGGCCATGAGTTATACGTTCGTCTGGAAAATGTATGGGTATCTACTAGCTACAAGAAGTATCGTAATTCAAGACAAGTGTCCGATTCACCGTAAAGTAGAAGAATCTTTCTTCACACCAATTGCTAATAGTCAAATCAGCTTCAGTGTCGTAGGAAGTAGATTTTCGGACATACACTACTACAAGGAGGTTACCTGATACAAGGTTCGAGACAGGTGCAGAGCTAGCGACAGTACAGTCAGGTTCAGGCCCAACCAGCAGGTTGTCGAATCGACACCAATACTTCAGCACTACTATACCCATCCAACACCAAATCACAGCACGACACAGTAATACATCACAGTTACACACAACGGGGCACACACACACTAACACACACACCACACATCACACACAACACACTTATACACACACACACACCACAACACACACACACACACACACAACACACACACACACAACACACACACTACACACACACAACACACACACACACACAACACACTAACCCAAAAAAAAATGGTGGCGATCAGAGGGGAAGTCGAAAGGGATCAGTGTGTGGGTGTCATGTGTGTGTTTTTGTGTTTGTGTGTGTTTGTGGTGTTTTTGTTTGTGTGTGTGTGTGTGTGTACTCGTCCGTCTGTACTATCTGTGGTTGTAAGGGTCAAGACATAGCTCCTGGCCCTGCCTCTTAACTGATTCCTACTAGGTCCTCACCCTCCCTGCTCCATGAGCTTTATCAAACCTCATTTTAAAACTATGTATGGTTCCTGCCTCCACTATGTCACTTTCTAGGCTGTTTGTCTTCCTGTCAACTCTATAACTGAAGACATACTTCCTTCCTTTGTAGAACAATCCCCTTAGCTCTGGGACTAGTCTATTTGCAAACCTTTGCACTTTCTCTAATTTCTTGGCTTTCTCTAATTTCTTGACAAGGCTGTGGATTCCAAACTGGTGCTGCATACTCCAGTATGGGTCTGACATACATGGTATACAGAGTCTTGAACGATTCCTTACTGAGGTATCGGAACGCTATTCTTAGGTTTGCCAGGCGCCCATATGCTGCAGCAGTTATCTGGTTGATGTGCACCTCAGGAGATGTGCTCGGTATTATTTTCACCCTAAGATCTTTTTCCTTGAATGAGGTTTGCAGTCTTTGGCCACTAGACTATATTCTGTCTTTGGTCTTCTTTGCCCTTCTCCGATCTTCATGACTTTGCATTTGGAAAGTTTAAATTCAAGGAGCTAGTTGCTGGACCAGGCTTTTAGCCTGTCTAGGTCTCTTTGATAGTCCTGTTTGATCCTCATTCGATTTAATTCTTCTTTAACTTCACATCTGTAAACAGGGACACTTTTGAGTCTATCCATTCAGTCATGTCATTCACATATACCAAACACAGCAAAGGTCCTAGGACTGACCCCTGTGGAACCCAGCTCGTCACAGGCGCCCACTTTGACACCTCGTCACGTACCATGTCTCGTTGTTGCCTCCCTGTCAGGTATCCTCTGATCCATTGCTGTGCCCTTCCTGTTATGTGTGCTTGATCCTCCAGGTTTTCCACTAATCTCCTGTGGGGAACTGTCTCTAAAGCCTTCTTGCAGTCCATGAAAATGCAATCTGTCCACCCCTCTCTCGTGTCTTACTTACGTTTCTTGTCATAAAACTCCAGTAAGTTTGTGACACAGGATTTTCCTTCTCTGAAACCGTGCTGGTTGTCATTTTTAAGCTTGTTTCTAGGTGCTCCACCACTCTCCTCCTGATAATCTTCTCCATGACTATGCATACTATTCATGTCATGTCATGTGTCCGTTTCTTTTTTTAAAAATTGAGACTACACCTTCCATACGTCAGGTAGTTGCCCAGTTTCAGAGGATGTGTTGAATATTTTGTTAGCGGCACACACAGCATCTCTGCTCTTAGGACCCATGGAGAGATGTCCGGTCCCACAGCCTTTGATGTATCAAGTTTACATATCTTCTTCACCTCCTCCTCGGTTGTGTGTATTTTATCCAGCACTTGTTGGTGTACCTCCCTATTCTGACTTCCTGGAGTCCTTCCTGTCTCCACTGTAAATACTTCTTTAAATCTCATGTTGAGCTCCTCACATACTTCTTGGTCGTTTCTCCTCACATACTTCTTGGTCGTTTCTTCCTTCCTCAGCCTGATTGCCTAGTCTTTGCCTGTTGTTTTCCTCCTGATGTGGCTATACAACAGCTTCAGTTCAGACTTGACTATCGATGCTTTGTCATTTTCACATTGTCTCTGAGCCTCCCTTCTTATCTGTGCATATTCCTCTCTGGCTCCTCGACTAATCCCTCTATTTTCCTGGGTCCTTTGTCTTCTGTACTTTTTTCATTCTCTAGTGCACTTAGGTTTTGCTTCCCTACACTTTTCGATGAACCAAGGACTCGTTCTGGTCTTCCCATAATTTTTGTTGGCCTTGTAAATAAAACTTTCCTCTCCCTCCTTGCGTTTTGTTGTCACGTAGTCCATCATTTCTTTTACTGGTTTTCCTGCCGATTATCTTGCCCACTGAACGTCTTGCAAGAAGTTCCTCATGCCTGTGTAGTCCCCCCTTTTGTAGTTTGGCTTCTCCCGTCCTGTTCCTACTATTCTCTCAACAATGTTTCAGAGCACAGAACCACGTGATTACTAATTACAAGGAGCCTTCCGTACGTGATATCCTTGATGTCCGAACTACTCATGATGAATACTAGGTCCAGTCTTGCTGGTTCATCCTCACCTCTCTGGTAGTGTCCCAAACATGATGCATGGGGTTTCCCAGTGCCATATCCATTATCTTGGCTCTCCATCTTTTGGGACCCCCATGGGGCTCCCGGTTTTCCCAATCTCCTTGTGATTGAAATCAGCCATAACTAGTAACTTGGCTCTACCTATATGAGTTCTTCTGGCCACCTCAGCTAGTGTGTGTATCATTGTTCTGTTCTCTTCGTATTCTTCTCTTGGCCTCTTGCAGTTCTGTGGCGGGTTGTACATCACTGCAATTACCACCTTATGGCTCCTATACTGGATTGTTCCTACTATGTAGTCCCTTTCGCCCATTCCATCCATTCCTTCCATTTCCTCAAATCCCCACTCGTCTTTTAATGAGCAGTGCAACTCCACCTCCCCCTCTCCTCCCTCTATCTTTCCTCAGGATCTGATATCTGGGTGGAAAGATTGCATCTGTTATCCTGGTGAGTCTCGTTTCCGTGAGTGCTATTATGTCTGGGGATGCCTTCTTGTATCCTTCATGCAACTCCTCACATTTATTTCTTATTCTGTCTGCATTTGTATACCAAACCTTCAATTTCTTTTCTAAAACTGGGTCTGGGGGGTACGTTGGGGTTGGGGAAGTGGGAGATCTGACGAGGAACTATGGGTGGGGGGGGGTTTGCTGTGAAGGTGGAGTTTGTAATGAGGTAGGTAGTGGGCATTGGGTATGGCATGTGGGTTTTCGGTTAGAAAGTTTGGTTGCTGTGTGTGTGTGTTGTGTGTGTGTGTGGTGTGTGTGGTGTGTGTGTGTGTGTGTGTGTGTGTGTGTGTGTGTGTGTGTGTGTGTGTGTGTGTGTGTGTGTGTTGCGTGTGTGTGTACTCACCAATATGTGGTTGCAGTGCTCGAGTCTCAACTCTTGACCTCCTGTGTGTGTACTCACCTAGTTGTGATTACAGGGGTTGATTCATAGCTCCTGGCCCCGATGTGTGTGTGAGTTTGTGGCGCATACTTTTCTCAGTTTCGTGTTACAGTGAATGTGCATTTACGCGTTAAATTGACAATGAACAATTAATCAAGTTAATTTTTTGTGCTGCTTCTCCTTTTTATATCACAAACTAAAAAGTCATATTTGAATTTGATCACTGATTAAGGTGTCAAGCCATCACTGATACCAGTATATTCCTTAATATGTATACCTAAATGGTTGACTACTCCCCTTATATGTATACATAATGCCACGGAGAGGTAAACCTTTCCTGTTGTTTATCTAAGTTTTCCTTTGGCCAAGCCATTGTTACTTTGGCCAAGCCATTGTTACTTTGGTCAAGCCATTGTTACTTTGGCCAAGCCATTGTTACTTTGGTCAAGCCATTGTTACTTTGGTCAAGCCATTGTTACTTTGGCCAAGCCATTGTTACTTTGGCCAAGCCATTGTTACTTTGGCCAAGCCATTGTTACTTTGGCCAAGCCATTGTTACTTTGGTCAAGCCATTGTTACTTTGGTCAAGCCATTGTTACTTTGGTCAAGCCATTGTTACTTTTCTAGGTCACGAAGTTACTACTTCTGGCTTCCATATGTTTACCATTGTACCGCAGATGTTACGTTATTGCTATGTAGTTATCGTAACAGTGGCGGGTGAAAAAACCCATACCACGGGTGGGGTTAGAACCCGCGATCAGAGAGTCGTAAAACTCCAAACCGACGCGTTAGCCACTGGACCAGCTGGCTACAATAAGATGCATCCAATAAGGTATTGTTTGCAATCGTGTCTTTACGATTTCGTGAGTCAAGTGGCGTGTGGTTGAACATCACATTGTAGTTCCATTATATTCATTGTATTGTAAGAGTCACTGGCATGTTAATAACATTTTCTGTACTCGATATTAGACTGAATCATGAGAATCCTTTCATAAAATATAAGGAGAGTTATATAGTTACCGAGACGCAGGGGCGATGGCCCTCGGAATAACCTCCAGGTAAACTCTAAGTAGGTAAACCTTGATAACCATTTGATCCTTTGCAAGAATTAACACTGGTCAACACCAGTCATTACATAAAAATATGATTTCACCACTAGAAAATAAATATTGTAACCTCACCACTAGAAAAATAATGTAACTTCACCACTAGATACAATAGCGTGCTGAAAATTTCCAGCCAAGACAGGACTCGCAGCAATGGTTTCAAGTTGGAAAAATTCAGATTCAGGAAGGATATAGGAAAGCACTGGTTTGGTAATAGAGTTGTGGATGAGTGGAACAAACTCCCGAGTACAGTTATTGAGGCTAAAACGTTGTGTAGTTTTAAAAATAGGTTATATAAATACATGAGTAGGTGTGGGTGGGTGTGAGTTGGACATGACTAGCTTGTGCTACTAGGTCTGATGCCGTGCTCCTTCCTTAAGTGGAAGTGACCTGACTAGGTGGGTAATTGGGCTAATCCGGGGGGCAGGAGGACATGGACCTGCTTCGCATGGGTCAGTAGGCCTGCTGCAGTGTTCCTTCTTTCTTATGTTCTTATGTTTACATAAAATATATAATTCATACACACTAAATCTCAGAAATCAAGAAGACGTAAAAATAAAATATCGAATATTTGCTAAATAAAGAAGGCTGAATAAACACTTTACTGGATTACAGCAATGTTTGGCTTGGAGACCAAGTTTCCGCATCAGTAGAAAGTAAATGAGAAACACTGGGAAAAATATTGGCAGATTGAGAGCCACTGGAGCGATGCGTATGACATGAGAATGGAAAATCTGGAACTGTCAACCCGTCAAGTTTGGGAAGTGTCAGGAAAAATAAGGTGTTCACTTGTCGAGGATATGAATCAAACTTTCCTGGAGTTCATTACCTTTGTAAATTGTGAGTTCATTACCTTTGTAAATTGTGAGTTCATTACCTTTGTAAATTGTGAGTTCATTACCTTTGTAAATTGTGAGTTCATTACCTCTGTAACTTGCTCAGCTATCAAAACTTTGGAGTCCAGTCCCTGGACCAATTATGTACCTCTCTAATCTTTTGACTACCGCCCACAGGATGGGTATGGGGTGCATAATAAACATATTAAACTAACTTTCCGTGTCATGAGATTTCCTCTTTAATTTTTGTCAGCAACAGTTTTATTACACCAACTTCGATTTTACTCCCTTTACCACTCTTCAACGCTCTTACTCTCCCTCTGTCCAGAATATCTTGCTGCCAATTTTGTCAAGGCTGGAACCACAGCAATCATAGTACTAGGGGGAGAGAGCACACACTGTAGTACCCACAGTCAGTGGCCAGGCTTCAAACACCTTTTATTGTACAGCAGAAATATAAACACATATGCAGTATAATGTTATCCTTTATTGACTACGTTTCGCCCACACAGTAGGCTTTTTCAAGTCACAAACAGAACTACTTGGGGTGGAAGGAACGCGAGTATTTATAGTCAGGTTCAGAATGCTGAGGTCAGGTGGAGAATGCTGCATCTGATGATGTACCGAGTGGGGTTATAGAGTCTAAAATCTTGGGTAGCTTGGAAAGGAGATTTTAGACTCTATAACCCCACTCGGTACATCATCAGATGCAGCATTCTCCACCTGACCTCAGCACTCTGAACCTGACTATAAATACTCACGTTCCTTCCACCCCAGGTAGTTCTGTTTGTGACTTGAAAAAGCCCACTGTGTGGGCGAAACGTAGTCAATAAAGGATCATATTATACTGCATATGTGTTTATATTTTCATTGTGTCGGTATTTTATACCATTTATTTCCATTGTACAGAAATAAAGGAATGGAACAGACTGCCTGGACATGTCAGAGCCAGTCATAGCATGAACCAGTTCAAGAGGAGAGCCAAAAGGCACCTAATGAACGTGTTGATAAATTAGACACATGTGCAACTCTTGGGTATCTTTATTGAGGAAACGTTTCGCCACACAGTGGCTTCATCAGTCTATACGTATAGACTGATGAAGCCACTGTGTGGCGAAACGTTTCCTCAATAAAGATACCCAAGAGTTGCACATGTGTCTAATTTATCAACATGTCGGTTCTCTGAACCATTCATCTACAAACCTAATGAACGTACAGACAGGGAATATAATAATAAGATATTATCTCCTTCATAGTAAAATATAATATTAAAAGGACCCCAATGGTAATAATTCACTTTGTCTGACATTGGTTATCCCAGATTGTCTACAATATGCTGCTATGTGTGATAATTTATGTAACTGTATTTGTGTATATCTGAATAAACTTACTGACATACTTTTACCGTCACTGGTCTCTATTCAGGCATATTACATTTTTAGCACACCCCATCCTGCAGCACTATATGACCCTTAGGGGTTTAGCGTTTAGTTCCGATTATAGTTTCCTGTCAGTAAAATGTAGAACGAAAACCTATGTTATATCAAAACAAAAAAGGATGGAAAAAATAATTAAAACATATAAATATTTCTTTCCTTGAAATTGAACAGAACAAGAATATTCATAACTCCAGCTGTATATTTAAAGTTGAGATGAAGATCCTAAAAGATTCTGTACAGGAACACCAAAATCTGACTTTTGCATAAGCTGTACTCCCAGATGGTTTTTTTGTCCAATGCTAGAACTTCACTTTCAGTGAAGTACGAGTGAGGTTAGACAGAACTTCACTTCAGTTGCTAAGAACGGTCACTTTTATGAGGTTTCTTAGCCATTATTTCACAATCATTCTAAGCATCATCATATGTGATACTGAATATTACAACCCAGGAATCCAATGGCCTGTTATCCTGGGTGTAAAGGGAGCAAAATAAACATAGCAGAAAAACTTTTGACTTGTATTATCCTTCACCAAGGAAGAACAGAATTATGTACACTATATTACACTATGTACAAAACAATATGGTGCACTCACGTAAGCAAGGCATAATAAAGCCACTAGAGAGCAAGAGACCGTGCTCAAAACATCTCTAGAATGAGGGTAATGACAAGGCAGACAGGTGAGTGGTACCCACAACACCTCTGTGATTGCCAAAACCATCTTCTCATTGGCTTGAACCTGGGTACTGATCGAACGACGGGGCCCCATCGTTCGACCCTAGTACTGGTTCGCTGGTTGGGGAAGATAGCCTTTCAATAAGGGTGTATACATGTGCCGAATAAAGGTTACGTACTCTTTTCATGCCACACTCAACCAGGCAAAGCGTCGCCTACCTAACAACATTGTCTACCCGCTCTCATCTCAAACGTTATTCTTCAGGTCATTATGTCACCTCACCCTCCGCCAATATATAGTTTTTTTTAACCTCTGTATGTGATCAAGGTCCCAGAACCGAAACAAAAATGTATTTTTTGATAATATTCTGAGTGTCTGGAATAGATTAATTGGATTTACATTATTTCTTAGGGGAAATATTAACAAAAATACATTTTACAGAGAATATCTATAGTTTTACATACAGAAAGGGATGGAGAAAATTGAAGAAGGGTCCCACTGTATATCTTAGTGTTTGTTCACGTGTCTTTTTAGACCAATTTGGTCTTAATGTTCAGAAGACTGTGACGTTATCACCAAAAAAGTGCATTAGGTACCGTATTTAAAGGCTTATTAGAAGCATTTTTTTTTTCCATAAAATGTCTCCAAAAACCACCCTGTGTCTATAAACTGAAGATCAGTGACGGGAACTGTAAGTTAGGGGTGTGGGGTCGATTGTAGCTCTTCCAGTTACGTCCGATGCCGAGCCATTGAAACTAAAACAAATCTTATAAGACTCGTCATATAAGCCGCGAAATACTATCTATCAGTAACTTTTTCAATCTAAGTGTAGAGCCAAATTCTGCTAGCTAATGTGGGAGAGAACTACACAGATGTGACAGAAACCACAAAATACACACATTACCACTTGTGTTCACTTAATTTGCAATGCTGCGGGACACATACCTGGAGTCTACCTGAAGGATATTCCGGGTATCAACGCCCCCGGGGCCCGGTCCACGACCAGGCCTCCCGGGTGATCAGGCCTTAATCAACCAGGCCTTGTTTTACTGCTGGCCGTACGTAGTCCAACGTACGAACCACAGCCTGGCTGATTCGGCACCAACTTTAAGTATCTGTCCATCTCCCTCTTGAAGGCAGCCAGGGGCCTATTGGTAATTCCCCTTATACTTGGTGGAGCTGTTTGAACAGTCCTTAGGCCCCGGACACTTATGTGTCCTCCTATAGTTTTTATTTTACCAATGGCGCCCCTCTTTTTCGTTGGGCTATTTTGCATCACCTCCCAGTCTTTACTTTGTTTAGAGTGTTTCTGTGTCCCAGATTCGAACCAATCCTTCTAAGACTTACCAAGTGTAACATTATGATGCATTTCTCTCGCCGTGCGTTTCCAGCTGAGTACAAGTCAAGTGCTTCCAAACATTTCCAGTAGTTAAGGAGCTTGACGGAACTTACATCTACAATGAATGTTCTCTGTACACTCTCTAGATCCGCAGTTTCACCTGCTTTGAACGGCGAAATACATCACCAAGTCTATTCAATTCGCTGATTTCCTGTTTCGGATCTTCTTTATCCTTCATCCAACTGTATACACCGTATTTAAATTGTAAAATTGCTTAATAATAACATAGTATCTCATAAGTTTAAATTATAATCATTATTAATAAATCAATCTAAAGTAATATAACATATGTCTTTTTAAATTAAAATAGAATTTAACTAGCGGAACGGAAAGCAAAAAATAGAACATAAGAAAAAAAACCATACCACGGGCGGGATTTGAACCCGCGGTCAGAGAGTCTCAAAACTAGCTGGTCCAGTGGCTAACGCGACGGTCTTGAGTTTTGAGACTCTCTGACCGCGGGTTCAAATCCCACCCGTGGTATGGTTTGTTTGCAATCGTGTCATAGTTGGGGGGGGGGGGGGTATGCTATTTTCGTGACTCATGAAACATAAAATGGAGGTACACTGCAGAAGGCCTACTGGCCCATACAAGGCAAATACTTATTAGAAAAAATACGACCAAAAAAATACTTTTAAAACTACTCTGGATAATTCGAGTTAAAAATTACACTGTAAATTAATTAACCAAATTAATATGTATTTGCTTGTTATGCATCCCTGTGTATGAGTGAATAATCCTGTTATGGAGTGGAAGCCCTACCGTCAAATTCATCATTTTTAAAGGGGGGCCCAAAGCATGAATGCCCGGCATTTACCAAAAGCTCCACTGCGGGCCGGGCCCCACGCGGAAACCTTGTTTTTTTTTTTTTCCGGAAACCACCTTATAACTTACTTCCTTAAAAATTTCCAACCCCCAAACCTTACCTAACTTAAAAATTACCTTCCCTTTTAAAACCTTCCTTACTTAAATTACCTTAAATTAATTACCAATTAAAAACTTTACCTTCCTTATTAAAAACCTGTTATTAACCAAACCAAAACCTTAAATCTAACCAACCTAACCAAAAATTTTCCTTTCTTCTTTCAACTTAAAACCCCCTTTTCTCCTTCCCCTAAAACCAAAAACCAACCCCTAACTTACCTTCCCTTTAAAATTAAACCCCCTTACCACTAACCTTACCTAAAACCTTACCTTACCTTCCTTTACCCCTTTTATTAAACCTACCTCCCTTTTCCCTTTTACCAAACCTTATCAAACCAAACCCTAACCCTTATCTTAACCTAACAACCTAACCTAACCTAATTAACCTCCCCTTACCTTACCTTACCTTACCAAACCTAACTAACCTAACCAACCTAACCAAAACCAACCTAACCTAACCTAACTTAACCTTACCTTATTTTATTTACCTTCCTTTCCCCCTTTTACCAACCCCCCTTTACCTACCTTACCTTATTTACCTTTACCTTATACCCTTCCTTTCCCTTACCTACCTACCTACCTTCCCCTTACCCCTTATCAACCCACCTATTTTTAAACCTCCCCTCCACCTTTACCTACCTTTAAACCCTTTACCTCCTACCTTACCTTACCTACCAAAACCTTTACCTCCCTTTACCTTCCCTTACTTACCTCCCTTTACATTTCCCCCCTCCCCTTACCTCCCTTATTCCTTACCTTACCTAACCTCCCCCATTACCTTCCCTTACCTTACCTTACCTTTACCTTACCTTCCCTTCCCTACCTCCCCTCACCTTACCTTACCTTACTTCCCTTTCCCTTTACCTCCCTTACCCACCTTCCCTTTACCTACCTACCTCACCTCCCCTTACCTCCCCTTACCAACCTTACCTTACCTTCCCTTTACCTTACCTTACCTTACCTACCTACCTTTACCTCCCCTTCCACCTACCTCCCCTTTACCTACCTCCCTTCCCTTACCTTCCCTTTCCTTTACCTACTCACCTCACCTAAACCTCACCTCCCTCCCTTACCTTACCTTCCCTACCTACCTACCTCACCTCCCCTCCCTCACCTCCCCTTACCCCCCACCTCACCTACCTCCCTTTACCTAACCTCATTTTACCTTACCTACCTCACCTCACCTCACCTCACCTCCCCTTTCCCTTTCCCTCCCCACCTTACCTACCTCACCTCCCCTTTACCTCCCACCTAAACCTTACCTCCCTACCTCACCCACCTCACCTCATTTCCTCACCTCACCCACCTCACCTCCCCCCTTACCTTAACCTTCCCACCTCACCTCCCCCCCTTACCTTCCTACCTTCCCTTACCTCACCTCCCTCACCTAAACCCATTCCTTACCTTACCTACTACCTAACCCCCTCCCCTTTCCCTTTACCTCACCTCCCCTTTCCCTTTACCTTACCTACCCTTACCTTACCTTACCTCACCTTACCTCCCTTACCTTACCTTACCTTTTACCTTACCTTTATTACCTAAACCCCTTCCCTTACCTTACCTTCCCTTTACCTTACCCTTCCCCCACCTTACCTTCCCTTTCCCTTCCCTTTCCCTTCCCTAACCTAACCTACCAACCCCCTTTACCTTCCCTTTCCCCCCTTACCCTTCCCTTTCCCCAAACCTACCTTACCTCCCCTTACCTTACCTTACCCTTCCCTACCCCCCCACCAACCTACCTTACCTTATTTAACCTAACCCCCCTTACCTCCCTTTCCTTCCACCTTTTACCTTAACCCCCCTTTACCTTACCTTCCCTTCCCTTACCTTTAAAAAGAAACCTACTCATGAAAATATTAAGTTTACCTTAAAAAATTTAAAATACACCCTCTCTTAGGCAGTGATATATTATTTAAATCAGGATTAACATCTTGCTCTGACAAAGACCAGAGTCGTGGGACACCTGCCTAATTTTCTGACAAAATACCATCTCTGACAAAGTACATGAGAAAAAAAAATCATGGAACGGGTGGGGTTTGAACCTATGGCAAGTGACTCCAAAATATGTCAGGCCGGTGCGTTAACCACTCGGCCACCTGACTCCAATAAGATTAATCCAAGTGGTCCGTGAGTTTTAGGACTCACTTATTATAAGTTCAAACTCCACCCGTTCCGTGGCTTGTTTGCAATCGTGTTATTACGATTTCTTGAATAGTTACAGTACATCAGTAAGAATTTATGTATCAACATTACCATATTGTGTCTCACGTGGTGTTTAATTTGTCTTTCGTGATGGACAGGAATGCCTGCGGAAGGCCTCGGTTATATGACCAAAAACTGGACTAAATGGTTCACCATGACATAGGAGTCTAGAGAATTTGCATATTTCTCAAGACAAATAATCTCTCAAAGGTGTTCCTTGATGTTGGTGAGGGGCTCTTGATCTAGGGAATTGGATCTGTGCTCCAGTTCTCTGAATTAAGCCTAAATACCTTTCATCCCCCCCACAGGTGCTATATAATCCCACAGGTTTAGCGCTCCCCCATGATAATGACAAAACGCCATCTGACAATGTGCCTCATCTATATTTCATGTTTTCAGTCAGACAGTCATGTGACTGTCATATGACCGCGGGTTCAATCCCGGCCGGGGGTATGGTTTTTTAGACAGTCATGTCTGCAGCAAGACAATGTGTTCCAAGTCTAAAGTAAGACATTGTCTCAAATCTGCAGTAAGACAATGTACAGTGGACCCCCGGTTAACGATATTTTTTCACTCCAGAAGTATGTTCAGGTGCCAGTACTGACCGAATTTATTCCCATAAGGAATATTGTGAAGTAGATTATTCCTTTCAGACCCCCAAACATACACGTACAAACGCACTTACATAAATACACTTACATAACTGGTCGCATTCGGAGGTAAGAGGTAATCGTTATGCGGGGGTCCACTGTATTTTAGGTCCGCAGTAAAGCTGTGTCTTAGCTGTGTGGTAAGACAATGTGTCTCACATTTGCAGTGAGACTATCTCAGTCTGCAGCAAGACTTCGAGTCTCAAATTTTCACTAAGACAATGTATCTCAACTTTGCAGTGTTTTGGAAATTTCTGAGAACATAAAAGCCTTTTTTCCTGTTTCTTAGCAACAGCCGCTTGACTGAGCTTCACGTCTGATGTCAAGGGCCCCACAGAGAGTATCCTTTGAAGGTAACGTGTTGACGTATGCTGAAGAGGTAATGGCGAGCGGGCGCTGGCGAGGCAGCAGGCAAGTTGACAGCGGGTTTTGTTCTCTTTAATAAAGGAAGGTTGTATCATAAGGGGAGACGCCTGTGTTTATACCGTAGCAAAACAGACATCGTAGACGCAAAAGAGCATTCATACTTGTTTTAAACAGGAATAAATTTAGAAGAAGTCTACCGAGAGATTACGACACATGAGATTACCTGCCTCTCTGATCGCGGAACGGGTGGGACTTCAATCCATGACAGGATCTAAAATTCCCGGGGCAGTGCGTTAATCACTGGACCAGCTGGCTCTAATAAGATTCATCCAACTAAATCAGCTAGCAAAAGCTGTATGACGCTTATGGGTTTAGCGCTAAGATACGATTATAATGATAACTGAACATTAAAACACGCAACATATAGGAATCTTTACTGAAGAAACGTTTCGCCACACAGTGGCTTCATTAGTCCAACACAAAGTAGAAAGGTGTAAAGAGAGGAACAGTTTGAGGTAATCAGTCCCTCAGCCTGGAATCGATGTGTTCAGTCCACCACTCTTGTAGAAACTACAGCATATGCTCGGAGAAGTGGCTTATATACTGTAGTCAGGTGAGTAGAAGCAGCAGGAGGTGGAGTCACAGTGGTACCATCCACTAGTCGAAGTAGTTCTTCGTCCAAATGTTGGACAAGTATTGAAGAATTCCTTGTATCAAGATCCCATGATGTTGCAGTGTCTGACAGTTGACAAGTTGACGATTGAGACACTAGCGTAACATATTGGAATCTTTACTGACGAAACGTTTCGCCACACAATGTCTTCATCAGTCCTAAACAAAGCAGAAAGGTGTTTATCTGGAGTTTATCTGGAGAGAGTTCCGGGGGTCAACGCCCCCGCGGCCCGGTCTGTGACCAGGCCTCCTTAGGTCAGTGTCCCAGGATGCGACCCACACCAGTCGACTAACACCCAGGTACCCATTTTACTGATGGGGAACATAGACAACAGGTGGAAAGAAACACGTCCAATGTTTCTACTCTGGCTGGGAATCGAACCCAGGCCCTCACCGTGTGAAGCGAGAGCGTTAACCACCAGGCCACCAGAGGTGTAAGGAGAGTAGTAGTTTGAGGTAATCAAACTTGGTGGGAAACAGTCGATAAGTTAATAAAAAAGTAATCTCTACAAATGTGCTAGAGAAAAGTACTTGCTGTACAGCAATTATTTAATATATACATTGTTTGGTTTTAGTTATAACTCTTTAGTGATAACTTTTATTGAAACCGAATATTTGCCTTTAATAATGACTTGCATAAAGGGTTTTCCTACCACGCTAACAAAACATACGAGTCATATTAGTGAACAGAAAAGTGAAGTGGCAGTAAAGGGTGTGAGTGTTTTAGTAAACAAGGAGGGAAGAGGATGAGAGACGAAATGTTTCGTGGGAATATGAGGAAATACAGAAATACCACGATTAAGAGCTTCAGTGAGACCATAAAAATACGTCAGTGGGGGAAAAAGATCAAACAGAAACGTAAGGAAAGATCAAAGTCAGAGTGCAAGAGAGTACAAGGTTTTAAGCTGAAAGTTCTCTTGATGCGAGTGTAGTAGAGAGTAGCAGAACAGGGATTTGCCTTGTCGGAGGTAATGCTAGAGATCAGTGACAACTTAACCAGAGGGCAGATAATAGTAGCTTAGGTCACACTACACATACATGTACAAGCATATATACATATACACACCCCTCTGGGTTTTCTTCTATTTTCCTTTCTAGTTCTTGTTCTTGTTTATTTTCTCTTATCTCCATGGGAAAGTGGAACAGAATTCTTCCTCCGTAAGCCATGTGTGTTGTAAGAGGAGACTAAAATGCCGGGAGCAAGGGGCTAGTAACCCCTTCTCCTGTATATATTACTAAATTTGAAAGGAGAAATTTTCGTTTTTTTCTTTTGGGCCACCCCCCTTGGTGGATACGGCCGGTGTGGTTGAAAGAAATATATATAAAATATATATATATATATATCATATTATATATAAATATATAATTAACTTAAAATAAATATATATATATATATATATATATATATATATATATATTATTATTTTTATTTTATTAATTTTTTTGTCAACACGTCTCGTGTGAATTTCCTGATACACCATAAATAGCAAAAAAAAAAAAGGCACAATACCGTGACTGAAACGATACACAAATAACCCGCACATAGAAGAGAGGCGCTTACGACGACGTTTCAGTCCTACTTGGACCATTTACAAAGTGTGACTTTGTAAATGGTCCAAGTCGGACCGAAACGTCGTCGTAAGCTCCTCTCTTCTATGTGCGGGTTATTTATGTATAGTGTAAGATACTCCATCCTCACCCTGGCTGATATATTGTTGGTAAGTGGCACGTTTCCACCACTTCGACCTCTGGCGATTCCATTTACTCGCTTATCAGTTTGAAAATGACGCAAATGAATCACGTAAAACCCAGCATTCGTCTGCATATCTTCCAAAATCCATCAGGCTACAGAGGTTTTAATGGTATTCAAAATGGCGTAGACAGCAGTTACAGAGGTTTTAATGGTATTCAAACTGGCGTAGACAGCAGTTACAGAGGTTTTAATGGTATTCAAACTGGCGTAGACAGCAGTTACAGAGGTTTTAATGGTATTCAAACTGCGTAGACAGCAGTTACAGAGGTTTTAATGGTATTCAAACTGGCGTAGACAGCAGTTACAGAGGTTTTAATGGTAATCAAACTGGCGTAGACAGCAGTTACTTATGAGGGTAAAACTT
The DNA here is from genome assembly GCF_026875155.1 of Cherax quadricarinatus. Taxonomy (NCBI): domain Eukaryota; kingdom Metazoa; phylum Arthropoda; class Malacostraca; order Decapoda; family Parastacidae; genus Cherax; species Cherax quadricarinatus. Next base: position 11,684,795 of record NC_069492.1, on the reverse strand, counting down.
CATTTGTAGATTAAACTTCGTTTAAGCAAAAACAAATTAAGCTCAAGTTTAAAAGTTTTTCTTGCTTATAAACCCAAGAAAAGTTTTCTCTTGCTAATGCAGAGTCCTTAAATTTCTAAGTGGAAATTAGGTAAATATCTGTGAATATATTCAGTCTCCCGTTGTATGTATAAGGGCTTAAGAAATCGTAATGACACGATTGCAAATAAACCATACCCCGGCCGGGATTGAACCCGCGGTCATAGAGTCTCAAAACTCCAGCCCGTCGCGTTAGCCACTAGACCAGCTAGCCACAATAAGATTCATCCAACTAGGTATATTTCTACACCATAGGAAGGTTAGCACAGGCACCACTGTGACCACAAATGCAAGTTTTTACAGACGAATCTCCAGCTAGCGTGGCCGTGACGAACTCTAGCTCAAGTCCCTTCACTGCCGTCAACATGACTCAAGAAATCCTAATGACACGATTGCAAACAAACCATACCCCCGACCGGGATTGAACCCGCGGTCATAGAGTCTCATTGACGGCAGTGAAGGGACTTGAGCTAGAGTTCGTCACGGCCACGCTAGCTGGAGATTCGTCTGTAAAAACTTGCATTTGTGGTCACAGTGGTGCCTGTGCTAACCTTCCTATGGTGTAGAAATATACCTAGTTGGATGAATCTTATTGTGGCTAGCTGGTCTAGTGGCTAACGCGACGGGCTGGAGTTTTGAGACTCTATGACCGCGGGTTCAATCCCGGCCGGGGGTATGGTATGTATAAGGGATCGGATACCCGGCTGGAAGGTTACTACCGTATGTATAAGCTTTCCAGATACCTTCAAAAAGGTTGAAATTCTGATCTGATCTGCATAGTGATGGCCGAAAAATGGCAACTGGTTATTATTGAGCTTTAAACTTTGTTATTGAGTGGATTAAAAGGGAGGCCTGGTCAAGGACTGGGCCGGAGGGCGATGACCCCCACTCTCCACGTATACTGCAGGCTAGACCGGGCCGCGGGGGCGTTGACCCCCGGAACATCCTTCATTTATTTCTACCTCCATGTGAGCTCACTGTTAATGCTAGTGGTGAAAATTTCACTCTAAGAGTATGTATTGGGTAAATAACATGATTGCGAACAAATCGCAGAACGGGCAGGGATTGAATCCATGGCAAGTGTAGCCAGCTGGCGGAATAGCGCACTGGCCTTTTTAGAACTCACTTGCCATGGATTCAGTCCTCGCCGCTTCCGTTGTTTACTGGCTATATATATGTTAGCTAAAGTAAGAGATAAAAGTGAACCCGGTGACATTCCATACGCAACTGGCTAAATAAATCCTCTCCAGGAAATATCCGAGAAATATACAACTCAGTAAAGTGTAAACCTCGGTAATAGATACCGACAAGTTGTCTTAGAAAAACACTTAAGAAAACACTAGAGCATATTAGAAAACGAGAAGTGATCAACGTCCCAGGACCGAAACGTTTTCTAACATGTTCCAGTGTTTTCTCATGTGTATTTTTTAAAACAACTCTATATATAACCAGACCGTTACGTTAGGCTTTACCAACGACGTAGCTTGTGAATTGTGCATCCCATATCCATCCTGTGGATGGTGGCGCAAGAGCATATGGATACACAAAAGGCCTAGGAATTAGACCCCAAAGGGATTAACAGTAAACCATATCCCGGCCGGGATTGAACCCGCGGTCAGAGAATCTCAAAACTCCAGACCGTCGCGTTAGCCACTAGACCAGCTAGCCACAATAAGATTCGTCCAACTAGGTATATTTCTACACCATAGGAAGGTTAGCATAGGCACCACTGTGACCACAAATGCAAGTTTTTACAGACGAATCTCCAGCTAGCGTGGCCGTGACGATTAACATGCGTGTTTAATGGGGGTTCCTTCTCGTGGTAAAGGCTATCGGTCTGAGAAATTGGACTTTTTGGTCTTCTTCCTCAGACCGAACCTAATCATTCTCTAATCCCCCCCTTCCTTATCTCGTCCTCCCTATCCCACCATTTAAATTTCCTACTCAATACTCAACACCCATTACGTTAAAACTCATTATTATACCATCCATTAGTTCTGAGTTATATATGTCTTTGTTATTGTATAGAATCAGCCCAGAACCACCTGCCTGTTCAGCCTATAGCATAGTAGTGTATGTCGAGACGACATACGTAACATGACCGAGCTGTCAGCATAGTTGCTGATCCTCCTTTACATGTGTTGTAGAGCTTAGCTGAGTATCATAGTACCATCCATGTGCTTATATAGAAGATCCCTAGGCCTAGTGACTGTATGATGTCACGGGATGCGCATGAGTTAATGGGACGCGCTACCTCGCCCTCAGTCCACGGATAGACATACAGCAGGCAGTAACACGGCAGGCTGGGCCCCTTCCCTTACCACAGCCTGACAATATATAGCGTTACCATCTACAAGTGTGTTTATCTTCAATCTTCATATCTCCTTCCGAACCCCCACGACAGTTTGCCGTGTAATCTGAATCATCTGGAGGCGTCCTGCTTCCTTCCCGAATTTCCAGGTGAGGTGGGGTGTTCTGCCGGTGACTGGTGTATCTTCAAAGGCTGCCTGTCGGTTCTGGGAGGTGGCAGCCGAAGGAGGTATGCTTTGTGGCCGGTATCCGACCGTCCTCTTTTGTCCGCCACGGTGGCTCGGTGGATATGAGGTTGCTATCCCAGAACGCTGGTTTACTGGCGTGAAGGGTAGGATATGGCATCTGCGCTGTTGGCGGTGTCGAGGCCCACTTTAATGAGAGGGGGAACTTATGGCCCTTTCATGCCTTCTAGTAGCTGTCCCTCTGCTGTCCCTTTTTTTCTTCTTTTTCTTTTTTTTCTTTAAAAAAAGAACCATTCTCCAGACTTACCTCCTGCTGGTGATGCTTCGTCACCTGCTCCAGGTGCCGAGGCTCCGCCCGTTTCTTCTAGTATCTCTGACCCTTGCATGTCATTAACTATGCGTCCGACTTTCCCAAATATGGTGCGATGGTTTTTCAGATCGCCTCCTGCCTGAGGTCGGGCCGCAGATCGTCTTCTGGACTATAAGCGGGCTAGGGGAGTCGCTCACCGCGTCATAGGCGACGCTAAACGCACTTGTTGGCAAGACTTCGTTTCTACCCTTACCTCGACTACCCCTATGTGTGTAGTTTGGAAGAAAGTACGGAAGTTGCGTGGCATGTACGCTCCGGATCCAGCTCCCGTTTTGCGGGTTGCTGGTGTTAGTATTGCAGAACCTCTTGAAGTTGCCATGGAAAACAGGAACTATCTTGTTCGTGTCTCCCAAGGGCTTCACCTCTGTCCCTCGTTTCTCGCTTCTAAGTCTATCAGGGAGTTATCGCCCTTGGATTTCTCTTCTAATGGAATGGAGCCGTATAACGTACCTTTCACTTCTTAGAGCTAGAGCCCAGGCTTTCCTCTTGCCGGTTATTGGCAGTATACGGTTACGAATATCAGGCCCAGCATTGTACAACCCTTACTGCCTCTGTACAACCCTTACTGCGTCTTTTTAATCTTATTTGGACGCGAGGAGTTCTCCCTCAACAATGTAAATCTGGCATTGTATTACCGTTTCGCAAACCAGGCACCTCGGGATTTGATACCTCTCACTATCGCCCCATTGCTCTGACCAGTGTAGTCTGTGGGGTGATGGAACGATTGGTAAATAGACGTCTGATATGGTATTTGGAGAGACTCAATAGTCTTCCTCCTCTCCAGTATGGCTTTCACAAGGGCCGCTCTACTTTGCTAATAAACACTCAGTCCTAGCAGTTAATCAACGATGAGCTCCTTCCATGACGCCTGCAGCCGCCTATCATCATTCAAGTTGCAATAATCATCCATCCAGCAAGATGCAGCCAGCACCTGCTGAGTTCCTGTTGCCCTCTACATAGTCTTCGTCAGTGTTACTGAAACACATCTCCATCTACGCTTCCAGTACTTCGGTACCACAAGTCCCCAAGTGGTTGGGCCACTTGCCTTGATCCCTCCTCTTCCTCATCCTTTTCCAGTTATTTCCATCCTTCCTTATCCTTCTTCCTTCCCATCTTACGACAGCTCTCGTCGTCCTCGATTCCTAGCAGTCTTTTTTGGTCTTGAGAAGGCATATGACACCACTTGGTGATATAACATCTTAGCCCAGGCCCACTCCTCAGGCCTCAGCAGTAATCTACCGACCTTCCTTGCCGCTTTATTTTCAGAAAGACTTTTTCCTGTCAGTGTTGGCACCTCGCTTTCCTCACTTTGTTCAGACCGAGGGAGTCCCACAAGGATTGTGTCCTTAACACTACCCTTCTTCTCTTGGCTATAAATGACCTACCTTCCAGTCTTCCATCGCGTATTGGTCGTCACTTTATATGAATGACTTTGCTATAGCTTACGCAGGCGCTGACTGTCACCTGGTAGCAGCCTCCCTTCAAGATGCGATTGACCAAGTTTCCCACTGGGCCATTTCTCATGGATTTAAATTTTCTAGTACGAAAACCCATTTCATTACTTTCACTAGACGCCCTCTTTTCCTAGATATTCCATTGTATTTACACGGTTCACGTTTTCCAAAATGGATACGGTCAAGTTTCTTGGCCTTCTAATCGATCACCGTTTGGCATGGAAACCTAAGATTTCCTCTTTGAGGCAGCTTGCCATGGTCGGCTGAATCGCCTTAAAATTCTTGCGCAACATTCATAGGGAACAGATGGAGGGACTCTCCTCCGTTTGCATTCCTCCCTAGTCTTGTCCAAGCTGGATTATAGCGACCAAGTCTATTCTGCGGCTTCTACAACTTTTTCTAAGTTGCATCCCGTTCATCATGAGGGTCTTCGTTTATACCTACCTTGGTGCCTTTCGTTCATTCCCTGTTGAAAGCCTCTATGCTGAGGTAAATGATCCTTAGCTGATCGTCGTGATGCTCATTGCCTTCGTTACTTTGTCCGCTCTCATGACCTTCGTGTTCCTTCTACATATAGGTTAGTCTCAGACGTTAGTAGAAGCTCATTTTTTGTTCGGCGCCCCTCCTTACTCCGATCGTTTTCTCTTCGTCTTCACTCTGGTCTTCTTTCCAGTTGCCTCCCTTGCATGTTTATGTAGCATCTGCCTATTCCCTTTCCCTTTGGGAGATTCCGGCAGTTCGTGTCTGTTCTTCCCTGCTGCCGTGCGCCACAGCTCTCCTGCCTACGGCTGCTTCTCGCTTTCTTTTTCTTGATCACTTCTGGTCGCGTGCTCATGCCGTCACTTTTTATATGGATGGTTCTAAATCTTCTGACGGTGTTGGGTTCGCGGCGGTGTTCCCTGACGATGTTGTCCGAGGTCATTTGTTAGACTCGACTAGTATTTTTACTGCCGCGTTGTGTGCTATCCTTATAGCGCTCCTCTGTATTACATATATGTCTCCTTCGACGTTTGTGATTATTTCAGATTCCCTCAGTGCTTTACAAGCCATTAAACAACTTGATTCCCCTCATCCATTGGTCCTTCGTATTCAGCTATGGCTGCACTGTGTGGCTAGCAAAAACCAAAACGCCGTTTTCTGTTGGGTCCCTGGACACGTTGATGTACAGGGGAATGAACAGGCGGATGCTGCTGCGCAGTCAGCGGTACGTGACCTTCCGGTTTCCTGTAGAGGAATTCCGTTCAGGGATTATTTTGCCGTCATCTCTGCCTGTCTTCGCGGCCGTTGGCAACAACGGTGGTCGGACATGCACCATAACAAATTGCACTCTATTAAACCGCTTTTAGGTCTGTGGTGAACTTACCACCGTTGCCGTACTCAGGAGACTGTGCTCTCCCGTCTCCGCATCGCCCATACCCGCCTTACCCATGGTATCTCATGGAACGACACCCTATTCCTCTCTGTGAGGTTTGTCGGGTCTCTATTTTGGTTCTTCACTTTCTTGTGGATTGTCCGGTTTACAAGCGAGTTCGCAGGATTTACCTCCAACGACTCCGCCGCCCTACCACTCTTACCTTATCTTCCCTTCTTGCAGACGGTCCTGCCTTTGATTTACAATCACTTTTTGACTTTTTGTCAGCAACTGCTATACTATACCAACTTTGATGACACACAGCCCCTAGCGTCCCTTCCAGCCATTTTCTACCCTTACCTCTGATCCCTTCTCCACCTAGCAGTGTTTAGCGTGACTTAAGAAATCGTAATGACACGATTGCAAATAAACCATACCCCCGGCCGGGATTGAACCCGCGGTCATAGAGTCTCAAAACTCCAGCCCGTCGCGTTAGCCACTAGACCAGCTAGCCACAATAAGATTCATCCAACTAGGTATATTTCTACACCATAGGAAAGTTATCACAGGCACCTCTGTGACCACAAATGCAAGTTTTTACAGACGAATCTCCAGCTAGCGTGGCCGTGACGAACTCTGAGCTAGGGTTCGTCACGGCCACGCTAGCTGGAGATTCGTCTGTAAAAACTTACATTTGTGGTCACAGAGGTGCCTGTGCTAACCTTCCTATGGTGTAGAAATATACCTAGTTGGATGAATCTTATTGTGGCTAGCTGGTCTAGTGGCTAACGCGACGGGCTGGAGTTTTGAGACTCTATGACCGCGGGTTCAATCCCGGCCGGGGGTATGGTTTTTTAGCAGTGTATAGCCCCGGCTCTATTTTCTGGCCTGCAGCACTGTATGACCCATATCGGTTTAGCACTTTATTAGATGATAATAATAATAATAATAATAATAATAATACATAACTTCATTTATCTCGGTATCAGACCGGATATATTTTTTTGCTATCCTGTGTAATTATTGCCCTAAGTATTTTTGTTAAGAATGATAGCTAGAATAGTGATTATAAGCTTTGATAATAATTGCGTATATAAATGCCCACTAATGTTTTATCCCTCATTTCTGCTGTACATATATACTGTATATTATTATTATTATTATTATTATTATTATTATATTAATTACCGAAAGACTTGCTAGTTTTTAAGATACTGTGAATTATTTTCATTATATTATTGTGTGTAGTTAAGATGGCGTGCGAAGAGTTAACTGCTAGTTATGTTGTGTTGAGTCCTACCAGCGAGTGTTATCATGCTAGTAGTAAGGGCTGGTGCTGGTCTCTGGTGCCACACAAACAGTCGTCCACAAACTCGGAGCCGGAGGTTGTGTGCTCCTGCTGAGTCTGGAACCTCCTGCATATTATACAAGTCACGTAAACTACCGTAACTAGTTTATGTAAACTTCCAGAAACATATGTGAACTTTGTCAGAGATCTTGTTTGTGGGACACCGGCTTAGTGAACAGTGGGACACGCTTCCCTAAAGTAAGTACACGCATTATATAATACTACTCTGTTTCGGCTTTGCTCTGGCTGGTCTTGTGTAGACACAGTCGAAGTTAGGTTTTTCTCACTAATAATAGTGACAGATTTTTTATGCATTGATAACAGAGATTACCAAACCTTTTAGTGTCATAATATTGTTAGAACATAGTTATTAACGACCCTGTTTTAGTTATGTTCTCGCTTCTCCGTCGTGCACATAGCCGTAATTAGTCAGGTTTATTTCGCTGTTAATGGGGACATGGGTAATTTAGTATGCACAGATGATAGAGGCTACCAAGCTTTTCAAGTTATCATATTGAGAGAACGTAACTGCTGACGACCCTGTCGATATAACAAGACTTAGTAAAGACCTTATTCTCATGCTTATCGGGTCACTCTAGGACTGAAAATTAAGCTTCTGGAGTTAAAAATCACGTTTAGTTACAGAACTGTCTTTTATCTTTGATGTGAGACGTAGAATTGTATGTACTGCCATGTTTTTTGCAACTGTATTCTCCCAAGGTTGTTCAGATGAGGCCCCTCAAGGGAGGTTCCTTGACGCTGGTGAGGGGCTCTTGATCTAGGGAATTAGATCTGTGCTCCAGTTCCCTGAATTAAGCCTGAATACCTTCCATCCTCTCCCCACATTATTGTACTAGTATTCTGGTGTTTCTGGTAATGGACATAAAAAGAGTCTCAGGCCTATTGACCACAGACTTTGAAAAACTATATGCAGTGGGATGAATTATTAATGTTACGTACAAACCATACCACTGACGGGAATAGAACCTGCGATCAGAGAGACTCTCTGATCGCGGGTTCTATCCCCGTCCGTGGTATGATTTGCAATAGTGTCATTGAACATATTGTTTCAGACAACGGAACAATGCTCTTCTCCAGACTGAGGGACTGACCACCTCAAAACTTTAAGGGTGATGGACTGATTACATCGTCTTCAAGTATCTTCTGCTTCTATCAACTTTTCTCTACTCGACTGAAGAAGCCTACTGTGTAGGCGAAACGTTTCGAAATAAAGTTACCTAACTGTTGCATATGTGTCTTACCTAACAATAGTGTCATTACGATTTCGTGAGTCATGTTACGTACATATTGTCGACAACACTTGGAAAATTTAGTGACCTGGAATTTAGTACAATTTACCTAGTATTAGATGAATTTACCAGAGACAATGTATTACTAAATGGCTTAAGTAACTCAATTGTACACCCATATATCCTAGAATATTGTAAATAACTAGCTTTGATTTTTATCTATTTTCCATCAAGTTGTGTTGATTATTCAAGGCTTAGAATTACCGAATAAAAGATTGGAACAGGGTGAAAATTTTGTTACTGTCACCACCAGAGGCCCTCATTAAGCCAACGTTTCGCTCTATACACAGAGCGAAAAGTTGTCTCAAAGTCTTGTTTTGCACTGTCTTATTTTTTTCAACTGCAACGAAAAGTAAATGGAGTTACAAGCAAGAAAATCAATATTAATGGGATACTAATATATAAAAAAAAGTCACAGAACAAGAAAATATTTCAGGAGGGAAAAAATCAGAAAACTTGGTCATCACACTGCAGCTGGTGACATAATCTAAATTTATTCCTGTCGTAAACCTTCGTAATCTCCTGAGAGTGGCGGTAGGTCGCATTTCCTATTGCAACGGAAGTTACATTGCAACACCGAGAAGCCCAGGTGTTGCAATACCTGAGGCAGCCGCTGCACTGATATCCTCCAGCGAACTTATTGGTAATACTTAAGGCAGCCGTCGTATCTAATAACCTGCTATTCACTCACTTCGAAGATCTTATTAAAAATAAGACATATCTTATTTTTAATATAAACTTAAAATGTCTGTGAGTCTTTGATTTATAATGTTCTTTGTACCCGAGACATTTTTCAACACTGCCATTTTTCTGTATCAATGGTCAATCACAAATCCACTATCTACAATACATAATTTAAGCTGCAAACACATTAAATACGGAGTCTAAGATTATATATACATGGAGTTCTTCAGCCATAAAGCTTAACATTGCCATAATATACTAGGAATTATTTCTACCAGATGCATTGTAAGTGTGGTGTATGACGTCAGTATACAGTGTGAATATTGTTGTAGGGTTATACCACACCAGGATGCCACACCAGGATGCCACACCAGGGTGCCACACCAGGGTGCCACACCAGGGTGCCACACCAGGATGCCACACCAGGATGCCACACCAGGGTGCCACACCAGGATGCCACACCAGGGTGCCACACCAGGATGCCACACCAGGATGCCACACCAGGATGCCACACCAGGATGTCACACCAGGATGCCACACCAGGGTGCCACACCAAGACGTCACACCAAGACGGCACACCAAAACACACAAAACTCATTTAACATGTTAACTTTCCCATAAATTCCAGAACCAGTTGTCCACTACCACGTTAAGAGGTGTAAAGTGACAGATCTTCCCTTCCTCCTGGGACTCGAACCTGGCTACACGCGATGCAGAGATTCTTAACTTTTCCTCCAACATTAACACCCTCCGCTTGATGCATTTCTCCATTTACTCCCATACAAAAAAATTATTGCCATCATAAAGGGACAGAAAAAAAGGTCAGAAAAAATAGAGGTTTTGCTCAAAAATACCAATATACATTCGTATCACCAAAAAAAATATTAAAACATTTTTTTTAAACAAATAATTATACAGTCCATTTTTAAAACAAAATTAAACCAAACAGAAAAAACATCAAATATTTACCTCTAGCCATGTAATTTTTTGTGCCCCCAGAGGTAAATTAACCACCAAGGGGTAAATTTACCCCCTGGGTGAGAATCGCTGGTATAGAGCTTTCTAGGACTGTAGTTCAGAGTCGTGATGAATGGTTTGAAAAACCGACAAGTTGAAGATTGAGACACTTATGCAGCATATGGGAATCTTTATTCAGGAAACGTTTCGCCACACAGTGGCTTCATCAGTCCAATACAAAGAGGAAGGCGTAAGGAGAGGAGGAGTATGAGGTAATCAGTCCCTCAGCCTGGAGTCGATGTGTTCAGTCCATCAATCTTGTAGAATGTACAGCATAGGGCCGTAGACGTGGCTTATATACTGTAGTGAGGTGAGGTGAAGCAGGCAGAGGCGGGGTCATAGTGGTACCATCCACTAGTCGAAGTAGGTCTTCGTCCAAAGGTTGAACAAGTGTTGAAGAATTCTTTGTAACAAGATCCCATGATGCTGCAGTGTCTGACAGTTGTGATGAATGGTTTGAAAAACCGACAAGTTGAAGACTGAGACACTTATGCAACATATGCAACTTGTCGGTTTTTCAAACCATTCATCACAACTGTCAGACACTGCAGCATCATGGGATCTTGTTACAAAGAATTCTTCAACACTTGTCCGACCTTTGGACGAAGACCTACTTCGACTAGTGGATGGTACCACTATGACCCCGCCTCCACCTGCTTCACCTCACCTCACTACTTCGACTAGTGGATGGTACCACTATGACCCCGCCTCCACCTGCTTCACCTCACCTCACTACAGTATATAAGCCACGTCTACGGCCCTATGCTGTACATTCTACAAGATTGATGGACTGAACACATCGACTCCAGGTTGAGGGACTGATTACCTCATTCTCCTCCTCTCCTTACGCCTTCCTCTTTGTATTGGACTGATGAAGCCACTGTGTGGCGAAACGTTTCCTGAATAAAGATTCCCATATGCTGCATAAGTGTCTCAATCTTCAGTTCAGAGTCAGAGTGAAAAGTTAAAACATAAAGGTTTTATATTTTCCATTTTCCAAATCCAAGAGAAATCCAAAATATTTCTGTATTCCTGATTTTTTTTCTTAAATATTCAGGGAATATATTATTAAAATGTTGCAAGGATTCCAGTAGGTATTTTTCAAATCATTATCAACATATTCCTAAGCGAGAAGATTAATTCAATTTGTTTTTCGATCATATTAAGAAATCCAAGTCGTTTTTTCGATCATATTAAGACATCCAAGTCGTTTTTTCGATCATATTAAGACATCCAAGTCGTTTTTTTTTTTCGATCATATTAAGACATCCAAGTCTTTTTTATTACGATCATATTAAGACATCCAAGTCGTTTTTTCGATCATATTAAGACATCCAAGTCGTTTTTTCGATCATATTAAGACATCCAAGTCGTTTTTACGATCATATTAAGACATCAAAGTCGTTTTTACGATCATATTAAGAAATCCAAGTCGCTTTTACGATCATATTAAGACATCCAAGTCGTTTTTTCGATCATATTAAGACATCCAAGTCGTTTTTTCGATCATATTAAGACATCCAAGTCGTTTTTACGATCATATTAAGACATCCAAGTCGTTTTTACGATCACATTAAGAAATCAAAGTCGTTTTTACGATCATATTAAGACATCCAAGTCGTTTTTACAATCATATTAAGACATCCAAGTCGTTTTTACGATCATATTAAGACATCCAAGTCGTTTTTACGATCATATTAAGACATCCAAGTCGTTTTTACAATCATATTAAGACATCCAAGTCGTTTTTACGATCATATTAAGAAATCCAAGTCGTTTTTACAATCATATTAAGACATCCAAGTCGTTTTTTCGATCATATTAAGACATCCAAGTCGTTTTTACGATCATATTAAGAGATCCAAGTTGTTTTTACAATCATATTAAGACATCCAAGTCGTTTTTACGATCATATTAAGAGATCCAAGTCGTTTTTACAATCATATTAAGACATCCAAGTCGTTTTTACGATCATATTAAGAGATCCAAGTCTTTTTTACGATCATATTAAGAGATCCAAGTCGTTTTTACTATCATATTAAGGGATCCAAGTCGTTTTTACGATCATATTAAGAGATCCAAGTCGTTTTTACGATCATATTAAGACATCCAAGTCGTTTTTACGATCATATTATGAAATCCAAGTCGTTTTTACGATCATATTAAGAAAGCCAAGTTGTTTTTACGATCATATTAAGAAATCCAAGTTGTTTTTCGGTCATATTAAGAAATCCAAGTCGTTTTTACGATCATATTAAGAATTCCAAGTCGTTTTTTACGATCATATTAAGAGATTCAAGTCGTTTTTACCATCATATTAAGACATCCAATTCATTTTTTCGATTATATTAAGAAATCCAAGTCGTTTTTTCGATCATATTAAGACATCCAAGTCGTTTTTTTTTGATCATATTAAGACATCCAAGTCGTTTATAAATAGCAAGTGCATAACAAAAATTAAATTGTTGGTCTTGTGATGAGGTGTCTGCACCTATTTGCTGTTGCTCCAAGAACCTTATCGTACCACTTGTTAAAGCTCTGTATAGATCCTGCCTCCACTATTTCACTCTTGAGGTAGGTCCACTTCCAAACAAGTCTAAGGCTGAAGAAGTACTTCCTAACATCCCTATGGCTCATCTGAGTTTTTAACTTCGAGTTGTGTTCCCTTGCTCCTGTGTCTCTGAAACATTCTGTCCCTATCCACCTTGTTCCTGTGTCTCATCTCTGAAACATTCTGTCCCTATCCACCTTGTTCCTGTGTCGCATCTCTGAAACCTTGTGTCCCTATCCACCTTGTTCCTGTGTCTCATCTCTGCAACATTCTGTCCCTATCCACCTTGTTCCTGTGTCTCATCTCTGCAACATTCTGTCCTTATCCACCTTGTTCCCGTGTCTCATCTCTGAAACCTTGTGTCCCTATCCACCTTGTTCCTGTGTCGCATCTCTGAAACCTTGTGTCCCTATCCACCTTGTTCCTGTGTCGCATCTCTGAAACCTTGTGTCCCTATCCTCCATGTCAGTTCCTCTTAGTATTTTATGTTATGTCAACCCTATCTCTCCTAGCCCTCCAGTGTCGTCAGGTTGAGTTCCTGTAGCCTCTCTTCGTAGGGCATACCCCTTAGGTACTGAAGTAGTGTGTTTATACGTTATCTACAACGAACTACGACATTAGTAACGTGCATAACCACAAGAAAACTAAGATTAAGCAGCACATACACAGGCACAATTTGACAAGTAACGCAAACTTCAGTGCGTCCAGAATGATTATGTAAGTTACCTCTGAGCTAGAAAATGAGGAAACTAGCTAGGATTATTGTAACAGTATTACGTCTCACGAAACCGTAATGACACAATTGCAAACAAACCATACCACGGGTTGGGTTAGAACCTGCGAACAGAGAGTCATACAACTCCAGACCGAGACGTCGGTCTGGAGTTGTATGACTGATAGCAGGTGCTAACCCCTCCCGTGATATGGTTTGAAATATCATTACGTTAAATGAGAAAGGAAAATGACTGTCATTTGGAGAGAGTAGCTGAGATATCTGCAGCCTTTTAAATTAAATTTTCCTGAAGGAGCTTACAATGAGCCGCACGAGAAGAAAATGCACGAGAGAAGAAAGTCATTAGACAGTTTAAGAAAATACTTGGAAAAACGTCTAGAAAAGAGGTGAGGAAAAGACGAATGACATGAAAGGTGAAGCTAGATATGTGTCCTGAACATTAGAGAATTGAAAAATGTATTGAGAACAGCTAGCAGCGCTGAGTGTCCAAACTACCTCAACAACTCCTCCTCAGCCCCCGGCAAATTACTTTTAGTAATCCCACGTCTTGCACTCTCCAAACTAAGAAATCTCTGCATAATATTCACACCAGAAATTACCCTCAAACACGCAGTCTTCACTCTATGCAAAAAAAAATCTGCTTCACACACACTAAATATAATATAATATAATATATATATATATAATATATATATAATATTATATATATAATATATATATATATATATATATAATATATATATATATATATATATATAATATAATGTGCCAAATATGTAAAACTGGTTAATTAGCAAAAACTCATTTAAAATTAAGTCCTTTCTAAAATAAATTTCTTACATGTTTAAAGATATACTTTTCACTTACCTTAATGTAAAAAATTAATAATTTCGTACCAAAAGAACCATAGAAAACTTACCTGACCTGATTATAACAAGCGCAATTTAATTTAGCCTAATCCAATTAAATATATTTTTGATAAGTTTACAGTAATTTAATAATAAACAAACACAATGAAATACATTTTTTTCGTTAGGTTCAGAATGATTTTTGCGAAATTACTGCATACACAAATTTTCGCTTGTCTTATTCGGCAAGAAGAGCGTTGCTATTTAAGCCAGAATCCCAAGATTTTACATATTCGGCACGATATATATATATATATATATATATATATATATATAATATATATATATATATATATATATATATTATAATAAATATAATATATAAATAAATATATATTATATATATATATATATATATATATATATATATATATATATATAATATATATATATATATATATATATATATATATAATCACAGTAAACATTTATCACAATATTCCTCCCCTCCAAAAAAAAAAAAATAATTAATCTAAAATTGCAAACAATTACGGGATTTGTCACATTGTTAAAGAACGGTAAGAATAAAAGAAGAGCAGAAGTTTAATAAAGCTGAACTACAGAACTTATCGTTGAACGTGAGTGTGTTCAACGAATTTTATTCATTATAAATGAATTTATACATCCCAAAACTGATATACTTTCCCACGGGCGGGGATTGAACTCTTGGCGAGTGAGTCGTAGAACTCCAGGCCAGAGTGTAAGCCACTGGTACAGCTGGTTACAATGAGTTTTAAGACTCGCTCGCCACGAGTTCAATCCCCACCCGTTATATGGTTTATTTACAATCGTGTCATGATTTCGTGAGTCAGAACTGATACATTGCAATCACTACTAACTGAACTAGACAAGACCAATGCTCGGTTTATTCATACGAGGGATTTTAAACACCCGAATGATTTTGATAAAGTCGATAATGCATCAGGCAGCTCCATGGGTGAACGAAAACGAATCACGTTCCATAATGTACGGTATTAATTAAAATATTAATATTTTTGACTGAATAAATTAGGTTTTTTAAGTGAATAGACATGTCACTATTACAATTTTTAAATGTATCCTGACTAAATTTTCACCAGACTTCCTCGGTCAGTAAACAGGGTCATATATGAGGTCATATTTCACCTTTGTAAGTCTTCTGTTGTTCTGTTATTTATACTATTCTCTGATAATGTGAGAAATCACGAAAGAGCTTTCAATTTTACTATTTTTTGGACTGTGTGTGTGTGTGTGTGTGTGTGTGTGTGTGTGTGTGTGTGTGTGTGTGTGTGTGTGTGTGTGTGTAAATCGGAAAGGCGGACGGGAGGCTTGAACTTTGGTCCCGAAATTAACAGTTGCAGCGCTCTACCGCTGAGCTACGGGGCTCTAATAGGAAACTTTCACATAAGACACTGCTGTGTCCTGTCTGCGTCACTGTCCTGTCTGCGTCACTGTCTTGTCTGCGTCACTGTCCTGTCTGCGTCACTGTCCTGTCTGCGTCACTGTCCTGTCTGCGTCAGTGGCTACTATCTGCAACTCAGCTGTTCTTTCCCACAGCCACAGTTTCTTTTACTGTAATTCTGTCTTCACTCTCTCATCGACAGTCGTTTGCTATGACTTAAATTAAGTTCATAGACTGTGGCTTTGAGAGAGGTGAGGCTAGATTTACCATAAAAACTGTAAAAAAGGACAGTTGGGTTACAGATGGTAGCCACTGACAGGACACAGCAGTGTTTTCTGTGAAACTTGACTAGAAGCCCGGTAGCTCAGCGGTAAAGAACCGGACTTGTTTATTTCGGGACCTCGGTTCAAGCCTCCCGTCCACGTTTGTTTATTCATAGCCTTAAATATAGCAAATTAAAAAGACACATATGCAACACTTGGGATTGTTTATCACCGAAACTTTACGCCTGCATAACAGGCTTCTTTAGTCGAATACTGGCTAATATATAACTTTGGTGATAGTACTAGTAGTTCTGACGTTATCAGTCTGTCAGACTTTGTAGGTGGTGGTCAGTCTCTGAAGTTCTTCCTGCCAAGGTTAACAGACTGATCACCTCAGAACTGTATTTGTCTCCAGCGTAATCCTTTGTATTCGACTGCAGAAGCTTGCTGTGCAGACGACATGTTTCGGGATTAAAGATACCCATGTGTTTCACTAAATCGTAATGATACGATTGTAAACAAGCCACGGTACGGGTGGGAATTGAACTCGTTGTAAGTGGGTCATTCCACGCCAGCTGGCCTTGTGTCTTACCCGCTGTCCTTGAGTTTGACATCTCACTTGCCGCGAGTTCAGTCCCCACCCGTACCTTGGTTTATCTACCCAAGTGTTGCACACGTCTCATTTAGTAACTTGTTTATATTGTTTATATTATATAATTTACATAATATAAACAATATCTTGTTTGTTATATAATTTTATATGTATTACAGTATTCTACTGTTAAACCTATACTCGCCTAACCTCTTGCTGTTTACATTCTGCTATGGAAACATAAACACATATGCAGTTTAATGTGATCCTTTATTGACAACGTTTCGCCCACACAGTGGACTTTTTCAAGTCACAAACAGATCTACCTAGTTTTGAGGATATGGTATGGTGATACCGACAAGATGTGGAAAAAGACACTTATGTACAGTTCAGGACATTTATTAAAGGAAACGTTTCGCCACGAGTGTATTAGGACTGAAGAAGCCACTCGTGGCGAAACGTTTCCTTTAATAAATGTCCTGAACTGTACATAAGTGTCTTTTTCCATACACTACCTAGTTTTGCATAAGGACTGGAGAAACCACTCTTGGAAGAATATTCCTTAATAAATGTCTTAATCAGGGTATTCGTGTCTTACATCTACTGCATTTTTAACGTGATTCTTTGTGTGTTTTGTTAGGTAAGACACATATGCAACAGTTAGGTATCTTTATTATGAAACGTTTCGCCTACACAGTAGGCTTCTTCAGTCGAGTACAGAAAAGTTGATAGAAGCAGAAGATACTATGGAACAATGCTCTTCTCCAGACTGAGGGACTGACCACCTCAAAACTTTAAGGGTGATGGACTGATTACATCGTCTTCAAGTATCTTCTGCTTCTATCAACTTTTCTGTACTCGACTGAAGAAGCCTACTGTGTAGGCGAAACGTTTCATAATAAAGATACCTAACTGTTGCATATGTGTCTTACCTAACAACCTGTCGGTATTTTATACCATTTTAATGTTCAATTTGTGTGTTTTGTTTGACAGTGCGCTATCAAGTGCTTTAATCATCGGCGCACAGATAACTAGACCTGACTTTGGTGTTCTGATCATTTCTTTCTAGTGGGTTATGTGACCTGACCTCTGACCTCCTCACATGCAGCCCCTTGAGGTAAGTGTGATGGGAAAGGTTGGAGATTATCCATGGAGATTATCTATGTACTCCATGTACTTTATTTCTACAAGTACATGTACAAGGTATACAGACCATAGCTGACATCAGTGACATACTACTATATAGAAAACCCCTTGTTATGGGGAGCATTTTGGGTGAATTAGGTCAATTTTGTCCTAGGATGTGACCCCCACCAGTCAACTAACACCCAGGTACCTGTTAGGTAAGATACATATGCAACAGTTAGGTATCTTTATTTCGAAACGTTTCGCCTACACAGTAGGCTTCTTCAGTCGAGTACAGTCCCTCAGTCCCTCAGTCTGGAGAAGAGTGATGGACTGATTACATCGTCTTCAAGTATCTTCTGCTTCTATCAACTTTTCTGTACTCGACTGAAGAAACCTACTGTGTAGGCGAAACGTTTCGAAATAAAGATACCTAACTGTTGCATATGTGTCTTACCTAACAATCTGTCGGTATTTTATACCATTTTAATGTTCACCCAGGTACCTATTTTACTGATGGGTTAACAGGGTCAGCAGGTGTTTTAACTATCCTCTTTTTTGACTGTCTTCTTTTCTTGTCTAACGATGACGTAAGTCAACAATGAGTATAAACATTGGTAATTGATTCTGACTAATTGGTGTAAAATGAGGTGAGAAGACAAACTGGGATATATTTACAAGAAAACCGAAAAGTGAAGGTTTTTAAGTTTGTAGTCTGTTTTTATAAACGTTTTGTTTATATTGTGATTGTTAACGATTGACAGTGGATAACTTGCGTTTAAAAAACGTACTTCATAGCATTTAAAAGAAAGAGGTATTGTATCCCTTCTACTAAAAATCTAAGTCCCAGGACCAAAACTTTTTCTAATGAATGCCCTAGTATTTACTAACTTTTTATTATCACTAATAAGTCGACTAGTGAGGTAAACACTACAGTATACATGGAAACCATTATTGCGATGTTTCCTTCAGGAATGGTCGAAAAGTTGTACTAATTTTTTTTCTGACAACAATGTAGTTTCTCCCTGTTTAATCTCAGGTTGTGACTCACTAATTGTCCAGAATGGATTGAAACGTCGTCAGAAGTTTTCTCCCCGAAGTAATAACTTTCACCCATGGAACTGGGGAGTTTACTTACCATAAACACAAGCAACAAACCACGGAACTGGTGGGTGCTGAACCTATGGCGAGTCTTAAAACACCTGGCCAGTGAGTAAGTCACTCATGAGTCATGACACAGTAACAGGGGGACACAGTTGGAAGCTGAAGACACAGATGAATCACAGGGATGTTAGGAAGTATTTCTTCAGTCACAGAGTAGTCAGTAAGTGGAATACTTTGGGAAGCGATGTAGTGGAGGCAGGATCCATACATAGCTTTAAGCAGAGGTATGATAAAGCTCACGGCTCAGGGAGAGTGACCTAGTAGCGATCAGTGAAGAGGCGGGGCCAGGAGCTCGGACTCGACCCCCGCAACCTCAACTAGGTGAGTACAACTAGGTGAGTACAGCAAGCAGCACCAGCAACATACATCAGCAACACACCACCAATGCACAATATCAGCAACTCAAATCAAGACAATATAAAAAACACAAGGAACACAGCTGACTATGAGGCGAGGGTGGTGTGTATAATTAACATGGGAGGTGGAGCTGGTATGAGCGTGGGCGAACGAGGTGGTCTGACGCCACTACAAGGCTGCTGGTAAATATCTCACTGCATCTCTCTGGGCTAGGCTCCCACCTCTTTAACTGCTCCACTCCTACTCACCCGACTGCAGGATTTCTTTGAACATGACTTTGTATTTAGGTAATCACGTGAGGGTATTTTTGTGAGAGGATTCCATTGATTTTATGAAAGAATGCGTGTTCATTCAGTTAGAAGGTAGAGAATGGGTGAAAAAGTCTTTGCCTTTTGTTAGTTCTTTCTGGACAACGGGAATGTAACATTCAACACTTTTTAATTACTTTGTTGACCATTTTTACAGAGCTTTTGTTTACCTTGTGTGTGCCTTTTAAAAATTGACACTGAATCCTTTGCAAATAAAATCAGTATTTCGTAGTGTTTAAAAAAAAATAGAGCTATTGTCTCCCTTGTATTAAAAAGTATTGAAGGATGTAATAAAAGGCACCAAATGAAACTGATGTATTT
>NC_069492.1:11484985-11662485 GCF_026875155.1 Cherax quadricarinatus | reverse complement strand
AACCTTTTCTTGAACCCTCGACAAAAATTTCCCTGGGAAACCCATCCTTACATTAGATTTTCCAAAACCACACAATTTACTCTTCAAACATTTTTTTTTCCTGAACACTCTGGGATTTTCAAAAGGGAACACAGAAGGCTTCACTTTGAAATCCCCACTACTTTAAAGAAATTAGCGCAGCCTGTCTTTCAAGGCTTGTGTCCCTGGCAGCTTTTCCTTTTTGTGTAATAAGGGTCCTCTTTGCATTTTTTTCCCAAAAAAGGGGCCTTTTTTCGTCAAAATTGAAACTTGCAGGTTTCAGTCCTTCGCCTCTATTCTCCGGGAATTCAGCAATTTTTTTCAGCCGCCTTGTGGCCTAACTGGCACCCACCATCCCTTTACCAACTGGGAGCCAATACGGTTTTTAAAATCTTTAAAACCCACCTTTTGCTGCCTTAAATCACTCATTTTCACCAAAATTTGCAGGCAATTTCTTTACCAAATTTTCAGCAACTGCCTAGCCTTTTCACAAATAACGAAGTCAAAAGGGTACTCCTGCAAAATTTGTTTTTCTCATTTATCCACACCAATAATAACTTCCAACCTTTTCCCAGACTGTGATCATTTTTGTAGCAAATTTTTACTCCTTTGCAACAACACATCCTTTATTTTTTTTCTTTGGGCCCTATGGAACATGGTTGTTAGGGGTTTTTTATACATCCTGGCATTCCCACATTGAAACCCCTTTCATATTTTCAATGTGGTTTTCTTAAATTCAATCGTATTTTTCACCTTTTTTACCACAGGTTGGGATAGGGGCTTTCTTTGGAGCCAGGGGAGCTTTTTTAGTAAATTCAAGCACTAAAAAAAATGGGTATTATGAAATATTTCCTGGACACGTGAGGGGGCCTTCGCTCCCCTGGTAAACATGCCTGACGGGCTGCTCCCCGGCTCACGCCGGGTACCATCCCGACGAACTACGACTCGAGAGCAACTTTTTAAAAAGCGAGCCAAAGTTTATAACGAAAATCCCCCAGATTGGCGAATTTTACGATTCCGGGAACTACAAAGCGGGGACCACGTTTTTTTTTTATAAAAATTTTTAAATATTAAAAATATAAAATTATATATATATATATATATTAAAAAGGGAAACCCGGGGTTTTTTTATTACATAAAATAAAGAACCTTTTTACCTCTACAAGTTAAAGAATTGACTGCTTACCCTGCTTGTGAAACGAATAAATTGCCTGAACAGTGTGTGTATTAACCATGATTTTGTTCTGTGTGTTTTATCATTTTTTGAGTGAGTTTAGTTATTTCCTTGATGAATTAGACTTTTCAACACTGGGGATTACACTCCGGGCCAGTGTGTGTGGTTTCTTTTCTGTCGTTTTTAAACCTTTTTTGGCTATTATCTGCACTTTTTGTCAGTTTCATCATTACTTCTTACTCCGTGTTTCGTACTTCTTTTTTGCCTGTTTTTTTATTTTTTTATTTAACCCTTTACTCTGTTTTTTTGAGGGCTTTTTTATTACGTCTTACCCTGATTTTTTTCATTTCTTTTTGTTCTTACTATTTTCAACATCAGTCATCCTTCTTGGATTTTTTTTATTTTTGTAATTAATCTGGTCACAAAGATTTCAATTTACGTTTAAAAATGTGTTTTTAACTAATTTTGGGACGATGAATCAAAGTTTGAACTTAGGTTTTGCTGCATCACGTTCAATTTTTACGAGACTGTTTTATCACATTATACGTTTTCCATTTTTCGAAGAAATTGTATTTCCAACTATCAACTTACAAATCCTCAATGTATCGTAGTTGCTTAAACTACAGTAATGTATTTTGTTATGTTGTATTTTAACTTAAAGCAGAGAAGAAAGAATCTTTTTTTGGTAAACAGACTTTTTTTTTTCGCTACTTTAGCGTGAAGGTCTGAGACCAGGACAAGTTGTGGACATGTTGTGTGACTCATTCCTTCTCCTCATGCGAGTGGTTTGCTGGTAGGAAGTCGTGCATGGTTTTTTGCAGTCCTGATGGTTTGGAGGAATCCAAAGGCCCACACCAGGGAGTGGTATTTCTGTATCACAAGAGTGACTGAATTTAAAAAGAAAGAAATCCAGAATAAGGTATCCAGTTTTTATTTCTGCAGTCAGACTGGTGGAATATCCTGTGAATATTTCCCTTGGATATTGAAGCCAGCTGGAGTCAACAACCAGGAACCGCATCTAGTGACTTAACGTGACCTTAAAGATCTAGTGTGTGTGTGTGTGTGTGTGTGTGTGTGTGTGTGTGTGTGTGTACTCACCTTATTTATGGTTGCGGCCCCGCCTCTTCACTGATTGCTACTAGGTACTCTCTCTCCCTGGTGTGTGTGTGTGTGTGTGTGTGTGTGTGTGTGTGTGTGTGTGTGTGTGTTGAAAATGGTATAAAATATTAAGAAGCTGATGAGTAGGCCACATGTGCAACAGTTGGGTATCATTGGTATCTTTATTGAGTCAACAAAAAAGGTACCCAAATGCTGTACATGTCTTACGCATCTAGTAAGTCATCTGAATTTATTCATGGAACAGTCAGAGCTACAATTACACCCAGACACAAGAACAGATTCAGAAAGTGGCATACGTCGTGCAATTCTTCAATCATAAATATTCAAAATATTGATCATAAATTTTCAAAAGAAAATGTTCTTGAGAGTAAACAAAGTCAGATTCGTGATCAGCACAACATTGTTAGCTTAACACAATCAGTTTCTTTCAAACAATTTGGTTTCTGAACTGGATTAAAAGCTAATTTTTGTAGGCTCTGAGATTCTGTAATCCCCACCCATCCTTCAGAGTACAGGTACTGTACTTCCCACCTCCAGAACTGTAACATCCTCACCCATCCTTCAGAGTACAGGTACTGTACTTCCCACCTCCAGAACTGTAACATCCTCACCCATCCTTCAGAGTACAGGTACTGTACTTCCCACCTTCAGAACTGTAATATCCTCACCCATCCTTCAGAGTACAGGTACTGTACTTCCCACCTCCAGAACTGTAACATCCTCACCCATCCTTCAGAGTACAGGTACTCTACTTCCATCTTTAGAACAGCATGCCAACCAAAGTACAAACACAGTACCTTTGACAACAGGTAACTAATTAACTAACAGTACCTCCCACCTCTCAAACATCATACCAACTCATCCTTCAGTGTGCAGACACTGTTACTTCCCACCTCCACTGGTTCTTGAGCAAGCTCTGTGCTTAAAATTTCCATATTTGTAGCATCTTCAAAGTGCAAGAACCGCATTTCCAATCCCATCACAATCTCCACCAATCCTTCAGAGTTTATGCACTGTTCTTCATAATGCATGCAACATTCCAACCCATTTTTAGGAATGCAAGCACGGTACTGCCCTGATTAAGAAATACAGTGGACCCCCGCTTAACGATATTTTTTCATTCCAGAAGTATGTTCAGGTGCCAGTACTGACTGAATTTGTTCCCATAAGGAATATTGTGAAGTAGATTAGTCCATTTCAGACCCCCAAACATACACGTACAAACGCACTTACATAAATACACTTGCATAATTGGTCGCATTGGGAGGTGATCGTTATGCGGGGATCCACTGTATATCAGTTCGGACAGAGGAAAAAGGCAAAATATTGTGACTGGAACAATACACAAATAACCCGCACGTAGGAGAGAGGAACTTATGACGACGTTTCGGTCCGATTTGGACTATTTGCAAGTCACACACTCACAAATGAGTCAGGGAGTTTGTATATATAGGCGAAGGGGACAGAGATAGGACGGGACAAAGAGAGGAAGAAAAAGTAGCAGTAGTGGTAGTAGAAACCACAGTATTCTCTATCATCCTTCAGAGTAAAAATTCCTTCCTTCACACCAAAACTACTACATAATCCTGGCTTACTCGCTGGCTTACTCGCTGTCCTGGAGTTTCACGACTCGTTTGCCACGAGTTCAATGCCCACTCATACCATCTTTTGTTTGCAGTCGTATCATTACGATTTCGAGAATCATGATACCAACCCATCCTTCAGAGTGCAAGAACTGCTTTTCCCACTTACAGAACCCAAGTCCATTTTACATTAATGAATGAAAACAGACCGAAAAAGCTGTACCTAGCGCCACCTTCAGCCAGGAACACATCCAGTCACGTCTCTCCATCTCTTACCACACTTACCAGGCACGCACTGACTTCTCCATTCATCTTTGTAATTCATAGAATCACGTTTTGTATGCTTGATTTTTGAGTCTTGAACTTTCGTTAGATTTAGAGTAACCCTTTCAAGGATCTAAAACGCATTAGATGAAAAACGGTTTAGAATAAATTTAAATAAATGCACTTAATGTAAATAATAGGTGATCCCTTCTAGGTGAGAATTATTCAGTGCATATCTTGAGCGGAACAGCAGGCAGTAGTGAAACAGCAGGTGACACAGCAGTAACTGCAGATAGATACATAACCACAGTAAGTAGCATGTAAAGCAAGTAGCAGTCTCAGCCGACACAGTAACAGCAGACAGTAGATTCACAGCAGGTAGCAGTCACAGTAGACAGCCTAAGCAGTCACAGCAGGCAGCAATCACAGCAGGCAACAGCCACAACATGCAGCAGTCAAAGCAGGCCACAGAGCAGGTCACAGTCAGGGCAGGCCACAGAGCAGGCCACAGTCAGAGCAGGTCACAGGGCAGGCCAGTCAGAGCAGGTCACAGTGCAGGTCAGTCGGAGCAGGTCACAGTGCAGGGCACAGAGCAGGTCATACACCAGGTCAAAGCCAGAGGTCAGTCAAGGCAAGTCAGAGCAGGTCACAGAGCAGGGCACAATCAGAGCAGGTCACAGCGGGTCACAGTTCAGGTCACAGAGGTCAGAGGTCAGAGCAGATCACAGTCGGAGCACGTCACAGGGCAGGTCAGTCAGAGCAGGCCACAGTGCAGGGCACAGAGCAGGTCATAGACCAGGTCACAGCCAGTGGTCAGTCAAGGCAAGTCAGAGCAGGGCACAGTCAGAGCAAGTCACAGGGCAGGCCACAGTCAGAGCAGGTCACAGAGTAGGCCACAGTCGGAACAGGTCACAGGGCAGGTTAGTCAGAGCAGGCCACAGAGGTAACAATGCAGGTCAGTCAGAGCAGGTCACAGTGCAAGGCAGTCAGAGCAGGTCATAGAGCAGGTCACAGTCAGAGGTCAGTCAAGCAAGTCAGCAGGGCACAGAGCAGGCCACAGTCAGATCAGGTCACAGAACAGGCCACAGTCAGAGCAGGCTACAGAGTAGGTCACAATTCAGGTCGGAGCAGGTAGCAGTCAGAGCAGGTAGCAGTCGGAGCAGGTCACAGAGCAGGCCATAGTCAGAACAGGTCAAAGGGCAGGTCACAGAGCAGGCCACAATCAGACCATGTCACAGAGCAGGTCATAGAGCAGGTCACAGGGCAGATCACAGGTTAGAGCAGGTCACAGAACAAGTCACAGGGGAGGTCAGTCACAGGGCAGGTCACAGAGCAGGTCACAGGACAGGTCACAGGGTAGGTCACAGTGCAGAGTAGTCAGAGCAGGTCATAGAGCAGGTCACAGAGGCCAGTCAAGGCCAGTCAGAGCAGGTCACAGCAGGCCTCAGTCAGAACAGGTCACAAAGCAGGTCACAAAGCAGGCCACAGTCGGAGCAGGTCACAGGGCAGGTCACAGGGCAGGTCACAAAGCAGATCACAGTCAGAGCAGGTAGCAGTCACACCTCCCCACAAGCTTACAGCCAGTGTTTTCCGGTCTTATCTTTCACAGTATTCCACTCTGGCTGTTCCTTTGTCTCTGCCTCTCCATCTCTTTGTCTTACCCACTCTTGTTGTCTCTGGCTCTGTCTTTCTCACTGTATATATATATCTGTCTCTTAGTCTCTCACTCTCCCTCGTTGTGGGTATATCTTTGTAGTTGTGTATATATCTCTTGTGTGTATATCTGTCGTTGTGTATATATCTCTTGTTGTGTGTATATCTTTGTCGTTGTTTACATCTCTTCTCGTTGTGTGTATTCTCTTCCTCGTTCTGTATATTTTTCTCTGCGTCTTTGTGTAAAGAATATTATATTTCTATAATTTTCAGAGGTGTCCGTTCCAGGTACGTAAAATGTTGCTGTAAATATTATTATTATTATTATTATTATTATTATTATTGTTTCTCTTGATTTTCGTAAATGCAACGTTAGAGCGACTTCAAACTTATTCTTGTGTATTTTAGGATATTGGTCTTTTTGAAAGGTTAGAATTAGATGTCGATCATATATCTTCTAATTTACGATCTTTATCGAATAAACTTGAATATTAGTTTCCTTATAATTAATTATAAATGCCTCTGAAGATTCCCGTCATATCCTCAAGACTAATATTTAACTACATTAAGTTATGCCGCACTCTGCACTATTCCATTCGCATTGAGGCATCAGAAACTGGGATTATGGAATACGGCGGCACCTTCTTCGGATCACGTAGAAACCAAAATACTTTGTTTGATATTTGTTAATGGTTCCTTTCGGACAGAAGCGGCTCCTAACCGCTTCGTATAACATAAGAACATAAGAAAGGAGGAACACTGCAGGAGGCCTGATGGCCCATACTAGGCAGGTCCTTTACAATTCATCCCACTAACAAAACATTTGACCAACCCAATCTTCAATGCCACCCAAGAAATAAGCTCTGATATGAAAGTCCCACTCAAATCCAACCCCTCCCACTCATGTACTTATCCAACCTAGATTTGAAACTACCCAAAGTCCTAGCCTCAATAACCCAACTAGGTAGACTGTTCCACTCATCAACTACCCTATTTCCAAACCAATACTTTCCCACACCTGCCATCCATCACCAGGGCAGCACCCTGGAGCTGCACCCACACCACGAAGCTCTCGTTTACCTGGTGCTTTATAATGGTCCCAGACGCCCGGTCTCTGATCAGAAGTCATAATTCGGATAGGTCACATTTCAATAGTATTCAGTAAACACAATTATAAGTTTGATGATTGTTATTGCAGTATAGAACACTATCTTTTTAAATCGTTTTTCTGGGGTACTGACTTGGGTGATGCCCAGAGGTTGTGACCAAACAATTAGGCTCATCGATAGAACATGTTGCAATAAGGAACGTGTTAAACTGTCATGTTCGTAAGAAGCCTCTTCCTGTTAGGACAGTCGGCTTTCCTTGAACAGCCGAGCATGTATTTCTGCATGCTTAATTTTTTAATATTCTTGGTTAAACTAGGCCTGGCTTGACTAAGTTAAAACAGGCTAAGGTGTATGAAGTTAGGCTGGGTTTGATTAGGTTAATACACAAATAACCCGCACATAGAAGACAGGAGCTTACGACAACGTTTTGGTCCGACTTGGACCTTTCTAAGTAAATGATCCAAGTCGGACCGAATCATCGTCGTAAGCTCATCTCTTCTATGTGCGGGTTATTTGTGTATCGTTCCAGTCTCGATATTGTGCCCATTTTTGTTATTTAGTCAGGTTAACGTATGTTAACCAAAATTTAAGTATAAATAGCCCATAACAAAATTTAACAAGACTAGGCTTGGTTGCTGAGTGAACAGACTAGAAGTCCCGTATCCAATTAAATCTCCACGACTATGGTGCTCTTCGCACCTACTCCTAGGTTGAGGGACTGATTACCTCATCTTCTGTACATAGTTCTCCTGTCTTCAAGTTATGTCCTAGAATTTGTATTGATAAAGCCACTGGATGGCGAAACGTCTACAATAAAGATACCCAGATGTTGCACATGTGTCTTAATTTCATCTTGTCGGTATTATATACCATTCTTACACAATTAAATCTGTCTTTTGTATGTAGCAAAACGAATAATATAATGCAGCATATGTTTTAAATGCTTAGATTTTAGTCTTACCAAAAAGGGCATCTTTGACTTACTACATGGCAATTATTGCATTTTCCGGAATATAAGGCGCGTTTTTTCCCACAAAGTCTTGGAAAATCACCCTGCGCCTTATATACTCAATGTCAGGGTCAAGGGTACGTTTTGGGTTATTCTTTAGTGTAAAGTAAGAGGGTAATAGCCCTTGAATATGATTACTGATTTATCGTTATGACGCTTCTCTTGTGCGCCTTATATGCCGGAAAATACTGTAATCCCCAGTTTCTTCAATTTATATAAGAAATTAGCAGGTATGCAGCACAAAACCCATGTGATTCATCCACTAAGATACACCAGCTTAGGATATGCAAAACGTTGAGAGATTTTCATTCTTCTGCCTAAAGTGAATAAGGTGTATCTCAAATTGCTTAAAGGTGTGCGTGTACACGACTTGTTCTATACCACTTCAATGGATGTAAGTGACGCATTTTCACGAATATTGCTGGTAACCTTGAGCGTTTCAAGGTGAACTGAGTTTCACTGTGATAGGTGTCTAACCAAGGATGGAAGTCCTTCTACCATAGTCTCATGAATGCTTTGCACAGTAACTAGTCGAACTTGATTGCCTTTCGATCACCGTAGTTATGTAGCCATAATCAATGACACTAGTTTCTATACGCAAATCACAGAACCCTTCAACTTGTAAGTTCTTTAAACAGGTTAAAAGTAATGTGCATAAGTTGCGGAAATCACCCAATCTGAGGGTGTTACTGAACCTTCCTAGGGGCATCCAGTCGTCTTCTGCAGCTGTAGCATAGTTTCATGTACACACACACACGAGTTCAGATCAAGGGCTCTGGTGGCCTGGTGGTTAACGCTCTCGCTTCACACGGTGAGGGCCTGGGTTCGATTCCCAGCCAGAGTAGAAACATTGGACGTGTTTCTTTCCACCTGTTGTCTATGTTCCCCATCAGTAAAATGGGTACCTGGGTGTTAGTCGACTGGTGTGGGTCGCATCCTGGGACACTGACCTAAGGAGGCCTGGTCACAGACCGGACCGCGGGGGCGTTGACCCCCGGAACTCTCTCCAGGTCTCCAGGTAAGATAGTTCGTAACAGTAAATGATTGGGCCAGTATTTCATAGACGGTAGACAACTGGGTTACAGAAGCACTAACTGTGGACAAGTAGCCTATCTGTCCTGTACTGGTGCGACCTAATGGCTGATCCAGAGGAAAAATGCTATTAATTTTTTTTGTCAATGTATTTTGTCTATAAATAAAGTTCACATAGAATATAGGATACAGGGGGTGGTAAGAGAAGAAATATTCGAAAGTTTATTCTATTCTCTGAGGATAAGGGTCCCCAGTCTAGTTCTAGAGGTGGTACCTCTCTCTCTCTTTCTCTCTCTCTCTCTCTCTCTCTCTCTCTCTCTCTCTCTCTCTCTCGATATATATATATATATATATATATATATATATATATATATATATATATTATAAATATATATATATATATATATATATATATAAATATATATATATATATATATATATATATATATATATATATATATATATATATATATATATATATATATATATATATATATATATATATACATGTCGTGCCGAATATGTAAAACTGGTCAATTAGCAAGAACTCATTTAAAATTAAGTCCTTTCTAAAATTTTCTCTTATACGTTTAAAGATATATTTTTAACATTAATGTTAATGTAAAAATTTTTAATTTTGCTACAAAAGAATCTTAGAAAACTTACCTAACCTTATTATAACAAAAGCAATTTATTTTAGCCTAACCCAACTAAATATATTTTAGATTTGTTTACAATAATTTAATACTAAACAAACACAGTGAAATATATTTTTTTCGTTAGGTTCAGAATGATTTTGGAGAAATTATCGCATACACAAATTTTCACTTGTCCTATATGGCAAGATGAGAGTTGCTATTTAAGCCAAGATCGCAAGTTCTGCCTATTCGGCACGACATATATATATATATATATATATATATATATATATATATATATATATATATATATATATATATATATATATATATGTATATTGTTAGGTACCACATCCAGAACTAGTCTTGGGACCCTCATCCTCAGAGAGGGGAATTAAGTTTCTTCTCTTACCATCCCTGGTATCCTATATTCTATGAGAACTTTATTTGTAGACTGAATACATAGGCGAAAGATGAATACATTGGTACAGTATATCAAAGATTATGAATCTCCTGCAGCTGCTCCGAAGCCGGACGCGAGCCAAGTATGCAGCAAGCATTTTTCCCTCTGGATGACCACACTGAGACGCTGGAACATGAAAGTGGCTGCCCTTGGGTCCCTGGTGGTGTCGATGAGTCTGGAATCCAGTTCTTTAAGAAAACGTGTGGCGTTATTTTCCCCCTCATTCCAAGATCTGTGATCCCACTGCGACAAACTGATATTGTTGGCCTATGTCTCTGTACTTGCCGATCTTGTACTCCTCCCTGCGATCAGCAGCTCCTCCCTGTCGCCCGACACTGTAATGGATGTAGGTGTCGATACGTTTGCCATTCTTCCAAGGATAGATGGTGATCCAGTTGGTGCAGATTGCTGGGATGTGAGTATTGTTGGCCGCTAGTGATTGGGCCTCTCACTAGGCTGGGCATCCAGCTGTAGCAAGGCCTCTCTTTATGATGTCTTTGACTTCACTGTGTCTTGCGTGCCAGCCCCTTATTTTGGAGCAGTTAAACACGTATATTCCGTGTGAATTTGCAACAAGGCAGAGAGCCACTACAATACGGAAGGTGTTAGGGTCGAGGCGTGTTCTCATTGCCGAAATGGGAACTGTTTGGTGGAAGTCCACAGAGTAAGGTTCACTCATAGCTTCGAGAGGGGCAGTCTCCCTGTCTGATGTTACAGCCCTAAGCATGATGACAAACACCTTTTCAGCGATGGGGCCATCCCAACTTAGCTGTAGGCCACTGCTGCATTAAATGTTGGTGCTGGAGCAGCAAGTCTCCCATTCGGTGATAGCACTGGTGTAGCTAAGGGTCCTGTATTCTTGTTGAATCACTGAGGTTGTACGGAAAAATTTGTAATAACTCGTTTGATGCCATAGAAGAGGATATGAAGGCTGGTAAGGCACTCGGGGAGGATTTGCGTTTTTAATTTTTCCGGTGTCCTCTATGAGAGATTCATTAGTGCCAGTTAGGGTACCATCATCCAAGAACCAGATATGGAGCTCACTGGAGAGCGATATATATATATATATATATAATATATATATATATATATATATATATATATATATATTATAATATATATATATATATATATATATATATATATATATATATATATATATATATATATACATATATACATATATATATATATATATATATATATATATATATATATATATATATATATATATATATATATATATATATATATATATATATACATATATACATATATATATATATATATATATATTACATATATACATATATACATATATATATATATATATATATATATATATATATATATATATATATATATATATATATATATATATATATGTCGTGCCGAATAGGCAGAACTTGCTATCTTGGCTTAAATAGCAACGCTCATCTTGCCATATAGGACAAGTGAAAATTTGTGTATGCAATAATTTCGCCAAAATCATTCTGAACCTAAGGAAAAAAATATATTTGATTGTGTTTTTTTAGTATTAAATTACTGTAAACGTATTTAAAATATATTTAGTTGGGTTAGGCTAAAATAAATTGCTCTTGTTATAATAAGGTTAGGTAAGTTTTCTAAGATTCTTTTGGTGCAAAATTAAAAATTTTTGCATTAACATTAATGAAAAAATATATCTTTAAACGTGTAAGAGAAAATTCCAGAAAGGACTTAATTTTAAATGAGTTCTTGCTAATTGACCAGTTTTACATATTCGGCACGACATATATATATATATATATATATATATATATATATATATATATATATATATATATATATATATATATATATATATATATATATACATATAAATGTGTTTGCGTGATGGTTCAACAATCGGAAGTTGCAGAGGTCGAGTCTCAGCTCTTGGTCCCGCTTCTACTTATCGTATATACTCTTAAAATGTATGGAACCTGCCTCCAGGTGTGTGTGAGTGAGAGTGAATGAGAGTGAGATAGTGAATGAGAGTGAGATAGTGAATGAGAACGAGAGTGAATGAATGAGAGAGTGAATAAGAGAGAGCAAGTGAGTGAGTGAGTGAGAGTTTCTCAAGGATGCAACTTCTATTCGTTTTAAAATTAATTTCCACCAGCATCCTTTATTTAAAAACCCTGTAATCGCTTAACAAAACTAACATGCCCTGAACGTAAGCCTCAGTGTGTGGGCTCACTCAAAATGCCACTTTGAAAGGTGGATGGGAAAATGTGAACCAGTTTAAAGAGGTGGGATCCAAGCCCAAAGAGAAGCCCTGAGATATTCACCACCAGAGTGTTGTCTTCAGCGAATCCATCACTGACTCCACCTCCTCCTCGTATCTGTTACATTCACCAGGTCTTCCAGGGAGGAGCCTTGACTCTTATGTGTATCCCTTGATTCAAGAAATTGAAGAATTAAACACATGTGCAACATCTGGGTATCTTTACTGTAGACGTTTCGCCATCCAGTGGCTTTATCAATAAAAATTCCAGGATATAATTGGAAGACAAAACTACATGTATACAAAAGATGAGGTAATGAGAAGAGAGACTATCTCATCTTCTGTATATAGTTCAACAGTCTTCCAGTTATGTCCTTGAATTTGTACTGATAATCCACTGTATGGTGACAAGTGAACAATAAAGTTATCTTGTCGGTATTGTATATCATACGTGTACAAGAGTGGTTGAAGATGAAGTGATATTCAAGCCTAATTTATCAACTAGTCTGTTCTCTTAACCATATAGCTACAAGAAATTCTATTTATTCTTCCATTAGACCTAAGTGCCTCTGTCCTCTTCAACTACATAACCAACAGGAGTTTAGCAATTCCTATTAAATAATTGTCACTGGCTTGGTAATAAACCATACCCCCGGCCGGGTTTATTTGCAATCGTGTCATTACGAATTCGTGAGTCATGTTGACGGCAGTGAAGGGACTTGAGCTAGAGTTCGTCACGGCCACGCTAGCTGGAGATTCGTCTGTAAAAACTTGCATTTGTGGTCACAGAGGTGCCTGTGCTAACTTTCCTATGGTGTAGAAATATACCTAGTTGGATGAATCTTATTGTGGCTAGCTGGTCTAGTGGCTAACGCGACGGGCTGGAGTTTTGAGACTCTATGACCGCGGGTTCAATCCCGGCCGGGGTATGGTTGGTTTGCAATCGTGTCATTACGATTTCTTGAGTCATGGCTTGGTAATACTTTGCCTCTGGCTTAGATGATGTGGTGATGCTGGCTTACTCATCGGGAAACAGGAAGGACAATACGCTGGGTTTTCGAAGATATAATCCGCTTGGTCGCTGGCTTCCAGTGCTGGGTATCAGTGACTGATCACAATGAACTGCATCTGCCGCTTTTCTGACCAAGAATAGAGTTTGTTTAAATCCTCCTGAAGTTCCTGTGGAACTGTGTATCATTTAAAAACGGCTGGCTTACTAGTGATTTTTACCAGTGACTAAAAACACCTGGCTTACAGTACAGAGTAACAGGGATTAAACACCTGGCTTATCAGTACAGGGAATCAGTGAATAATAAGCCACTGGCTTAGTTGTACACCAGAGATGCGGTTTACGTTAACAAATACTTTGAAGAATCAGTTGACGTTAGTGCAGAATTGAGATGAGTCACAAAGAAGCTTAATACGGTTTCAGTGCAGGCGTGCCGTCCAGTGTGCTGTCCAGTGTGCCGTCCAGTGTGCTGTCCAGTGTGCCGTCCAGTGTGCTGTCCAGTGTGCCGTCCAGTGTGCTGTCCAGTGTGCTGTCCAGTGTGCCGTCCAGTGTGCCGTCCAGTGTGCTGTCCAGTGTGCCGTCCAGTGTGCTGTCCAGTGTGCTGTCCAGTGTGCCGTCCAGTGTGCTGTCCAGTGTGCCGTCCAGTGTGCCGTCCAGTGTGCTGTCCAGTGTGCCGTCCAGTGTGCCGTCCAGTGTGCCGTCCAGTGTGCTGTCCAGTGTGCCGTCCAGTGTGCCGTCCAGTGTGCCGTCCAGCGTGCCGTCCAGTGTGCAGTCCAGTGTGCCGTCCAGTGTGCCGTCCAGTGTGCTGTCCAGTGTGCCGTCCAGTGTGCTGTCCAGTGTGCCGTCCAGTGTGCCGTCCAGTGTGCCGTCCAGTGTGCTGTCCAGTGTGCCGTCCAGTGTGCCGTCCAGTGTGCCGTCCAGTGTGCCGTCCAGTGTGCTGTCCAGTGTGCCGTCCAGTGTGCCGTCCAGTGTGCCGTCCAGCGTGCCGTCCAGTGTGCAGTCCAGTGTGCCGTCCAGTGTGCCGTCCAGTGTGCTGTCCAGTGTGCCGTCCAGTGTGCTGTCCAGTGTGCCGTCCAGTGTGCCGTCCAGTGTGCCGTTCAGTGTGCTGTCCAGTGTGCCGTCCAGTGTGCCGTCCAGTGTGCCGTCCAGTGTGCCGTCCAGTGTGCCGTCCAGTGTGCCGTCCAGTGTGCCGTCCAGTGTGCCGTCCAGTGTGCCGTCCAGCGTGCCGTCCAGTGTGCCGTCCAGTGTGCCGTCCAGTGTGCCGTCCAGTGTGCCGTCCAGTGTGCCGTCCAGTGTGCCGTCCAGTGTGCCGTCCAGTGTGCCGTCCAGTGTGCCGTCCAGTGTGCCGTCCAGTGTGCCGTCCAGTGTGCCGTCCAGTGTGCCGTCCAGTGTGCCGTCCAGTGTGCCGCCCAGTGTGCCGCCCAGTATACCGTCCAGTATGCCGTCCAGTGTGCCGTCCAGTGTGCCGTCCAGTGTGCCGTCCAGTGTGCCCTCCAGTGTGCCGCCCAGTGTGCCGCTCAGTATACCGTCCAGTGTACCGTCCAATGTGCCGCCCAGTGTGCCGCCCAGTGTGCCGTCCAGTGTGCCGTCCAGTGTGCCGTCCAGTGTGCCGTCCAGTGTGCCGTCCAGTGTGCCGTCCAGTGTGCCGTCCAGTGTGCCGTCCAGTGTGCCGCCCAGTGTGCCGCCCAGTATACCGTCCAGTGTACCGTCCAGTGTGCCGTCCAGTGTGCCGCCCAGTGTGCCGTCCAGTGTGCCGTCCAGTGTGCCGCCCAGTGTACCGTCTAGTGTGCCGTCCAGTGTGCCGTCCAGTGTGCCGTCCAGTGTACCGTCCAGTGTGCCGTCCAGTGTACCGTCCAGTGTGCCGTCCAGTGTGCCGTCTAGTGTGCCGTCTAGTGTGCCGTCTAGTGTGCCGTCTAGTGTGGCGTCTAGTGTGCCGCCCAGTGCGCCCTCCAGTGTGCCGTCCAGTGTGCCGCCCAGTGTGCCGTCTAGTGTGCCGTCTAGTGTGCCGCCCAATGTGCCGCCCAGCGTGGAGCAGGTGTTCCACCCACCCTGAAGCAAGTGTTCCACCTACCCTGAAGCAAATGTTCCACCCTGAAGCAAATGTTCCACCCATCCTGAAACATGTGTTCCACCCACAATCACGAAGGAAGTAGCGACTCCCACATATGGGTGGAAGCATGCCGCCCACATATGGGTGGAAGCTTTCCGCCCACATATGGGTGGAAGCATGCCCCCACATATGGGTGGAAGCATGCCGCCCACATATGAGTGGAAGCATGCCCCCCACATATGGGTGGAAGCATGCCCCCACATATGGGTGGAAGCATGCCGCCCACATATGGGTGGAAGCATGCCCCCACATATTGGTGGAAGCATGCCGCCCACACATAGGTGGAAGCATGCCGCCCACACATGGGTGGAAGCATGCCGCCCACATATGGGTGGAAGCATGCCCCCACATATGGGTGGAAGCATGCCCCCACATATGAGTGGAAGCATGCCCCCCACATATGGGTGGAAGCATGCCCCCACATATGGGTGGAAGCATGCCGCCCACATATGGGTGGAAGCATGCCCCCACATATGGGTGGAAGCATGCCGCCCACACATAGGTGGAAGCATGCCGCCCACACATGAGTGGAAGCATGCCGCCCACATATGGGTGGAAGCATGCCCCCACATATGGGTGGAAGCATGCCTCCACATATGGGTGGAAGCATGCCGCCCACACATAGGTGGAAGCATGCCGCCCACACATGGGTGGAAGCATGCCGCCCACATATGGACGGAAGCATGCCCCCACATATGGGTGGAAGCATGCCCCCACATATGGGTGGAAGCATGCCCCCCACATATGGGTGGAAGCATGCCCCACATATGGGTGGAAGCATGCCCCCACATATGGGTGGAAGCATGCCGCCCACACATAGGTGGAAGCATGCCGCCCACACATGGGTGGAAGCATGCCGCCCACATATGGGTGGAAGCATGCCCCACATAGGGGTGGAAGCATGCCCCCACATATGGGTGGAAGCATGCCCCCCACATATGGGTGGAAGCATGCCCCACATATGGGTGGAAGCATGCCCCCACATATGCGTGGAAGCATGCCCCCCACATATGGGTGGAAGCATGCCCCCACATATGGGTAGAAGCATGCCCCCCACATATGGGTGGAAGCATGCCCCCCACATATGGGTGGAAGCATGCCCCACATATGGGTGGAAGCATGCCCCTACATATGGGTGGAAGCATGCCCCCCACATATGGGTGGAAGCATGCCCCCCACATATGGGTGGAAGCATGCCCCACATATGGGTGGAAGCATGCCCCCACATATGGGTGGAAGCATGCCCCCCACATATGGGTGGAAGCAAGCCGCCCACTAGGAAGGAAGTATTGTTCCACCCTCAGAGAGAAGGCAGGAAGATGTGACCGCTGGTCAATGTTGCACAAGACAACTCTAGCTCCTCCTAACCGGAGAAAAGATTTATTCGCTGGCAGACGGTTTGGAAGACACTCTTCCAAGGTCTTGAAGATAGTCTGGCAGACAGGGAAAAACATTGCAAAACTTTCTAAGAAAACAGTCTGCCAATCACTCTGCAAGGTAGTCTGCCAGTCAGTTTGCAAGGCAGTCTGCCAGTCAGTCTGCAAGGCAGTCTGCCAGTCAGTTTGCAAGGCAGTCTGCCAGTCAGTCTGCAAGGCAGTCTGCCAGTCAGTTTGCAAGGTAGTCTGCCAGTCAGTCTGCAAGGCAGTCTGCCAGTCAATCTGAAAAGCAATCTGCCAGTCACTCTGTCAGTAACTCTGCCAGTCAGTCTGCAAGACAGTCTGCCTGTCAGTCTGCCAATCAGTCTGCAAGGAAGTCTGCCAGACAGTCTGCAAGGTAGTCTGCCAGTCAATCTGCCAGTCAGTCTGCAAGGCAGTCTGCCAGTCAGTCTGCAAGGCAGTCTGCCAGTCAGTCTGCCAGTCAGTCTGCCAGTCAGTCTGTCAGGCAGTCTGCCAGGCAGTCTGCCAGGCAGTCTGCCGGTCAGTCTGCCAGGCAGTCTGCCGGTCAGTCTGCCAGGCAGTCTGCCGTCAGTCTGCAAGGCAGTCTGCCAGTCAGTCTGCCAGTCAGTCTGCAAGGCAGTCTGCCAGTCAGTCTGCCAGTCAGTCTGCCAGTCAGTCTGTCAGGCAGTCTGCCAGGCAGTCTGCCAGGCAGTCTGCCGGTCAGTCTGCCAGGCAGTCTGCCGGTCAGTCTGCCAGGCAGTCTGCCGGTCAGTCTGCCAGGCAGTCTGCCGGTCAGTCTGCAAGGCAGTCTGCAGGCCACTCTGCAAGACAGTCTGCCAACCACTCTGAAGCATGCCCTGCAACTCTGCAACCCATTTGCAACTCGGCAGCACTGCAAGATACTAAGGCACTACATGAGACTATGCAATACTATCAACACTCCAACACACATTCTCCAACACACAATCCAACACACACACTCTCCAGTACACACTCCAACACGCACTCTTGAACTAGGTATGCTTACCCAATACATGTTTCCCATGATTACCGCTAGAGGTGCTGTGTCCGTAAACTTGTGCTGCCGCCTAGTGGCCATAGGCCTACCTTCAGCCCACACCTCAGCACCCTGCGACGTCCTCATTCACGCAGCAGATTTCGATCAACAGCTCCCTATCTCTCCCTCGTAGGCTGGGGGCCCTTGCTGGCCCCCGGGGCCAGCCGAACACACCGTATTTTAGAATACAAATAAACCTTCTCTAAGCCTCCGAAGAATATTCATTGTCAACCATCAACCATTATCATCATTATACTCTCTCCAACACGCACTCTCTCCAGCACACACTCCAACACTACAAGACGAGTAATGTAATTACTCAATTCTTCGTCCCTTAAAAGATTGGGGGAGGAGCCTTGAATCTAGTGAAGGGTTCTTGATCCCAGGCACCGGAACTATTTTTCTCTTCCCTCGGAATAAACCTGATTACCTCCTGTAATCAGGATTCAGCGGTTCCCCATGAATATATTAATAATAAAAATATCGTTCTGGGAGAATAAGAGGCATAGGTTGGTCTGGATCTCCAGGTTTTCCAAAGGAAAGAAGCTCTGGTCTCCTGGATCTCCAGATTTTCCTAGGGAAAGAAGCTGAGGTCTCCTGGATCTCCAGGTTTTCCAAAGGAGAGAAGCTGTGGTCTCCTGGATCTCTAGGTTTTCCTGGGGAAAGAAGCTGTGGTTTCCTGGATCTCCAGGTTTTCCTAGAAAGGAAAGCTTTGTTTGCCTGGAAATCTAAGTGGGGAGGCTGGGATTGGATCAGGAAATGATGAGGGTAAAGAGAGAGTTACATGAAATGATAGAGGGGTCACAGGAAGTGTGTCATCTTGATGAAGAGAGCAGATGAAGGTAAATAGGTCAGGCTGGGGATGAAAAAGTGATAATGTGGAAGGGATAATGGAATACAGATCAATGGGAGTAGGTAAATATTTGGCTGTGACGGGGATAAAGGGTGGGATAGGTAATGAGGGGGGATTCTGTATGAGGCACAAGTACGCTCACACCTTGAGTATGCTCCACTTTCTTGGTTTGCCTGAACCCCCTCCCCTTCCTCTCATCTGCGACTGCTTGACAGAGTTGAGAACAGAGCAAAACGTCTCATCTCCAGCCTGGACCCATCTTGGATAGATCTGTCATTTCAGCAGAGCCTTCAGCACAGGAGGGATGTGGGTGGCCTTACTGTTATGTACAAGGCCAATATTGTCAAAGTCCCACACTTGGCTCCACTTCGAGGACAGCGAGAAGCAAGCTTCTATACCACAAGACGGGCAGCCAGCAGCAACTTCACTCTGGCTGTGCCCTTCTCCAGAACATCACTTCATCTGAGATCATTTATCCCCAAGACGACTAGAATTTTTTATTATTGCCACGTTAATTTCGTTTCGGCTATTACAACATCAATGCTTGTGTGATTTTTCTGCTGTAATATTCATCCTTCTGGCTGTGGGCGCTGGTATGCTTGGGGGCACTTCCTCTCCCACCCTCTCTCTCTCTCTCTCTCTCTCTCTCTCTCTCACTCCAGTGAAGACGTACTTGTTTGGACATCCTCCTCTTTTCTGCAATTTTACAAGCTCCTGATGATGTGTTGATTGCAACACGAAAGGCCTGGAGCTGCCATTCTACTCCCCCTGTGATTGTTTTTCATCCCGTATCGCTTGATTTGCGATATTTGCATAATGTAATATATAATATACCTGGAGACCTGGAGTTTACCTGGAGAGGGTTTCGGGGTCAGCGCCCCGCGGCCCGGTCTAAGACCAGGCTTCATGGTAGATCAGGGTCTGATCAGCCAGGTTGTTACCGCTGGCCGCACGCAAGCTGACATACGAACCACAGCCCGGTTGGTCAGGTACTGACTTTAGGTGCCTGTCCAGTGCCTTCTAGAAGACAGCCAGGGGTCTATTGGTAATCCCCCTTATGTATGCTGGGAGGCAGTTGAGAAGTCTTGGGTCCAGGACACTATATATATATATATATATATATATATATATATATATATATATATATATATATATATATATATTATATATAATATATATATATATATATATATATATATATATATATATTATATATATTATATATTATATATATATATTATAATGTTATTGTAACCACGAACGAGTGGTATTGATCAATAACAACACTGTGACTAGCGAAGGACTCGAACCCATGCTGCTTTGGCCCGCGTCATGGTGAGCGAAAACATGTGACGCTCTAACCCACAGGACCACGTAATCCTACAAGAATGGCGCACCCAGCCAAGCTAGGTGTTTTACCGTGATCCGAGGACATACGGTGGTGTGGGTGCCTCTGAGCTAACTTTATTCTACTTCCTGTTTGGTGTACTAGCCCAACGAGCAGTATTTTATATTAATGTAAATATTAATGTAACCTCGAATGAGTGATATTGATCAATAACAACACTGACTAGCCAAGGTTAGAGCTTCATGTGTTTTTGCTCACCATGAGGCGGGTCATTGCAACATGGGTTTGAGTCTTTGGCTAGTCACAGTGTTGTTATTGATCAATACCACTCGTTCGCGGTTAAAACAGGAAATAGAATGAAGTTAGCTCAGAGGCACAAACACCACCGTATGTTCTCAGATGACGCTAAAACACCTAGCTTGGCTGGGTGCGCCATTCTTGTAGGATTGCGTGGTCCTGTGGGTTAGTGTCATGTGCTTTCGCTCACCATGAGGCGGGCCAAAGCAGCATGGGCTCGAGTCCTTGGCTAGTGGCTGTATTTTTATTGAGATGCTGCCTCCCTGCAGACAATGGCAGGTATAAGGTAGCCAGAACTTGGCGTGGGTGAGCCAGGTATGCATAGTGAAGTTGACGGCAGTGCAAGGTGGAAGGCAGAGTTACAGAAAGTGTTGGAGAAGAGAATAGTTGTGTGTGACAGCGAGAGAAACAGAGATCGGGAGAGATGAGGGAGAGAGAAGGAAAAGGGAGGCAGGAAATGGACTTCGCTGACAATCTAGAGGCCATTTGTAAAATTGTGTTATGTAAGATCAGGTTTCATCCCTACTTGAGTGATTGGTGTAGGTGAGGCGGGTGTGTGGTGAAGCAGGGCAGGTGTATGGTGGCGGGTGTGTGGTGAAGCAGGGCAGGTGTATGGTGGCGGGTGTGTGGTGAAGCAGGGCAGGTGTATGGTGGGCGGTGTAGTGATTGATGGTGGGAGTGGACATAATGATGTATGTTGTGAGTTGAAGGAGACCGTAATAAAGAGGGGCGAAAGTGATGCAGAGAGGAAAAGGGAGAGAGAAAGATAACATGGATACATGTGATATATGGAAAAGATAGACAATGTGAAATACCTAAGCTATAAGCACTGACTATAACCAGCACTCTGCACAGTATATAGTTAAATATGACGTTTCCAAATTGCTTGTTTAGATGACTTATATAAATCCATATTCCTATTGCACCTAAAACTTGAGTGTGCAATCTGTTCCAGTCAATGTGTTTAGTCCAACAATCTTGAAAAAAGTAAAGTTTGTCTGTTTTCTAATATAGACTGGTTTTATTTCAATGCCAGCAGTAACAGCCTGGTTGATCGAACCCTGATCCACCACGAGGTCAGGTCTCAGACCGAGCCGCGGGGGCGTTAACCCCCGAAATCCTCTCCAGGTAATCACTCCAGGTAATGTTAGTGAGTTCACGCACAGTTTCTGAAGCATCCATCGTCCTGACACGATCGCCATTGTTGAGTCATTGTTGGACGACAGGAATCCCGAAAACTTTGCTAGATTTGTTGGGCTACACCTCATGGATAAGACGAGACAGGCAAGGTCAAGAAGGAGGCGTTGCCTTATAATTTTTTTTTAAAAGTGTACACGACCAGCTTGTATAGCTGTTCATGAACACTTACATGCAGGGCCAGATTAATTAAGAAGTCTCCGGGCCATAGGCTATTCAGATTGGCGGGGCTCCTTTGAGTTACGGGTAAGCGAAGCGACCCCTTCCAGCTTGGGGGTGGGGGGGGGTCAGTGTGAGCCTGTTTAAGATCTAATTAAATATATTCTGGCTATTTAGATTAAATTTAATAGGGAAAGTACATCAAGACAACCAAAACCATTTACCAAAAGCCATTATAACTATCTTGTTAAATCATACATTTTAAAGAGAATAAACTCAAGACAGCATAGTATTACTAGATTAGGCTATTAAAGTAGTGACATCATGTACCTATTATATTCAGCATAACCACTACAGCACTATTATTCCCTTTATAAATCACTGACCATTATTGTTATCATTGCATCATGCATAAGACTATCAAATCATATAAACTCAAGAAAGTAAAGAATTGTTTATATTCACAGGAACTTTTTAAAATAAACTTTTTTCTGATTTCATATTGGCAACATCATCAATTATATTCTGAAAATCAATATTTCTTGTTAGATCAGACTCAATGGTCAACAAGGCTAGGTTACACAAGATGACTTAAGAAATCGTAATGACACGATTGCAAATAAACCATACCCCCGGCCGGGATTGAACCCGCGGTCATAGAGTCTCAAAACTCAGCCGTCGCGTTAGCCACTAGACCAGCTAGCCACAATAAGATTCATCCAACTAGGTATATTTCTACACCATAGGAAAGTTAGCACAGGCACCTCTGTGACCACAAATGCAAGTTTTTACAGACGAATCTCCAGCTAGCGTGGCCGTGACGAACTCTAGCTCAAGTCCCTTCACTGCCGTCAACATAAATCTTATTGTGGCTAGCTGGTCTAGTTGGCTAAACGCACGCTGATTTTGAGACTCTATACTCGGGTTCAATCCCGGCCGGGGGTATGGTTTCTAGGTTACACAATTTGTCTTGGCTCATTGTTGAACGGAGCTGGTTTTTCACTATTCAAAACAAAATGAACGTTCTCCTTCACAGTTAGTAGCTGTAAGTGTTAGGTAAAGGCGATACACTATGTCAACATTAGGAAGGTTTCTGAGATACCTGCATTTCTTAAATGTTTCAAAGCAGCTGAGGGCGCACATTTTTCAGGTGGAGCTTTAATCTGATTCATATACCCAGAAAAATGAGCTATTTCTACAACAAATGTGTCCTGAACATCTGCTGAAAGGTGTTGTTGCAACTTTAATGAAGCTTCTCTCAATTCTGCATCTGGCATAGTAGTAATTTTGAACAGAAATCCAAACTTGTCATTGAGATTCTGGTAGATTTCTTTTCTTTTCACCAATTCTGTAATCAGTGAATCCAGAATGACGAAGTATGTACTGTCTTAATTTCTGCCTTGGTAGCAACACAATTTCATTGTCTGGCTCTTCAAAATTGCGTTTCCTCTTCCTTGACCGCTGATGATCAGCCCGGTAACTGTAGTCTTTCACCAGCAGTTTAGCTTTCTCTTCAAACATTTCAATAGCTTCATCCCTTAACATTTAGAGGTGAAAACAAACATTTATCCATACACATCAATGTCTATCAACAACACTTCAGTTAATTTGTCACAGTACAAGTCTAGATAACGTGTAATTACTACAGAAAATTGGAGAGGAATCTCCCATACTCACCCATTAGCGGGAAAACACAGCTGTTCTGATGTAAACAAAGGCGTGTTGAGTGCTGCCATCTATGGTTAGGTTCATTTATTTTTATTTTATTTTATTTCATTATTTATTTTTGTTTTGATTAATTTTTAAAAATCAATTTTACTCTCCAAACACTTGAGCTTTTTAGATAGGGACCCCTTTGCACTTGCACCATGTGCGCAGTCTTGGATGAGCCCCTGAACCCCTTCGACCGCGGGGCCCCCAAATGCGCGGGGCCCTAGGCAAATGCCTAATTTGCCTATGCGGTAATCCGGCCCTGATTACATGTATAGCTTGAATAACATCTCTAAATGATTAGGGATGTTGCCATCCCTAATCATTTAGAGATGTTATTCAAGCAATGTATAAACACTAGTACTTCTGTATTGCTACGTACAATATACAGACCTCAGTGGCAGCAAGAGGATCCCCTACAACTTTCTGATGGAAAATCTGTACTTCCTTTCGCTTCAACATAAATATCAACACATAATAATTATTGTTAGCCTCAAAACCAACATTTTAAAGGATTTTTTTTATGTACTCCTTGTTACTGTCTCTCATTTCTGGAACATCCTGTCTCAATCCACCTTATCGATTCCTCTCAGTGTTTTACATTTTATATTTAGTGTCGTCAGATCGATATTCTTTAACCTCTCCTCGTAGGATATACCCCTTAGCTCTGTGTGTGTGTGTGTGTGTGTGTACTCACCTATTTGTGGTGGCAGGGGTCGAGTAACAGCTCCTGGCCCCTCCTCTTCGCTGATTGCTACTAGGTCCTCTCTCTCCCTGCCCCATGAGCTTTATCATACCTCGCCTTAAAACTATGTATGGTTCCCGCTCCACTACGTCACTTTCTAGGCTATTCCACGGCCTGACTCCTCTATGACTGAAGAAATGCTTCCTAACATCCCTTTG
The DNA here is from genome assembly GCF_026875155.1 of Cherax quadricarinatus. Taxonomy (NCBI): domain Eukaryota; kingdom Metazoa; phylum Arthropoda; class Malacostraca; order Decapoda; family Parastacidae; genus Cherax; species Cherax quadricarinatus. The sequence goes on along the minus strand of NC_069492.1, from coordinate 11,638,156 downwards.
ATTCATCTGAGTCTTCAACTTCCAATTGTGACCGCTTGTTTCTGTGTCCCATCTCTGGAACATCCCGTCTTTGTCCACCTTGTCTATTCCGCGCAGTATTTTATATGTCGTTATCATGTCTCCCCTGACCCTCCTGTCCTCCAGTGTCGTCAGGCCGATTTCCCTCAACCTTTCTTCGTAGGACAATCCTCGTAGCTTTGGGACTAGTCTTGTTGCAAACCTTTGCACTTTCTCTAATTTCTTGACGTGCTTGACTAGGTGTGGATTCCAAACTGGTGCTGCATACTCCAGTATGGTCCTGACGTAAATGGTATACAGAGTCTTGAACGAATCCTTACTGAGGTATCGGAACTCTATCCGTAGGTTTACCAGGCACCCGTATGCTGCAGCAGTTATCTGATTGATGTGCGCCTCAGGAGATATGCTCGGTGTTATACTCACCCCCAGATCTTTTTCCTTGAGTGAGGTTTGCAGTCTTTGGCCATCTAAACTATATTGTGTCTGCGGTCTTCTTTGCCCTTTCCCAATCTTCATGACTTTGCATTTGGCAGGATTAAACTCAAGGAGCCAGTTGCTGGACCAGGCTTGTAGCCTGTCCAGGTCTCTTTGTAGTCCTGCCTGATCCTCATCCGATTTTATTCTTCTCATTAACTTCACATCATCTGCAAACAAGGACACTTCTGAGTCTATCCCTTCCGTTATGTCGTTCACATATACCAAGAACAGCACAGGTCCTAGGACTGACCCCTGTGGAACCCCGCTTGCCACAGGCGCCCACTCTGACACCTCGTCACGTACCATGACTCGTTGTTGCCTCCCTGTCAGGTATTCTCTGAGCCATTGCAGTAAATTTCCTGTTATGTGTACCTGATCCTCTAGCTTTTGCAGTAACCTCTTGTGAGGAACTGTGTCGAAGGCCTTCTTGCAGTCCAAAAAATGCAGTCGATCCACCCCTCTCTCTCTTGTCTTACTTCTGTCACCTTGTCATAAAACTCTAGTAGGTTTGTGACACAGGATTTTCCTTCCCTGAAACCGTGCTGGTTGTCAATTATACACTTGTTTTCTTTCCAGGTGCTCCACCACTCTCCTCCTGATGATCTTCTCCATGACCTTGCATACTATACACGTTAGTGATACAGGTCTGTAGTTTAGTGCCTCATGTCTGTCTCCCTTTTTAAAAATTGGGACTACATTTACCATCTTCCATACCTCAGGGAGTTGCCCAGTTTCAAATGATGTGTTGAAGATTTTTGTTAATGGCATACACAATATCTCTGCTCCCTCTTTAAGGACCGACGGAGAGATGTTGTCTGGTCCCACCGCCTTTGAGGTGTCAAGTTTGCATAGCAGCTTCTTCACCTCCTCCTTGGTTATATGTACCTCATCCAGCACTTGCTGGTGTACCTCCCTGTTTTGATTTCCTGGAGTCCTATTGGTTTCCACTGTAAATACTTCTTTAAATCTCGTGTTGAGCTCCTGACATACCTCTCGGTCGTTTCTTGTGAATTCCCCATCACCCTTCCTCAGTCTGATTACCTGGTCCTTGACTGTTGTTTTCCTCCTGATGTGGCTGTACAACAGCTTCGGGTCAGTCTTGACTTTCGATGCTATGTCATTTTCATATTGTCGCTGAGCCTCCCTTCTTATCTGTGCATATTCATTTCTGGCTCTTCGGCTAATCTCTTTATTTTCCTGAGTTCTCTGTCTTCTGTAGCTTTTCCATTCTCTAGTACACCTAGTTTTTGCCTCCCTACACCTTTGGGTGAACCAAGGACTCGTTCTGTTCTTCCCATTATTTCTGTTTCCCTTGGGAACAAACCTCTCCTCCGCCTACTTGCATTTTGTTGCTACATAGTCCATCATTTCTTGTACTGGTTTTCCTGTCAGTTCCCTCTCCCACTGAATGTCTTGAAGGAAGTTCCTCATGCCTGAGTAGTTCCCTCTTCTGTAGTTTGGTTTTCCCACCCTATTCCTGCTACTCTCTCCACTTGGAGCTCAACTATGTAGTCGAAGCACAGAACCACATGATCACTAGCTCCCATGGGCCTTTCATACATGATATCCTCGATGTCCGAACTACTCAAGGTGAATACAAGGTCCAGTCTTGCTGGTTCATCCTCTCCTCTCTCTCTGGTAGTGTCTCTAACATGTTGATGCATGAGGTTTTCCAGTACCACATCCATCATCTTGGCTCTCCATGTTTCGGGACTTCCATGGGGCTCCAGGTTTTCCCAGTCAATCTCCTTGTGATTGAAATCACCCATAACTAGTAACTTTGCTCCCCCCATGTGTGCTCTCCTGGCCACCTCGGCTAGTGTGTCGACCATTGCTCTATTGCTCAAATCGTATTCTTCTCTTGGCCTCCTGCAGTTCTGTGGTGGGTTGTACATTACTGCAATTATCACCTTATGTCCCTCAGACTGGATTGTTCCTACTAAGTAGTCCCTTTCGCCCGTGCCATCCATTCCTTCCATTTTCTCAAAACCCCACTGGTTTTTAATGAGGAGTGCAACTCCTCCTCCCCCTCTCCTCTGTCTTTCCTTAGGATTTGATATCCGGATGGAAAGATTGAATCTGTTATTATTCTGATGAGTTTTGTTTCTGTGAGTGCTATTATGTCTGGGGATGTCTCTTTGATCCTTTCGTGCCACTCCTCATACTTATTTGTTATTCTATCTGCATTTGTATACCACACCTTCAACTTCTTTTCTAAGACTGTGGTCTGGGAGGTGTACTGGGATTGGGGAAGTGGGAGACCTGATAAGAAACTATGGGTGGTTGCTGTTGGGGTGGAGTTTGTAATGCAGTGTGTGTGTGTGTGTGTGTGTGTGTGTGTGTGTGTGTGTGTGTCTGTGTGTCTGTGTTTGTTTCCCAGCAGTGATTCTTTTCAGAGTTGACTGATCAGTAACCTTTAGTCACTTGAGGCAGCAAGTACAATGACACTGGTCAGAGCAAAGCATCGACTATATATATATTTTTTATTATTATCACACTGGCCGATTCCCACCAAGGCAGGGTGGCCCGAAAAAGAAAAACTTTCACCATCATTCACTCCATCACTGTCTTGCCAGAAGGGTGCTTCACACTACAGTTTCTAAACTGCAACATTAACACTCCTCCTTCCGAGTGCAGACACTGTACTTCCCATCTCCAGGACTCAAGTCCGGCCTGCCGGTTTCCCTGAATCCCTTCATAAATGTTACTTTACTCACACTCCAACAGCACGTCAAGTATTAAAAACCATTCGTCTCCATTCACTCCTATCAAACACGCTCACGCACGCCTGCTGGAAGTCCAAGCCCCTCGCACACAAAACCTCCTTTACCCCCTCCCTCCAACCTTTCTTAGGCCGACCCCTACCCCGCCTTCCTTCCACTACAGACTGATACACTCTTGAAGTCATTCTGTTTCGCTCCATTCTCTCTACATGTCCAAACCACCTCAACAACCCTTCCTCAGCCCTCTGGACAACATTTTTGGTAATCCAGCACCTCCTCCTAACTTCCAAACTACGAATTCTCTGCATTATATTCACACCACACATTGCCCTCAGACATGACATCTCCACTGTCTCCAGCCTTCTCCTCGCTGCAACATTAATCACCCATGCTTCAAACCCATATAAGAGTGTTGGTAAAACTATACTCTCATACATTCCCCTCTTTTCCTCCAAGGACAAAGTTCTTTGTCTCCACAGACTCCTATGTGCACCACTCACCCTTTTCCCCTCATCAATTCTATGATTCACCTCATCCTTTATAGACCCATCCGCTGACACGTCCACTCCCAAATATCTGAATATATTCACCTCCTCCATACTCTCTCCCTCCAATCTGATATCCAATCTTTCATCACCTAATATTTTTGTTATCCTCATAACCTTACTCTTTCCTGTATTCACTTTTAATTTTCTTCTTTTGCACACCCTACCAAATTCATCCACCAATCTCTGCAACTTCTCTTCAGAATCTCCCAAGAGCACAGTGTCATCAGCAAAGAGCAACTGTGACAACTCCCACTTTATGTGTGATTCTTTATCTTTTAACTTCACGTCTCTTGCCAAGACCCTCGCATTTACTTCTCTAACAACCCCATCTATAAATATATTAAACAACCACGGTGACATCACACATCCTTGTCTAAGGCCTACTTTTACTGGGAAATAATTTCCCTCTTTCCTATGTACTCTAACTTGAGCCTCACTATCCTCGTAAAAACTCTTCACTGCTTTCAGTAACCTACCTCCTACACCATACACCTGCAACATCTGCCACATTGCCCCCTATCCCACCCTGTCATACGCCTTTTCCAAATCCATAAATGCCACAAGACCTCTTTAGCCTTATCTAAATACTGTTCACTTATATGTTTCACTGTAAACACCTGGTCCACACACCCCCTACCTTTCCTAAAGCCTCCTTGTTCATCTGCTATCCTATTCTCCGTCTTACTTTTAATTCTTTCAATAATAACTCTACCATACACTTTACCAGGCATACTCAACAGACTTATCCCCCTATAATTTTTGCACTCTCTTTTGTCCCCTTTGCCTTTATACAAAGGAACTATGCATGCTCTCTGCCAATCCCTAGGTACCTTACCCTCTTCCATACATTTATTAAATAATTGCACCAACCACTCCAAAACCTGCTTTTAACATTTCTATCTTTATCCCATCAATCCCGGCTGCCTTACCCCCTTTCATTTTACCTACTGCCTCACGAACTTCCCCCACACTCACAACTGGCTCTTCCTCACTCCTACAAGATGTTATTCCTCCTTGCCCTATACACGAAATCACAGCTTCCCTATCTTCATCAACATTTAACAATTCCTCAAAATATTCCCTCCATCTTCCCAATACCTCTAACTCTCCATTTAATAACTCTCCTCTCCTATTTTTAACTGACAAATCCATTTGTTCTCTAGGCTTCCTTAACTTGTTAATCTCTCACTCCAAAACTTTTTCTTATTTTCAACAAAATTTGTTGATAACATCTCACCCACTCTCTCATTTGCTCTCTTTTTACATTGCTTCACCCACTCTCTTAACCTCTCTCTTTTTCTCCATATACTCTTCCCTCCTTGCATCACTTCTACTTTGTAAAAACTTCTCATATGCTAACTTTTTCTCCCTTACTACTCTCTTTACATCATCATTCCACCAATCGCTCCTCTTCCCTCCCGCACCCACTTTCCTGTAACCACAAACTTCTGCTGAACACTCTAACACTACATTTTTAAACCTACCCCATACCTCTTCGACCCCATTGCCTATGCTCTCATTAGCCCATCTATCCTCCAATAGCTGTTTATATCTTACCCTAACTGCCTCCTCTTTTAGTTTATAAACCTTCACCTCTCTCTTCCCTGATGCTTCTATTCTCCTTGTATCCCATCTACCTTTTACTCTCAGTGTAGCTACAACTAGAAAGTGATTTGATATATCTGTGGCCCCTCTATAAACATGTACATCCTGAAGTCTACTCAACAGTCTTTTATCTACCAATACATAATCCAACAAACTACTGTCATTTCGCCCTACATCATATCTTGTATACTTATTTATCCTCTTTTTCTTAAAATATGTATTACCTATAACTAAACCCCTTTCTATACAAAGTTCAATCAAAGGGCTCCCATTATCATTTACACCTGGCACCCCAAACTTACCTACCACAACCGTCTCTAAAAGTTTCTCCTACTTTAGCATTCAGGTCCCCTACCACAATTACTCTCTCACTTGGTTCAAAGGCTCCTATACATTAACTTAACATCTCCCAAAATCTCTCTCTCTCCTCTGCATTCCTCTCTTCTCCAGGTGCATACACGCTTATTATGACCCACTTCTCGCATCCAACCTTTACTTTAATCCACATAATTCTTGCATTTACACATTCATATTCTCTTTTCTCCTTCCATAACTGATCATTCAACATTACTGCTACCCCTTCCTTTGCTCTAACTCTCTCAGATACTCCAGATTTAATCCCATTTATTTCCCCCCACCGAAACTCCCCTACCCCCTTCAGCTTTGTTTCGCTTAGGGCCAGGACATCCAACTTCTTTTCATTCATAACATCAGCAATCATCTGTTTCTTGTCATCTGCACTACATCCTCGCACATTCAAGCATCCCAGTTTTATAAAGTTTTTCTTCTTCTCTTTTTTAGTAAATGTCTACAGGAGAAGGGGTTACTAGCCCATTGCTCCCGGCATTTTAGTCGCCTCATACGACACGCATGGCTTACGGAGGAAAGATTCTTTTCCACTTCCCCATGGACAATAGAAGAAATAAAGAAGAAAAAGGAGAAAAACCTAGATGTATGTATATATATATGCATGTGCGTGTCTGTGAAGTGTGACCAAAGTGTAAGTAGGAGTAGCAAGATATCCCTGTTATCTAGCGTGTTTATGAGACAGAAAAAGACACCAGCAATCCTACCATCATGCAAAACAGTTACAGGTTTCTGTTTCACAGTCATCTGGCAGGACGGTAGTACTTCCCTGGGTGGTTGCTGTCTACCAACCTACTACCTACTATAATTTAGTACAAATACACTCATAGCAGAGCAAGATCTTCTTTAGACAACATTTCGCTTAAGGAAAAACTTTTCACGTCTTCAAGTTTTCTCAAATTATCAAATTTTCACTTACGATCTTTACAAGACTTCAGTTATTAACAAATCCTCCCTTTAATTCAAGAAGAGTTTTCCCATGTTATCAAGTGGAACGTTTTTCAAATAAGAGTTTTTCAGTCCTGGACTTAGACTGCTCTTTGCTCTAACACTTCAACACGTCCTCAATATACACAAACATGCTGGAGGCGAAGCTCTTCAGATATACTTCGTGGAAATTGTTGCCATTGTTCCTTCTCACCATGGGTGTTTTTGCCAGGGTACGCTTCTCGTGTGTCATTCTACGAGCAATGTTTTTTCCATCAATTTTTCCGAGAATAATCCTTCGACAAAGAATTACTTGACAAATATTTTCAACGATGTTGGAGTATTGTTTTACCTTTTCTTTCCTCAATTCTTGTATCCCATATTCACTCTCTCCTTTTTTCTTTTCATAGGTTGTGAATTTTCTCTAAATTCAAGCATCGTCTTCCGCCTGATATTGTAAACATTTGGCGGCACTTCTGTTAAGAGATTCCTGATAATGCCAACCATTACCATTCACGAACCTACTCACCATTTACAACGACTTCTACCGTACACAAACCCATTCATCGCAAAGCCGTAGGATCCTTAAGGGTTTAGCTTTTATTTTTGAATATAATAAGGTTTTTTGCTTTTTTTCTCTCGGATAAAACATACAAAGGAAAAAAAATATTCGTTTTTAGGCTCCTGAACCATGACAGTATCGTTCACAGCTAGGCTCCTGAACCATGACAGTATCGTTCACTGTTAGGCTCCTGAACCATGACAGTATCGTTCACTGTTAGGCTCCTGGACCATGACAGTATCGTTCACTGTTAGGCTCCTGGACCATGACAGTATCGTTCACTGTTAGGCTCCTGAATCATGACAGTATCGTTCACTGCTAGGCTCCTGAACCATGACAGTATCGTTCACTGTTAGGCTCCTGAACCATGACAGTATCGTTCACTGTTAGGCTCCTGAACCATGACAGTATCGTTCACTGTTATGCTCCTGAACCATGACAGTATCGTTCACTGTTAGGCTCCTGAACCATGACAGTATCGTTCACTGTTAGTCTCTTGAACCATGACAGTGTCGTTCACTGTTAGGCTCCTGAACCATGACAGTATCGTTCACTGTTAGGCTCTTGAACCATAACAGTATCGTTCACTGTTAGGCTGCTGAACCATGACAGTATCGTTCACTGTTAGGCTCCTGAACCATGACAGTATCGTTCACTGTTAGGCTCTTGAACCATGAAAGTATCGTTCACTGTTAGGCTCTTGAACCATGACAGTATCGTTCACTGTTAGGCTCCTGAACCATGACAGTATCGTTCACTGTTAGGCTCCTGAACCATGACAGTATCGTTCACTGTTGTGCTCCTGAACCATGACAGTATCGTTCACTGTTAGGCTCTTGAACCATGGCAGTATCGTTCACTGTTAGTCTCCTGAACCATGACAGTATCGTTCACTGTTAGGCTCCTGAATCATGACAGTATCGTTCACTGTTAGGCTCCTGAACCATGACAGTATCGTTCACTTTTAGGCTCCTGAACCATGACAGTATCGTTCACTGTTAGGCTCCTGATCCATAACAGTATCGTTCACTGTTAGGCTCCTGAACCATGACAGTATTGTTCACTGTTAGGCTCCTGAACCATGACAGTATCGTTCACTGTTATGCTCCTGAATCATGACAGTATCGTTCACTGTTAGGCTCCTGAACCATGACAGTATCGTTCACTGTTAGGCTCCTGAACCATGACAGTATCGTTCACTGTTAGGCTCCTGAACCATGACAGTATCGTTCACTGTTAGGCTCCTGAACCATGACAGTATCGTTCATACATCAAACCTTTGCAAATAAGAGGATACTTTTTTAATCGAAAAGGCGTTCTCCTAGATGCTGTATTCATTTAAGCTTTTGCAAATTGACACACTGAAGCTATGACTGAAGGAGCATAACCTGCAGCAAGCATCGCGGACCATTTGAAATTACTCAGCTGTCCACTGCTACCATCCAGGGTCCGCGGACTACTACATGAAATAACTGGTCTAGAAGACGCATCACAACAGTTATGGTGGTTTTTACTGAACAGACTAGGCAATAGAAAACTGGTAATAAACTGTTATTGAAAAGTTCTCATTGTTGCAAGTTCCTGAGGTGTTGATTGCAACACAAAAGCCTAGAACTATCATTCGTCTCACCCCGTGGTTGTTTTTGCATATTTTATCACATTATTCGCGATATTTGCATTGTATATATATGTATACTTAATTCGCAAACGGGTGAAATTATTTACAAATATTATATCTCAGACCACAACAGGGTTCGAACCTGCACACATTACATCAAAGTACGCAGTTCTTCACTCATGTTGGTGATGCTGCTCATGGTGATGGAAACTCGGTTTTTCCTCTGGAGACTTGAACCTCCGTCTTTTTAACCAGTGTTGGAGATTAAACAAAAAATGCTGAGGTTTGAACCTCAGTCTTTTAGTGATGTACTCTATGTAACTACTCCCTCACACGATGTTGCTGCATTCAGTCCCTCACACGATGTTGCTGCATTCAGTCCCTCACACGATGTTGCTGCATTCAGTCCCTCACACGATGTTGCTGCATTCAGTCCCTCACACGATGTTGCTGCATTCAGTCCCTCACGCGATGTTGCTGCATTCAGTCCCTCACACGATGTTGCTGCATTCAGTCCCTCACACGATGTTGCTGCATTCAGTCCCTCACACGATGCTTCTACATCCAGTTCCTCACACGATGTTGCTGCATTCAGTCCCTCACACGATGTTGCTACATCCAGTCCCTCACACGATGCTGCTACATCCAGTTCCTCACAAGATGCTGCTACATCCAGTTCCTCACACGATGCTGCTACATCCAGTTCCTCACACGATGCTGCTACATCCAGTCCCTCACACGATGCTGCTACATCCAGTTCCTCACACGATGCTGCTACATCCAGTTCCTCACAAGATGCTGCCACATCCAGTTCCTCACACGATGCTGCTACATCCAGTTCCTCACACGATGCTGCTACATCCAGTTCCTCACACGATGCTGCTACATCCAGTTCCTCACACGATGCTGCTACATCCAGTTCCTCACACGATGCTGCTACATCCAGTTCCTCACACGATGCTGCCACATCCAGTTCCTCACACGATGCTGCTACATCCAGTCCCTCACACGATGCTGCTACATCCAGTTCCTCACAAGATGCTGCTACATCCAGTTCCTCACACGATGCTGCCACATCCAGTTCCTCACACGATGCTGCTACATCCAGTTCCTCACACGATGCTGCTACATCCAGTCTCTCACACGATGCTGCTACATCCAGTTCCTCACAAGATGCTGCTACATCCAGTCCCTCACACGATGCTGCTACATCCAGTTCCTCACACGATGCTGCTACATCCAGTTCCTCACACGATGCTGCCACATCCAGTTCCTCACACGATGCTGCTACATCCAGTTCCTCACAAGATGCTGCTACATCCAGTTCCTCACACGATGCTGCTACATCCAGTCCCTCACAAGATGCTGCTACATCCAGTTCCTCACAAGATGCTGCTACATCCAGTTCCTCACACGATGCTGCCACATCCAGTTCCTCACACGATGCTGCTACATCCAGTTCCTCACAAGATGCTGCTACATCCAGTTCCTCACACGATGCTGCCACATCCAGTTCCTCACACGATGCTGCCACATCCAGTTCCTCACAAGATGCTGCTACATCCAGTTCCTCACACGATGCTGCTACATCCAGTTCCTCACAAGATGCTGCTACATCCAGTTCCTCACACGATGCTGTCACATCCAGTTCCTCACACGATGCTGCTACATCCAGTCCCTCACACGATGCTGCTACATCCAGTCCCTCACACGATGCTGCTACATCCAGTTCCTCACACGATGCTGCTACATCCAGTTCCTCACACGATGCTGCTACATCCAGTTCCTCACACGATGCTGCTACATCCAGTTCCTCACACGATGCTGCTACATCCAGTTCCTCACATGATGCTGCTACATCCAGTTCCTCACACGATGCTGCTACATCCAGTTCCTCACACGATGCTGCTACATCCAGTTCCTCACACGATGCTGCCACATCCAGTTCCTCACACGATGCTGCCACATCCAGTTCCTCACACGATGCTGCCACATCCAGTTCCTCACACGATGCTGCCACATCCAGTTCCTCACACGATGCTGCCACATCCAGTTCCTCACACGATGCTGCCACATCCAGTTCCTCACACGATGCTGCCACATCCAGTTCCTCACACGATGCTGCCACATCCAGTTCCTCACACGATGCTGCCACATCCAGTTCCTCACACGATGCTGCCACATCCAGTTCCTCACACGATGCTGCCACATCCAGTTCCTCACACGATGCTGCCACATCCAGTTCCTCACACGATGCTGCCACATCCAGTTCCTCACACGATGCTGCCACATCCAGTTCCTCACACGATGCTGCTGCATCCAGTTCCTCACACGATGATTCTTCATCCATTTCCTCACACAGACGCCTGGGTGATGAGGCAATAGCCTTGCATTATTAAAATGAAGAAAGTTTTCACGGGTCTTATTTTTTCTAAAGAAACATCTCGACCAGAAGAAACCTGACGAAGACGGATCTCAGATACAACTTCTTGATATCAGCAACGTTTGAACTTCTAAGGATGAAGTTCGTTCTGGCTCCTTGAGCAATATAAGTGAAATAAGGAGTATTACACGAGGTGCAAGTGGTTAACGCATTGCCTTGTGAGCTTCAGGTCTCGCCTGCCGTGGGTTCTATCCCCACCCGTTCCCTGATCTGTTTGTCGTCGTTGTGTTAATTTCGTGAGTCGTAATACACGTGAATATATGAACGTTTTCTGGAGCTACATAACTAAAGCGTTGGATTATCATGGATAACCATACATTTTTATAGCATTTTGCAAACTACGTCAACCTTTCCAAAGTATTTAAGTTTACAGGGAACGTTCATAAATTGACTTTGGATATCTTATAAGAAAACTAACATATAATTAAAATATTTTGAATTATATCAAGAACTTAAATCCAAGTATAACCAAGTCAGTGTTCATTCTTCATTATATTCTGTATTCATCATAATTCATTATGCTCGGCAGGTAACTCATTTCATTATGCTTTGCTTGTGAATAATTACGTTCTGCAGTCAACTCCACTTCATTATCTGCAGGCACTTCATATCATTATGTTCTGCAAGTAACTCATTTTGTTCAGGCAACTCATTACGTTCTACAGGCAACTCATTTCATTATATTCTATAATAAGTGTGCTATACCCGAAATATTTAATCCAGTGTCACCTGAGTTGAACCCAAAGAGCATAATAGCTACAACAAAGAGAAGGCAAGCATAGCATATCATGCTTAAATTGGACATGTAAACGTGTAGAGCTTTATCAAATCATTAAGCTCTACAGAGAGAAAAAAAATCTGATTTGGAGCTTGATCTGAAAAGTATATTTCTTCATTACGTCGCTCAGATCAAATCGTTCAAATCAGGAGTTCAGGAAGGCGATTACAAATGATGTTTACATTTAATGTTCTAATTAACTCCGCTATTACACACTGATAAATATCTTCCAGTATACAATGCTAGAGTTGCTTCAAATCACACACCTCAAGACTTGTTCCAGTAGAACATGTAAGATTTGTTCCAGCACACACACACTGAAAGATTTGTTCCAGCACACTGTAAGACCTGTTCCAGCACACACATACACTGTAAGACCTGTTCCAGCACACACATACACTGTAAGACCTGTTCCAGCACACACATACACTGTAAGACCTGTTCCAGCACACACATACACTGTAAGACCTGTTCCAGCACACACATACACTGTAAGACCTGTTCCAGCACACACATACACTGTAAGACCTGTTCCAGCACACACATACACTGTAAGACCTGTTCCAGCACACACATACACTGTAAGACCTGTTCCAGCACACACATACACTGTAAGACCTGTTCCAGCACACACATACACTGTAAGACCTGTTCCAGCACACACATACACTGTAAGACCTGTTCCAGCCCACACACACACACACAGTAAGACTTGTTCCAGGAAACAGTTTAAGACTTGTTCCAGCACACACTGTAAGACTTTTTCTAGCATACAGTGTAAGATTTGTTTCATCACACACACTGCAACCCTTACACACAATCCAAGGGTTTGCAACTAGACTAGTCCCTGAGCTAAGTAGTATGTCCTACGAGGACAAGTTAAGGGAAACCGACCTGACGACACTGGAGGACAGGAGAAATACTGTGACATAATAACGACAAATAAAATACTGAAAGGGATTGAAAACATGGATAAGGACAGGATTTTTCTCGTAGCAAGGGGATCACAACTAGAAGTTGAAAACACACAGTGAGGTTAGGAAGTATTTCTTCAGTAAGTTGTCAGGAAGTGAAACAATCTGAAAAGTGATGTAGGATCCGTATGTAGCTTTAAGAATAGATACAATAAGGGTCATGGAGCAGGGACAGAGTGGACCTAGCAGCGATCAGCAAAGAGGCGGGGCCAGGAGCTATGAATCGACCCCTGCAACCACAAAAGTTAACAACGTAAGATCATGGAAGAAATACAGAAAAAGAATGTTTAAGAATAGAGAAATAAGCAAATGAGCTAGAAACGATCACGTATGGATTAAAAGCGAAATTGAATGAAAATTTGAGAATGGCACAGCATAGCAAACCATATTAAAGCCATAGCTGATGTACAGCCACATCAGAAAGAAGACAACTGAAGGACCAGGTAATAAGACTGAAGGAAGGAGGGGAGCTCATTAGGAATGGCCAGGAAGTCTACGAGATGAACAAAAGGATTTAACTAGGTATTTACAGCGGGATCAGGAACAAGGCCAAAGTCGAAGAGGTACAGTGCGTCAATGAATGTTCACGCAGTATAGACAACTAGCTAGGTACCTCTCAGGCAAAGGTCTCCTAACTGCGACCTGTGGGCCACATGCGGCCCGCCACATGAGGCCCGCCACATGATTTTATGCGGCCCAGAGTATCTTGAAATATTCATTAGTGACGTCAACAGTAAACTTAATGTAACACAAGAATTAGCATCAATGCATGGCATGCACAGGAACCTGGAGTTTACCTGGAGTTTACCTGGAGTTTACCTGGAGTTTACCTGGAGAGGGTTTCGGGAGTCAACGCCCCAGCGGCCCTGTCTGAGACCAGGCCTCGTGGTAGATCAGGGTCAGATCAACCAGGCTATTACTGCTGTAGCAAATAAACCGACGTACGAACCACAGCCCGGCTGGTCTGGTACTGATTTTAGGCACCTGTCCAGTGCCTTCTTGAAAACAGTAATCCCCCTTATGTGGGCTGGGAGACAGTTGAACAGTCTTGGGCCCCTGGGACTTATTGTGTTGGCTCTTAGTGTACTCGTCCCCCCCCCTGCTTCTCATTAAGGGAATATTGCATCTACTGCCGAGTCTTTTGCTTCCGTAGGTAGTAATTATCGTGTGCAAGTGTGGGTCTAATCCCTCTAGGATTTTCCAAGTGTATATTATAATGTATCTTTCTCGCTTGCGTTCCAGGGAATACAAATCAAGGGACTTCAACTGTTCCCAGTAATTTAGGTGCTTTATCGTATCTGTATCTCTAGCTTTAATAGTTATCATTATCCATCCTATTATTTTTCTATCAGATGAGGTAGATACAGTGCTGTGGTCTTTGAAGGTGAGATCCTCTGACAATATCACTCACAGGTCTTTCACATTAGTTTCTCACTCACAGGTCTTTCACATTAGTTTCTCGCTCTATTGTGTAGTTTTCCATATCTGAGTAGCTGAAATTTCTCTTGAGTGAACTTCATAATTTTCTGCGACCCATTTAAAGATTTGGTTGATGTCCGCTTGGAGTCTTGCAGTGTCTTCGATGGAGGACACTGTCCTGGCAATTAGAGTGTTATCCGTAAAGGAAGACATAGAGACGTAACCATAGCTCTGTCAGATATGAGGAAGAGGAAAAAGATGGGTACGAGTACTGTCTTGCGGAACAGAGTTTTTCGCTGTAGCCTCCTCAGACTTTACTCTGTTTACTATTACATTTTGTGTTCTGTTAGGAAGTTATAAATCCATCTACCAACTTTTCGTGTTATTCCTTTGCCACGCATTTTGTGCGTTGTTACACCATGGTCGCATTTGTTGAAGGCTTTTGCAAAGTCTGTGTATAGTACGTCTGCATTTTGTTTATCCTTCAAAGCATCCAGGACCTTATCATAGTGGTCCAGTAGCTGGGACAGGCAGGGGCGACCTGCTCTAAACCCGTGTTGCCCTGGGTTGTGTAACTGATGGATATATAGGTGGTTGACGATCTTGCTTCTTAGAACCTTAATTAGTGTTAGTGCTATCGGTCTGTATTTCTTTGCAATTGCTTTACTGCCACCTTTTTGGAGTGGAACTACGTCTGCTGTTTTCAGTGACAGTGGGGTGACTCCTGTGTCCATGGTCCCTCTCCATAAAATGCTGAAGGCACGTGACGAGGGCTTCTTGCAGTTCTTAATGAACATTGAGTTCCACGAGTCTGGGCCTGGGGCAGAGTGCATGGGCATGTCATTTATTGCCTTTTCTAAGTCTCGTGGTGTTAAGATAATATGAGAGATTTTTTAATTGACCAAATTTTGAGACTCGGTCAAAAAAAATCATTTAGATTGTCCACCCTGAGTCTCTTCAACGACTCGCTGAACACTGAGTTATATTGTGACTTAAGGATCTCGCTCATTTATTTGCTATCATCTGTGTAGGTCCCATCTCGTCTAAGCAGGGGTGAACTGGAGAAGACATTTCAAAGATTTGCAAAAATCTGTATAAGAATATAACCTGGAGTGGAATAAATTGCAATGCGTAACAATTGATGGAGGAAAGAACATGTCTGGAGTGAAGAGTGCCCCGTGGCCTGGTGGCGAGTGTCAGGGTTCGATTCCCAGCGAGGGTAGAAACATTGGGCGTGTTTCCTTACACTTGTGTATATTCACCCATCAGTAAAATGGGTACCAGGGTGTTAGAGGACTGGTGTGGGTCGCATCCTGGGTGTTAGTGGACTGGTGTGGGTCGCATCCTGGGTGTTAGTGGACTGGTGTGGGTCGCATCCTGGGTGTTAGTGGACGGGTGTGGGTCGCATCCTGGGACAAAACTGACCTAATTTGCCCGAAATACTCAGCATAACAAGCGTCTTTCTATATAGTAGTAGTCATTGATGTCAGCTATGGTCTGTATACCTTGTACATGTACTGGTAGAAATTAAGATATTATTATTATTATTTTTATTATTATTATTATTATTATTATTATTATTATTATTATTATTATTATTATTATTATTATTGTTGTTGTTGTTGTTGTTGTTTTCATTAAATGCAAAATGTTGGGGAAACTTCTGTATTTCCAACTAGGTAGAAAAAAGTCTTGATAGCATTACGTGTTACTAAGTTATTCCATCTAAAGAAAGAGAAATTATTTTTCCAATGGCAAAGAAATTCTGAAGATTTTTTTACCATGTACTTAGGCGTCTGGTTTTAGTGCATTAATAAGTCTCTAAATTATGCATTCAATTCTTCAAGAAAAGATACGAATTTCTTACAGTTCTGAGGTTTATTTCCTCTGATTAAGTCCACAGTGTTAATTAGATTCCACATAACTTGTAATGTGTTTTCCAATATTGCTGCAAAGTCACTCTAGTGTAACTTTGTAAATGGTCCAAGTCGGACCGAAACGTCGGCTTAAGCTCCTCTCTCCTATGTGCTGGTTATTTTTGTATTGTTCCAGTCACGGTATTGTACCTTTTTGTTCTTAATACAGTGTAGTAATATAACTTGTTCCATTTACTAGAGCAAAACTGCTACTCCCACTTTATTGTTTTTTCTGCCGTCACTTACAAAAATAAAACAATTTTCTAATCCTCCAGGTTTATTTGCTGCTTCGGAAATGCAGACATATTTAAACCATTCGTTCTAAGTGTTATCCGAGTGTATTTTAATTCATTTTTTAAGTAAATTAGAGCAGGATTCAGTAAATTAGAGCAGGATTCAGTAAATTAGAGCAGGATTCAGTAAATTAGAGCAGGATTCAGTAAATTAGAGCAGGATTCAGTAAATTAGAGCAGGATTCAGTAAATTAGAGCAGGATTCAGTAAATTAGAGCAAGATTCAGTAAATTAGAGCAGGATTCAGTAAATTAGAGCATGATTCAATAAATTAGAGCATGATTCAGTAAATTAGAGCATGATTCAGTAAATTAGAGCATGATTCATTAAATTAGAGCAGGATTCAGTAAAATAGAGCAGGATTCAGTAAATTAGAGCAGGATTCAGTAAATTAGAGCAGGATTCAGTAAATTAGAGCATGATTCAGTAAATTAGAGCATGATTCAGTAAATTAGAGCATGATTCAGTAAATTAGAGCATGATTCAGTAAATTACAGCATGATTAAGTAAATTAGAGCATGGCTCAGTAAATTAGAGCATGGCTCAGTAAATTAGAGCATGGTTCAGTAAATTAGAGCATGATTTAGTAAATTAGAGCATGGCTCAGTAAATTAGAGTATGATTCAGTAAATTAGAGCATGATTTAGTAAATTAGAGCATGGCTCAGTAAATTAGAGCATGGTTCAGTAAATTAGAGCATGATTTAGTAAATTAGAGCATGGCTCAGTAAATTAGAGCATGGCACAGTAAATTAGAGCATGGTTCAGTAAATTAGAGCATGATTTAGTAAATTAGAGCATGGCTCAGTAAATTAGAGCATGGCTCAGTAAATTAGAGTATGATTCAGTAAATTAGAGCATGATTTAGTAAATTAGAGCATGGCTCAGTAAATTAGAGCATGGTTCAGTAAATTAGAGCATGATTTAGTAAATTAGAGCATGGCTCAGTAAATTAGAGCATGGCTCAGTAAATTAGAGCATGATTTAGTAAATTAGAGCATGGCTCAGTAAATTAGAGCATGGCTCAGTAAATTAGAGCATGGCTCAGTAAATTAGAGCATGGTTCGGTAAATTAAAGCATGATTCAGTAAATTAGAGCATGGTTCGGTAAATTAGAGCATGATTCAGTAAATTAAAGCATGATTCAGTAAATTAGAGCATGATTCAGTAAATTAGAGCATGATTGATTTAGTAAATTAGAGTATGATTCAGTGAACTAGAGCACGATTCAGTAAATTAGACCATGATTGATTCAGTAAATTAGAGCATGATTCAGTAAATTAGATCATGATTCAGTAAATTAAAGCAGGATTCACTAAATTAGAGCATGATTCACTAGAGTACATGCATGATTCATCTCGAAGGTAGCCTTAATGCTGACTGACGTGTTCTGTACCCTAGACATACCTCCCTAACACGTACTGAACGTGCATCAATTTATGCATGATTCTGAGCTGAACTGACATCAATTGGTTATTCTGACGGTATTTTCTTATACAGACCACAAGAACCTGTCATACAAACTATAACTCTCCCAAACAATCTCGTTTAAGGAGCTAATTCCTGTTTAAATTTATGATTCCTTTGGACACGCAAAAATCGACAGGTAGGCCATATATGGCCACATATATGGCCACATATATGGCCACATATATGGCCACATATATGGCCACATATATGGCCACACATATGGCCACATATGGCCTGCTTGTCGGCCACCCTGCATAACAGTAGCACCCTAATTAAAGTATCACCTGCATCAAAATCATTTGAGTGATGATAATGGGGTTAGGTTAATGGGGTTTGAATCCTATCGACTACACGAGGGTCATTAAGGATTCACGAAACTTTCTCCAGTCAGACAAGAATACTGTAACACTTAAAGTAAAGATCAAAGGAAACTCTCAGCATGTATAAGTCAGTGTGATGATGATGAAGTGAAAGATACTGATGAAATTTGTGAGTGTGAGAGAGAGAGAGAAGAGAGAGAGGAGAGAGAGAGAGGGGAGAGAGAGAGAGAGAGAGAGAGAGAGAGAGAGAGAGACGAGAGAGAGAAGGGGGGGGGGGGAGAGGAGAGAGAGAGAGGAGAGAGAGAGAGAGAGAGGAGGGGAGGGGGGGGCAGGAGGAGGACGGGATTACATTAGTAATACACTTCTGACAAAAAGAACCATAACAAAGAGGCACTATCAACACGGCTCTGTTAATAACACGGCTCTGTTAATAACACGGCTCTGTTAATAACACGGCTCTGTTAATAACACGGCTCTGTTAATAACGGCTCTGTTAATAACACGGCTCTGTTAACAAGACTCTGTTAATAACACGGCTCTGTTAATAACAAGGCTCTGTTAATAACACGGCTCTGTTAATAACACGGCTCTGTTAATAACAAGGCTCTGTTAATAACACGGCTCTGTCAATAACACGGCTCTGTCAATAACAAGGCTCTGTTAATAACACGGTTCTGTTAATAACCAGGCTCTGTTAATAACCAGGCTCTGTTAATAACCCGGCTCTGTTAATAACACGGCTCTGTTAATAACACGGCTCTGTTAATAACACGGCTCTGTTAATAACACGGCTCTGTTAATAACACGGCTCTGTTAATAACACGGCTCTGTTAATAACACGGCTCTGTTAATAACACGGCTCTGTTAATAACACGGCTCTGTTAATAACACGGCTCTGTTAATAACACGGCTCTGTTAATAAAGTTTTAATAAATCTAGCAGTGTAATAAATAAAGCACTGTTTTAAGTAATAAAGCACTTATAACAATTAGAGCACTTTTAATAAATTTAGCAATGTTAATAAAGCCGTGTTAATGACTGAGACACGAACAACAATCACTTTTGCAGTATAATATTAAGATTAACCCCCACCAAAAACCCCAACCAAAACCCCACCCAACCCCCACTCAAGCCCCCCAACCCCCACTCAACCCCCAACTCCCCACCCGAAACCCCAACCAAACTCCCACCCAACTCCCACCAAAACCCCAACCAATCCCCCACCCAAACCCCCACCCAACTCCCTACTCAAAACCCAAACCAAACCCCCACCCAAAACACCAACCAATCCCCCACCCAAAACACCAACCAAACCCCCACCCAACTCCCCACCCAAAACCCCAACCAAACCCACACCTAATCCCCCATCCAACCCCCCCACCTCAGATGGTCTTCACAGTCTTCTATCCAATATTAAACCTCAGATTTTCTTGACCACGAAATTGAGTTTACAGAAGCGGAAGATTCTCGTGGCTGCTACACACAGGAAGTGGAACAGTCTGGCGAGTGATGTAGTGGAGGCAGGAACCATACATAGCTTTAAGATGAGATATGATGAAGCTCATGGAGCAAGGAGAGAGAGGACCTAGTAGCGTTCAGTGAAGAGGCGGGACCAGGAGCTGAGTCTCGGCTCCTGCAACCACAATTAGGTGAGTACTATTAGGCGAGTACAGTATTTATTATTCTTGAAGCTAAGCTCATCTGAGGTTGAATTTCTTGAGTCAAGCTAACATTCTTGAAGACACCCAGTGGAAACCTGGTGGGGAACTTGAAGCCTTAAGGCCGCATGCGGTCTTCTAGGGCATTGATTGCGGCACTGAATTATTTTCCTTGAAGTTATTGTATAATTAACTTTTTACAAAATAACCGACACTGCATTATACCTAATCAAAATTTCTTGAATGCGGCGATATTAGATTACAGGTAACTTTAATGTGGCCGTTTAGCATAAAAGGAGCCACTATCCCTGGGTTATTCCTTGCTAGTGGCACGGTCTTGGTTAGGTTACGTTAGGTTAGGTTACGTTAGGTTAGGTTACGTTAGGTTAGGTTACGTTAGGTTACGTTAGGTTACGTTAGGCTAGGTTACGTTAGGTTAGGTTACGTTAAGCTGGGTTAGTTACGTTAGGTTGGGTTACGTTAGGTTGGGTTACGTTAGGTTTGGTTACGTTAGGTTAGGTTACGTTATTTTAAGTTACGTTATTTTAAGTTACGTTAGGTTAGGTTACATTAGGTTAGGATAGGTTACGTTAGATTACGTTAAGTTAGGTTACGTTACGTTACGTTAGGTTACGTTACGTTAGGTTAGGTTGCGTTAGGGTTGTCAGGAAACGGGAAAAGTGATTCCAACTGGAGCTTTTGGTCCTCTGGCCGAGGCCTCTCGCTAACTTACCCCTCCCCTCCCTTTAAAAAATAAAGGACTTTGATGTCAGCAAAGAGCTCTTTATCCAAGGACGTCCAGCTTCTCTAGCCTTACATGGATAGACCATGATAACCTTAGTCAGGCATTGTTTGATCCATCGGGTTTAGAGCTTTCCACATGGTTATTAGATTACAAATGAGACACATGTGTAATAATAGGTATCTTTATTCTAAAAACGTTTCGCCAACCAGTGACTACTTCAGTCCAATGCAGAGAACTCCAATGTAAACAAGTCACTGTTACTTTTTTTGGGTTGGGTGTGAGTTGGACCTGACTAGCTTGTGCTGCTGGGTCTGGTGCAGTGCTCCATCCTTGTGTGGAGATGATCAGACTGGGTGGGTCATTGGGATAATCCTGGGGGGTCATTGGTCTAATCCTGGGGGGGGACATGGACCTGCTTCGCATGGGTCAGTAGGCCTGTTGTAGTGTTCCTTCTTTCTTATGTTCTTATGTTCTAACTATGAATGATAAATTTACTTGTGTACCTGTGTCTAAATAACCTTCGTTAAGGGTGAAAGATGAGTAGTTTGTAATCAGACTGATTACCTCAAGCTACTACTCATCTTCCAATGTTCTCTGTATTGCACTGAAGAAGCCATTGGCTGGTTAAACATTCCTAAATAAAGATTCCCAAATGCTGCACAAGTCTCTCATTTTGGTCAGACTATTTACAAAGTCGCGCTAACAAAAAAGAGAAAAGGAGCCAGTATATACAAGCAAAATGTCATATTGCTTGCACTTGTGTCCTTTTACTTGGCATATATAGGCCAAGCTGGCAGGGACGGGACAAAAGAGGTGGGTGACGAAGTAGTGGTAGAGATAAGACAGGTAGTGCAAGTAGTAGTAGTAGTAGGTCAGTCAAGGGCAAAGGAAGAGGAGCACTGCAGGAGAGCTAGGAACCTCAGAACTCACCTGACTTAATAATAATATTAATAAAAATTATAATTATTTCTACAAGTACATGTACAAGGTATACAGACCATCGCTGACATCAATTATATACTACTATATAGAAAGACCTGTTATGTAGAGCATTTCGGGCAAATTAGGTCAATTTTGTTCCAGGATGCGACCCACCCATCCACTAACCCCCCCCAGGAGTGCCCACACCAGTCAACAACCCCGGGGATGTGCCCCACACCAGTCCACTAACTCCCAGGATCCCACCCCGCCAGTCCATAACTCCGGAACGACCCACCCCATCCACAAACCCCCCATACCCTTTTATACGCCGGGTAAAAAACCCCACCCAATGTTTCAACTCTCGCCAGGAACAACCGACACTCGGGGGAAACGAGAGTTTTTTCCATCGGGGCAAAAGCTTTTCCTACTTTCCTTTCCTATTTTCCTTTTTTTGTATGGTTCCTTCTTTCCCCCCTTGGTGATTTGCCCCTTCTTTTCCTCCCTTTTCCTGTGTTTTAGGTTTTCCCCCTTTGGGGGGAAAACCCCCTTTTGGCCCCCCCTTTTGGCTTGTGAGATCCTACCCTGCTTAACTCCCTTTTTCAACTACTCTTGGCTCCTGGGGGTTACCTGGAGGTTATTCCGGGGATCAACCCCCCGGGGCCCCCGGGTCCACGACCGGGCCCCCCGAGGATGGGGGCCTGTAAACTAGGCTGTTACGCTGGCCGCACGCATCCGCGTAGAGCCACAGCCCGGGACCCGGGCACCGACTTTAGGTACTGTCCAGCTCTCTCTAAAAGGCACCGGGGGTTTATTGGCTTCCCCTAATGCTTATGGGGGGGTGTTGAACTTTTTGGGGGCCCCCCGGACACTATGGTGTTTTCTCTTAGGTCCAAGGGGCCCCCCTTTTTTTTATTGGCGGCTTTTTGCTCGCCTCCCCCGTTTTTATTTTCTAGGATGTTTTGTTGCAGATTTGGGACCATTCCTCCAAAGATTTCCAAGTGTAGTTTAGATATTTCTCCCTCCGTCGCCAACGAGTACAATCAAGTCTTCCAGCGTTCCAGTAGAAAGGTGCTTACAGAACTTATACGGCAGTAAAGGACCCTTGTAACCTCAGATCTGCGATTTCATGCTTTGATGGAGATTAAGGGACAGAGTTTTCCCAGCCTAGAGGAACAAGTGATTTGAAAAGGACATCTGCTTGGCATCTCCTTTTTAAAAGTTCTCATTTTTCCATCCTTCATTTTCTTGCACTCGACGTGGCACTGTTTGACCCTTGAAAGTGAGATCCTCGCTTTTACTCTCCCGGCCCCTTCTTATTTTTCCGCTCTATTGTATGGCCCGGGAGTCAAGTATACTCTTTTAGTTATTATCTCCTCCTTTTCCATAACGAGTATTTTGGAATTTGTCCTCTTGAACTCAATTTTTACCTTTTCCCACGGAAAACTTTGTTTTATTTTCTTGGGAGTTTAACCGCGCCCTTTCACAGTGACAGCCCATGAGATCCTAGATAAACCCGAAAAAAGGATATACGGGGCTGTGGTGTATATCTTTTTTTTTAAGTCTGATATAGGAAAGGGAAAAAGATGGGGCGGTACGGGCCCTTGTGGAACAGAGTTTTCACTAGGGCAGCTTCCGATTTTAACTCTGTTGACCACTATCTTTTTTTTCGATTTTTTGGGAAGTTAAGATCCATCCCCCACTTTCCCGTTACCCTTTACACGTTTTTAGGGCTATTGCCATGAGCTTTGTAAAATGCTTTTGCAAAGTCGTGTATTTTTCACTGCATTCTGATTTTCTTCCAGGAAAACCAAGCCATGTCATAGGACCGTATTGTGGGGGCAGGAGGACCTCCCTAAACCCCATGTTCCCTGGTTTAAATTTTTGGGGAATCCGGGGATTTGCAATCCTCTTCTTAGCACTCTTTCAAGATTTTTATATGTGGGATGTCAGAGCTTTTGGGGTCTATAGTTCTTAGCTAATCTTTGCTGCCCCTTTAGGGATGGGCTATATCCGTTGTTTAAGTGCTGGGAATTTCACCCATGTCCAAGCTCTCCCCATAGTGTACTTTGGGACGCGAGAGGGGTTTTTTTGCAGTTCTTAAAGAAAACAGAGTTCCACAGTTTGGGGCCCCGGGGGGAGTGCATAGGCATGTTGTCAATGGCTTTTTCGAAATCTATCGGGTTAGGGGGAAGTCGGAAAAATGGCCTACATTTATGGGGTTTTGAGGCCCTTTTATGAAGAAATCATTTGGGTCGTCGATCCTCAAAAGTTAGTGGTTCACTAAACACAGGTCGTCTGGGGTTTAATATTTCACTCATTTCTTGTTGTCGTCTGTGTAAGTCCCACCCGTCTGATAAGGCCCGATCTAATTTGGTATTTTCCTTGTTTTTGGCATATGAAAGAAATATTTTGAATTTCTTTCAATTTCACTAAAAGCTTTAAGCTCCCCTGCCCCCTGGTTCCGTAAAAGGCATTTCCTTCCCACCTTTACTTTTCCCTCCTTCACTTCCCCTTTTTTTTTTTGTCGTACCAAACCCTTTCCTCAACTTTTCTCGACCAACCATACCACAGGGGGGGTTAGAACCTGCAATCAAGTCACAAAAAAACCCGACCGACGCGTTAGCCACTGGGGTAACGGTCGGTCTGGAGTTGGACTCTCTGACACGGGGTTTTAACCCCACCGTGGGATGGGGTTTGTTTGCAACGTGCATTACATTTGGGGGAGTCAAATTTACTCGACCACTACTAATTTTTTACTTTTATTACTACTCACTACAACTACCAGCCTTAATTTTCCCCTACTACTCCTCCCACTTTTTCTCCAAAACCGTCAGCTGGCCTAAAAATATCGGCCCTTCTCTATTTCTGTTTGTGTGACTAGGGAAATGGGCCAATTGGGCCAAACGTCGGCGTAACACCCCAAAACATGCGGGTTTTTTTTGTGTATTCCACACGGGTTCTGCCTTTTTTCTTCTCTCAGTTTTCTTTTCGGTTTTCTAACCATTTATTCAAAATATTGTTTGGTTTTCTCGAGTTAAAATTTTAACTTAATACAGTGGACCCCCGGTTTAAAGAACTTTTTTCATTCCCGTATATGTTTAGGTGCCAGTACTGACCGAATTTGTTCCCTAAGGAAATTTTGAAGTAGATTAGTCCCCTTTTGACCCCCAAACATAACAGTACAAACCCCTTACAAAATACACTTACATAATTGGTCCCCATTTGGGGGGTATCGTTTAAACGGGGGTTTCCCCTGTAAAAATTATGAAGGTCCAACGTAAATCATAAAAAAAATTTTTCCAAACTTTTAATATTGCCTTAATGGACGACTTGGAACAGCTTCTAGATATCTGATGGATTTGTCAAAAAATTTGAAGAGAAATGATACAGGGACCCCGGGTTAAAAGATATTTTTTCACTCCAAAGTATGTTTAGGGGCCAGTACTGACCGATTTGTTCCCAAAGGGAAAGTGAAGTAGTTTCCATTTCAGACCCCAACATTCCCCTACCCAAAGCACTTACATAAATACACTTTCATAAATTTTGGTCGCATTCGAGGGAAACGTTATGCGGGGGTCCACTGTATTTGACTTTGTTTCGGGAAAACGCAAAAGCAAAAGGGTAGGTGTTTTAACATTCTTCATTAGCTGCAAAACAAAATGCCCTGCTTCCCAACAAAATGACAGTATCTGCTTACAGAACCTCTTAAGGGGTCCCAAAATAAAATGCTTTAAATCTTTATAAAGGGTTTGATTATATCTGAGGTGGAATATAAACCACATACATATTAATGCCGGAAAAAAAAAACCCCCCCCTCCATACCCAAAAATACCACCGTCCCATAACATTTTCTTTGCAAAAAATAAGGGTCTAAAGCCAGCAACAAACAACAAAAACCTTTCACCCGGGGGACTGCTTGAAAGGGGAAAAAGGCAATGCCGCAGCTTTCCTGAGACCCACAAAAAGGGACCTTGGACAACGAAAGGACCCCAGGTTAAAACCCTATACAGATGTGAAGAAGGGAACACAAAAAAGGGGGGGGGTTTGGCCTGTACTTGAGAGTCACTTGTTTGCACAGAACTGCTAAAGCCTCAAAGATTAGTGGAAGTTTTAGAGTAAAGGTCGAAACCAAAACAGTCTTGGGTAGTCTACAAGCCTGGGATCAACATCCCCAGAAAATTGGAACAGCTGTTAAAAAATTGACCACTGTCGGGAAAATTTTCCCACTCCTCCCCCACGTTTTGCCCGGGGTTTTCAATTTAAAGGCCCCTAAAATGGAGGAAAAAGCAAAAATATTTTTGCAGTAAAAACACCGGGAGGCAGCTCTGATGAAAACTCACCTCCCCCAGAGCTTTTAAATCTTTGCAAAAAATTTAATTTAAACCAGCAAATTAATAAGCCTACTAGACTGGGAGAAACCCTAGACCCATCTTACTAACAATATGACTGATAAGAAAGTCCCCATATCAAAAACAATATATCAGATCAAAAACATATGAGGTTCAGACATGTATGCGTGGAGCCCCAGACCGCAAATGAATATCACAGGGAGTTCCCCAAATTCAATTTTCAATAACAAAACATAAATGGGACCAAGTAAACCAAGCCAACCCGTATAATGGAAAATATATAAGAAACACAGATCCAACTATGCCTAGAACAATTAACTTGGTGGCACTCGTGTATGCACAAGGTTATTCCTTAAAAAAAAAGGAGTAGATGTAAAATAGAAAGAGACAGGCTCCCTTTACAGGCGAGGGAAAAGAATAACGGCGGCTAAAAAAAGGTCAAAAAATCTGAAATGCTAGGGAGACACTGGTCAGAGAAATAGCAAGCATCGAAATTAAGCTAAAGAATCTTAAGGGGTCAGAAAAGCGGAAGAACTAAAAGCCATAAATAAACGAAAAAAAACCCAAAGTTTTCTCTCCATGCCAAATCAAAGTCGAGAACAACTCCATATTGGGGGCCCAAATTAACAAAAGGGGCCTACACAGGACACAAGGAAATGAGTGAGTACCAAGTCCCAAAATGACTCAGTTTTTAGCAACCCCTAACCAACGGGGAGTCGAAGATCAAAATATTTTTTTTTGGAAAAGCCCCAAAATTGGGGGAACACAAGCCTATCCATGTTATCCTTGCCAATGACTTCGAACACAATAAATGACAGCCCCTGCACTCTGCCCCAGGGGCCCGACTCATGGAACTCCGTTTCATAAGAACTGCAAGAAGCCCCTATCACACCTTTCCATCCTATAGAGGGAGCATGGACCGGGGTCTCCCCCGTTTCTAAAAACAACAGCTAGCCCCACTCACAAAGGGGGGCAGAAAGCAAACCCAAAAGAACTACAGACCGATAGCACTAAATTCATATATAAAAATCTTTGAAAGGGCTAAGAACAAATCACCACCCATTTAAAAACCCTTTTTAAAAAAGGGGCCCTTTTTGAACGGGTTTTCCCCTGCTTTTAATAGCACAAAAAAGGTCCTAAGAATAAAGAAAAAATCGATGGAATATTAAATTTTCAAAAGCCCGAAAGTGTACCAGGTAATAGCGCACAAAAGGTCTGGTTAACAGGAAAAGTATGGGGAATCTTATTTTTCCTCAAAACCAAAAACAAGGATGCACCCACAGCACGGTAAAACTTGTCCAAAAGGCACGATCGCTCCCATTTTTCCCTAAACCCTCAACCCAAAAAGGCGGATTCACCCAACCTTTTCCTTTGCAGAACAAATCCATGAAATTTTCCCATTAAACAGAAGGGGGCCGGGGGGAAAAAAAATCTTCTGGGTCAAAAAAAAATTTGGCAAAATGAAAACAAAATCAAATGGTAAAGGGAGGAAAAAATCCTCAAGACAAAAAAAATTTTGGCCCAAAATGACGAAAAAAGAAAAGAGGGGATTTTAATGGGGGGAACTCACCTTAAGGCCAAAACTTTGACAACCACTCAAAAAATAAAATTTTTTTTTTTTTTGGGGGGTTTTTTTTTTTTTTTTTTTTTTTTTTTTCTACTGGGCGGGGAATAGCTGCACCTAACAGCCCCTTTCAAGGCAGGGAAATTGCTGACCTAGAAAATGTACAGAAAACCTTCAGGGGGGCCCCATAACGGAGATAAAACACCTAAATTATTTGGACGCTTGGGGGTTCCTAAAACTTACCCCGGGAACGCGGGCGGGGAGATAAATTATATACACCTGGAAAATCCTAAGGGACTGTACCAACTTGCACAGAAAATCACTCACTACGGAAAAAGTTTGGGGCAACGATGCAACATCCCCCCAAGAAAAGCAGGGGTCCTAGCACTTAAGAACCATACAAAAGTGCCCGGGGCCCCAGATGTTCAACTGCCTCCCACATACATAAGGGGGTTTACCAAAAACCCCCGGCGTCTCAATCGGGCAGGGACAAGCACCAAAGTGGGTTTCCTGACCACAGGCTGGGCCGTACTTTGGGTTTGCGTGCAGCCACAGCAACGCCTGGTTGTCGGCTCGATCCACCAGGAGGCCTGGCCAGCCCCGGGCCGGGGGGGTTGACCCCGGGGAACTCTCTCCAAAAACCCGGGTAAACAATAAAAATTTTAAAGTTCCTTTTTTTTGGAAACGTTTCGCCCACACAGTGGGCTTTATCAATCACAAACAGATTACCGGTGGAAATACTGGTATTAATAGGAGAAATCAGGTTGAGAATGCGGGGGAAATGAAAATGCGAATGTGACAATCTACGAGTGGGTTATAGCAATACCTTGGGTAGCTTGAAGAAGTTTGGGGATAATAATAGAAAGACTTCTGCACGGTCCTCCATTTTTATGTTTTTTGTGGGATAGCGATGAAGTTTTTTGCAATAGTTCTTAGTTATAGAACCGTTGTTCGTTTGAAGTTGTCGGATATAGAGATAAGTGATGATTCCAGGGATTCTTCGGTATTAGGGGTTTCTTCTGTGGCGATAAGTTTTTCGTTTCTGTAGTTGATTAAAGGGTTGGGGTTTTTCGGTGTTAACAGAGGCCCCTTGGATCCAGATCTGCCTGCGTTTGGGTGTTCGAAATACGTGTTGGAGGTCTCTTATGTTTTCGGCCACGAAAATTTTTGCGATTCTTCGAGGGTTAGTATACCCCCTGAGAGGTTTAAAGCGGTCCTTTTTTTATGGTATTGCCCCTTGATGGTGAGGAGTAGAGTAGATACTTGAAATGGGTATTGAAAAGATTTTGGGAAAAACGGGGTTTGGCAATGGAGTTGGTGGGGAGGACTATGTATCTCTTCTCGGCATGTTTTTCCCGGGGTGTGTTAAGGATGTTTAATGCTCCCCCGTCTGCAGTCCTGATAAAGTGACGAGGATATTGATTTAGAAAATATTTTCAATTAGAGGCATTCTCCTCAAGGAACCACGCGCAGATTTTTGGTGCGCGCGGGAAGAACCTAAAATTTACACCCTTTAGTTTTGGTTTCGTGGTGAGAGTAAAGGGGAGATTTTTTTGGTTGGTGGGTTTTCCGATGTTTTTAAAAACGAAGTTCTGGCATTTGCAAGAACACAAGGAAAGGAAGATGTCGCGACTTCTTCTTTGTTGAACTTTATTAGGGCCGCCCGGGTTGAGCGTTTTGGGAGAGCTTGAACTTTAAAGCGTCGGGGATTTATGAAGAATGGTCAACATAACAGAGGGGGTGACAACGGGGGAATAAGGGAAAAACGTTTGGGTTTCCAGATTTTCCTGTATAGGTTCCCCAGGACGGGCCGAGTGGCGAACCCAGGGGTAAAACCCAAAAACACCAAAAAATTTTTCAAAGGGGAAAACCGTAAAGAACAATGCCAATCTGAAATGGTGGCTGGAATAGGAATTGTGAATGTAATTTTTCCTCCAAAAAGGTTTTTATTTTTTTTTTTTTTTTTGGGGAGATTTTCTTGTCCCTGATTTTGAGTTGCGAATGCGCTGAGATCACCTGAGTGTCTGAGATGTGCTGGATGAGGGGGCCCAAGATTTTTGAGGGGGTTTTTTCGAAATTCCCCAGGTTGGGCCTCAGCCTGCCCATTCCCGAAGACATGGGCCTTGGGTTTTAGACAGGCGTAAAATTCTGGGAGGTCCCGGGGTTGCTGGGGAATGTGTGCAGGGTTTCTTCCCCTTTTTCTGAGTCCCTCAGAATGAGGCGATCCTGGAAAAAAGTTTTGGTAAGATTGTCCCCTTGGTTTTTTTTGTGAGGGTTTGTAGGTATCAGATCCTATAAACCTCCCAAACAGTACTAAGAAACAAAAAAGCAGGGAAAAAGTTGCCTAGCAAAAATTTTTTTATCCCACTTGCTTGGTGATTTCCAAAATGTATTCGAGTTTTAGTCAGTCTTTTTTTTTCCCGACCATCATTGCATTTAAAGTTAATTTTTCTCTAACCTTTTTAAACATTTTCCTAAGTTTTAATAAATGTGACTTTAGCGGAATAAAGAATAACTATATACAAAAACCGACATACGAGGGGAAACTTTTGGGGGTAAAGGGGCAATCGGACCGAAAAGTCGAATAAACTCCCTCTCCTTGTGCGGGGTTTTTGGTGTATTGTCCGTCACAGTATTGTCTCTTTTCTTCTTTAAAAATTAAGTATTTTTATTTTCACGAACTTTAAAACCCCCCCACTAGCTTAAAAAAAAGCATATGGGGAATAATTTTGGGTTTAAAGTAATTAACTAGCTAGTTTATTCAGGATACACAAATACGTTCAAATTACATAATAGCGATAGTGTGACAACCTGGGATAACACAAAAAGTCAGTGACTTTTTCCATTGGGGAAATTTTCACCGTATTTTTTTTGCTAAAGCAAAAAAGTGATACACTAATATGATAATTTTTACTAAGCTTCCCTTCATTCGTAAAGGAAGGATGCAATGTACTTTTCAATCAACCTGGGACTTTTATTGGGTGATTTTCCAAATTCCCCCATATTTGATCCCCTATCACGAGCTTCTCTCTGGATTTACATCCAAAAACGAAATTAAGGATTTAAAATCCGTTAATACCCAAAATTTCGCTAAGGGAAATGTGCTAATAAACTCTTCCTCGGTTTTTTACTTCCCCCCTTTCCTCGCTTTTATGTACTTTTTCCCGTTTTATGTATTTATCGTTTTATTACTTTCCCGTGTTTATGTACTTTCCCGTGTTTATGTACTTTCCTTGTGTTTAGTACTTTCCCCTTATTTATGACTTTCCCCCCGGGTCATTACTTTCTTCGTGTTTATGTACTTTCCTCGTGTTCTGTACTTTTCCCCGGTCAGCTTTTCCTCGGTCAGTATTTCCCGGGGTTTTTCTTTTCCCGGGTGTATGACTTTTTCGTGTTTATGTACTTTCCCGTGTTCATGACTTTCCTCAGGTTTATTACTTTCCTCGGGCTTATTACTTTCCTCGGGGTTTATGTACTTTTTCGTGTTTATGTCTTTCCCCGTGTTCATGTACTTTCCTCGGGGTTTATGTACTTTTCCCCGGGTTATGTCTTTTCCCCGGGTTTTGTACTTTCTTCGGTTTATTACTTTCCTCTGTTCATGTACTTTCCCCCGGTTCATGTACTTTTCCCCGGCTTATGTACTTTCCTGGGTTTATTACTTTCTTTGGTTTATTTCTTTTCCCCCCGGTTCATGTACTTTCCTCGGGTTAGTACTTTCCTGGGTTTATGTACTTTTTTTGTTTTATGACTTTTCCCCGTGTTCATTAGTTTCCTCGGGGTTTTGTACTTTTCCCCGGGGTTATGTACTTTCTCTGGTTTATTATTTCTTCGGTTTTTGTACTTTCCTCGTGTTCATGTACTTTCCTCGGGTTCATGTACTTTCCTCGGGCTTATGTACTTTCCTCGGGTTTATGTACTTTCTTCGTGTTTATGTACTTTCCTCGTGTTCATGTACTTTCCTCGGGTTCATGTACTTTCCTCGGGCTTATGTACTTTCCTCGGGTTTATGTACTTTCTTCGTGTTTATGTACTTTCCTCGTGTTCATGTACTTTCCTCGGGTTCATGTACTTTCCTCGGGTTAGTACTTTTTGGTTTATGTACTTTCTTTATTTAGTACTTTCCCTCGTTTCATTACTTTCCTCGGGTTCATGTACTTTCCCCGGGCTTATTTCTTTCCTCGGGTTTATGTCTTCTTGTTTTTATGTACTTTCCCCGTGTTAGTACTTTTCTCGGGTT
Source organism: Cherax quadricarinatus (assembly GCF_026875155.1). Lineage (NCBI taxonomy): Eukaryota > Metazoa > Arthropoda > Malacostraca > Decapoda > Parastacidae > Cherax > Cherax quadricarinatus. Next base: position 11,606,226 of record NC_069492.1, on the reverse strand, counting down.
AGTACTTTCCCCGGGCTTATTAAATTTCCCCGGGGTTTTTGTACTTTCTTCGTGTTTTTGTACTTTTCCCCGGGTTTATTTCTTTCCTCGGTTCAGTACTTTCCCGGGCTTATGACTTTCCTCGGTTTTTTGTACTTTCTTTGGTTTAGTACTTTCCTCGTGTTCAGTAATTTCCGGGTTTAGTACTTTCCTCGGGCTTATGTCTTTCCCCGGATTTATGTACTTTCTTCGTGTTTTTTGTACTTTCCTCTGTTAGTAATTTCCCCGGGGTTTATGTACTTTCCCCCGGGGTTATGTATTTTTTGGTTTATGTACTTTCTTCGTGTTTTTTGTACTTTCCCCCGGGTTTTGTATTTCCCCCCGGGGTTTATTTTCTTTTCCCGGCTTATGTACTTTCCTCGGTTTATGTACTTTTTTCGGTTTAGTACTTTCCTCGTGTTCATTTTACTTTTCCCCGGGTTCATGTACTTTCCTCGGGCTTTTGTACTTTCCTCGGGGTTATGTACTTTCCTCTGGTTTAGTACTTTTTCTTCGTGTTTAGTGCTTTCCTCGGGGTTCATGTACTTTTCAATCTCACATTAATAAATTCCCAAAAACTTTGAGGGGGGAAAAGAAACATTTCCTGGAAAACAAATTATTTCTTTTTGGGGGTTGATTATTTACACGAGTCCCTGTCGATAATAAAAATGGTGTTTTTCCATTAATACCTGAAAGGGGTCCGTATTTCCCTTTTGCCCTTATGAACGGTGTCGAATCTAATTGAAATTTCTGGGCTTTTTCCACAACAATTTTTTAAAGTTTTTTTTTTTTCAGCTAAGTTAGAAAGGCCGTTGGGGTCACCTTTGTAGCCTGAGTTAGTTAACATAGTGTGTAAATATGTTAGTTTACTTGGCTAAAAATACGTAGCCAAGCGAAATGTATGTATGCCTGTATGTCTCACGAAATCGTAATAACACGATTGCAAACAAACCACGGTACGGTTGGAGTTTGAACCCATGGCGAATGAGTCGTCAAACTCCAGGCCAGTGCGTAAGCCATTGGGTCAGTTGGCTACAATAATATTCATCCAGCTAGGTGTATATATACACTATAATAATAATAATAATAATAATCTTTATTTACTACAAGTACATGTACATGGTATACAGTCCTAGCTGACAACAATGACATACTACTACATAGAAAGCCACTTGTTATGCTGAGCATCTCGGGCAAATTAAGTCAGTGTCCCAGGATGCGACCCACACCAGTCGACTAACACCCAGGTGCCCATTTTACTGATGGGGAACATAGACAACAGGTGGAAAGAAACACGCCCAATGTTTCTACTCTGGCTGGGAATCGAACCCAGGCCCTCACCGTGTGAAGCGAGAGCGTTAACCACCAGGCCACCAGAGCCACATATAGGGTGTATATATACACATGGGCCATCACTGTGACCACAATACAAGTTTTTATAGATGAATCTCCCACCACTGTTACTGTGACGAACTCTAGCTCAAGTCCCCTCAAAACCGTCATCATGACTCGCGAAATCATTTTGCATCTTGGATCGCTTGGTCGCGATTTAGAATTTCTGTCCATTGTGTAAGTGAAGGGACTGACACCTGATCGACACTAATTTATCACGGCTTAAGTTCAGAGGTGGGGGAATAATACCTGCTGGACACTGGTTTCAGCCCACTTGACCCACTGTTTTTTACAAATTGTTACCACTCCGGGCTGTGGCTCGTACGTCGGACTGCGTGCGGCCAGCAGTAACAGCCTAGTTGATCAGGCCCTGATCCATCGGGAGGCCTGGTCGTGGACCGGGCCGCGGGGGCGTTGATCCCCGGAATAACCTCCAGGTAACCTCCAGGTAACTCTAAGTGCCTTGATACCGGAGAAAGGCTTTTGATCCATGGAGCTGTAACTACCTTTTCCCATAGTGGACCGGTCATACCTGATTACCTCTTATTTCCCAATATTTATATAGCCTCTCTGTAAGAAATAATAAGAAAGTAAGTTTATTCAGGTATATACAATTACAGTTACATAGATTATCATGGTTGGAGGTAAGACACATAAGCAACAGTTAGGTAACTTTATTCCGAAACGTTTCGCCTACACAGTAGGCTTCTTCAGTCAAGTACAGATAGTATTCGACTGAAGAAACCTACTGAGTTGGCGAAACGTTTCGGTATTGTATACCATTTTGATATTCATAGATTATCATTCATAACAGCATGTGTGTAGAGAACCTGGGATAATCCAAAAAAGTCTGTGACTTTTTTCCATTGGAGTTCTTTTGCCCTATTGTTATAATATAAAGGATATAATATCTTATTATTATTCTATAAAGGAGATATACTAGGAATAAGATAAGATTACACGTGTGTTAGCTAAAAAAATAAATCATTCTCCTCCCTTTCTATCGCTACATTCCTCAGGCACCTTGTGGCAATCTTATTGAACTGGTTCATGCTATGACTGGCTCTGACATGTCCAGGCAGTCTGTTCCATTCTTTTATTGCGGTACAATAAAAGGTGTTGGAAGCCTGGCCATTGACTGTGGGTACTCGACTGAAGAAGCCTACTGTGTAGGCGAAACGTTTCGAAATAAAGATACCTAACTGTTGCATATGTGTCTTACCTAACAACCTGTCTGTATTTTATACCATTTTAATGTTCAATCTGTCAGACACTGCAACACAAGGGTATCTTGGTACAGACCTACGATCAACTTCGACAACCTCTACTATTGAGAACGGCTGGATTTGAGAGGGATCTGACCTCCCAACATCTGCGTTCTTACTTCTACTAGTGACCTACGTCTCACCTCCTGGCGCTATATAAGGCTCCATCCTGTCACTTCAACTCCATATTGTTTCAGACTATGGAACAATGCTCTTCTCCAGACTGAGGGACTGACCACCTCAAAACTTTAAGGGTGATGGACTGATTACATCGTCTTCAAGCCTCTTCTGCTTCTATCAACTTTTCTGTACTCGACTGAAGAAGTCTACTGTGTAGGCGAAACGTTTCGAAATAAAGATACATAACTGTTGCATATGTGTCTTACCTAACAACCTGTCGGTATTTTATACCATTTTAATGTTCACTGTGGGTACTACAAAGTTGTGCTCTCTCCCGCTAGTACTCTGAATGCTTCGGTTCCCAGCCATGTTAAAATTAGCAGCAAGATATTTAAATTCAGTTGTTTTACTCTGTCTTCAATATTCAATAGTTCAACATTCAATATTGTCTCGTTCAGAAACTCTCACTTTGCATTAACACCAAAACTATTTGAGAAGACAATGGGATAATCGAGAACTTGTATTAAAACTAGTCAGATGCAGTTAATATATATGACAATGCCTAATTCCGAAATGCTCTGCATAACTATGGGTCTTCAAATAATAAAAATAAAGGCACAATACCGTGACTGGAACAACACACACACAACTCGGACATAGAGAGAAGCTTACGACGACGCTTCGGTCCGATTTGGACCATTTACAAAGTCACTAACAAAGGAGTATATATAGGCCAGCAGACTATATCACACAACACACGATGCTTTAAAGTCCTTGTAACAATATCAAACTTTATCGTTTACTGGTCATGGAGATAAATGGTATAAAATACCGACACGATGGAAACGTAGGCACAAATGCAGTATAAGGCGATCCTTTATTGATGACGTTTCGCCCACAAAGTGGGGTTTATCAAGCCTCTTGATAAACCCCACGTAGCGAAACGTAGTAAAGGTTGGTATTGCATTTGTGTCTGCTTTTCCAATTACTGCCCATAATGACAAGAAACTGACAATTAGATTATTAAAGCATTCACCATAACTGACAATTAGATTATTAAAGCATTCACCATAACTGACAATTAGATTATTAAAGCATTCACCATAACTGACAATTAGATTATTAAAGCATTCACCATAACTGACAATTAGATTATTAAAGCATTCACCATAACTGACAATTAGATTATTAAAGCATTCACCATAACTGACAATTAGATTATTAAAGCATTCACCATAACTGACAATTAGATTATTAAAGCATTCACCATAACTGACAATTAGATTATTAAAGCATTCACCATAACTGACAATTAGATTATTAAAGCATTCACCATAACTGACAATTAGATTATTAAAGCATTCACCATAACTGACAATTAGATTATTAAAGCATTCACCATAATACGAGCCATATCAGTATAGTTACTTCTGAAAGCACCTGTACACTTTCACTGTACAAAAATAAATGGATAATTTGCTAGCCACATGCAGTCAGTAAATCATATTAGGAAATACAAGAATCTTGAGAGACTCGGAATGTATTCTCTCGACTGAAGAGAAGAGTTTTCTAATTGTGTTTAGGACTTACAAAGGCAAAACTACGTAACTGTGAAAGAATCAGTGGTAAGTTCAGAATAACACGCTTATACAATATGATAGATATGAAAAAAATACTATGGAAACCAAGGTAAAATCCAACTGAAGACACATTTCAAGCTTTTACAAGATGTGTTGCATCCGTCCTGCAGATCACGAACCGGCAACTGTTAACAGAAAATACAAAATCAGTATAAATGCCTGGTCTCAGAGCTGAATTCAGAGCAAAAGTTATCTCTAATTCAGTCACCCATTTACCCAGAGTCACTCGTATCCAGTTTTCCACTTATACTAAGAGGGTAGCAAAACAAATTAATTAATAAACGCCGAGCGATAATAGGATCAGAGTATAGTAGTCAAAAGATTACCTTGTTTTTATAACTGTTGAGCCATCAGTCAAAAATTTTAAAGGATTACAGCCTCAGGATGCTTATAACGTGAAACGAAAAAGACGAGAAAAGATAAATTTCAAGAGGCTGTGCAAGAAGCGAAATGAGAGGCTTTTGAAACTCTAAGTATGTGATAGGAACTGAATAAATCCCATAAAGTAAGCATGAGAAAAAAGCGAAAAGAGCAGAGACTCAGACGTCTGATAACATGGTGAGTATGAGACAAAATAACGATAAGAATAGGGAGTTTGAGTAATCCGAAAACATGCAGAGAAGCACCAGCAGAGTGAGCCTCGGGAGGGAGGCTCGTAACGTGTCGTTGAATGTAATGCTCCGGAGGTCGCTAATTGGAGAGGCAGCACTGAGTCATGAGAGGCAGCATGGGAGAGAGAAAGATAAGGGAGAAAGGGGAGGTAACGGCCATTCGGGATAAGGTTTTTAGGGGAAGGAGAATAAAGAGTAGAAAAAAAAGAAAATATGCTTGAGAACTATGTTAAAACGAGGCTAAGGGACCTATTCTCTTCAATTTCTGCTTCGCTAGAGTGTTGAAAATGAAAACTGAGACACATTTGCAACATCTGGGTAACTTTGCTGTAGACGTTTCGCCATCCAGTGGCTTTATCAATACAGATTCTAGGACATAATTTCAAGAGAGTAGAACTAGATACAAAAGGTGAGGTAATCAGTCCCTCAGCCTTGGAGTTGATGTGAAGAGCACCGTAGTTGTGAAGATTCTGGAGCACAGGCAAGGAGACTGGCTCTTATGTACTAACGACAGGTGGATTGGGACGGGTAGCAGACGAGGGCATAGTCACTGGTAGGCCGGATTCCCCAGTGGAAGTAGATCATACCCAAAGGGATGGGTAAGTTGTAGTTGTAGTAGCCGTGAAGGTCATGTAGATGTTAGCAGTGATGTGTATGGCTGGAAATGTGTATGGCTGGAAATGTATATGGCTGGAAATGTGTATGAGTAGTCATGTCTATGGGTGTCAGCATTACCTATTCTTTGGGTTTCCAGTATAATATGCGTGTAAAATAAAAATCTAGCTTCGTTATATTTTTAATGTGTGAGATTGATGAAGAAAAAGTGAGGACTGTAGATCGCTGTGTAGGAGCGCCATCTGTTGAGGGGAGTCTCTACATTAACCTAATATCTTCTTCCTCTACTATTCAGGGTTTCAACCCTTTTTCATTTATTATTTTTTTTATTTTGGTTGTGGTGACGAGTGACGAGGTACGTCAGCTACAGTCGCCTCGTCCAGTTTACTGTCTTGGACACTTAAATTTTCTTAGTTTTTTATTAATGCTGTATTTTTTTATGAAGATTGGGATCACTGTAAATTAACTGGGTAAGGTTGCAATACTGCATTTGTTCCTTATCTATTGAATATTGCAACTTGTAATATATGTATCTTTGTCAATAGTTTAATATTGGATTTTGTTAATTTTCAGTTATCTCTCCGGCTGGGTTATCCAAGAGGACGAGTGGATCTGAGCAGTCATAATGACTTCGACTATAATGCCACCTGTGGAAAATACTGTATATATTTTCCAGAAATGCAGTAGTTATATGTAAATAGATGGCCATACTGTATTTAATAAAATTTATCATAAAAAATGGGAAGCCTGCGCCTGCGCAGAAGAGACTCGCCATTTTTGTTTTGAATTAACAGACATTAGTGAATAATGGGAAGAATTTTCGTGCTCTAGAGGTAAAATTGTGTTGACACCTCTCAAATAGGAGCCGAAATTGTTGGATGTGTATTCCTGCATAAATTGTGATATCAGACGACTGGACAAGACAGCTCCAGGAACCTCAGATACGCTATCTAGATTTGTGTTATAATTCTGGCCATTATTTTCATAAATTTAGTTAGTGAGGTTTTCTGAGTTTGATACAACTTAATATCCAGTCAAATTGGTGAGTGATATTAAGATATTCTCTTTCTGTTATGTAAATGTGTGTAATTTTAATATACAGTCCACAATTTATATATTTACCAGCATTCCTGGTGATACATATTTTATTTGTAATTAATAGGTCCAGAGCAACTTGTGGATATGACAGTGGCAGGTATCGAAGGGGGACATTTTTTTGCGACCTAGGTGTCCCAAATTCCTACTTGTCTAACTGATAAATAATAATTATCTTTGTTCATTTACTGTTATGTACATAATGATACATTCAGATAAATGTAATTTTCCACATTTAATTTGCCCGTTGGTCCTTCTTGAACCGGAGGTAATTAGTGAAATCATTAATTAGGTAATTACTTAATAATTATATGTGAAATGACAGAAGGAGGTGGATGTTAAATTCACAAATTTACTTAATGTGTAGTGGATTATAATTATTACAATATTAATTTGATAAGACAATTCTGGCCAAGATTTATATCAGTGTATGTGTAATTGATAAGCCAAGTGTAGCTAATTATATTAATGTGTATAATATTAATTTTGCTGTGCCAAATTCTGGCAAGGATTTATATTAATTTGTATAATAATTTTGATAAGCCAAGTCTGGCTAAAGGTTTGTTTGTATTAATGTACATTTAAAATTTATATTATAATTTTCTTACATGTAATTGCTAAGCTCAAGAAGCTAGGATTTATGCAAAGGTAAGTTGTATCAGTGTTGTAAGTTGTAATCAGTGTTATTAATTAAGCTGAATTTAATACATTGCATCATGGCTGTGCATGACAGGAGTGACCTAGCCTGTGTAACTAAATTATTTTACCTCAAAGGACAGGTAAGAGGAGATGCTCACATACTCATACAAGCCTTTCCCAATGTAGATGATTCTTACAAAGAAGCAGTTGACTAGTTGAAGGTCACTTATGGTAATATAGAACAAAGTGGGTTGGATCTAGTGAATATCATTGTTAATTTAAAATCTCCAGATCACACTTACAAAGGTTTACAGCAGTTTAGAGTTAAACTGGAGAGCACTCTCAAAACTTTAAGTGATAAGTATAATCTGAAGGAATCAGACTGGTTATTGAGTGCCTTGGTACAGAATAAATTAAGCTATAAAACAATTGAATGTTCTCGAACAAATATCACAAGGGTTATTTTAGACTGGAGGAAATAAGACTAGGTCTACAAGAATTAATTGTTCAGTTGCAGACCAGCCAACTAACTCATTTAAAAGATGCAACACATAATAACTCTGAGGTATCTGTCAAGTTTCACAAAGGGAAAAATGATCCCAATGGTAATAATCAAAATTCATTTCCTAAAAATAGTTGCATAGGTGCATATCAAGTAGCAGGAATCAGAAATAATGATTCTCCACAAGGTAAGAAGAATAAGTACCCTCCTAAGAGTAGCCCAGTTAATAAGAAACAAGTCAAAGAAAAGAGAGATTATCTTTTCTGCAAGGGTACTCATTTTTCTAAGAATTGCAATGCATACAATTCATGGAATGATAAAGTTGAAAGATTGGAGGAACTTGACAGATGTATCAGGTGTTTAGGTAATCAAAATGTAAAGGATTGTCATGCCAAATTAAACAAGTGTTATCAATGTCACAAAGGAAGACACCATATAGTCATGTGTAAAGGTCTATATGATAATGTTGATAATAATGATAATGTTGACAATCCTGACACAACAGTAGCTAATGTAAAAATTGCTGCTAATGTTAATAATGATGGTTTTACTGAAGTAGCCTTACCTGTGTTACAGGTAAAAATTGATGATAAAAGGCATAAATCAAAAAATGTAAATGCATTATTGGACCAGGGATCCCAGCGTACTTTCATAAAACGTAAATGTCTTGATGGTATGAAAGTACAGATGGGAGATCCCACAACTTTAAGACCATCTGGTTTTCTCTCAGATAAAAGGGCTCAATTGCATGACACTGTTTATGTAACTGTCAGGTTGGGCAATGAGAAAAAACGTGTTAATGCAGTAATTATAGATAGACTTCCAGAGAAAATATCTACAGTAGGACTTAGTAAAGCTAGAGAAAGACTCTCACATAATGTAAATTTAGCACCTTCTGGTGTAAGTGATGATTCTGTAGGCCCAATAAATATTTTGATAGGTAGTGACCATTATGCCTCCTTTGTAAAGGGTATGGTAAAGAAATGTGGTGTCACCCTTTTGAAGACTGTAGGAGGCCATGTAATGTATGGTAGGATTCCTCGTAATAATAATACATGGCTAGAGGAAACTACAAATACCATAACTGTGTGTCTTACTCATGAAGTTGTACCCCAGTATAATTCTTCCATAGAGGATGGTGTTGAGCCAGTGCATAAATTGTGGGAATTAGACAGCATTGGAATAATTGTAAATGAAGAAAGTCCAGATGATTCTTTTACTTAGGAACAATACCTGAGAGATGTAAAATTTGAATCTGGACAATACTGGGTACGACTTCCGTGGAGACTGAACCATCCAGAATTGCCCACTAATTACAGAATGGCATATGGGCAGTTAAAGGCTCAGCTCCGCGAACTGAGTAAGACACCAGAATTGTTAACTGTCTATAATGATATAATTGCTGAGCAATTAATTAATAAATTTATAGAAGAGGTACCTCCTGAGCAAGCCAAAATTTATGGTCACTATTTGCCACATCACGGAGTGAAGAAGGATTCTAAGACCACTCCTTTGAGGATTGTGTTTAATTGTGGTGCCAGGAGTAACAAAACTGTACCTAGTTTAAATGACTGATGACAGGTCCGTCGTTGACGGAAAAATTAGGAGATATCTTATTAAATTTCAGGATGAATTATGCCTTTACGGCTGACATAAGTAAAGCTTTCCTAAGAGTGGGTTTACAAGAGGCTGACCGGGATTGTACCCGCTTCTTATGGCCTGAGAATCCTAGTGACCCACTTAGCCCTCTGAAAACCTTTCGCTTTAGGAGCGTATTATTTGGTGCTACATCCAGTCCGTTCCTACTTCAAGCGACGATAAATGCACACCTTAAATGTACGGGAAGTCCACTGAGTAAAGTAATGAGCAAACAATTTTATGTGGACAATTTCCTGGGTGTGATGTCAACTGAAGAGGAACTGTTAATGACTTATGGAGAGGCTAATAAAATAATGCAAAGTGCAAATATGCCTCTGAGGGAATGGAATAGTAATTCGTCCAAATTGAAGGACAAAATAAGTAAAGATTACCCTGGAGATGAAGTGCCAAAATGTAGTAATGTATTGGGATTAAACTGGGATACTGAGAGAGATTTGTTAATGTTAAAACCTAATAATTACAGTATGCCCAATAAATTAACTAAGAGAGTTTTGCTTGCTGAAGTTTCCAAATGTTTTGCTCCACTAGGTTTAGTGTCACCCCTTACTATAAGAGGGAAATTATTAATGCAGGAAGCATGGAAACTTAAATGTCCTTGGGATGAAATTCTACCTGAGAAATTCATTAACAGGTGGGATGAATTAATTGGTGATTATGAGAAAATTCCAATGTTGGAGTTCCCACTCCAGGTGGCCAATCCAGATGGGAAAAATGTACTCCACATTTTTTTGTGATGCTTCAAAATTGGCATATGGAGCAGTTGCTTACCTTCAATGTAATAATGTTATTTCTCTTGTTATGTCTAAGGCTAAAGTGTCTCCAATTAAATCACGTACTGTACCTCAGTTGGAATTAACAGCTATTTATGTAGGTGTCAAATTAGCTAATTATATAAGAAATAAGTTGCAGGAGATAAATATTAGCGACACTGTAATTTAGTCTGATAATGAGGTATCCTTACAATGGATTCGTAATGGAAACAGTAAAATTGTGTACGTACAAAACAGAGTCGCTGAAATTAATCAGATGCAAGAGAAGTATAATAGTTTGGGTCAGCATATGTTAACATTTAATCATATACCTGGTGAGGAGAATCCAGCTATTTCTTGTCTCGAGGTTTACCTTATGCTAAATTTGTAAATGCTGTATCATGGTTTAAAGGACCGAGTTGGTTGGTAAATATAGCTAATTTGCCTCTACAAAAGGCGTATATTGCTCCTGTTGAAATTACTGTGACCACCGCTCCAATAGTTTGTCCTTCCTTAGCCATTGATATAAATAAGTATTTTTCTTTACCCAAACTAATCAATGTAACTAAGCTGGTGTTTAGATTTCTAAACAAGATGAATATCTCATATAAGTTTTCACATCCTCTTGAATACTGGATAAAGAGGGTACAAGAAATCTATGGAAATGAGATTAAACTGATGATGGAAAGAAAAATTGTGAAAGGTTCCATAATAGAGAAATTGGGACTGTATTTAGAGAACAATGTAATTATGCGCAGAGGTAGGTTACAAAATGCTGAATTGGGTGATCATGCTAAACACTCTATCTTACTGCCCAAAACTCATCATCTAACAAATTTAATTGTGCTAAATGCCCATAAAAATGTAATGCATGGTGGGGTACAAGATACCTTAAATTGTATTAGGGAAACTTTCTGGATTCCACAAGGACGGCAAAGTGTAAAAAGGGTGATTAAATCTTGTGTAATATGTCGCCGTGTGGATGCCAGATCCTGTATGTACCCAGGTCTTCCACCATTGCCAAATGAGCAATTTGAGTCGTTTAGCAACTAATTCCGCCTGGCCGCAGTGTGGAAAATACTGTATATATTTTCCAGAAATACAGTAGTTATATGTAAATAGATGGCCATACTGTATTTAATGAAAATTGTTACAAAAAATGGGAAACTGCGCCTGCGCAGAAGAGACTCGCCATTGTGTTTTGAATGAACCAAGAAAACGTTTGTGAATGGGAAGAATTTTTCGTGCTCTAGAGGTTAAAATTGGGCTGACACCTCTCAAATAGGAGGCGGAATTGTTGGATGTGTATTCCTGCATAACTTGAGATATCAGGCGACTGGACAAGACAGCTCCAGGAACCTCAGATAAGTCTGTGATGTTTTAACTCTGGCCAGTGTTATTTTCATGTATAGACAGTGAGGTTTTCTGAGTATGATGCACCTTGATCTCCAGTCAAATTGGTGAATGATATTAAGATATTCTCCTTCTGTTATGTATATGTGTATATATATATAATCCTTTATTAATATAATATACAGTCCACAAACTTATATATTCACCAGAATTCTTGTTGATGCATCTTTTATTTATAATTAATAGGTCTAGAGCAACTTGTGGATATGACAGTGGTAGGTATCGAAGGGGGACATTTTTGCGACCTAGGTGTCCCAAATTCCTACTTGTCTATGTAACTGATAAATAATAATTATCTTTGTTATCATTTACTGTTATGTACATAATGAGTTACATACAGATAAATGTAATTTTCCACAAGTGTAACTACTGGAAGGTATATAACTACTGGAAGGTATATACTACCTGGAAGGTATATAACTACTGGAAGGTATATACTACCTGGAAGGTATATAACTACTGGAAAGGGTATATACTACCTGGAAGGTATATAAACTACTGGAAGGTATATACTACCTGGAAGGTATATAACTACTGGAAGGTATATACTACCTGGAAGGTATATAACTACTGGAAGGTATAATACTACCTGGAAGGTATATAACTACTGGAAGGTATATACCAACCTGGAAGGTATATAACTACTGGAAGGTATATACTACCTGGAAGGTATATAACTACTGGAAGGTATATACTACCTGGAAGGTATATAACTACTGGAAGGTATATACTACCTGGAAGGTATATAACTACTGGAAGGTATATACTACCTGGAAGGTATATAACTACTGGAAGGTATATACTACCTGGAAGGTATATAACTACTGGAAGGTATATACTACCTGGAAGGTATATAACTACTGGAAGGTATATACTACCACTTTTCTCAGCGCAAGAATACCCAGCTAAAAAGTGAGTATCTTGTTTAGTAGGTTTCATATTCTCACGCTTTTTTCTGGTGCTCAAGTGAGACTGATGTTTACAGTGGCTCGCTGTGTGTAGTTAAGTTCCTCGTTTAAAGTTGTGACACTTCAGAAATCGTTACTGGAACTTGTGTGAAGCAGGTTGGTACATTAGTTTTGCCTTCACTTTGGGTATCTATATTCTGGAAATGTTTCGCTAGTCCAGTGCAGAGAAAGAAGCCCCAGACTGGCAAAACGTTTCCAGAATAAGCAGGGTGGGCCAAAAGAGGGCTTACACTTAGTAGGTATCCACTTAACTCCCTACCGGGAGGCCCCGGTGGGGTCAGCCCGAGCCGGGAGACTCCGGTAGGGTCAGCCCGAGCCGGGAGACTCCGGTGGAGTCAGCCCGAGCCTGGAGAGACTGGTGGAGTCAGCCCGAGCCGGGAGACTCCGGTAGGGTCAGCCCGAGCCGGGAGACTCCGGTGGGGGTCAGCCCGAACCGGGAGAGTTTTAACAAAGGAATTAAGTTCGCCTTTCCTCCATGAGACCTGCATAACCCTTACGTATTTAGAGCTTTTCTATGATTAAATTATTAATTATACTAAGGCATGCTTGATGCATGGTAATTAGCTCGTAAAGTACCACCCGATGGAAGTTTTCCCCCTCATTATCCTGGTAATGAGGTAGTAAAATTAGCGTTTAAACTGGATAGTGTGAACGTTTAACTCAGTCGACGATTAGAGGATCTAAATAGTGAACTGAGGACAATAGCACTGCATGACTCTTGTTGGTTTAGCGTTTTATTATTTGATTATATAATAATGAGGACAATAGTGAAGACATGACACAGTTTAGGAAAAGTCTGATTTGTTTATCGATTTGTTGTGTTAAAAAATGTTGTCTAATAAACGCTGTATTATGGGAGTGTAATGCTAGAAAATACTAAGATGAAGAATACACATAGATGCGTTAACCTGGAAGCTGCGCTCATTATATATATATATATATATATATATATATATATATATATATATATATACACTGATCTCTGGCTGAAGGAGACTCGAACCTACGAACCTTAGGACAAGGTACGCAGTGCTTTACCAATCTACCCACACTGGACCAATACCTTGGCGTGTAGCATGAGCTACACGTTTGATCCAAGGCAGCCAGCTTTCAGGGAGAAGGCTTACAGCTTTTCATCTCACTAAAGTATAACAGTCATTAATAGTTTCCGCCAAGCCATTGTAACCAAAGAAAACACACCAAAATAAAACTTTACATGGTTTAACAATATAAAACAACATACAAATATACAAGATCACAAGGTTACTAAAGTTGAAATTGTCACACATGACTAAAACCATAACCACCTTTAACACACACAATATATGTACTACACATACCATGTTAGTAAAGTAAAAAGACCCTAACCAAAGCTACCATAACTATAAAACAAGACAAAACCCGAACATACCCGCTATAACAGGGTACAGAGTATTGGTTAAGTTATGTTACATTATATCCTAACCAATAGGAATTCGGAAGGAACGTATGATTCCTTATGCACAATAACCATAGAGAAACGGTATTTTAATATTAATATGTTAAACCCTCAAGTAGAATAATTCAGGTACAGAAAAAAGAACAACATACATGTAAAGTAAAAGGACACAAGTACAACTAATGTGACATTTATTGTGGCAACGTTTCGCTCTCCAGGAGCTTTATCAAGCTTGATAATGGCTTGATAAAGCTCCTGGAGAGCGAAACGTTGCCACAATATATGTCACATTAGTTGTACTTGTGTCCTTTTACTTTACATATTGTCGGTAATTCTACTAACTTTATTACAACATACATGTAACATACAATGATAAAATAACCCAAAACAAGCTTTTATAACAAAAACCTCGGCACATCAAAAGGGTTTAAAACCAAACCCTACACATGAATTAAACCTCCCACATATGTATGTAAACCGAAAATCTTGTCCACAAGACTTTTTTGGTATAACCCCGTAATAAACATGGTATAGACCCAAGACCTATACATACACTTAAAAATTACCACATAGAACCTCCAGCAGACAACAAAAGTTAAATATCATACTGATTATCATACTGATTACATCGTCTTCAAGTCTCTTCTGCTTCTATCAACTTTTCTGTACTCGACTGAAGAAGCCTACTGTGTAGGCGAAACGTTTCGAAATAAAGATACCTAACTGTTGCATATGTGTCTTACCTAACAATCTGTCGGTATTTTATACCATTTTAATGTTCAAAACAATTAGTAATTATAAGGGCCGCTGTATTTTGCCGGTCCCAAAAGAACAGACATGTACCTCAGAAATTTTTTTGTTGAAACTAACTTGCCAATCTGATTACTTAAAAACGAGATCCTAAGCGATCGGTATCCTGGCTATCAAGGAAATTTTTAACACAGTGAACATTACCATCAGGTTTAGAAAATTAACCTTGTAAGCTACACTTATATCTCACTATGACAAACATTCTCGGGAAACATAGCGTACCATCCATACCAAACACTACATAAACTCCAAAGGAAAACAAAAGAAAAACCCCCCTTTACATCCCCCCATAAGGAGACCACTCCTTTGTCCATCCTCAGGGACCCCGCCTAAGGGAACCCACAGTGAGGTTCCTATAACCTTCCGGGAAACTTTTTTCCCAGGACGCCCCATAAACCAGCATATTCCTACACTTCGTCCTATAGAATCTAGCCGCCAACGCTTTTATCCTCGTATCACCCCTTACTCCCCTCATTCCCCATGAGATATCCAGATAATCCACTATGATATACATTATAGCCCTTCCAACATCCCTAGGCACTCCCCTTACATCAAGTAGTAAAGCCCTTAAAAGCGGCAAACGACCCCCCCCCCCCCCAACAGTCTGATAACCCCACCCATCCATGATCTCACCCCCTCCAAGGAGGTACAAAAGAAGACCACATGAAACGCCGTTTCAACATCGCCACAAAACTGACAAAAAGCCTCTTCCACAAACCCCATACAATGTAACACCTCCTTGGAGGCCAGAATCCCCATGATGAAACGATACACTAATTCTCTTACTCTAGCCGGTATCCTAAGCTTACTAAAATCTTTCCAAATAACCCCCCAATCATAAGTTGGATACACAGCTACCCCTTGCATAATTCCCTGACCTTGCACTACCCTCACCAACCTTTTCACTTTGATGTTATCCACCTGTTGCCCCTGTCAATAAAAAACTCAACATATCTTCACAAACCCTCAAATCCCTTCCCACTCCACCATTTACGTGCCTCCTCCATAACTCTTCCTACTTAGCGCCCCTCCCCACCCCCTTCCCTCATATACCTCCACTTGATATATACAGCCATTACTCTCAGTCCTAAAGGCAACAAACCTAAAACCCCTTCTCCAACATCCGTCATAACTACCTCCTTACTTAACCATGCCCCCCAAATCCCCACACAAACTTCAGCAAACCCCCCTCTGCATTTTCCACAATGTCCT
This sequence comes from Cherax quadricarinatus, assembly GCF_026875155.1. Classification (NCBI taxonomy): domain Eukaryota; kingdom Metazoa; phylum Arthropoda; class Malacostraca; order Decapoda; family Parastacidae; genus Cherax; species Cherax quadricarinatus. Next base: position 11,590,080 of record NC_069492.1, on the reverse strand, counting down.
GTACTTCTAAGGGAAAAACCTCTGCCACCCCCCATACCTTGCTATAGAAAGTGAATTTACAACCAAACCCTCTGTTAAAGCTAAGTCCCTCCACTTAAACCTAGTCTATCTAAAACCTTACCCGTGCAACTCTAAATTTAACCTTCTGCTGCCTGCCCTCCGCCAAATCCCATATCCCACATACCCTGATTCTACAACCACTGCCCAAACCCTAACCCCCCCCCAACCCTTTCCCCCTACCTTTTACCCCCTCTAGAAACCTGATTTCACCGTTTAACTCGCATTCCCGTATTCATACCAAACAAACTGAATCACCTACCCACCCTCCCAACCCTCCTTACCCCGTAGTAAAACAGTAGTATCATCCACATACCCAACGATCCCCTTTGCACCCCCCCCCCCCCCCTCCATCTCCTTTCCCCTCACCCGCTCAACAGACTCATAAAAAGGCCCTTTTTGGCACACACGCAAAGAGCAGCTGCGACAGCGGGACCCTGCCTAAACCTTTTCCCCCCACGGTACACTTTCCCCCCAACCTCCCCTTGACCGTACCCTCACCTCCACTCAGTATACGGGTTCACCCACCTCACAAACCCCTAAGAATCTCGTCCACGCGTTTTCCCCAAATTTAAAACCCAGTATTTTTCCCCCCCCCGTAAACTTCTAGAAAATCCCTAATAAAACCATGTCATCCCCCATCCCTTTTTCCCGGGTCCCCAACTGCCCCCTAGTAACACAAACCCAAAACTTTCCCCCTTCTTTGCCCAAAATCTTTGAAAAATTTTAATCCAGCACATTAACGTAATCGCACGGTAATCATTCATAACTCCCATTCCTTCTTTTTTGGGAAAATAAAAAGTGACACCCCTTCTTTGCGATTTTCCCATCTTCCCACTACTTAACATAAAATTTCCCAAAACCCCCCCCAGACTTTTGCCGTTTACACTCCCCCCAATGAAAACCTACAAAAATTTCTTTTTGGTTTACCGTCTATCCCGGGGGGTTTTTACCCTGGCAAACCCAAAAAAATTTTTGCCTCCTCCACCTCCCCCCCGCCTCAAACCCCAATACTACTCTCGAGTCTGTCTTTGGGCCTGCTCATTTTAATCCCCTATTTAAACCCTTCATCCCCCAAAAACGCCCTCCCCCACCCCCCCCCAAACCCCCCTCCCCCCTTTTTTCCCAAAAACCAAAAACCCGGCATAAAACTAATTTTTTCCCCGTGGTGGTTAGGCCTTCCCCCTCCTGAAAGCACCCCCCTCCCTGTACCTGCTAAAAATTTTCCCCAAAAGGGGGTTTTTTCCCCTTTTTTCCCTTTAAACCCCCTTAGTACAAAACCCGATGGCCTATCCTCCCCTTAAAAAAATCCCCCAAAAACCCCCCCAAACTCAAAATTGCCTAAAATTTTTTCCGTTGGAATTTCCGCCAACCTTTTTCAAAGTTCCTTTCCCTCACTCCGCCCCACCCTTTCCTCTGCAAAACATTTCATTTAACTGCCTTTCAAGATAATTTTGTAGACCATACTCCACCTTGCCATCTCCTTACCCCGTACTTTTAAAAAAAAAATCCGCGTTTCCAGCTTTGGGCCCTCTTTTTCCCACCAACCCCAGCAAATCCATCCCCCACTTTCCCAAGTCCCCCAAAAGGATTTCCACCAATTTTAAAAACCTGTAGCGTCCCCCCGTCCCAAAGTAGCCTCACATTCAATTTCCACTATCCCGCATAAAACTCTCACTATACCATCAAAACCTCAAATCTGCTATAACACCCGGGATGATAAAAAAACCCCACATCGATGGTCCCCCCCCCTCTCCACACCTTTCCCCTGCCAAACAAAATCCTATCAAAAACCTTTCCTCATATCCCCTACGAATAAAAGTGTGCCCACTCCAAAAACCCCCACTCCCCCCCACATTACCACTCCCAAAATCTCGCAAAACATCTCTCAGAACCCCAAAACCAAAACCCGCCCCCCCGGGAACCCCTTTATCATTTCTAAATTTCACAAATTTCCCAAACCCCAACCCAAACACCGTAATTTGAGGGTTTAAAAATCTTTAAATGATATACCAAAAACCCCGCGTACCCAAAAACCACCTTCATCTGCGTTTCTAGTTGCTGGCATGTACACAAACCCACAAAACAAAAACCCCCCCGGGCCCCCAAAAACCCAAACCCCCCTGACAACCCTCCACCCCCCCCCTCCCCAACCCAAAGGGTACGCAAAAAACTGGTCCGTTTACCCCCACAGCCACACCCCCCTTTCAACCTAAAAGCATCCCCTGGGAAACAACCTTTTAAACCTTTTTAACCAAAAAACTCACAAACCTAACCTATGGGTTTGTTCCGCAAAAAAGAGACTCAATACTAAAATTTTTTTAAAAAACCCCCTCTAACCAAAAACCCTCTTTTACCCCCTGTTTTAAGACCGTTTACCATTTTAAAGTTACACACCTGAAAATTTTTTTTTGAATGGCCGGGGGTTTGCCCTATGCCGCTGAAGGGGTTTCTTGGGGCCCCCCTTTCATAGGTCTCGGGCCTTTTCTATCAATCCCTCGTTTTCCCGCCCCCCAAAACCCCCCCCTGTCCCTTCCCAATAGCTTCCCATTGCCCCCCCCCCCTCCTCCCCGGCTTTGCCTTTCTAAACCCCAGCTGCCCAAAACTTCTTCCCAGGCCTCTGCGGGTGGTTTTTTGAGGAAATTCCCCATGTCGATGCCCCCGCTGATCTCTTTTCGGGAGCTACCCTCAAAACAAATTTCTTCGCAAAAAACCCCTCTTCTTGATGGACCCCCCCACCCCAAAATTGCTCCCCTTTTTGAACCTCAAATCAAGTCTTCCTTACCCCTTTTTTTGTTCGGCCTTTACCTTGACATCACCTAAAACCTCACGTCACCTTCCACACCATGCTTGACTCTTCCAAAAAATTTTCGCACCCCCTCCAAACCCCTTTCTTGGGAAATCGTAGTCCCTACGGTCTGTCTGAGAGGTTTTTCCCTCCCCCCCGTTTCCACGGGTAGTGTAACACGTGTCTCAAAACCACCTCTGCTCTTTGACCCCTCACCCCTTGGCCTTAAACCCCGGTTTTCCCCAACTTCACCCGTCTAAGTCCAAAGGCTTCTAATGCGTGTTTCGAAGCTTCCCCCTGATGCTAGGGCCCTGTCCCGGGGGGCATTTTTCCCGCCATTGTCAAAAAGGTCACAAAAAGGGCATTTTCCCTGCCCCGTTTGTGTACAAAACCTGTGTTCTATAGCTAGAAATGTACATTTTGGGGTATCGGCTCCTCAGGGTCTTTTTCAGTGTAAAGGGGACCCTTCCGGCAGCCCCTGTGGGGGCCGCCCCTCCACATTCCCATGTCGCCGAGTGTACAGCCCCCATAACACTGAACACATCTTGTAGGTTGATGTGTTCTTCAAAAGGTACATTCCGACCTTCCCCCAAGTAAATACTTGACACATCATGCAAGCATACTTCCATCCCAAAATAATACCATCCTCCTTTTTAAAAATTTTGCGACGATGGTAGAGAGAAGTCGGCCCACATGAACTTCCGAAAACCCTTTAATTTCCATTCAGTGCCCTCCTACAACTCTTCATTGGGGATGCCTAAAGTCCCTGATAATGCTTGGGGAGGAGAACGTTCATGTGGCGCTGCTTAAAGATCTCTAAACCGCTCATGCAGACATTTATTTCGCCGGTTATTCGGTCCGCCCTCTTGGGCTAATGCTATGTTTTTCCCCCCAGGGGGGTGCAAGAGCCTGTAGAAGCTCCTTCTCCACGCAGGCCGAGAGACGAATATTTTAAAATTAACCTTTTCTAAAATTTTCTCTTTTACGTTTAAAAAATATTTTTTTGTTAATGTTATTGTAAAATTTTTTTAAAAAATTTTTGCAACAAAAAATCTTAGAAAACTTATCTAAACCTTTTTATAAAGCGCAATTTTTTTTTAGCCTAATCCAACTAAATATATTTTGATCTTTACAAAAATTTAATACTAAAGAAACACCGTGAAAATATTTTTTTTTTGGCAAGATCAAATTTTCTTCAGGATAAAATTTTTTTTTTTCTTCTCCCCGAAAAAACTCACGTTAAAAAAATGGACGGTGATACCGTCCATATATGGGGAAGAATTTTGGGACTGTTTAGGACACTTTTTAGAGGACTAAAGAAGCCATTAATGGAGGAACTTTTCTGGACTTTTCTACCTGTACCTCAATTTAAGTACAGTTTCATGGGGGTTGCAGAAAAAGTCCTTTAAAAAACAATGGCAATAAAACCGGAAAACGGAACAATACACAAATAACCCGCACATAGGAGAGGGGAAAATTACGACGACGTTTCGGTCTATTTGGATTTTGTAAAATGGTCCAAGTCGCGTAAGCTCCTCTCTCCCATAGTTTGTTTTGCGTATAAAAGGTTTTTTGCAGTAAGATAAGTAAGATAAGATTTGTTCGGATTTTTAACCCGAGGGTTTCCACCCAAGGAAAAACCCAAGAAAGTCAGTCGTCATCGAGGATGTCTAACTTTTTTCCCTTGGGGGCCTTTAAACTTGTCCCCAGGATGCACCCACACCCGTATAACACCCAGGGAACTATTTTTGCTAGGTGAAAAAGGACAACAGGGTAAGGAAAAAGTGTCGAAGTTTTTCCACCCCGAACGAACCCCCGGGCCCCCCCGTGGTGAAGCGGGAGCTTTAGGCCACCCCGGCCCCCGGGCCACCAGTTCTAGACTATGCGTCCACACCCCTCTCTATGCCTTATGTGATTTTTTGGAAGAAATGATCAGTAATGAAGCAGTATTTTCCATTTTAAAGCCTTTTTTATTTTGTTGAGGAAACCCCTTCCCTGTTAGGGATTTACCCCTCGCCAAATTGCCCTTTATGCGCTTGATATGTCCCCTACCCTTCCCTTAAAATGGGGGAAAATAATTACTGTTTTTTCCCGATTCTGGCCCCTTGTTCCGTGCCCCCCGCTGCTGTAGCTTAACCTTTTACACAGTGCTTTCTGTCTGCTCTTTAATCCCCTTTGGGACACCTTCGGTCCAAATTTTCCCTTTATTGTATCCCGGGTCACCCGGAAGAATTTCTCTGCCTCTTACCCTGACTCACTGTAACTGTCATGATTCCACTGAAAACATGACCTTAAATTCTTTGCTCAACACTTCATTGGCGTTTCTCGTGAGCTCAGTTCCGTCCTTCTAAGTTCGAATTAAAGATTTTTTTTACTGTTGTGATTATTAATCACTGATGTGGTTATTAAGCACTGATGAGGTTATTAAGCACTGATGAGGTTATTAAGCACTGATGAGGTTATTAAGCACTGATGAGGTTATTAAGCACTGATGTGGTTATTAAGCACTGATGAGCTTATTAAGCACTGATGAGGTTATTAAGCACTGATGTGGTTATTAAGAACTGATGTGGTTATTAAGCACTGATGAGGTTATTAAGCACTGATGTGGTTATTAAGCACGTGAATGTGGGTTATTAAGCACTGATGTGGTTATTAAGCACTGATGTGGTTATTAAGCACTGATGTGGTTATTAAGCACTGATGTGGTTATTAAGCACTGATGTGGTTATTAAGCACTGATGTGGTTATTAAGCATTTGATGTGGTTATTAAGCACTGATGTGGTTATTAAGCACTGATGTGGTTATTAAGCACTGATGTGGTTATTAAGCACTGATGTGGTTATTAAACACTTTGGTTATTAAGTACTGATGGGGTTATTAAGCACTGATATGGTAAAGCACTGATGAGGTTAAGCACTGATAAGCTTAAGCACTGATGCTGTTAAGCACTGATGAGGTTAAGCACTGATGAGGTTGACCACTGATACTGCTAAGCACTGATGAGGTTAAGCACTGATGCTGTTAAGCACTGATGAGGTTAAGCACTAATGCTGTTAAGCACTGATGAGGTTAAGCACTGATGAGGTTAAGCATTGATGCTTTTAAGCACTAATGCTGTAACGCACTGATGAGGTTAGGCCCTGATGCTGTTAAGCACTGATGAGGTTAAACATTGATGCTGTTAAGCATTAATGCCTGTTAAGAGCACTGATTAGGTTAAGCACTGATGCCTGAGTTACGCAACGATAGGTTAAGCAACTGATGCTGTTAAGACTGATTAGGTAAAGCACTGATGCTGTTAAGCACTAATATTGTTAAGCACTGATGCTGTTAAGCACTGATGCTGTTAAGCACTGATGCTGTAAGCACTGATGCTTGTTAAGCAACTGATGAGTTAGCAATGATGCTGTTTAACAGCAACTGATGAGATTAAGCAATGATGCTGTTAAGCACTGATGAGATTAAGCAAAGATGCTGTTAAGCACTGATGCTGTTAAGCACTAATGCTGTAAAGCACTGATGAGGTTAAGCACTGATGGGCTGTTAATGCACTGATAGGTTAAGCATTGATGCTGTTAAGCACTAATGCGTTAAGCACTGATGAGGTTAAGCACTGATGAGGTTAAGCAATGATGCTGTTAAGCACTAATGCTGTTAAGCACTGATGAGGTTAAGCATTGATGCTGTTAAGCACTAACGCTGTTAAGCACTGATGAGGTTAAGTACTGATGCTGTTAAGCACTGATGAGGTTAAGCATTGATGCTGTTAAGCACTAATGAGGTTAAGCACTGATGCTGTTAAGCACTGATGAGGTTAAGCACTGATGAAGATAATGCGCTGGATGCTGTTAAGCACTAATGCTGTTAATCACTGATAAGGTTAAGCACTGATGCTGTTAAGCTCTGATGAGGTTAAGCACTGATGCTGTTAAACACTAATGAGGTTAAGAACTGATGCTGTTAAGCACTGATGCTGTTAAGCACTGATGAGGTTATAGCACTGTTTTTTTTTTTTTTTTTTTTTCTTTTTTTTATTTTTTATTATTTTTTTTTTTTTTTTTTTTTTTTTTTTTTTTTTTTTTTTTTTTTTTTTTTATTTTTTTTCTTTTTTTTTTTTTTTTTTATTTATTTTTTTTTTGTTTTTTTTTTTTTTTTTTTTTTTTATATTTTTTTTTATTTTTTTTTTTTTTTTTTTTTTTTTTTTTTTTTTTTTTGTTTTTTTTTTAAATATAATGGCTTTAAGAAAGCTCTGACGCTGTTAAGCACTAATGCCTGTCAATCACTGATTAGGTTAAGCACTGATGCTGTTAAGCACTGATGAGTTTAAGCACTGATGCTATTAAGCACTGATGCTGTTAAGCACTGATTCTCTTATGCACTGATGCTGTTAAGCACTGATGTTGTTAAACACTGATGAGGTTAAGAACTGATGCTGTTAAGCACTTATGAGGTTAAGCAATGATGCTGTTAAGTACTGATGCTGTTAAGCACTGATGCTGTTAAACACTGATGAGGTTAAGCACTGATGCTGCTAAGCACTGATGAGGTTAAGCACTAATGCTGTTAAGCACTGATGATGTTAAGCACTGATGCTGTTAAGCACTGATGAGTTTAAGCACTGATGCTGTTAAGCACTGAAGCTGTTTAAGCATGATGATGCTGTTAAACACTGATGAGGTTAACACTGAAATGCTGCTAAGCACTGATGAGGTTAAGGCACTAATGCAGTAAACACTGATGATGTTAAGCACTGATGCTGTTAAGCAATGATACTGTTAAACACTGATGTTAAGCACTGAAGATGTTAAGCACTGATGAGTTTAAGCTCTGATACTGTTAAGCACTGATGAGGTTAAGCACTGATGAGGTTAAGCACTGATGAGGTTAAGCACTGATGCTGTTAAGCACTGATGCTCTTAAGCACTGATGCTGTTAAGCACTGATGAGTTTTAGCACTGATGCCTGTTAGCACTAATGCTGTTAAGCAAATGACGAGGATTACGCACTGGAGTGCTGTTAAGCACTGAGTTGAGTTAAGCACTGATTGTTTAACACTGATGAGTTAGCTCTGATACTGTAAAGCACCTTATGAGGTTAGCACTGATGAGGTAAGCACTGATGCTCTAAGCACTTTGATGCCGGTTAAGCACTAATTTTGCTAAACACTGATGAGGTTAAGCACTGATGCTGTAAGCACTGGAGTTGGTTAGCAGCCGATGCAGTTAACACTGATTCTGATTATACACTGATGCTGTTAGGCCTGATGCTGTTAAGCACTGGATTAGTTTAAGGCACTGAATGCCGTTAAGCACTGATTCTGTTAAGCACTGATGTGGTTAAGCACTGATGCTGTGTATTAAGCACTGAATTCTGTTAAGCACTGATGCTGTTAAGCACTGATGGCTGTTTAAAAACACTGATTATTAAGCACGATGCTGTTAAGCCCTAATGGCGTTAACACTGACGAAGTTAAGCACTGATGCTGTAAGCACGATGAGTTAAGCTTGATGACTGTTAAGCAACTGATGAGTTTAAGCTCTGATACTGTTAAGAAGACACTGATGGGTAAGCACTAAAAAGGTTTAGGCACGGATGCTCTCCCTAAGCACTGATGCAGTTTAAACACTGATGCTGTTAAGCAATGATGCTGGTGAATTACTGATGCGGGTTATCACTGATGAGTTTTAAGCACTGATGCTGTTAAGCACTAATGCTGTTAAGCACTGTCCGAAGTTAAGCTCTGATGAGGTTAAGAAGCACTGATGCTGTAAGCACTGATGGAGGCTAGTCCCTAATGCTTTTAAGCACTGATGCTGTTAAGCAATGATGAAGATTAGCACTGATGAAGTAAGCACTGATCGGTAAGCACTGATGGATGGGATAAAGTCACGTATGAAGTTAGCACTGATGCTGTTAAGCACTAAATGCTGTTAATCCTGATGAGGTTTAAGCACTGATGCTGTTAAGCTCTGATGAGGTTTAGCACTGATGCTGTTAAGCCCTAATGAGGTTAAGAACTGATGCTGGTTAAGCAATGATGCTGTTAAGCACTGATGGGGTTAAGCACTTATCTGAAACTCTGCCTTTTTTAAGACTAATGCTGTTAACACGATAGATAAGCACTGACTTTTAAGCCGAGATTTAACCTGATCTATTAAGCACTAATGCTTTTAAACCCTGTTCTCTTAGCACTGATGCTTTTAAAGCACTGATGTTGTTACTCTGATGAGGTTAAGCATGTGCGTAAGTACTGAGCTTTTAAGCACTGATGCTGTTAAACATGATGAGGTTAAGCCTGTTTTAATGCTAAGCACTGAGGGGTTTAAGCACTAATGCTGTTAAGACTTGTGTTTTTAACCCTGATGCGGTTAACACTGATGATTTTAAAAGACTGATGCGTTAAGACTGATGCTGTTAAGCAATGAGTTTTTAAAAACACTGATTTTAAAGCACTGAAGATTTTAAGCACTGATGAGTTTATCTTGATACTGCAAAGCACTGATGGGGTTAAGCACTGATGGGTTAAGCACTGATGCTGTTAAGCACGATGCCTTAAGCAGATGCTGTTAAGCACGATGAATTTTAAAAACCCCACTGGCTGTTAAGCACTAATGCTTTTTTTTTAAGGAATAACGGGTTAACATTGATGGTTAAGCATGATGGGTTTAAGCACTGATTCTGTTAAGCACTGATGAGTTTATGCTCTGATACTGTTAAGCACTTATGAGGTTAAGCACTGATGAGGTTAAGCACTGATGCTGTTAAACACTGATGCTGTTAAGCACTAATTTTGTTAAACACTGATGAGGTTAAGCACTGATGCTGTTAAGCACTGATTAATTTAAAGACTGATGTGTTAAGCATGATTTTTTAAAGCACTGATGAGGTTAAGCACTGATGCTGTTAAGCACTGATTCTGTTAAGCACTGATGCTGTTAAGCACTGATGCTGTTAAGCACTGATAAGTGTAAGCACTGATGCTGTTAAGCACTAATGCTGTTAAGCACTGACGAAGTTAAGCACTGATGCTGTTAAGCACTGTTGAGGTTAAGCACTGATGCTGTTAAGCACTGATGAGGCTAATCCCTAATGCTTTTAAGCACTGATGCTGTTAAGCACTGATGAGGTTAAGCACTGATGCTGTTAAGCACTGATGAGGTTAAGCACTGATGAGGTTAAGCACTGATGCTGTTAAGCACTAATGCTGTTAATCACTGATGAGGTTAAGCACTGATGCTGTTAAGCTATGATGAGGTTAAGCACTGATGCTGTTAAGCACTAATGAGGTTAAGAACTTATGCTGTTAAGCACTGATGCTGTTAAGCACTGATGCGGTTAAGCACTGATGTTGTTAAGCGCTGATGCTGTTAAGCGCTGATGCTGTTAAGCACTGATGCTGTTAAGCAGTGATGCTGTTAAGCACTGACGAGGTTAAGCACTGATGCTGTTAATCTCTGATGAGTTTAAGCACTGATGCTGTTAAGCACTGATGCTGTTAAGCGCTGACGCTGTTAAGCACTGGTGCTGTTAAGCACTGATGCTGTTAAGCACTGATGAGGTTAAGCACTGATGCTGTTAAGCACTGGTGCTGTTAAGCACTGACGCTGTTAAGCACTGACGCTGTTAAGCACTGACGCTGTTAAGCACTGATGCTGTTAAGCACTGATGCTGTTAAGCACTGATGCTGTTAAGCGCTGATGTGGCAAATCACTTTTTATTCACACTTGACTTTTGCCTCATATTCTCAAATTGTTGCTTCGATCACCCTGTGTGTGTACTCACCTATGTGTGGTTGTAGGGGTTGAGTTATAGCTCGTGGCCCCGCTTTTTCACTGGTTGCTACTAGGTCCTCTATTTCCCCTTGCTGCGCGCGCGCGCGTGTGCTTGTGTTTGTGTGTGTGTTCACCTAGTTGTGGTTGCAGAGGTTGATTCACAGCTCCTGGCCCCGCCTGTTCACTGGCCGCTACTCGGTCACACTTCCCACTCCATGAGCTTGATCATACCTTTTCTTAAAGCTATGTATGGATCCTACCTCCACTAGATCACTACCCAGACTGTTCCACTTCCTTGCAACTCTGTGACTGAAGAAATACTTCCTAGCATCCCTGTGGTTCATTGTGTGTGTGTGCGCGCGCTCGTACAAGTTTAGACATGTGCCTTTATATTGGTGTCTGATTACTGTCTCTTATTAATGAGAAACATCGTAACATCCACGTTGATTTAAGTCTTCCCCCTTTAGACGAGGCTGAGCACTTGATCTCTGCCATTGGCAATTTAATCTTTCTCTTTACACGAAGCAAAGAAACGGATTTCTCTCCCACAGCGGCTTTAGGCGTTAACGGCTTTCCTTACGTGAAGAATACCAAGGTTAAATTTTTATATATTAAAATTTTGGTTTCTTATAAACAGCTGAGAAATCGTGATGTTGCATTCTGTAAGTCTATTCTTTCTCGCTCGAAAGAATATAATATTTAAAAAAAGAGTTTTAGACGCCCATTGAGTGTAGTGACAATCGCTTTTTCTTAAGTTTATTCAGGTACAGGTGCACATAAATAGTTACATAAATTACACATAGCAACATATGTGTAGAATACCTAACATAACCCAAAAAAGACAGTGGTTTATTTCCATTGGGGTTTCTGTTCATGAGGAATTATATACGTAACATATTCCAGCAGCCATACACACGAGGAATACTGGAATGAGGTCAAGAGGGTGAGATAATAAGAATCGACACCTGGGCCAACAGAAAGTAAAGTACAAAGCGGAGAGTACATTCGTACATACACAAATGCGCAAATACGAAAACATTTACACACACACACATTCTTATTCACTATCTCCAGAAGAGAAGCCGGAAAATAGTTTGCCACAGACCATTATGATATACAGCAATTAATGTGAAGTGTCACATGTGTTCGGAAGCGTTATTGGTGCCACCAACGCTGTCCATGTGTATCAGGAAACTTGGTTGGCGTCATCAACTTTGCTCACATGTGTCAGACACAGCAGTATCATGGAATCTTGTCACAGAGGACACCACAATAACCTGCTTGCCTACTCCAGACCCAGCACTTGGATATGACCTGCTTCCACTCGGAAATGCCGCCTACCAATGACATTGCCTTCATCTGCTGCACCTCATCTACCCCCACCGTATTTCGTCTATTAAACAGTATCAACTTCTGCATATATATGACGTTAGAATTGCCAACAATATATTAGGTACTAGGACACAAGTGCAACTAATGTGGCATTTTATTGTGGCAACGTATCGCTCTCCAGGAGCTTTATCAACATCGGCTTGATAAAGCTCCTGGAGAACGAAACGTTGCCACAATAAAATGTCACATTAGTTGCACTTGTGTCCTAGTACCTAACATATTGTTGGCAATTCTAATGTCATATACATGCAGGAGAAGTTGATACTGTTTAATAGACGAAATACGGTGGGGGTAGCTATTTTAAGAATATGAAATTTTATGTGTATTATATTCTAGATAGTAGGTTAGTAGACATAAACCACCCAGGGAGGTACTACTGTCCTATGGTAGTAGGTTGATAGACAGAAACCACCCAGGGAGGTACTACTGTCCTCTGGTAGTAGGTTGGTAGACAGCAACCACCCAGGGAGGTACTACTGTCCTATGGTAGTAGGTTGATAGACAGAAACCACCCAGGGAGGTACTACTGTCCTCTGGTAGTAGGTTGGTAGACAGCAACCACCCAGGGAGGTACTACTGTCCTATGGTAGTAGGTTGATAGACAGCAACCACCCAGGGAGGTACTACTGTCCTATGGTAGTAGGTTGATAGACAGAAACCACCCAGGGAGGTACTACTGTCCTCTGTAGTAGGTGGTAGACAGCAACCACCCAGGGAGGTACTACTGTCCTATGGTAGTAGATTGATAGACAGAAACCACCCAGGGAGGTACTACTGTCCTCTGGTAGTAGGTTGGTAGACAGCAACCACCCAGGGAGGTACTACCGTCCTGTGGTAGTAGGTTGGTAGACAGCAACCACCCAGGGAGGTACTACCGTCCTGTGGTAGTAGGTTGGTAGACAGCAACCACCCAGGGAGGTACTACCGTCCTGTAGCAGGTTGGTAGACAGCAACCACCCAGGGAGGTACTACCGTCCTGTGGTAGTAGGTTGGTAGACAGCAACCACCCAGGAGGTACTACCGTCCTGTGGTAGTAGGTTTGGTAGACAGCAAACCACCCAGGGAGGTACTACCGTCCTGTAGGAGGTTGGTAGACAGCAACCACCCAGGGAGGTACTACCGTCCTGTGGTAGTAGGTTGGTAAACAGCAACCACCCAGGAAGGTACTACCGTCCTGTAGCAGTAGGTTGGTAGACAGCAACCACCCAGGGAGGTTCTACCGTCCTCTAGCAGTAGGTTGGTAGACAACCACCCAGGGAGGTACTACTGTCCTGTGGTAGTAGGGTGGTAGACAGCAACCACCCAGGGAGGTACTACTATCCTATGGTAGTAGGTTGATAGACAGAAACCACCCAGGGAGGTACTACTGTCCTCTGGTAGTAGGTTGGTAGACAGCAACCACCCAGGGAGGTACTACCGTCCTGTAGCAGTAGGTTGGTAGACAGCAACCACCCAGGGAGGTTCTACCGTCCTCTAGCAGTAGGTTGGTAGACAACCACCCAGGGAGGTACTACTTTCCTGTGGTAGTAGGTTGGTAGACAGCAACCACCCAGGGAGGTACTACTATCCTATGGTAGTAGGTTGATAGACAGAAACCACCCAGGGAGGTACTACTGTCCTCTGGTAGTAGGTTGGTAGACAGCAACCACCCAGGGAGGTACTACTGTCCTCTGGTAGTAGGTTGGTAGACAGCAACCACCCAGGGAGGTACTACCGTCCTGTAGCAGGTTGGTAGACAGCAACCACCCAGGGAGGTACTACCGTCCTGTGGTAGTAGGTTGGTAAACAGCAACCACCCAGGAAGGTACTACTGTCCTGTAGCAGTAGGTTGGTAGACAGCAACCACCCAGGGAGGTTCTACCGTCCTGTAGCAGTAGGTTGGTAGACAACCACCCAGGGAGGTACTACTGTTCTGTGGTAGTAGGATGGTAGACAGCAACCACCCAGGGAGGTACTACTATCCTATGGTAGTAGGTTGATAGACAGAAACCACCCAGGGAGGTACTACTGTCCTCTGGTTGTAGGTTGGTAGACAGCAACCACCCAGGGAGGTACTACCGTCCTGTAGCAGGTTGGTGGACAGCAACCACCCAGGGAGGTACTACCGTCCTGTGGTAGTAGGTTGGTAAACAGCAATCACCCAGGAAGGTACTACCGTCCTGTAGCAGTAGGTTGGTAGACAGCAACCACCCAGGGAGGTTATACCGTCCTGTAGCAGTAGGTTGGTAGACAACCACCCAGGGAGGTACTACTGTCCTGTGGTAGTAGGTTGGTAGACAGCAACCACCCAGGGAGGTACTACCGTCCTGTGGTAGTAGGTTGGTAGACAGCAACGACCCAGGGAGGTACTACCGTCCTGTGGTAGTAGGTTGGTAGACAGCAACCACCCAGGGAGGTACTACCGTCCTGTAACAGTAGGTTGGTAGACAGCAACCACCCAGGGAGGTACTACCGTCCTGTGGTAGTAGGTTGGTAGACAGCAACCACCCAGGGAGGTACTACCGTCCTGTGGTAGTAGGTTGGTAGACAGCAACCACCCAGGGAGGTACTATCCTCCTGTAGCAGTAGGTTGGTAGACAGCAACCACCCAGGGAGGTACTACCGTCCTGCCAAGTGAGAGCAAAGCGGAAGCCTGTAATTGTTTTACATGATGGTATAACAGATATATCCTGCTACTTCTACTTACACTTAGATCTCACTACACATTCATGTACAAGCAGATATATAGACACCCATCTGGGTTTTCTTCTATTTTCTTACTAGTTCTTGTTTATTTCCTCTTATTTCCATGGGTAAGTGGAGCAGAATTCCTCCTCCGTAAGCCACGCGTGTTGTAAGAGGCGATTAAAATGCCATGAGAAAATGGCTAGTAACCTCTCCTCCTGTATGTTTCTAAATTTAAGAAAAAAATTATTTTTTCTTTTTTGGTCATCCTGCCTCGGTGGGATACGGCTTTGTGGGTTGAAAGAAAGTGTCGTGCGGAATAGGTAAAACGTGCGATGGTGGCTTAAATAGCAAGGCTCTTCTTGAAATTAAGACACAGGTGCAACATCTGGGTATCTTTATTGTACAATAAAGATACCCAGATGTTGCACCTGTGTCTTAATTTGATCTTGTCGGTATTATATACCATTCTTGCACAAGGCTCTTCTTGTCGAATAAGGCAAGCTAAAATTTGTGTATGCCAAAATCATTCTGAACCTAACGAAACGAAATATATTTCATTGTGTTTGTTTATTAAATTACTGTAAACTTATCTAAAATATATTTATGGAATTAGGCTAAATTAAATTGCGCTTATTATAATAAGGTTAGGTAAGTTTTCTAAGGCTCTTTTGGTACGAAATTATTAATTTTTACATCAATATAAATTGAAAAATATATGTATTTAAAGGAATAAGAGATAACTTTAGAAAGGACTTAATTTTAAATGGGTTCATGCTAATTGGCAAATTTTACATATTCGGCACGACATATATAACATGCAATAATATCACAGTAAAAAGGTGATATCACAATATGCAAAATAACTACTGTGACAAAAGTGGAAATTCAAGCGTATTCGTGATATCTCACAACGTGAGATATCACGAACGTGTTGGAATTTCACTAGTTTTTTCACAGTGGTTATTCTGCATATACTCACGCTGTCTTTAATGCATCTGTATGTCAGAAGTGATCAAGATCCCAGGACCGAAACGTTGTCTATTAAATACGTCATAGTGTTTGCTTACGTGTGTTTCTAAACTACTAGCACACACAACTCTGAGTGACGGTGAGGTAACACGAGTAGTCAAAATCAGTATCAATCCAGAGGAAGAAGTTGCAACTGATGGCTTCTTTTTGTCGGTAATTCTAGCTATTAGGCAAATTTTTTTCCTAAGTATCCTTATATTTTCTGTGTCTGCGTCCATCTCTCTGTCTCTCTGTCTCTCTGTCTCTGTCTCTCTGTCTCTCTGTCTCTGTCTCTGTCTCTCTCTCTCTCTCTCTCTGTCTCTCTCTCTCTCTGTCTCTTAAATCTTCATGCCTAGAAACACACGTTCTACTATGAACAATATTCAGCTCACGACCTTCCTGATCAAAGCATCTCACAGTCTGACGGAATTTTTTTTACATGTACCTGATGTTCGTTTTCCCACCACCATCCCATCACCATCCCATCACCATCCCATCACCATCCCATCACCACCCCATCACCATCCCATCACTACCCCATCACCATCCCATCACCATCCCATCACCATCCCATCACTACCCCATCACCATCCCATCACTACCCCATCACCATCCCATCACCATCCCATCACAATCCCATCACCACCCCATCACCATCCCATCACCACCCCATCACCATCCCATCACCATCCCATCACCATCCCATCACCATCCCATCACCATCCCATCACCATCCCATCACCATCCCATCACCATCCCATCACCACCCCATCACCATCCCATCACCAACCCTGTTCCCCAAACATCACCAGGGTTACCATCTCCACCAAGAACACTGCACCAGGCAGCACATGGAGCCACTTACCACCTACTCCTACCCCACCAGGCAGCACATGGAGCCACTTACCACCTACTCCTACTCCACCAGGCAGCACATGGAGCCACTTACCACCTACTCCTACTCCACCAGGCAGCACATGGAGCCACTTACCACCTACTCCTACTCCACCAGGCAGCACATGGAGCCACTTACCACCTACTCCTACCCCACCAGGCAGCACATGGAGCCACTTACCACCTACTCCTACCCCACCAGGCAGCACATGGAGCCACTTACCACCTACTCCTACCCCACCAGGCAGCACATGGAGCCACTTACCACCTACTCTTACCCCACCAGGCAGCACATGGAGCCACTTACCACCTACTCCTACTCCACCAGGCAGCACATGGAGCTACTTACCACCTACTCCTACCCCACAAGGCAGCACATGGAGCCACTTACCACCTACTCCTACCCCACAAGGCAGCACATGGAGCCACTTACCACCTACTCCTACCCCACCAGGCAGCACATGGAGCCACTTACCACCTACTCCTGCCCCACCAGGCAGTACATTGAGCCACTTACCACCTACTCCTACCCCACCAGGCAGTACATTGAGCCACTTACCACCTACTCCTACCCCACCAGGCAGCACATGGAGCCACTTACCACCTACTCCTACCCCACCAGGCAGCACAAGGAGCCACTTACCACCTACTCCTACCCCACCAGGCAGTACATGGAGCCACTTACCACCTACTCCTACCCCACCAGGCAGCACATGGAGCCACTTACCACCTACTCCTACCCCACCAGGCAGCATATGGAGCCACTTACCACCTACTCCTACCCCACCAGGCAGCACATGGAGCCACTTACCACCTACTCCTACCCCACCAGGCAGCACATGGAGCCACTTACCACCTACTCCCTACCCCACCAGGCAGCACATGGAGCCACTTACCACCTACTCCTACCCCACCAGGCAGCACATGGAGCCACTTACCACCTACTCCTACCCCACCAGGCAGCACATGGAGCCACTTACCACCTACTCCTACCCCACCAAGCAGCACATGGAGCCACTTACCACCTACTCCTACCCCACCAGGCAGTACATGGAGCCACTTACCACCTACTCCTACCCCACCAGGCAGCACATGGAACCACTTACCACCTACTCCTACCCCACCAGGCAGCACATGGAGCCACTTACCACCTACTCCTACCCCACCAGGCAGCACATGGAGCCACTTACCACCTACTCCTACCCCACCAGCAGCACATTGGAACCAACTTACCACCTACTCCTACCCCACCAGGCAGCACATGGAGCCACTTACCACCTACTCCTACCCCACCAGCAGCACATGGAACCACTTTACCACCACTCCTACCCCACCAGGCAGCACATGGAGCCACTTACCACCTACTCCTACCCCACCAGACAGCACATGGAGCCACTTACCACCTACTCCTACCCCATCCCTACTATCCCAGTCACCCATCCCAAACATTATCATATATTTTACATCCATTAATATAGTGAAGCTTTCAACATAACATTTTTTATTACTTATAGGTTATCATTGCTTTGGTAATAGACTTGTGGATGAATGGAACAAACACCCGAGTTAGCGTCATTGAAGCTAAAATCTTGTGTAGCTTTAAAAATTGGTTAGAGAAGTATATGACTGGGTGTGACTTGGACCAGTCTAGCTCGGGCCAGTAGGCCTGCAGCAGTGCTACTTTATTCTTATGTTCTTATATTTCTTTTACATGTTACCTTACCCCTGTATTCAACCCCACATCAACTCCACATCTATTCTCACCAACGCCCTATAAATACATACTCAGACAAGCATATAAAGAAAATGATAAGGTTATATCGAATTTTAGCAAGAAAACTTAATGAAAAAAAAATCAAATCTGAGGGGATATCCAACTTTCGACACAGATTATGTCCAAAACGTTTAGAGGTACGAGGAAAGGCAGAAAGAAAAAACAAGTGTAAAGTAATGGAAATATCAGACGAAATTGAGAGATGTGTCCAGGAGTGGTATTAAAACATTTACCAAACTGCTTTAGGCCAGGGTTCTACCCCACGACACATTGTCCCACCTCAAGAGACAACACAACATATGTGTCACCTTATCCATTCTGCCATCAATCCTACAAACATGAGCCTAGAGAATTAGGCTTGCTTCATGTTGCAAGGATACTCGTGGCAATAGATACTCAATGGGGCTAGTATTCTAGAAGTGATAATAATAGGAAAATTAAAAAAATATGGAAGAAATTAATTCATACCGAAAAATAGTGCATAATTCTGGCAACATTTTGATGTAATCAGCTTGTTTCTGTCATATTTCTCAGCAAATTTTTCCAAAAATACATGTTTTTGTCTTGCTCTCATCAAAAAGACATGATATCAATTCGTGATTTATTTTTTTTTATGCTCCAAAAATTACGACTTTTATGATTGTTTCATTCTAAATGCACTACATTGCAACATCTCTGAGGACTCCATTCAAGCGCAGGGAGTGATAACAGCTCAGTCACCTGTGGGTTGTCAACATGTGTTGCAAGAGAATCGAAGACTAACCCAAAAGGATTCTTTCAGGTATACAGGGACAAGATAGGCCCACTCAAAAGTTCCTCGGGTCAGCTCACTGACAGTGAAAAGGAAATGTGTAGAATTTTTAACACATACTTCCTCTCAGTTTTTACACAGGAGGATACCAGCGATATTCCAGTAATGATAAATTATGTAGAACAGGACGATAATAAACTGTGCACGATTAGGGTCACAAGTGACATGGTCCTTAGGCAAATAGATAAATTAAAACCTAACAAATCCCCAGGCCCTGATGAACTGTATGCAAGGGTTCTAAAGGAATGTAAAGAGGAGCTTAGCACACCTTTGGCTAATCTTTTCAACATATCACTACAAACTGGCATGGTGCCAGATAAGTGGAAAATGGCAAATGTGATACCTATTTTCAAAACAGGTGACAGGTCCTTAGCTTCGAACTATAGACCAATAAGCCTAACCTCCATAGTGGGAAAATTTATGGAATCAATAATTGCTGAGGCAGTTCGTAGCCACCTTGAAAAGCATAAATTAATCAACGAATCTCAGCATGGTTTTACAAAGGGGCGTTCCTGCCTTACGAATTTATTAATTTTTTTCACTAAGGTATTTGAGGTGGTAGATCATGGTAATGAATATGATATTGTGTATATGGACTTCAGTAAGGCTTTTGACAGGGTCCCACATCAGAGACTATTGAGGAAAATTAAGGCACATGGAATAGTAGGAGAAATTTTTTCCTGGATAGAGGCATGGTTGACAAATAGGCAGCAGAGAGTTTGCATAAATGGGGAGAAATCAGAGTGGGAAGCGTCACGAGCGGGTTCCACAGGGGTCAGTGTTGGGCCCCCTGCTGTTCACAATCTACATAAACGACATAGATGAGGGCATAAAGAGCGACATCGGCAAGTTTGCCGATGACAACCAAAATAGGCCGTCGAATTCATTCTGACGAGACATTCGAGCACTCCAGGAAGATTTGAATAGACTGATGCAGTGGTCGGAGAAGTGGCAGATGCAGTTTAATATAGACAAATGCAAAGTTCTAAATGTTGGACAGGACAATAACCATGCCACATATAAACTAAATAATGTAGATCTTAATATTACGGATTGCGAAAAAGTTTTAGGAGTTCTGGTTAGCAGTAATCTGAAACCAAGACAACAGTGCATAAGTGTTCGCAATAAAGCTAATAGAATCCTTGGCTTCATATCAAGAAGCATAAATAATAGGAGCCCTCAGGTTGTTCTTCAACTCTATACATCCTTGGTTAGGCCTCATTTAGATTATGCTGCACAGTTTTGGTCACCGTATTACAGAATGGATATAAATTCTCTGGAAAATGTACAAAGGAGGATGACAAAGTTGATCCCATGTATCAGAAACCTTCCCTATGAGGAGCGACTAAGGGCCCTGAATCTGCACTCTCTAGAAAGACGTAGAATTAGGGGGGATATGATTGAGGTGTATAAATGGAAGACAGGAATAAATAAAGGGGATGTAAATTGTGTGCTGAAAATATCTAGCCTAGACAGGACTCGCAGCAATGGTTTTAAGTTGGAGAAATTCAGATTCAGGAAGGATATAGGAAAGTACTGGTTTGGTAATAGAGTTGTGGATGAGTGGAACAAACTCCCAAGTACAGTTATAGAGGCCAGAACGTTGTGTAGCTTTAAAAATAGGTTGGATAAATACATGAGTGGATGTGGGTGGGTGTGAGTTGGACCTCATAGCTTGTGCTACCAGGTCGGTTGCCGTGTTCCTCCCTTAAGTCAATGTGACCTGACCTGACTAGGTTGGGTGCATTGGCTTAAGCCGGTAGGAGACTTGGACCTGCCTCGCATGGGCCAGTAGGCCTTCTGCAGTGTTCTTTCGTTCTTATGTTCTTATGTTCTTATGTGTTGTGTGGTGCAACATACTGAAATATGGCGAGCCATCACCGTAGAGTTTTACAGAAAACGTAATATATGTATAACTCAGGAATAAGTTATTGACAATATTTTCTATTTTGGGCGAAAAGTATTTATAGGAGTGTCATAATTTTTGCACACGTTATTGAGTAATGATGGTTCTACTACCATGCACAAGGGATTTGTGATATTTCTTACAGCTTTGTTTATATTGATTTTTTTTTCTCAAAAAGCCCTTAAAAATAAATTTCAACATTTTTTTATTATTCAATCTATTGAGATTTTCGCTCAAACGACGTTGGTACCAAGATTATCTATCCCTTGTCTTTCATCTGATGTCAACTAGATCATTGTACATCTTACCAATTTTGAAGATATGGGAGAGTTTTATGCCCTACAGAACAGTTCATTTTTTTTTTCTGTCTATTTTTTAAGGGCCAAAAAGTCATACAAAAAAGTGGTATTTTCAAATCTGTTTAAAACTCACGGGCATATAGCATTAAATTTTAACCTTAAAAAAAAAATTCGCTAGCTCCCCCCTAATCACTCACACCCCTTAAATACAGGAAGCTCCAACATAGCTTTTATTTTTACTTTGGGTTAATCATTGCTTTGGTATAGATGTGGGATAAGGGAAAAAACCCCCCCATTAGTGTCATTGAAGCTAAACCCTTTGTGTACCTCAAAAATTGGTTAGAAAAGTACATGATGTGTGTGATTTGGACCATCTAGTTGGGGCCCAGTGGGCCTGCAGCAGTGCACTTTATTCTTATTTCTTTATTTTTTTTTCATGTTCCTTACCCCTGTATTAAACCCCCACTCAACTCCTATCATTCTCCCAAACGCCCTGTAAAACAAACTCAACAAGCATAAAAGAAAATGATAAGGGTTTTTTCGAATTTAAGTAAAAAAGAAAACCAAATGATAAAAAAAATAAAATCGGGGGGAATATCCAACTTTCGACACAGATTTGTCCCTAAAATTTTAGGGAAAGGGGAAAGGCAGAAAAAAAAAAACAATTAAAGAAATGGAAATATAGACAAAAATTGAGAGAGTGACCTGGAGTTATTTTTTCCTCTCCCCTTCTCTCCCTCTCTTTTCCTTTCTTCTCTCTCTTCTCTCCGTCTCTCTCCTCTCTCTTCCTTTCCCTTCTCTCTTCCCTCCTCTCTCTCTCTCCCCTTCTCTCCCTTCTCTTTCTTTCCTCTTCTCCCCCCTTTCCCCTTTCCCCTCTCTCTCCTCTGTCGTCCCCGAATAGTAAATACTGGCCACTTATCAAGAACTCTTTAAAAAATTAGTCATTTCTAAAAATTTCTCCTATACGTTTAAAGACGTATTTTTTGATTTAAATTAATGTAAAAATAATAATTTTATACAAAAGAACCTTGAAAACTTACCAAACCTCTTTACAGCAATAAGGTTAAGTAAATTTTCTAAGGTTCTTTTGGTACAACATTATTACTTTTTACTTTATCAAAAATGAAAAAAACGTATCTTCAAATATACGAAAAATTTTAAAAAGGGGCTTAAATTTTTAAAAATAGTTTTTTTTGATCAGTTTTTACTTTCGCCGACATGTAAGATAAAGATAAAAAATTTCGTTCGGTTTTTTAACCCCCATGAGGGTTAGCCCCCCCAGAAACCCAAAGAATTCATGCGCCACGAGGACGTCTAATTATTTCCTTGGGTCCTTAATTTTTGTCCCCCCAGGATGCGCCCACACCAGTCGATTAACACCCAGGTACCTATTTGCTGCTAGGTGAACGGGCCCAAAGGTGTAAGGAAAGTGTCGAAATTTTTTCCCCCCCGGGGAATCAAACCCCGGGGCCCTCCTTGTAAACGGGAGCTTTAACCCACCAAAAACCACGTATACATAAACGGGTGAAATTACTAACAAGCATTATCTCTCAGTTCACAGCAAGATTAAAAACCTGCAAACTTGGCACAGAGTACACAATATTAAACCACACGCCAGACTCCAGAAAGCATGGGGTCTACCGAAGCTGACGGTCACTCCCCATAACCCCGGGGAGGCCCCAGATTTGTGGAAAGTTTTTTTATCAAATGCGCCTTGCATGAACTACGAAAGAGTTTAGAAAAAATTTTTTCCCTTTAGCCAATTTTTATATACCATAACAACAATAGTACAATGCAATAAAGAAAAAATTTGAGTGCACGTTAAAATAAGAACTCAAATTGCTTTTTTTTTCCTTGTGTCATAGTACATCTGTGATTTTGTACAAAGTGAGTATGGATTTTAAAGGGGGGGGTGGGGGTACTAGATTTGATTTGGTCACCCCTAAAACCAAGGGTTTGAAATGATGCCATTCTCAATATGTGTCTATGCTCTTATATGAAAAGAAAGACGACAAAGATGTTGAACAGAATAAGCCACTCATAAGTCACTCAGCTAACACTTAAGTACTCACCTGAATACTAAATCCAACCCGACCACCCCGTCAACCCCGACCACCCGTCAACCCCCCGACCACCCAGTCAACCCCAGACCCCCAGTCAAAACCCCCGACTATCCAGTCAACCCCCAACTATCCAGTCAACCCCCAACCACCCAGTCAACCCCCAGACCCCCCAGTCAACCCCCAAACCCCCCCAGTAACCCCCAGTCTATCCAGTCAACCCCCCTATTCAGTCAACCCCCCGACCACCCGTCAACCCCCCGACTATCCAGTCCCCCCAGAAATATCCATCAAAAACCCCCCGACCCCCCAGTCAACCCCCCCGACTATCCAGTCAACCCCCAGACTATCCCGTCAACCCCCAGACCAAACCCCGTCAACCCCCAGACTTTCCGTCCAAAACCCCCCGACTACCATCAACCCCCCGACCACCCCTAACCCCCACACCACCCCGTAACCCCCCACACCCCCCCAGTCAACCCCCACCCACCCAGTAACCCCACCCACCCATCTCCCCCACCCCCCTAAAAATTTTACTGGATAAGAAAACCTGGAAAAATTTCCCCCCCGGATATTAAATTCTCCCCGTCACATACAGTCAGTTTGTCCCGTTATTTTTCCCAAATTGGGGATTATTGACAAATTTTAAAATAATAAAAACAATAGCACAAGTACCTTATGAGGCCCGAACGTTTTTGTAGCCTTAAAAAATAGGTTGGATAAATCATAGTAAGGGGTGGGTGGAGTTTGGACCCGATAGGTTTTTGCTCCAGGGCGGTTGCCCTGTTCCCCCCCTTAAGTCAATGTGACCTGACCTGACTAGGTTTGGGTGGGAACTAAACCATACCCCGGCCGGGATTAACCCCGGTCATAGAGTCTCAAAACCCGACCGCGGGTTCAATCCCGCCGGGGGTATGGGTTTTTTGAATCGGTCATTACGATTTTTAAGTCAGTTAGGTGGGTGCTTGCTTAAGCCGGTAGGAGACTTGGACCGCCTGCAGGGCCAGTAGGCCTTCTGCAGTGTTTCCTTTTGTTTTTTTTTGTTTTATTTTTATTTCTGTCTAAATGTTAGTACTCAGTAATCCAAGTCCTCTGTTTTAGTCTTGGATTCTTGAGCCCTTTTTTTAAACATTTTTACTCCGAGACGCTCTTTTTACGGGACAAACGTTTTTTGCTCTGCGTAAGCTTTATCAATTGGGTTTTGCTCCGTGTAAGCTTTAAACAAGTTAGGGTTTCGCACTGTGTTGAGTTTATCAAGTTACGTTTCGCTCTTGTTTTACTTTGTCAATTATGTTTCGCTCTGGTACAGTTTATCAAGTTTGGTTTCGCCTGTATAGAGCTTTACAAATTATGTTTCGCTCTGTATAGAGCTTTTTCAAGTTATGTTTCGCTCGTGTAGAGCTTTATCAAATTATGTTTCGTCTGTGAACTTTTAAGTTATTTTTTACCTGTGTAGAGCTTTATCAAGTTATGTTTCACCTGTATAGAGCTTTATCAAATTATGTTTCACTCTGTGAGAGCTTTATCAAGTTATGTTTCGTCTGTGTAGAGCTTATTCAAGTTATGTTTCGCCTTTTTAAGCTTTATCAAGTTATTTTTCCCCTTTTGTAGAGCTTTATCAAGCTATGTTTCGCTCTTTTTAGCTTTATCAAATTATTTTCGCTCGGTAGACTTTATCAAGTTAGTTTCACTCTGTATAGGCTTTATCAAAAATTTTGTTTTCACTCTGTGTAAGTTTTATCAAGTTATTTTTCACTCGTTAGAGTTTTATCAATTATGTTTCACTCTGTGAAGCTTTATCAAGTTATGTTTCGCTCTGTGTAGAGCCTTCTTTACTAAGCTTTACTAAGTTTTACATTCTTCTATTTTTTACTATTGTCAGCGGTAGGCAATTTTGATCCACCTTTACATTCATTATTCATCAGAATAAAATGAATTCCAAGAATAAATTATATATTGTACTAAGTTAAGAGAATTGCAGTTTAGTGGTTGGTGGATCGGCAAGCAGTCAAAAGAACCTGGATTCGATTCCTTCATATGTAACCCGTACGAGAAATTCTATTTGCTCCTGTTGTCTCTATTTACTTAGCAGTAAATAGGTACCTGCGCGCTAGTCGACTATTTTGAGGTCTCGACTGTAAGGGTGGTAATTAAGTATTAAATAGTGCTGGAGTTTTAAATGAGAAGTTGGTAATATTTCTTAGTATGATAAACGAATGAACCAGGATAATGGAAATATAAATAGATATGCAGTATAATGTGATCCTTTATTGACAACGTTTCGCTCACACAGTGGACTTTATCAAGTCACAAACAGATCTACCTGGGTGGAAGGTACGTGGGTATTTATAGGATCAAGTCAGGTTGAGAATGCTGGGACAGGTTGAGAATACTGGGTCAGGTTGAGAATGCTGGTTCAGGTGAAAAATGCTGGGTCAGGTTGAGATTGCTGGGTCAGGTTGAGAATACTGGGTCAGGTTGGGGAATGTGGTTCAGGTGAAGAATGCTGGGTTAGGTTGAGAATGCTGGGTCAGGTTGAGAATGCTGTTTCAGGTTGAGAATGCTGGGTCAGGTTGATAATGCTGGGTCAGGTTGAGAATGCTAGGTCAGGTTGAGAATGCTGGGTCAGGTGAAGAATGCTGGGTCAGGTTGAGAATGCTGGGTCAGGTTGAGAATGCTGGGTCAGGTTGAGAATGCTGGGTCAGGTTGAGAATGCTGGGTCAGGTTGAGAATGCTGGGTCAGGTGAAGAATGCTGGGTCAGGTTGAGAATGCTGGGTAGGTTTGAGAATGCTGGTCAGGTGAAGAATGCTGGGTCAGGTTGAGAATGCTGGGTCAGGTTGAGAATGCTGGGTCAGGTTGACAATCTACCTAGTAGGGCTATAGATTCTAATACGTTTGGTAGCTACTTCTCTCATCTTCTCCAATTTGCTAATTCCTTCTGTCTCTTCTGTTTTCAATTGTTTTCATGTCTCCTCTGTTACTTTTGTATCGCCTTTCTTTCAATATTTAACTATTCCTACTTTTCATGTTTCTTTGCACTTTTCTATAATTTTTTAATTATTTTCCAGGGAATTTCTGGTTTTCTATCTACTGAGATGCGAAAATTTTCTCTCTCCTAATTTTATAGATTATTTTTTTTGAACTCTGTTTTTCCCCTTTACTCCACTCCTCCTCTCCCATTCTATACACAGTGTATTTTTAAACGTTTCCTTCTCCTCGTCTTTATCCGCATTCAGTGTATTCATGATTTATTGTCCACCTCTTGTGTTTTTTTACATTTCTTTTATCATCTACTTCTTACACACATGTTCCTTGCCTCTCTCCCACTTCTTCACAACTCTTACATTCTCTCTGATCAGATAATATTTTCCCTCTAATTCTTTCTGCCTCTCCTCCTACGTCACCACTCACTATCTCTCTTCCTCACTTCCTCCTCTATTTTCACTTTCTTTTACTTTCTGTTTCTGCTTCTCTGTTTATCTTATTTTTTTATGGAGTTTATCGCAAATATTTAATTCCTCTCTTATCTCCTTTTATTTCTGTTATTCATAATATTGCTTATTTACCATTGTTTTTCTACTCATATTCCATTGCCATTGTTTCTAATTTTTCTTAATATTTTTTCGCTCCGTCTATTCCTTTCTCCCTCTTTTCCTTAACCTGTTCCACCCCCCCATGCCCCTCCTGTCCCTTTATCTGTCTCCCTTTCCCTTACTCCTCTCCTACCCTTTTCACCCTCTTCCAAGATTTCTCCTTCCTTCCCCTCCTTCCTTTTCCTCTCTCCCCACTTCCTTTTTACCTCCTTTTCAGTTCTTTACTTCAGGGCTCCCTCACCTTCGTGTGTCATTGTAACTCGTAAATGGTTCAAGTCGGACCGAAACGTCGTCATAAACTTCTCCTATGTGCGAGTTATTTGTATAGCGTACTCTTCCTACCCTTCGTTTCCTCCTCCCGTCTCTCCTTTCACTTCCTCTTTCCCCTCGTTCCCTCGGCATGACGTTACCATATGAGCTCCAGGTAACGAAGTTATCTCCATTACAGTCTTGTCTCGGAAAAAACCCTGGCTTTAACAGCTCAGTTATAATTGGCTTCATGATGCTACTGCTCTTGTAAAATCTATCTCACTGATCCTTAACTTTTACCTTAAATTTGTTATTACCTGTGTTATAAGGAAAAATTAGAGACATCTGCAACATCTGGGTATTTTTGTAGACGTTTCGCCATCCATTTTACTTTATTTATTTCAATTCCCAAACCAAAAGAACCCGGGTGCTAAGGGTTTTAAACCCTGTTACTGCTGACCACACGTAGTCCAAAGTACGAACCATAGCCCGGCTGATCCGGCACTAACTTTAGGTATCTATCCAGCTCCCTCGTGAGACTAATTTATTACGAAGCAGTAGAGTATATAAACTGTTTTTCGTTGAATTCTTTATTTTTTCAAGTCAATTTTAAGGCCTTTCGGGGCCTCATCGTAAAATCAGCACCTTGGTTCACTAACCAATCATCAGGTGGGTCTGCCAAGTGCTGATGTGACGTGGTATCACTGACGGTCAACACTTGCCAGACTCGCATAGCAGCTGGTTGAGCATGGTTCTCTCTCTCTCTGGCTTTTGTCTTTGCCTTGATTATCGTGTGTTACACTTATGTACACTGTGTACAAGAGTTTGAAATATAAGTGTGCATATACATACTTGGTGAAGGAAAACACAAGTTAAAGATTACTGCTGTGTTAATTTACACTCCGAGTCCCATTACGACCAGATCAACAGGCCATCATCACCTGTGTGTGTAATTTAGGGAATTATAGCGCCTTTGGGTCTAGTTTTCCTTTCTGTGGCGAAGAGGCTCTTAATCTGAGGAACTGGACCCCTCGGTCTTCTTAATCGGAGGAACTGGACCCCTCGGTCTTCTTCATCTGGCCGAACCTAATTACTCCCAATCCTTCCCTTCCGTGTCCCATCCTCCCCATCCCTCCTTTCCCATTCCTCCTTTCCCCATCCCTCACCTTTCCCTTTCCTGTTTCCAGCCGTTAGGGGCCCTTTCCCTTTAGGGATAATAGTTTTTAAGTTTGGGGAAGGGTAACCGTGGTTGTTCCATTCCGTTGAGGTCCTTGGTAGTAGTGTAATTTGCTATGGAATCTGGATCGTCTTGAAATCCCGATCCCTCTCTGGTCTTCAGGGGAAGCTTCCAGAGTCCCTTTTAGGTGACGGGTATACCTCTGGAGGCTGCCTGTCGGATTCCAGGTGGTGGCCGAAGGAGGTATGCCTTGTGGCGGGTTTCCAACCACCCATTGTTTTGTCCGCCCCAGTGGGTTTGGGATAGTGAGGTTGGTATCCCAGATTTCTGGGTTACTGGCATGAGGGTAGGGTATAATGAAGGTTCCATGCCGCATCTACACTACCGGCTGTGCTGAGGTCCTTTCGGCACGGAGGGAAGTTTACAGCCTCTTATTTCTCGTAGGAGCTGCCCCCTCGTTCTTATTTTTTTTTTCTTAAAAAAAAAAAAAGGGAAAAAAGAGTTTAAACCCTGGAGTCCCAAATCCACGAAACTCCTCTTTCTGGTCCCCATTCTATAGCAGCGCCCTCTTACCGGACCATCCATCGGCTTTTCTAATGCCCCTTTTATATTCTGTAGGTGACATTTTGTTGCATACTCCCGATACAGAGAAATCAACCTACTACTTTGACACATCCGACCTCCGTACGTCTTTGACTATACTTCTTGCTTCTCCACAAACGGTGCAACGGTTTTCAGATCGCGTGCCAGCCTCCCAAAACGGACCATCTCCGGTCCTGCATCTAAATGACCATGACCATTCTCTGATGACAACGCTGCGAATGCAATCTCTCTCTACTCATAAAAGACCAACGCGACATCCACTCCGTTTTTACATAATTACACATCGTAATACACAATTGAATAATTTTTTTCACTCTGCAGCCGACATCTAACCTCAGACTATCTTTCTGATCATAGTATCAGCGTCATGTTTGGTCAAAATATTCCGTTTTTTCATGCTCTCAAGAGTGGTGCACGCAATCGTCACGGTACAAAATGCTGCTAGACCCCAAGCTCGCCATCTTTTTTCTCCTTACCACCGTTCGAATGGTTATTCCGTAACAATTAAAAAACGTCATTCTCTCAAGTTCTTGGTAAAGGTACCGTCATTCTAAATCACATCATGTTTCAAGTATAATTTCCAGACATGTGTAACTACATTCCTGGAACGGCTTGAGCTCCAAAGCCCCAAAATTCTCAAAGTAGACACATTTGTACTACTCCCCGAGGGCGAAACGCTATCCCTGCAATGCAAATCATTAACTTTTGACTGTTATGAGAAATATTCGTCTTTGCTTTATATCGCGACATCGTTTACAAGTCCGAAAGTTGATCCCTACACCACAACGGTATAGAAATTGGCTGTCTTTTTTGGTCACCAGAGTGAATTATTGCAGGTCCATGCCCCTCAAAGGAGTTCCTTGTGCTGGTGAGAGTGCTCTTGATCTAAGGAATTGGATCTGTGTTCCAGATCCTGAATTAAGCAAGAATACCTTCCATCACCCCCCACCCACAGGTGCTGTATAATCCTAAGGGTTTAGCGCTTCCCCATGATTATAATAATGCAGGTCCATGGTGGAATGTCCAGTCTGTGGTGCAGACGACCATACCAATACGTCTTATAGTCTACCTCCCTCTTGCCGTAATTGCAATGAAGCTAACCCATCATATTCGCGAGTTACTAACAGGCCTCCAGTCTCTGGGGTCCCAGCTCTTGTAGTCTCCCCTGTGGTCACATCTTCCAGTCACCTGTGTATCTAACTCTTTTACAGGCCTCTACCTCGTCACCTCATCCTTTTCTCAAATCTTCATCTTACTCGCAAATTTCTTTGTCTACAAGACTTTGCACAACAGCTCCTCCCCTTTCCCCCTCTACTTCTCCAAAGTCCAACAATCCCCAAAGAGTAAATCACCTTAAACTTCTCCTTCACTTATTCTACCCTGATATTTTTCTTTTCTTTTCAGTCTCTGTACTTGGTTCTTTACATCTTCCTAGCTTCGTTACGAGTGAGGAGGTTCATCCTTCCCCTCGTGCAGTCCCTTCCTCTCCTGTCCCCGCCCAAGTTTTTTCCTCTTTTCCCTCCCAGGTTTCTTCCTCTCTTGTCCCCTCCCAAGCCTCTTCCCAAATTAACTCGTCTTCTTCCCTACTGTGGGAACTTCCATCGTCTCCCCGATTTTTGTTCACTCTTCTGTCCCCGATGTCATCCCACGTACAACTCCCTTGTCCTCTGAAACAATTGAATAACTCCGAATATATTGAGGAGACTAAACCACTGATGGACACTGATCCACCTCCCGTCGCTACTCTTCACTCTTCTACTCCATCTGCAAAAGTCTTTTATTTACTCGTTTTCCGCTGCCTCCACATGTGGACTTTACTAAGCCTTCTAGTGCGTAGATACCTATTACTTCATATTTCTTGTATCCTTCTCTTTGCATAACATAGCTTATCTACAGTGGAATATCCGCAGCCTCAGAGGTAACCGTGGTGAGCTTCAGGTGTTGCTCTCCCAGTTTACTCCTGTTTGTGTTCGTTTACAAGAACCCAAATTACGCTCCGGTGTTATCTATCCTGTCTGGATAACATTTTTTTCTGGATGGAACCTTTACTGAAAAGTGCACTTCTTGTATGCACTGGTATACCCTACCATATATAAACATACCTACTTGGATGAATCTTATCATAGCCAGCTGAGCCAGTGGCTAACGCGTCGGTCTGGAGTTTTACGACTCGCCACGAGTTCAATCCCCAGCCGTATCGTGGTTTAAAAAGCTGGGAGTTTCAACTACTAAAAACTTCTGTTTCCAGCATTACCACGACTAAGTGGAAAGCGAAATCCTTTACGTCGATCAAACAGTCTGTTAGGATGGATTCAATAACGTGTTAAAAACATGTTATTCTCCCTTATTGGTTTACTTTGATGTTTGGAAAAACAAGAGAAGTGAGTTAAACTTAGGGCGTCAAGAAAGGTGTTGTTGCTGTATGCAGGAACATGATTAGCAAGTTGGCTGTGTGTGTGTGTGTGTGTGTGTGTGTGTGTGTGTGTGTTGTGTGTGTGTGTGTGTGTGTCTGCCGTGTACTCACCTAATTATGGTTGCAGGGGTCGAGTCACAGCTCCTGGCTCTGTGTGTGTGTATACTCATTTAGTCATCAAGTTGTAGTCATCTAGTAGTGGTTACAGGGGTCGAGTCTCAGCTCCTGCGAGCCTCTTTCACTGTGCGTTTGTGTGTGGTGTGTGATGTGTGTGGTGTGTGTGTGTGTGTGTGTGTGGTGAAATGTACCACGTTCATAAGAGCTTGACAAAGCTCCTGGAAAACAAAACGTTGCCACAATAAAATGCTACGTTAGCTGCGTCTTGTATCTATTTCCCTATAATTTTGTTTGTAATTCTTTCGTTATTATCGAAGTATTTGTAATTGTCTGTGAACAAGTTACATACATCACAGTAATTGTTTACAAGACTTGGAAGTTGATGGAAAACATACAAGTGTCTTTTTATTATGCTACACGAAGATTAATTACCCATGTGTAACAAATATTTTGAACTCCATTAACTGATTCACAGAGCAAACAGCCAACCTAACTACTACTACTGCATCTGCTGCTGCTGCTACTACTACTTACTGCTACCGTTTCAGATGCTGCTGCTACTACTACTGCTACTACTGCTTCACTCTTAGCTGCTAAACCTACACTGCGTAACTACTGCTTCAGCTGCTGCTGCTACTACTACTGCTACTACTGCTTCAGCTGCTGCTGCTACTACTACTGCTACTACTGCTTCAGCTGCTGCTGCTACTACTACTACTACTGCTTCAGCTGCTGCTGCTACTACTACTGCTTCTGCTGCTGCTGTTACAACTACTGCTTCCTGCTGCTGCTGTTACTACTACTGCTTTTCTCTGCCTGTTTTACTTACGACTGCTTTCTGCTGCTGCTGTTACTACTACTGCTTCTGATGCTACTACTACTACTACTGCTTCTGCTGCTGCTACTACTACTACTACTGCTTCTGCTGCTGCTGTTACTACTACTGCTTCTGCTGCTGCTGTTACTACTACTGCTTCTGCTGCTGCTGTTACTACTACTGCTTCTGCTGCTGCTGCTACTACTACTCCTTCTGATGCTACTATACTACAACTACTGCTCTCCCGCTGCTGCTGCTACTACTACTACTGCTTCTGCTGCTGCTGTTACTACTACTGCTTCTGCTGCTGCTGCTACTACTACTGCTTCTGCTGCTGCTGTTACTACTACTGCTTCTGGCTGCTGCTACTACTACCACTGCTTCTGCTGCTGCTGCTACTACTACTACTGCTTCTGCTGCTGCTGTTACTACTACTGCTTCTGTTGCTGCTGCTACTACTACTGCTTCTGCTGCTGCTGTTACTATTACTGCTTCTGCTGCTGCTACTACTACTACTGCTTCTGCTGCTGCTGTTACTACTACTGCTTCTGCTGCTGCTGCTACTACTACTGCTTCTGCTGCTGCTGCTACTACTACTACTGCTTCTGCTGCTGCTGTTACTACTACTGCTTCTGCTGCTGCTGCTACTACTACTACTGCTTCTGCTGCTGCTGCTACTACTACTACTACTGCTTCTGCTGCTGCTACTACTACTCAGACTACTGCTTCTGCGCTCTGCTACTACACTACGCTTCTGCTGCTGCTGTTTACTAATACTACTCTGCTCAGCTGCTGCTCTGGCTGCTACACTACTACTGCTTTCAGCTGCTGTTGCTATCTACTCTGCTTTCAGCTGCTGCTGCTACTACTACTGCCTTCTGCTGCTGCTGCTGCTGCTACTACTACTGCTTCAGCTGCTGCTGCTACTACTACTGCTTCCTGCTGCTGCTGCTACTACTACTGCTTCAGCTGCTGCTGCTACTACTACTGCTTCTGCTGCTGCTGCTACTACTACTGCTTCTGCTGCTGCTGCTACTACTACTGCTTCTGCTGCTGCTGTTACTACTACTGCTTCTGCTGCTGCTGCTACTACTACTGCTTCTTGCTGCTGCCTGTTACTACTACTTTACTACTACTGCTTCTGCTGCTGCTAGTTTTTTTTTTTTTTTTTTTTCTACGTATACCACTGCTTCTGCTGCTGCGCACTACTACTACTGCTTCTGCTGCTGCTGTTACTACTACAGCTTCTGTTTGCTGCTGCTACTAACTACTGCTTTCTGCTGCTGCTGTTACTATTATCTGGCTTCTGCTTGCCTGCTACTACTACTACTGCTTCACTGCTTGCAGTTACTACTACTGCTTTCTGTGCTTCTGCTGTGCGCTTCTACTACTACTGCTTCTGCTGCTGCTGCTAGCCTACTACTGCCTTTCTGCTGCTGCTGTTACTACTATTTCTGCTTCGCTGCTGCTGGTTTTTTTTGCTACTACTACTAACTGTCTTCTGCTGCTGCTGCTCACTACTACTACTGCTTCTGCTGCTGCTACTACTACTACTACTACTGCTTCTCTGCTGGCTGCCAACTACTACAACTACTGCTATCTTCAGCTGCTGTTACTACTACTGCTTCAGCTGCTGCTGCTACTAACTACTGCTTCAGCAGCCTTTGCTACTACTCACGCTTCAGCTGCTGCTGCACTAAATACTGCTTCTGCTGCTGCTGCTGCTGCTGCTACAACTACTACTCTGCTTGTCAGCTGCTGCTGCTACTACTACTACTGCTTCTGCTGCTGCTAGTCTACTACAACTGCTTTCAGCTGCTGCTGCTTACTACTACTTGCATCTGCTGCTGCTGCTAACTACTACGCTTCTGCTGCTGCTGCTACTACTACTGCTTCTGCTGCTGCGCTACTACTACTGCTTCAGAGCTGCTGGCTCTACTATACTGCTCTGCTGCTGCTGCTGCTACTACTACTGCTTCTGCTGCTGCTGCTACTACTACTACTGCTTCTGCGGCCGATGCTACTACTACTACTACAGCTTCTGCAGCTGCTGCTGTTACTACTACTACTACTACTACTGCTTCTGCTGCTGCTGCTACTACTACTACTACTGTTTCTGCTGTTGCTCCTGTTACTACCACTACTACTACTGCTTTTGCTGCTGCTACTACTACTGCTTCTGCTGCTGCTACTACTACTACTGCTTCTGCTGCTGCTGGCTTGCTGCTACACTGCATCTCTGTGCTTGCTACTACTAACTACTGCTTCTGCTGCCACTACTACTACTGTCTTCTGCTACAATTACTACTACTGCTTCTGCTGCTTCTGCTACTACTTCTACTGCTTATGCTACTACTACTACTGCTTCTGCTACTACTACTGCATCTGCTACTACTACTAATTACTACTACTACTACTAACTACTTCTGCTTCTTTTTCAGCACTGCTGCTACTGCTTCAGCTGCTGCTGCCTACTATTGCTACTGCACTAATACTACTGCTTCTTCCATGCTGCTACTACTGCTTTCCGCTACTACTACTACTACTACTGCTCACTGCCTTGCACTACTACACTGCTGCTCCTGCTACTACTACTATAGCTTCTACTTGCACCTGCTACTGTTCTGCCTGCTGCTACACTACTACTTGCTTTCTGCAGCTACTACTACTACTACTCACTACTGCTCCTGCTGCTACTACTGCTGCTCCTGCACTACTACTATTGCTTCTACTGCTGCTGCAACTGCGCTGCTACTACTACTATTACTACGCATCAGCCTACTACTACTCACACTTCTACTACTAGCTTTCTGATGCTGCTTACAGCAAACTACTACTGCTTCTGTGCTGCTACTACTACTACAATAACTCACTGCATCTGAGCTGCTACTAAAATACTAGTACTGCTTCTGCCTGCTGCTGCTACTACTACTTGCTTCTGCTGCTGCTACTACTACTGCTACTGCTTCTGCTGCTGCACTAAAACTAACTACTGCTTCTGCTGCTTCTGGCTACTACTACTACTGCTCCTTCTGCTGCTGATGCAAACTACTACTACTACTGCATCTGCTGCTGCTGCTGTTACACAACTACTACTGCTTCTGATGCTGCATACTACTACTACAACAGCTTCTGCAGCTGCTGGCTGTTACTACTACTACTACTACTACTGCTTCTGCAGCTGCTGCTATACTACTACTACTGCTTCCTGCTGTTGCTTCCTGTTACTAACCACCCCCCTAAAGAACTACTACTGCTTTTGTTTTTTGCTGCTGCTATCTACAACTGCTTCTGCTCTGCTACGTTACTACTGCTTCTCTGCAGCTGCTAGGCTACTACTGCTCTGCTGCTGCTGCTCTACTACTACTGCT
This sequence comes from Cherax quadricarinatus, assembly GCF_026875155.1. Taxonomy (NCBI): domain Eukaryota; kingdom Metazoa; phylum Arthropoda; class Malacostraca; order Decapoda; family Parastacidae; genus Cherax; species Cherax quadricarinatus. The sequence continues at coordinate 11,554,307 of NC_069492.1, read as the reverse complement.
TCTGCTGCCACTAACTACTACTACTGCTTTCTGCTACACTTAATACTAACTGCGTCTGCTGCGTCTGCTACTACTTCCTACTGGGGTGGTTTTTTTTTTTTTTTTTTTTCTGCTACTACTACTACTGTTTGCTACTAACTACAGCTTCTCTACTACTACTATTACTACAACTACTACTACTACTTCTGCTTCTTCTGCAGTGCTGCTACTGCGTTCTGTGCTGCTGCTACTATTCTATTGCTACTGCATCGGCTGCTGCTACACCCAACTACGCTTCTGCTGCTACTACTGCTTCTGCTACTACTACTACTACTTCTATTTCTCTACTGCTTCTTCTGTGCTACTACTACTAACTACTGCTGCTTCCTGCTACTACTACTATTAGCTTCTCTGCTGCTGCTACTGCTGCTGCTGCTAACTAACTACTTACTGCTTCTGCTGCTACTAACTACTACTACTACTGCTTCTGCTGCTACTACTGCTGCTCCCTGCTACTTCTACTATTGCTTCTACTCGCTGCTACTGCTGCTGCTACTACTACTATTACTACTGCTTCAGCTGCAACTACTACTACTACTGCTTCTTCTGCTGCTGCCTGCTACTAACTGTGCTACTGCTACCTGCTGCTGCTACTACAACTACACTGCTTCTGCTGTTTTGCTGCTACTACTAACTACCACTGCTTTCTGCTGCACTACTACTACTACTGCTTCTGGCTGCAACTACTACTACTAGTACTACTAACTGCTTGCTGCTGCTGATATTACTACTACTGCTTTCTGCATGCTTTCTACTACTACTGCTGGCTACTAACTACTAATGCTGCTGTTCTTCTGCTGCTACACCCCTACTACAATTGCTTCTGGTTCTGCCCCTGCTGCTGCTGCTGCTGCTGCCACTACTACTACTACTACTACTACTACTACTGCTTCTGCTTCTGCTGCTACTACTGCTTCTGCTGCTGCTGCTACTACTAGTACTACTACTACTACTACTACTACTACTACTACTACTTCTGCTGCTGCTGCTGCTACTACAACTCACTATTACTACTGCTGCTGCTGCTACTACTACTACTACTACTACTATTGCTTCTGCTTCTGCTGCTACTTTTGCTACTACTACTGGCTGCTACTTTCTACTACTACTACTTCTGCTTCTGCTGCTGCTACTACAACTAACTGCTTCGCATCTGCTGCTGCTACTACTACTACTACTGCTTCTTCTGCTGCTACTACACTACTTGCTTCTTCTGCTGCTCTTCTACTACTACTGCTTATGGCTTCTGCTGCTGGCTACTCTACTACTGCTTCTGCTCTGCTACTACTCTTCTACTTACACTACTATTTTACTACTACTGCTTCTTGCTGCTGCTGCGCTACTACTAACTACTACTACTCTACTATTACTGCTACTGCTTCTGCTGCTTTTTTTACTACTACGTAACTACTGCTTCTGCTGCTGCTACTACTACTAACTAACTGCTTCTGCGCTACACTACCTGCTTCTTCTCTACCACTACTACTGCTTCTGCAGCTGCTGCTGCTACTACTGCTTCTGCTTGAGATGCAGCTGCTACTACTACTTACTAGTATTCTACAAACTGCTACTAATTACTACTAACTATGTTTCTGCTGCTGCTACTACTACTACCTGCTTCTGCTGCTACTACTGCTTCTGCTACTACTAACTACTACTACTTACTCCTTCTGCTGCTAACTACTACTACTGCTGCTCCTGCCTATACTACTATTGCTAGTACTGCTGCGCTACTGCTGCCTGCTGCACTACTCCCACTGCTACTAGCTGCCTACTACTTACACTACTGCTTCTTTCTGCTGCTTCTACTACTACTACTGCTGCCCTGCTACAACTGACTCTATTGCTTCCACGCAGCTGGCTATTGCTGCTGCTACTACTACTACTACTGGCTTCTGCTGCGCCTACCTACTAACTACTAATACAACTACTACTACTACTTGCGCTGCTGTTACTACTACTACTACTGCTTCTGCTGCTGCTCGCTGCTACTACTACAACCTTCTGCTGCTGCTGCTACTACTAGACTACTGCTCTGCTGCTGCTTTTTCTACTACCACGCTTCTGTGCAACTACTACTACTACTGCTTCTGCTACTGACTACTACTCTGCTGCCGCTACTTCTACTTTCTCAGCTTCTGCTGCTACTACTACTACTTCTGCTGCTGCTACTACTACTACTACTACTACTGCGCTCGCTTCTGCTGCTACTACTACTACTCTACTGCTTCTGCTTTCTGCTGCTACTTACTACTCCTTCTGCTGCTGCTACTACTACTACTACTACTACTGCTGCGATTCTTCTGCTGCTACTAACTACTACTACTTTCTTCTTTCTGCTGCTACTCTACTACTGACATAGCTTCTGCTGCTACTACTGTCAACTACAGCTTTTGCTGCAACTACTACTGCATCGGCTGCTACAACTACTACTACGCTTCTGTTGCTACTACTACGACTACTATCTGCTTTCTGCTGCTGTTACTACAACTGCTATGCTGCTAATCTACAGCTTCTGCTGCTGCTAGTACTGCTACTGCTTCTGCTGCTACTACTACTGCTTCTGCTGCTGCTAACTACTACTGTTGCTGCTGCTGCTACTAACAGCTGCTGCTAGCAACTACTACTACTGCTTCTACTGCTGCTGCTACCTACTACCAACTGGCTTCCTGCTGCTAATTCTACTAAACTTGCTGCTGCCTACTACATTTTTCATACTACAACTACTGCCGGCTTGTCCTGATGCTACTGCTACTACTACACTGCTTCTGCCTGCTGCTACATTACTACTGACTACTACTGCTTCTGCTGTCTGCTGCTGCTAACTACTACGACTGCCTGCTACTATCTACTACTACTACTACTGCTGTTGCTACTTACTACTACTGCTTCTGCTCTACTACTACTACTACTACTACTACGGGACTACTTACTACTATTAGCACTGGCTGCTGCAACACTACTACAAACTACTGGCTCTCGCTTCTGCTGCTTGCTGCTGCGGGCTGCTACTACTACAACTACTACTGCTTCTGCTTCTGCTGCTGGCTACGCTGCTAATACACTACAACTCTTGCTTCTGCTGCTGCTTACTATACTACTGCCTTCTTCTGCTACTACTACTACACACTTACTACTACTGCTGCTGCTGGCTGCTGCTAACTACTACTGCGTCTGCTGCTGGCTGCTGCTGCTGCTTGCTGCTTACTAATTACTACTTCTGCTGCGCCTGGCTGCGCTGATGATGATGATTACTACTACTACGACTGCTTCTGCTGCTGCTGCTACTACAATACTACTACTGCTTTCTGCTGCTGCTTCTGCTGCTGCTACTTCTACTACTACTACTGCTTCTGCTGCTGCTTTCTGCTGGTGCTACTACTACTGCTTCGCTGCTGCAGCTACTACTGCTTCTGCTGCGCTGTCAACTACTAATACTGCTGCTTCTGCTGCTGCTGCTTACTACTACCTACTACAGCTTATGCTTCTGCTGCTGCTGCTACTACTACTACTACTGCTTCTGCTGCTGCTGCTACTACTACTACTACTGCTTGAAGCTGCTACTGGTACTGTACTACTACTACTACAACTACTACTGCTTCTGCTTCTGCTGCTGCTTTTTCTACTATTGCTACTAGTGCTTCTGCTGCTACTATTATTACTACTACTACTACTGCTTCTGCTACTACTATTACTACTGCTGCTAAAACTATTACTATTCTAAAAGTACTACTAAAATTACTATTAATACTATTGCTAAAACTGCTACTACTACTGTTAAAACTACTACTACTACTATACTGCTAAAACTACTACTACTACTGCTAAACCTACTACTACTACTACTGCTAAAACTACTACTACTACTGCTAAGACTACTATTACTACTACTAAAATTACTACTACTACTACTGCTAAAACTACTAGTGCAACTAATGCTGAAACTACTACTACTAAAAGTACTACTATTAAAACTACTACTACTATACTACTATTACTATACTACTACTACTATACAACTAAAACTAAAAACTACCACAAAAAACTACTACTAAAACTACTTCTACTGGAATACTACTACTACTACTACTACTACTACTACTACTAAAACTACTACTAAAACTACTACTACTACTATACTTCTACTAAAACTACTACTACTAAAACTGCTACTACTGCTAAAACTACTACTACTGCTAAAACTACTACTACACTAAAACTACTACTAACTGCTAAAACTACTCCTACTGCTAAAACTACTTATACTGCTAAAAACTAACTACTACTACAACTACTAAACACTACTACTACTTGCTAAAGGCTACTACTGACTGCTAAAACATACTACTACTCTAAAACTACTACTAAAACTACTACTACTACTAAAACTACTATTACTAAAACTACTACTACTACTACTAAAACTACTACTACTGCTAAAACTACTACTACTGCTAAAACTACTACTACTAAAACTACTACTACTAAAACTTCTACTACTACTAAAACTACTACTAGTGCTAAAACTACTACTACTGCTAAAACTACTACTACTGCTAAAACTATTACTACTGCTAAAACTACTACTACTAAAACTACTACTAACTAAAACTTCTACTACTACTAAAACTACTACTAGTGCTAAAACTACTACTACTGCTAAAACTACTACTACTGCTAAAACTACTACTACTGCTAAAACTACTACTACTGCTAAAACTACTATTACAGCTAAAACTACTACTACTGTTAAAATTACTACTACTACTACTAAAACTACTACTACTAAAACTACCACTAAAACTACTACTACCACTAAAACTACTACTACTGCTAAAACTACTACTGCTGCTAAAACTACTACTACTGCTAAAACTACTACTACTGCTAAAACTACTACTACTGCTCAAACTACAACTACTGCTAAAACTACTATTTCTACTAAAGCTACTGCTACTGCTAAAACTACTACTACTGCTCGAACTACTACTACTGCTCCAAACTACTACTACTGGTAAAACTACTACTACTACTACTACTACTAAAACTACTACTACTAAAACTACGACTAAAACTACTACTACTACAAAAACTACTACTAAAACTACTACTGCTAAAACTACTACTACCTCGGGTTCAATCCTTCACCAAGATTAAAATTATTAATATTAAAATGTATATCATGGGATGACCATGTTTCCCAGAACACAAATTATGAGAAGCCAAAACTGCAGCAAAAGTGATGAAAAAATATCTTAGAACTTCTGAATCCGTGAAAACTTTTAACAGAACTTTATTTTCAGGCTTCCCCCTGGGTCCGTGCCCTCCTGCTACTGCCCCAGCTAGTGCCCCTGCCCCTGGCGAGGGTAGCAAGAAAACAAGTGTGGAATTCGAGTCACCAAAGCATTATTACTCAGGCCTCTCAGGACTTTGGGTAGTTTCAAATTTAGGTTGGATAAGTACATGAGTGGGAAGGGTTGGATTTGAGAGGGACTTGCACATCAGAGCTTGTTTCTTGGGTGGCATTGAAAATTGGGTTGGGCAAATGTTTTGTTAGTGGGATGAATTGTAAAGGACCTGCCTAGTATGGGCCAACAGGCCTGCTGCAGTGTTCCTCCTTTCTTATGTTCTTATGTTGTTACCCTAAGCTTGAAATTCAAGCCATTAAGCATTTCCACTCTGGCGCCTCTGCCTTGCCCCTGGCGTGGAATTCGTCACCAAGCGTTACCAATGAGGCCTCCCTGCCCTTTCCCTGGCGTGGAATTCGTCACCAAGCATTACCAATCAGGCCTCCCAGCCCTTCCCCTGGCGTGGAATTCGTCGCCAAGCATTACCAATCAGGCCTCCCTGCCCTTCCTCCTGGCGGGGAAAATTCGTCACCAAGCATTACCAATCAGGCCTCCCAGCCCTTCCCCTGGCGTGGAATTCGTCACCAAGCATTACCAATCAGGCCTCCCTGCCCTTCTCCTGGCGTGGAATTCGTCACCAAGCATTACCAATCAGGCCTCCCAGCCCTTCCCCTGGCGTGGAATCCGTCACCAAGCATTACAAATCAGGCCTCCCAGCCCTTCCCCTGGCGTGGAATCCGTCACCAAGCATTACAAATCAGGGCTCCCTGCCCTTCCCCTGGCGTGGAATCCGTCACCAAGCATTACAAATCAGGCCTCCCAGCCCTTCCCCTGGCGTGGAATCCGTCACCAAGCATTACAAATCAGGGCTCCCTGCCCTTCCCATGGTTTTTAATTCAAGGCACCAAGCATCACTTGACCAGGGTAAGAAGGCAGTTGTTTTCAAGCGACTTGCAGAGCAAACGAGAGAAGCCAAGTGCGAACTTTCTTGACACTGTACCTGCACTGCTGTCTCTCTCTGAGAAAGGTCAAGATATTATTGAGACTAAAAGAGTAGAAGAGAATGTTTGGTCTCCTACTCAGTAGAGCGACTGAAGTTGACGCTATTCAGCGGAGGAAGTGAATGTATTTAGCGAAAGTGGAAATGAAGTTAGAGATTATTTTTGAATAAGGAAATGCAGAAATGGTGAAGCATATTAATTTTATGTTGCTAATGATGGGAAATGTGATTTTAGTTTCGCAGTGCTTTCGTAAACTGGTGATATCACGATATGCAAAACATCCACTGTGAAAAATGAGCTTCAACCACATTATCAAGGAACTGTGAAAATAATAGAAGAGCTAAAGGCTTATAAAACCAAGATAACACCACATGGAAATAAATGGTATAAAATACCGACACAATGGAAAATTAAACACATATGCAGTTTAATGTGATCCTTTATTGACAACGTTTCGCCACACAGTGGGCTTTTTCAAGTCACACACAGATCTGTTTGTGACTTGAAAAAGCCCACTATGTGGGCGAAACGTTGTCAATAAAGGATCACATTAAACTGCATATGTGTTTATGTTTCCATAACGCCACATGGTCAACACACGAGACTTCACCCGTCTGTTTATAATGATGCGGGTGAGATAGTCAAGGACTTGTCAAACATTGCTTAAACTCTTCTCAAATTTTATTAATTATAAATGAATCTAATCGGTATAATCCTAAACCAATATTCATTTTAAAATATGTGGCTTTTAAGCAGGCTGCCTAGCTTTTGAGGCAGCTGTAGTCGAATGTTTAGAACGTCACTTGTGGAACATTGCCAGAATCTCCTGACGTGGTTTCGAAACCTACTGTCGGTAGGTTGTCCTGGTCTAGTCGCTTGTCACCTTTCCCGGGTACCATAGTGAATCCATCCTGGCGCTTATGGCTGTTAACGGGCCTGTTATATCTCAGGTTCCCATTCTGTGGTCGCTGAAAGGTGTTGATGGGGTCGTCCGAGGAGGAGTTGGAGAGGGTGTAGAAGAGAACTTGACTGAGAGCGTTCATGACTCTGGGAAACATAGTAACATCGTTGCAGACAATCCACGGAACGGGTGTGGTTTGAACCCATAGCGATTGAGTCCTTAAACTCCAGACCAGTGCGTTAATCACTGGGTCAGCTGGCTCTAATACAATTGGATGAATCATGTAAGAACCAGCTGGCCCAGTGGCTTACCGCAATGGCCTTGAGTTTTTAAAGGGGTCACTTGCCATAGGTTTTGACCCCAACCTGTTCTGTGGTCTGATTGAGAAAGGGGTAGAGAATGGTTTGACACAGAAAAAATCTTTATTACTCTTTCTCGCTCTCTGTAGAGCTTAATGAAGCTTACCTATAATTATGGTTTTACGCTGCACTGTTTTCCAAAAGCATTTGTGGTATGTGCTTGAGAATCCTTCCGACATGTATGAGCCTGTCAGTGACGATATTTGAATTTTGGGATTTGAAGTGCTGTGGGAGTGTGAGCAAGGTGGGAATTATATAGGGATTCAGAGTAAATCATTTACACCAACTTTAACCCTGGATGTGGGAAGTACAATTTCTGCATCCTGAATAATGGATGAGGCAGACGCAGTCGGCGTACTTCTGGCAAGATAGTCACTGAATGACTGATGGTTAATGTGTTTACCTTTTTTGTGTGTCTCTTTACCCTGGTGGGAGAAGTGGTAAAAACAGAATTTAATCATAACATGTCACCGCTCGGCAGAAGACTCGATAATGAACATTAACTTTTGCAATTACCTGATGCAGTAACAGATTGGACATAATCACATGGAGGACTGAATATAACTCTAGGGCCAGACTGTCCAAACACGTTATACTTCATTCCTCCGTGTATTCCTAACTTCTTTCTCTCACTTGACAGTGAGAGAAAGAACTAGTATATAGAAATTAGAATACAGAGACCACTATGCCTTGATGAACGACCCACTCTAGTGCTTATATTGAAAAAAAATTCCTGTATAAAATTTTCTTCTTTTATATTAAGCAACTCTCCGCTAATTCTAGTAAGAGACATATGTATTTGTAGTCGTGGCTTCCTGATTGTCTCAAAAATTTATTTACTTGAAACATTAAGACAATACCCATATAAAACTAAAAACTTTCTTACTCATTCCTATTTAATAATCTCGCTGTGGCAACATCCATCAAGGAAACTGCCCATTTCAAAGCTGCGAGTGCACGTCACTCTACAGATTTCCTCTTAGCTGTTCCAATTTTGGCAGTAGGTACACGATTTTACCCATAAGGCATCGTATTTTCGATTGCTTTTTCCTCTGTTGCCTCAGTTCACACTGAATATGAGCATATTTGCAGTAAGGCGTGAGCTAACTAGGACTCAAAGGTTCAGCATGCAAAGTCAGCAACATCATCAATACACAAATAAGTCGGACGTTTCGGTCCGACTTGAACCATTTACAAAGTAACACTAACAAAAAGGAGAGAAGGGAGTATATATAGGCTAGCAGACATCTTACTGACTGGTCTTCTGCTAAACGTGTCTACTTCAAACGTTCAAAAGTCGCCGTCTGGTTGAATCCTCCCTGATACACAACTTTCTTTGTATGAATCTTAGTCCTGGCTTTGTGTAGATGCCTTCCTTTCTCATTACATTGTAAAATGCTCCAGACTTCAGAACACCCGTGACAACCTGATTTTTTTTTCCCTTCTCCCTTTTCCCCTTTCCCTCTTTCTCCTTTGGGGTTTTTTTTCCTCTGCCTTGGGTATTTGGTCCTTCATCATTATTCCCCCCCTCCTTTGTGATCTTGTTTTCCCACCATTTGTGGCTCCTAGATCCCTCACAGTGCTCCTTTTTCTTAGTATTTTAACTGACTCTACTATTACTACTACTACTACTACTACTACTACTACTACTACAACTACTACTACTAACTACTACTACCTCTAGCACTACCTCTCTTCCTCCTTTCCTACTACCTCTCTTATCCCGTCCCTGTCTGCTGGCCATTATATACTCCCTCCTCTCCTATTTGTTAGTGTAACTTTGTAAGTGTCCAAGTCGGACCGAAACGTCGTCGTAAGCTCCACTCTTCTATGTGCGAGTTTATTTGTGTATTGTTCCAGTCACGATATTGTGCCTTTTTTCTTTTGTTATTCATCAATGGGAACTTGGTTAATGTAAGGTGACCAGCCGAGAGAAGGAACCCCCAGCTTCTAGCATCCTGAAAACCCAGTGATCCCGCTGACGACCCTGATGGGATCGCAATCTATCTGTGGAAGAGCGGCACAGAGCTAGACTGAGACTAGGCTTGTGTATCCACTCTGGCTGCCACCAGTATCCGTTATTGTTTTGGGCAACAGGGAGGCGGAAGCTGCTGATCACAGAGATCAAACTCAGCAAACATAGAGGCCATTATTCTGATCGGTATTATTCTGATCGGTATTATTCTGATCACACAAGTAGGGATTACAGAAAAGCATATGTGAAGTGAAGGGTAAATATCCCACGTGGTATACACATCTGACGTTTGGATTCTTACTGTTCTGTGTATATGCTAATTTATTAAATTTTATTTCTTCGCCTCATCTGTGGATACATTAATACCTGTACCAGGATTCCACTCTCAAATACTTTGAAAAAATGAAAACATTCCATGCCAATTAGCAGAGAATTTATAAATGACCATAAAGATAAAAAATCTTAATTGACGAGTTTTAAATCAGAAATTCAAAAAAGACAGCTCGAAAAAACGCCATATTTAGTTATAACTCTGGCCGTCATTTTCTGGCTCGTTTTGTTTCTCGTTTTGTAAATGTGTTTAAGATTAGTAAGTATTATTAATTTTATCTGAGGCATTTCGGGGTCTATTTTTTTAATCTTTGTAACATGCCTAATGAACTGTTACTCCATAAATATTTTCGTTGTTGATAAATGGTTCAGAGAACCGATAAATTAGACCACACGGTGGCTTCGTCAGTCAATTTCAGAGAAGAACAGTGAAGATCAGAAGGAGTTTAAGGTGAACAGTCCCTCATTTTGAAGTCGATATAATCAGTCTATCAGTCAGGGTAGGAATACATCATATGTGCGAAGTAAAGGATTATATACTGAACACAGGTGAGGTGAATCAGTCATAAGTGGCGTCACCTTTGACATATCTACAGGTAGGTCACACCGAGGGACTTATTACATCAATTTTGACATATCCACAGGTAGGTCACACCGAGGGACTTACTACATCAATTTTGACATATCCACAGGTAGGTCACACCGAGGGACTTACTACATCAATTATGATATATCCACAGGTAGGTCACGCCGAGGGACTTATTACATCAATTTTGACATATCCACAGGTAGGTCACACTGAGGGACTTATTACATCAATTTTGACATATCCACAGGTAGGTCACACTGAGGGACTTATTACATCAATTTTGACATATCCACAGGTAGGTCACACCGAGGGACTTATTACATCAATTTTGACATATCCACAGGTAGGTCTCACTGAGGGACTTATTACATCAATTTTGACATATCTACAGGTAGGTCACACTGAGGGACTTATTACATCAATTTTGACATATCCACAGGTAGGTCACACTGAGGGACTTATTACGTCAATTTTGACATATCCACAGGTAGGTCACACTGAGGGACTTATTACATCAATTAATGATATATCCACAGGTAGGTCACACTGAGGGACTTATTACAATCAATTTTGACATATCCACAGTAGGTCACGCCGAGGACTATTACATCAATTTTGACATATCCACAGTAGGTCACTCCGAGGGACTTATTACATCAATTTTGACATATCCACAGGTAGGTCACACTGAGGGACTTCTTACATCAATTTTGACATATCCACAGGTAGGTCACACTGAGGGACTTATTACATCAATTTTGACATATCCACAGGTAGGTCACACTGAGGGACTTATTACATCAATTTTGACATATCCACAGGTAGGTCACACTGAGGGACTTATTACATCAATTTTTGACATATCCACAGGTAGGTCACACTGAGGGACTTATTACATCAATTTTGACATATCCACAGGTAGGTCACACTGAGGGACTTATTACATCAATTTTGACATATCCACAGGTAGGTCACGCCGAGGGACTTATTACATCAATTTCATTCAGAGCTTCAACATTTTTCTTTGTATATTAATGTTGTTGGTAGAATTACCGACAATGTTTGATAAAAGGACACAAGTGCACCTAATGTGACATATTATTGTGGTAACGGACTGAGAAAGTTCCTGGAGAGCGAAACGTTGCCACAATAAAATGTCACGTTAGTTGCACTTGTGTCTTTTTATGTAAGATTTTTCTTTGTATTGGACTAATAAACTACTGTGTGGCGAAACGTTTCCACAATCAAGATACACAAGTGTTGCACAAGGCTCTAATTTCTCATTTTCATTGTTAAATTAGGTTGAGCTCTGTTTCTTGTCCATCTCAACGGTGTTGATATACATCGTCAGGTTCTACTTGTCATTTTAAGCTGCAAGTTCTAGACTTCTTAAACGTATTGACCTAAAGCTCTTGAACCTTATGGAAGTGTTGCTCTCCAGACCCTGGGCCTTTGAGGAGGACCCAGAGTTGTGTCTTACCAGGTAAACTTATTTAAATCGTTCAACGTCAGGAACAAGTATAACGAAGAAACTTAGTTTACATATCCCTACCCTTCGTAAATCCTCCTTATAAGTGAGCAATATTGTCTCCCTTTACCTCTATCGCTAATAATTATTTAACTGGTATAATAAAGCCTGTTCCTTAATAATTGTTAGGTTTCCTTTCTGGTTTTCATTTCCATTATCACAAGAACGATATATTTTGCGAAAATAAACTGATGACTTTAAGAAGGATAAAAACTTGTATTCATCAGTTTGGTCTTAATAACCTGATATTTCAGCTGATTAACACCTTTCCATTCTACCCACTGTGTAGCACCTTTCTATTCTACACACTGTGTAGCACCTTTCTATTCTACACACTGTGTAGCACCTTTCTATTCTACCAACTGTGTAGCACCTTTCTATTCTACCAACTGTGTAGCACCTCTATGTTCTACCCACTGTGTAGCACCTTTCTATTCTACCCACTGTGTAGCACCTTTCTATTCTACCCACTGTGTAGCACCTTTCTATTCTACCAACTGTGTAGCACCTCTATGTTCTACCCACTGTGTAGCACCTTTCTATTCTACCCACTGTGCAGCACCTTTCTATTCTACCAACTGTGTAGCACCTTTCTATTCTACCAACTGTGTAGCACCTCTATGTTCTACCCACTGTGTAGCACCTTTCTATTCTACCCACTGTGTAGCACCTTTCTATTCTACCAACTGTATAGCACCTCTATGTTCTACCCACTGTGTAGCACCTTTCTATTCTACCCACTGTGTAGCACCTTTCTATTCTACCCACTGTGTAGCACCTTTCTATTCTACCCACTGTGTAGCACCTTTCTATTCTACCAACTGTGTAGCACCTCTATGTTCTACCCACTGTGTAGCACCTTTCTATTCTACCCACTGTGTAGCACCTTTCTATTCTACCCACTGTGTAGCACCTTTCTATTCTACCAACTGTATAGCACCTCTATGTTCTACCCACTGTGTAGCACCTTTCTATTCTACCCACTGTGTAGCACCTTTCTATTCTACCCACTGTGTAGCACCTTTCTATCTACCAACTGTGTAGCACCTCTATGTTCTACCCACTGTGTAGCACCTTTCTATTCTACCCACTGTGCAGCACCTTTCTATTCTACCAACTGTGTAGCACCTTTCTATTCTACCAACTGTGTAGCACCTCTATGTTCTACCCACTGTGTAGCACCTTTCTATTCTACCCACTGTGTAGCACCTTTCTATTCTACCAACTGTATAGCACCTCTATGTTCTACCCACTGTGTAGCACCTTTCTATTCTACCCACTGTGTTGCACCTTTCTATTCTACCCACTGTGTAGCACCTTTCTATTCTACCCACTGTGTAGCACCTTTCTATTCTACCACTGTGTAGCACCTCTATGTTCTACCCACTGTGTAGCACCTTTCTATTCTACCCACTGTGTAGCACCTTTCTATTCTACCCACTGTGTAGCACCTTTCTATTCTACCAACTGTATAGCACCTCTATGTTCTACCCACTGTGTAGCACCTTTCTATTCTACCCACTGTGTAGCACCTTTCTATTCTACCCACTGTGTAGCACCTTTCTATTCTACCAACTGTTGTAGCACCTCTATGTTCTACCCACTGTGTAGCACCTTTCTATTCTACCCACTGTGTAGCACCTTTCTATTCTACCAACTGTGTAGCACCTTTCTATTCTACCAACTGTGTAGCACCTCTATGTTCTACCCACTGTGTAGCACCTTTCTATTCTACCAACTGTGTAGCACCTTTCTATTCTACCAACTGTGTAGCACCTCTATGTTCTACCCACTGTGTAGCACCTTTCTATTCTACCCACTGTGTAGCACCTTTCTATTCTACCAACTGTGTAGCACCTCTATGTTCTACCCACTGTGTAGCACCTTTCTATTCTACCCACTGTGTAGCACCTTTCTATTCTACCACCTGTGTAGCACCTTTCTATTCTACCCACTGTGTAGCACCTTCATATTCTACCCACTGTGTAGCACCTTTCTATTCAATCCACTGTGTAACACCTTTCCATTCTATCCACTGTGTAACACCTTTCTATTCTACCCACTGTGTAACACCTTTCCATTCTACCCACTGTGTAACACCTTTCCAATCTACCCACTGTGTAGCACCTTTCTATTCAATCCACTGTGTAACACCTTTCCAATCTACCCACTGTGTAACAACTTTCCATTCTACCCACTGTGTAACACCTTTCCATTCTACCCATTGTGTAACACTTTTCCATTCTACCCACTGTGTAGCACCTTTCTATTCTACCCACTGTGTAACACCTTCCCATTCTACCCACTGTGTAACACCTTTCTATTCTACCCACTGTGTAACACCTTTCCATTCTACCCACTGTGTAACACCTTTCCATTCTACCCACTGTGTAACACCTTTCCATTATACCCACTGTGTAGCACCTTTCCATTCTACCCACTGTGTAACACCTTTCCATTCTACCCACTGTGTAACACCTTTCCATTCTACCCGCTGTGTAACACCTTTCCATTCTACCACTGTGTAACACCTTTCCATTCTACCCACTGTGTAAGATGTTTCCATTCTACCCACTGTGCAACACCTTTCCATTCTACCCACTGTGTAACACCTTTCTATTCTAACCACTGAGTAGCACCTTTCTTTTCTACCCACTGTGTAACACCTTTCCATTCTACCCACTGTGTAACACCTTTCCATCTTTCCCACTTTGTAACACCTTTCCATTCTACCCACTGCGTAACACCTTTCCATCTTTCCCACTGTGTAACACCTTTCCATCTTTCCCACTGTGTAACACCTTTCCATTCTACCCACTGTGTAACACCTTTCCATCTTTCCCACTGTGTAACACCTTTCCATTCTTCCCACTGTGTAACACCTTTTCATCTTTCCCACTGTGTAACACCTTTCCATTCTTCCCACTGTGTAACACCTTTCCATTCTTCCCACTGTATAACACCATTCCATTCTTCCCACTGTGTAACACCTTTCCATTCTTCCCACTGTGTAACACCTTTCCATTCTACCCACTGTGTAGCACCTTTCTATTCTACCCACTGTGTAACACCTTTCCGTTCTACCCACTGTGTAACATCTTTCTATTCTACCCACTGTGTAACACCTTTCCATTCTACCCACTGTGTAACACCTTTCCATTCTACCCACTGTGTAACACCTTTCCATTCTACCCACTGTGTAGCATCTTTCCATTCTACCCACTGTGTAACACCTTTCCATTCTACCCACTGTGTAACGCCTTTCCATTCTAACCACTGTGTAACACCTTTCCATTCTACCCACTGTGTAACACCTTTCCATTCTACCCACTGTGTAACACCTTTCCATCTTTCCCACTGTGTAACACCTTTCCATTCTACCCACTGTGTAACACCTTTCTATTCTACCCACTGTGTAGCACCTTTCTATTCTACCCACTGTGTAACACCTTTCTAGTCTACCCACTGTGTAACACCTTTCCATCTTTCCCACTGTGTAACTCCTTTAAATCTTTCCCACTCTGTAACACCTTTCCATCTTTCCCACTGTACAACACCTTTCCATTCTTCCCACTGTGTAACACCTTTCCATCTTTCCCACTGTGTAACCCCTTTCTATTCTTCCCACTGTGTAACACCTTTCCATCTTTCCCACTGTGTAACACCTTTCCATTCTTCCCACTGTATAACACCATTCTATCATTCCCACTGTGTAACCCCTTTCTATTCTTCCCACTGTGTAACACCTTTCCGTCTTTCCCACTGTGTAACCCCTTTCTATTCTTCCCACTGTGTAACACCTTTCCATCTTTCCCACTGTGTAACACCTTTCCATTCTTCCCACTGTATAACACCATTCTATCATTCCCACTGTGTAACACCTTTCCATTCTTCCCACTGTGTAACACCTTTCCATTCTTCCCACTGTGTAACACCTTTCCATCTTTCCCACTGTGTAACACCTTTCCATTCTTCCCACTGTGTAACACCTTTCCATTCTACCCACTGTGTAGCTCCTTTTCATTCTTCCCACTGTGTAACACCTTTTCATTCTACCCACTGTGTAACACCTTTCCTCCATTCTCACCTCTAGCTTACTCACTGGCCTCAAGTTTAAGGACTCGCTAGCTATGAGTTCAAATCCCACCCGTTCCCTGGTTTTTTGATGCTGTTAAATACTATTCCTCCCTATCTGGAGGTTACCTGGAGGTTATTCCGGGGATCAACGACCCCGCGGCCCGGTCCATGACCAGGCCTCCCGGTGGATCAGGAGCTGATCAACCAGGCTGTTACTGCTGGCCGCACGCAGCCCATCTTACGAGCCACAGCCCAGCTGATCCGGCACTGACCTTAGGTCCAAATGCATAAAATAAATGCCTCCATTCCACATCAACTGATAAATAACAAAAAGGCACAATACCGTGACTGGAACGATACACAAATAAGTCGGACCGAAACGTCGTCGTAAGCTTCTCTTTTATGTGCGGTTATTTGTGTATCAACTGATAAAAGATCCACCCAGCCGTCATTGGTTTTCTGTTCAAAGTTTCAAAGGGGGCGATAGGGCGATATTTCTGGGTCAAGGGTCTTTTTTGGGTTTGGGGAAAAGGATAGCAGTAGCAGTTTTAAAAGGGGGGAAGGGGAAGATCCGAGGCAAGGGAGGCTTTTAGGAGTTGTGTAGCGGAAGGTTTTTTTAGGATGATATGGTTTAGGCCAGAGGCACCAGGAGCCTTGGGAAGAAGGTGTCTGAGGAGAGTATTAATGCCCTGTGTTGGTGAAAGGTCGATGAGGTCGACAGGATAGCCATCTGGGAACCCAAAAATGGAGGATCAAATCCAATGCAGCAAATCCAGCATTACATGTTTTAACTATGGGAAACGTGATCCTCCATTTACCCGTCGAGCTCAGAACAGTTTGCCCACCCGCACTTACCCCCCATGACACAATATGTCACTGTCCTTGGTTTTAAATCTTGACTACTTCTTCGTTTAAACACGGACACATTCACTCAAGGCATGCAATAGCTAGTAAGGCCCTTGGGGGCCTCTACAAGCGAAACATGCCTCTCGACGCCACCAAACTACACCTCTACAAATCCCTAATTCGTCCTCTGATAATTTAAACTCTCTCTAGCCCTCTCCTTGCAGCAAAAACAAACTTATTAAACTGCAACGTGTCCAGAAAAAAGGCGCTGCGCTGGGTGCTTGATGTCAATGGGAAGACTTCGACACAAGCATCTCTCCATGCCCAATTAGACTTCCCTGCGCTGAATCTGTACTGGAAGACGCTCAGTGACAGACAGATAGACAAACTTGAGACACAAACATGACTACTGGACCCTCCCCTTTGACGAAGACATTCGCAGACCCACAAACCAACACAACCTTTTCTACTCCTTGTATGATCCTGCTCCTAACCCTATTTAAAAAATAACCTTGGATTCTTGTCAGGTCCCTTTTGAGCTGTTCGTTTTAACCCACGTTCGCCTTTGTGCTGGGTTAAGCCCTGGCTCAATTTCTGCACTCCTCAAAGACGCTAATCTTCGCCGTCCCGTCTTCCCCGCTCGCCTTACAAACAGAAGAGCCTACTATTCCTGCTCTCAACATCTGTCCCATGATCGCCTTCGCTGCTGGGTTAAGCCTGGCTCTATTTCTACGACTATGAACACTCCTCTCCAGCGCTATCTTCGTCTTTTCCGTCTTCCCCACTCATCCCATTGGGATCTTACCTGTTTTTTCCCTTTTTCTTTTGTATGACTTTGTAAATGGTCCAAGACGGACCGCACGTCGTCGTAAGCTCCTTTCTTCTATGTGCGGTTATTTGTGTATTGTTCCAGTCACGGTATTGTGCCTTTTTGTTAATTATTCGTTTGTACAACTTCATGTTTTTTAATGTTTCTGTTACTGTTGCTATTACCGTTACTGAAAATACTAGCATGCCATGGGAGGAGGTACTTGAAACCTCCTCCCATGGCAGACATGGGTATCAAACACCCCCCACAGGAGTCAAGGCCGGGTTCCACCCTGGAAAACACCGGCCGGGAGAGTACCGGGAATCAAGAAAAAGAAAACACTGCTAACATTAATACACCTTCTACAGTACCCCTAATGCTGTTGTTAGTACTGCTGTTGCTGCTACTTTTGTTAAACTCCTACTTCTGAGCTTTGCTCAGACCTCTACAACACGACATAAGCTCCTCTCCCTTAAAGTTATACCATGAATTAAAGAAAGATCCTGGACTTCACCTTACGAAACAGACACAGCGAATGTGATAGTAATTATGGAGAAGGTAGATTACAGTTGAAAAACAGACATGTTATTAAAGACGAGGGAAGTTACGTTCCTCTTAACCGGGACAACTCTTGAAGCTTTGTCTTGAAGCTTTGTCTTGAAGCTTTGTCCTGAAGCTTTGTCTTGAAGCTGTCTTGAAGCTTTGTCTTGAAGCTGTCTTGAAGCTTTGTCTTGAAGCTTTGTGTTGAAGCTTTGTCTTGAAGCTTTGTGTTGAAGCTTTGTGTTGAAGCTTTGTGTTGAAGCTTTGTGTTGAAGCTTTGTCTTGAAGCTTTGTCTTGAAGCTTTGTCTTGAAGCTTTGTCCTGAAGCTTTGTCTTGAAGCTTTGTCTTGAAGCTTTGTCTTGAAGCTTTGTCCTGAAGCTTTGTCTTGAAGCTTTGTACTGAAGCTTTGTCCTGAAGCTTTGTCTTGAAGCTTTGTCTTGAAGCTTTGTCTTGAAACTTTGTCTTGAAACTTTGTCCTGAAGCTTTGTCTTGAAGCTTTGTTTTGAAGCTTTGACTTGAAGCTTTGTCTTGAAGCTTTGTCTTGAAGCTTTGTCTTGAAGCTTTGTCTTGAAGCTTTGTCTTGAAGCTTTGTCTTGAAGCTTTGTCTTGAAGCTTTGTCTTGAAGCTTTGTCTTGAAGCTTTGTCTTGAAGCTTTGTCTTGAAGCTTTGTCTTGAAGCTTTTTCTTGAAGCTTTGTCTTGAAGCTTTGTCTTGAAGCTTTGTCTTGAAGCTTTGTCTTGAAGCTTTGTCTTGAAGCTTTGTCTTAAAGCTTTGTCTTGAAGCTTTGTCCTGAAGCTTTGTCTTGAAGCTTTGTACTGAAGCTTTGTCCTGAAGCTTTGTCTTGAAGCTTTCTCTTGAAGCTTTGTCTTGAAGCTTTGTCTTGAAACTTTGTCCTGAAGCTTTGTATTGAAGCTTTGTCTTGAAGCTTTGTCTTGAAGCTTTGTCTTGAAACTTTGTCTTGAAGCTTTGTCTTAAAGCTTTGTCTTGAAGCTTTGTCTTGAAGCTTTGTCTTGAAGCTTTGTCTTGAAGCTTTGTCCTGAAGCTTTTATAGGAAAATATGTTGTTCTAATGAAAATTCGTTTCCAACTTGTCTTAAACTATAATTGTTGCAGACACGTATGACCCATACGGATTTAGGGTTTTCCTCGTGAAAACTATCGCTAATTATTAAAATTTTGACCCCTCAAGGGAGATTTCTTGATGCTGGTGAGGGGCTCTTGATCTAGGGAATTGGATCTGTGCTCCAGTTCCCTGAATTAAGCCTGAATACCTTCCATTCCCCCCCCCAGGCACTATAATCCCTACGGGTTTAGCGCTCCCCATAATTACAATCATGAAACGATAAATTCGTAGGGGCCATACAGGAATAGGAGACAATTGGTTTTTCATTCGAGGGGAAAAAGCAGCTTCAATTCCTTGAATCAAGAGCCTTTCACATCTAATACATAAAACTGAACAAAATTAATGATAAAAATTTCCCAGGAAACAAGACAAGTGTTTCCTGAAGCGGGTCTTAGTTATATGATGACCCACAGCTGGAGCTTTTGGTCATCTGACCGAGACCTTCAGCAGGCTTACCCCTCCACCACTTCAAAAATTAACGTTAGATAATTCTTGAAGAGGGGGAGTTGTATGACCCTCGTAAGTGTTATTCTTATTTATAATAATAATAATAATTGAAGAAGGGGGAAGGAAAGGTAATCTGAAATCTGGACCGATTTTTTGTTTCTTTTTTTGAAAAAAAATGTAAAGTAAAAGGACACAAGTGCAACTAATGTGACATTTTATTGTGGCACCGTTTCGCTCTCCAGGAGCTTTATCAAGCCATTACAAACAATACATGAACACAGAGGGTATATATAGGCTCAGTAATAATAAACAATAATAAGCAAAGCTTATTATTACTAATCAGATTTTAAAACAGTTGTATCTTGTATTTGTGGTCACTTTCTAAGTTTATATAAATGTAACAATAAATATTTTATTGGCTCATATTTATGTATATTTGACAAACAGATCTGGATTAGATTCTCGACCCATGTATTTGTTCAAGGGATTAACGTTGTGCTGAGTTATGTGAAGGAGAAGAGTCAGTATTTAACTGTAGTGAAGCTGTGATATGCACTGGAGGGCTCTGGATGCTTCAGCACCATGTTATACAGCAGAAGGTAAATATTGGAATTACCTTGCCTGCTAGACTATGTAAATGTGTGCGTAAGAAGGTAAATATTGGAATTACCTTGCCTGCTAGACTATGTAAATGTGTGCGTAAGAAGGTAAATATTGGAATTACCTTGCCTGCTAGACTATGTAAATGTGTGCGTAAGAAGGTAAATATTGGAATTACCTTGCCTGCTAGACTATGTAAATGTGTGCGTAAGAAGGTAAATATTGGAATTACCTTGCCTGCTAGACTATGTAAATGTGTGCGTAAGAAGGTAAATTTTGGGAATTACCTTGCCTGCTAGACTATGTAAATGTGTGCGTAAGAAGGTAAATATTGGATTACCTTGCCTGCTAGACTATGAAATGTGTGCGTAAGAAGGTAAATTGGAATTACCTTGCCTGCTAGACTATGTAAATGTGTGCGTAAGAAGGTAAATATTGGAATTACCTTGCCTGCTAGACTATGTAAATGTGTGCGTAAAGCGATACTGGTTGGTGCTTGTTTCCCCCTACCTCTCTCTCTCTCTCTCTCTCTCTTTCTCTCTCTCACGCACACACACACAAAAAATAGGAGGTCCGATAAGGCTCATGGAGCAGGGAGAGAGTGGACCTAGTAGCAACCAGTGAAGAGTCTAGGCCAGGAGCTGTGGACGACCCTTGAAACCACAATTAGGTGAACACACACACACACACACACACGTAGTGGAGGCGGGAACCATACATAGTTTTAAGGCGAGGTATGATAGAGCTCATGGGGCAGGGAGAGAGAGGACCTAGTAGCAATCAGCGAAGAGGCGGGGCCAGGAGCTGTGACTCGACCCCTGCAACCACAAATAGGTGAGTACAAATAGGTGAGTACACACACACACACACACACACACACACACACACTCACAATCCAGCACGGTTTCATGGAACGTAAATCCTGTTTCACAAGCTTTCTGGAGTTTTATGACAAGGTAACGGAAGTACGACACGAGAGAGAAGGATGGTTTGATTGCATCTTCTTGGACTGCAAGAAGGCCGTCGACACAGTTCCTCACACGAGATTAGTGCAAAAAGCTAGAGAATCAGGCACGTATAACAGGAAGGTCACTGAATTGTATCAGAGACTACCTGATAGAGGAAACAACGAGTCATGGTACATGACGAGGTGTCAGAGGGGTTCCATACGGGTCTGTCCGAGGATCAGTGCTATTTTTGGCATATATGAATGACATGACGTTAGGGATAGACTCAGAAGTGTCCTTGTTTGCGGATGATGTGAAGTTAATAAGGAGAATTAAATCGGATGAGGATCAGGTAGGACTACAAAGAGACCTGGATAGGCTGGAAGCCTGGTTCAGCAACTGGCTCCTCAAGTTTAACCCCGCCAAATGCAAGGTCATGAACATAGAGGAAGGAAAAGAAGACCGCAGACAGAGTATAGGTTAGGTGGCCAAAGACTGCAAACCTCGCTCAAGGAAAAGGATCTTGGGGTGAGTATAATAGCGATCACATCTCCTGAGGCGCACATCAACCAGGTAACTGCTGCAGCATATGGGCGCCTGTCAAACCTGAGAACAGCGTTCCGATACCTTAGTAAGGAATTCTTCAAGACACTGTACACCGTGTACGTAAGGCCCATATTGGAGTATGCAACACTAGTTTGGAACCCACACCTGGTCAAGCACGTCAAGAAATTAGAGAAAGTGTTTGTAACAAGGCTAGTTCCGGAGATAAGGGGAATGTTCTACGAAGAAAGGTTAAGGAAATCGGCCTGACGACACTGGAGGACAGGAGGGTTAGGGGAGACATGATAACGACGTATAAAATTCTGCGAAGAATTGACAAGGTGGGCAGAGACAGGATGTTCCAGAGATGGGACACAGAAACAAGGGGTCACAATAGTAAGTTGAAAACTCAGTGAGCCAGAGATGTTAGGAAGCATTTCTTCAGTCATAGAATTGTCAGGATGTGGAATAGTCTGGCAAGTGACGTAGTGGAGGCAGGAACCATACATAGTTTTAAGACGAGGTTTGAGGAAGCTCATGGAGCAGGGAGAGAGGACCTCGTAGCAATAGGTGAAGAGGCGGGGCCAGGAGCTATGAATCAACCCCAGCAACCACAAATAGGCGAGTACAAATAGGTGAGTACACACACACACACGCACGGAAATGTGGGCTAGCGGCCGCTCTGGGAATACTTTACAGAGACAGGAAATGACCACGGCAACACAGCCTTCCAACTTTCTCTCCTTTGTCATGTTTTTTCTCCTTTCCTCATTTTTCTTCTATTCTTTCTTCTCATCATAGTTCTCCTTCTCTTCTTTAAATTCATTAATCTCTCTTTTTTCCCCTAGCTTTTTCTCCCTAGCATTATTTTAATAAATATACTCATAGGTACTAAAACTAGCAGTCTAGCAATGCTGATTCACGAGTCACAAAAAGAGCTAGGACACTATTTTCACTTCAGCTATGAAGGAGAGACAAGCTAGGATTCGATTCTAGCACAGGTGTGTTTGTCATTCCATGTATGGATTGTGAAAGTGTGTTTGCTGATGAGATCAACATCAAATTTCCAACACAAAAGCCAATACTTGAGGTAGGTTTTGCATTTCAGGAGTAATCATGATTCTAGCTCGTCACACGAACAGGCTGCGAATACACCAAGATCTGACATGACCTGACCAGTCCCTGGAACACCTGACTTAACATCTCCTTATTGAGTGTGGAAAAAATACGTTTGTGTACAGTTCAGAACATTTCGCCACGAGTGACTTCTTCAGTTCTAATCCTTGTTGGTATTACCATATTTCCGTTCTTTTGTGTTTTTAGCTCTATTGATTTGAACTAGCTTCTATTGGGAGAAAACTTTAATGTCCTATGTGTTGTATGCGACTTGATTTCTTGGTAAACAGGTTACATGCAGTCTTAATGACCGTGAAATAGATTTCAAACCTTTCAAGGCAGGATCAATGACATGATCACAGACACGATAGTATGACCACAAATCAACTTTCTTGCTTTGAATTAATTGTATTTTCGTCTATAATAGGTTCCTTATGTATTTATCTCTTGTCCTCAATGTGGGATTATTGTCAGAGTCAAATTTGACAAAATATTTTTCTTACTAGAATGATTATCGTATTTTACAGTTTTTTAATATTTTTCTTTATATACTCCGCATTATTATTATTTTATATATGGGGAAGTGTGATTTGCTTTCAGATAAAAAATACTGATAGAGAATTTTCACAGATTAGAAAGCAGTTAAGTTTATGAGGGAAAAGTAGATACAACTTTTCTCCCACACAGTGGACTTCATTAAGTCCCAGATAAAGCCCACTGTGTGGGCGAAATGTAGTCATAGGGCTCTGGTGGCCTGGTGGTTAACGCTCTCGCTTCACACGGTGAGGGCCTGGGTTCGATTCCCAGCCAGAGTAGAAACATTGGACGTGTTTCTTTCCACCTGTTGTCTATGTTCCCCATCAGTAAAATGGGTACCTGGGTGTTAGTCGACTGGTTTTTTTTGGTCGCATCCTGGGACACTGACCTAAGGAGGCCTGGTCACAGACCGGGCCGCGGGGGCGTTGACCCCCGGAACTCTCTCCAGGTAAACCTCCAGGTAAAAAAGGCTAGCATAATACCCGCATTTTCCTGTTTTTCATCGTGGTCGGTATTATAACCATTTATTTTCATGTAAGGCAGCATCCTGGGGTCTTTCATCTTTCCTAAGACTGAAGCGTCGTTCCTTTCTTTCCTCTCCCTACGGGTCACGAGGCAAGGGGTATCTTTTCTCTATTTCCCCACGCGTCAAATTTTCTCCCGTGATGCAAACCTGCCTTAAAAAAATGAAAGTTTTCAGAGGACGTAACTTATTTTACAACTCCAATGAGAAAGTTTTGCCTTCATTCTCAGTTTTATTTTTCCCCTCTTTCCTTTTTTCCCCCTTTCCCCATTGGTCTTGACTTAACTCGTGAACTTACCTTATTCCCGTCTACCATGTTTCCCCTTTTTCTCTTCCTTTCTCCTGTTGTCTGTCTTCTTTTCCCTCTTCTCTCTCAAAAAGGTTTTTTAATGGTTAGTTAAGAGTTCCTATCAAATTTAAAATTTTATTGCTTATCTACCCCCCCCCCCCAAAAATTTTTAAATTTTTATTGAATGAAAAAAACACATGGAGCGCATGGAGTTGAAGGGACCTGTGGGGCAGCTGTGCATAAAATTTATTTATATCGTCGGTGTTGTTATGGATCGAAAATTCCTATTATCTTTTTGGACTAAAAATTTTATTGAATTCATGTAATACCATTTTGATACCCACGTTGCTTTTTTTTTGTGGCGTAGCTTTCGGGGGAACGCCGTAAAACTTTGGCGAAAGTCTTGCATGAAGCGTTGAACCGAAGACAATCTGTTTTCTGAAGATGGATACAACAACAGCAGCAGATTTTATTAAGTTTTCGCTTCAAGTAGATTGGTTTCCATCAGAAGAAAATAGAAAACAAGTGCTTCAGGAGATCAAAATCTTTCTTGCAAGGAAATCTGAGAATGAGGAAACAGGGTGCGAGATTTTCCAAATGAATAAATTATTTTAGTCTATGCCAAAACCAGGTACCTAATAGGCACCGCCTTTTTCTCGGTTGTTCCGTCTTCAGCTGGAGGTGAATAAAAATCACCCAGTGATGAACTGGATCAGGTTTTAAAAGCGTATATGCAAGATTCTGTTCTATTCGACATAAGTATCTTAGCCAGTAATGTTAAGGAATTAGATACGTGTGTAACAACTAGGTATCTTTATTATGTAGACGTTTCGCCAACCAGTGACTTTATCAGTGTAATACAACAAAGAAGACTGAAGAGGTTGAAGATTAGGTAATTAGTCCCTCAATCTAGAATTAAGTGTTCTGTACCCTAGTATTAGTGAATGTGAAGCACAGGAGGAGGAGGTGGGCATACATACTGAGTGAGATGAGGTGCAGCAGAAACACGCTGCCCATTTACCAATAATTCATAATGATTAGACTGAATTCCATCTTGTTCTGAGTACTAATATAGAAAATTTGAACCCAGGGTATTTTCCATGCCTCGCTAGAGAGATGGTTTCCAGTTATTGAAGCCGCGTTGTCCATCTTCTCTCCTAGTGTCAAAGAGGGTCGACATTTACGGTGCGAGACTGTTTTCTTTGCACATTCGCTGGGATGACTTTGCTGATACTTAGATGTGGCTGAATGTTATTGTGATAGATTAATACTGGGGCTGAGATTTTAACAATGTGGGGTGGATGATAAATTTTGTTAATATCTGAAGGTCAAGTAACAGAATGTTAATCTGTATTGATAGTTCGTCCATGTGGTATAGACAGAATAGGTCAGCAACTATTGCAGCAACAATTTCAACCAAAATATTACCTAAGAACGGATGAAAACGTTGAACAAGTACAATGCTGAAAAATCAAAAACTTCAAAAGCCAGAATTTCAGCGTTATAAAGCAAAAATATTAGAAGTAACACAACAACTATAACACGTAAGGCCAAGAAAAAGTTGCGTCACTAGAGGAAAAAAAATTTTTGAAGTCTGGGTTACTCTATCAGCAGTAACAGCAGCATCATTAATTTAATTTAGGAACATCAGCCAGTTGAACGTTTAACCAGTCAGTAACTTCATCAGTCGAGTACACAGAAGAACAGTGCAAGATGAGTTTGAGGTAATCCGTCCTTCAGCCTTGAGTCGATGTGTTCAATTCATCAGTCTTGACAAAAGTACGTTATGTACACGGAGAAGGGACTTGAATACTGCAGTTTGGTGAGTTGAAGTAGTCGTAGGCGGCGTCACTATGGAAAAATTCACTAGTACAATTAGGTCATGTATATAAGTCAGGGAAGTGTTGAAGAATTTACTGCATCAAGATACAAAAATGTTGCTCTGCCTGAGACATTAATTACTGAGACACTTGTGCCACATTTGGGTATTCAGGGAATTCTTCAACGCTTGCCTAACCTGTGGGCACGACCTACTTCCACTAGTGGATTTTTCCACAGGTGGCGCCACCTCCAATTGACTCGTCTCACTGTTTACAATATACAAGTCTCTTCTCCGTGCATATATTGTAACGGTTTACCAGCCAGTGGCTTCTTCAGTCCAAAATAAAGTAGAACGGTGGAAGATGAGTTTGAGGTAATCTGTCCCTCAGCCTGAAGTCAATGTCTCCAGTCCAATCAGTCTTGATAAGACTGATGAACTGTCATAAATACAACAGTACTAGCAGACCACGGAACGGGCGGGTATCGAACCCATGGCTTGTGAGATTTAAACTCGAGATCATGAGTTCAATCCCCACCCGTTCCGTGGTTTGTTTGCAATCTTGTTATGACGATTTCATGAGTATAAGTAACAGCGTCAGCAAAAGTACCAACACTAGCAGGGAACAATAGCAGCAGTAACAAAAGTACCAACACTAGCAGGTAACAATAGCAGCAGCAACAAAAGTGCCAACACTAGCAGGTAACAATAGCAGCAGTAACAAAAGTACCAACACTAGCAGGGAACAGTAGCAGCAACAAAAGAACCAACACTAGCAGGGAACAATAGCAGTAGCAACAAAAGTACCAACACTAGCAGGGAACAGTAGCAACAACAAAAGAACCAACACTAGCAGGAAACAATAGCAGCAGCAACAAAAGCACCAACACTAGCAGGGAACAATAGCAGCAGCAACAAAAGCACCAACACTAGCAGATAACAATAGCAGCAGCAACAAAAGCACCAACACTAGCAGGGAACAATAGCAGCAGCAACAAAAGCACCAACACTAGCAGGGAACAATAGCAGCAGCAACAAAAGCACCAACACTAGCAGATAACAATAGCAGTAGCAACAAAAGCACCAACACTAGCAGATAACAAATAGCAGTAGCAACAAAAGCATCCAACACTAGCAGGAACAATAGCAGCAGCAACAAAAGCACCAACACTGAGGGAACATAGCAGCAGCAACAAAAGTACCAACACTAGCAGGGAACAATAGCAGTAGAACAAAAAGACCAACACTAGCAGAAACAATAGCAGTAGCAACAAAAGCACCAACACTAGCAGGGAACAATAGCAGCAGCAACAAAAGCACCAACACTAGCAGGAACAATAGCAGCAGCAACAAAAGCACCAACACTAGCAGGAACAATAGCAGCAGCAACAAAAGCACCAACACTAGCAGGGAACAATAGACAGCAGCAACAAAAGTACAACACTACTAAAATACACGCAACAACGAGGAACAAAACTACATGCTACAATACTGGCAAAGACAAATACAACAATAAGCAGCAGCACATAAATAAGAAAGAGAAACAATAAGTAAACTAGCTAACAAAGCAGCACAAAAAATGAACGGTAAAATAGCAGTAAGCAAACAAAAATGAACGAAACTAGGACTAGCAAGCAAAAAAACATAGAACAATACTAGCAGCAACAAAGCAAAAATGAACGAAATAGCTAGCAAGCAACAAAAATATGAACGTAACTAGCTAGAAAAGCAACAAAAATATGAACTAAAACTAGCTAGCAAGCAAGCAACAAATATGAACGTAAATAGCTAGCAAGCACAACAAAATTGAACGTAAACTAGCTAGCAAGCAAACAAAATATGAACGTAAAAGAGAAGCAAGCAAACAAAAATATGAACTGTGAAAAATAGCTAGCAAGCAACAAAAAATATGAACGTAAAATAGCTAGCAAGCAAACAAAAATATGAACGTAAACAGCTAGTAAGCAAACAAAAAATATGAACGTAAAAGAGCTAGCAAGCAAAACAAAATATGAACGTAAATAGCAGCAAGCAACAAAAATATGAACCGTAAACAGCTAGCAAGCAAACAAAAATATGAACGTAAAAAGAGCTACAAGCAAACAAAAATATGAACGTAAATAGCTAGCAAGCAAAACAAAATTGAACGTAAAACAGCTAGCAAGCAAACAAAAATATGAACGTAAAAGAGCTAGCAAGCAAACAAAAATATGAACGTAAACAGCTAGTAAGCAAACAAAAATATGAACGTAAAAGAGCTAGCAAGCAAACAAAATATGAACGTAAACTAGCTAGCAAGCAAACAAAAATATGAAAGTAAACAGTAGCAAGCAAGCAAAAATATGAACGTAAAATAGCTAGCAAGCAAACAAAAATATGAACGTAAAACAGCTAGCAAGCAAACAAAAAATATGAACGTAAAAGAGCTAGCAAGCAAACAAAAATATGAACGTAAACTAGCTAGCAAGCAAACAAAAATATGAACGTAAAATAGCTAGCAAGCAAACAAAAATATGAACGTAAACTAACTAGCAAGCAAACAAATATATGAACGTAAAATAGCTAGCAAGCAAACAAAAATATGAACGTAAAATAGCTAGCAAGCAAACAAAAATATGAACGTAAAATAGCTAGCAAGCAAACAAAAATATGAACGTAAAACAGCTAGTAAGCAAACAAAAATATGAACGTAAAAGAGCTAGCAAGCAAACAAAAATATGAACGTAAACTAGCTAGCAAGCAAACAAAAATATGAACGTAAAATAGCTAGCAAGCAAACAAAAATATGAACGTAAACTAGCTAGCAAGCAAACAAAAATATGAACGTAAACTAGCTAGCAAGCAAGCAAAAATATGAACGTAAAATAGCTAGCAAGCAAACAAAAATATGAACGTAAAACAGCTAGTAAGCAAACAAAAATATGAACGTAAAAGAGCTAGCAAGCAAACAAAAATATGAACGTAAACTAGCTAGCAAGCAAACAAAAATATGAACGTAAAACAGCTAGCAAGCAAACAAAAATATGAACGTAAACTAGCTAGCAAGCAAACAAATATATGAACGTAAACTAGCTAGCAAGCAAACAAAAATATGAACGTAAAATAGCTAGCAAGCAACAAAATATGAACGTAAATAGCTAGCAAGCAAACAAAAATATGAACGTAAAATAGCTAGCAAGCAAACAAAAATATGAACGTAAAATAGCTAGCAAGCAAACAAAAATATGAACGTAAACTAGCTAGCAAGCAAACAAATATATGAACGTAAAATAGCTAGCAAGCAAACAAAAATATGAACGTAAACTAGCTAGCAAGCAAACAAAAATATGAACGTAAAACAGCTAGCAAGCAAACAAAAATATGAACGTAAAACAACTAGCAAGCAAACAAAAATATGAACCGCCACAAAAAACATTATTTATCAAGCAAAACCAAAAACAAAAAGCGTAAAATTGGGAACTTTAAAAAACTAGGAATAACAATAATGTGAACAATTAACGAAACCGAACAACGAACTGAACACCAAATTAAGACGAAGTAAAAACATCAACAATATCCACAGCAGAGCCAACCTTCATTTCTCGTTTATAAAACGTTAAATCACTGGAAAATCGTTTAAAATTCTACTTAAATTAGGCAGTTTTCTTCTTGTTGGTTTCCTAATTTACAAAGTTCCTTAACCTATTTCCACCGAGCAAGAAAGTTAGTCTCCCTTCATTATAGTTACGTGTGTTGCTGGGGGCATCTAAATTACTTTGGAACAATGTGTTGGGTATCTTTTCCCTTACGTAAAAACCAAGAAAAAAATTTGGTTTTTAAATCATTTTTGTATATTTTTTAATTCATAAATTTAAAAAAAATTAGATGTGAAGTCCATAAATATATATTTGTATATTATTGTAAATTTCGATGTTTTATGTTAGTTGAAGTTATTTTGTACCTTGGTTAAAAAAAAGGGGTTATTATAACATTAATTTTAAAGGGGTGGATCAGAAAGCCAGTGGAAGGCCTCGGTCAGATGACTGAAAGCTCCAGCTGTGGGCCATCATATTAAGACCCGCGTTAGAAAGCACTTGTCCTGTTTCCTGGCAAATCTTACCAAACCAAACCAACTTGTACCTTGGTTGTTAGAATGAGTATAGATGTTTAAATGTTTTAAGAAAGGATGGGCTATTAATGCATGAGAGAAGCCTGGATGTCCTAGTAATAACAGACTTCAAAGAACTGAAATGAATAATGTATTTGAGGTCTTGAGAGCTACAGTGGGAAGTGGTCAATTAATTACTGTGAAATTAGAAGAAAATGCATTATTTATTGTCAACATTTGTGTGGTGTAGTGTAAAAAAGAGGTGAGAATAGTTGGGAATATTCTACACTATAAACCATACCCCCGGCCGGGATTGAACCCGCGGTCATAGAGTCTCAAAACTCCAGCCCGTCGCGACGGGCTGGAGTTTTGAGACTCTATGACCGCGGGTTCAATCCCGGCCGTGGGTATGGTTTGTTTGCAATCGTGTCATTACGATTTCTTGAGTCATTCTGCACTATAATGCGATCCTTTATTTACAACGTTTCGCCCATATAGCGGGCTTTAATCAAGTCACAAACGGATTAAAGTAGGGAGACACGCTGTGTAAATTCCAAGTATCCACCAATTCCTCCATTATTGATGTACATCGCCAGTGAGGAGGTCACTACAAAATCAAAACCCGGCAGGAGTACACATAATCCCTTGCAGCGACTGTGACCAAACATACGTGGGAGAAACATGAGATCTCCACATTACGCATTTCTGATAACAAATATGCCAGCAGAATGGATCATTTAAACAACGCCTGTGTTTCACTATGGTCTGTCGTTGAACGTAATATTATAGAATCACGTTTCATAGAAAATATTTTTGTTTTTTACAATCATGTCACTCCCGGTCCTTCTGTCCTTTAATGTCAAGTTTAGTCTCCAAGTCTCTTCTCAGAGCTCATATCCCTCTGCAAGTCTCTTCTCAGAGCTCATATCCCTCTGCAAGTCTCTTCTCAGAGCTCATATCCCTCTGCAAGTCTCTTCTCAGAGCTCATATCCCTCTGCAAGTCTCTTCTCAGAGCTCATATCCCTCAGCTTCTGGATTAGTCTCACTGCAAACCCCATTTTACAGCTTCTTAACAGATGTGGGTTCCGCACTGGCGCTGCATACTCTGTTGTGCCGAACGTCTTGAATGCCTCTCTGTTTAGATTCTTGAAATCTTCCTTTACATTTTCAGCCTCGAGTTTGATGCGGCAGTTATTTACATGTTTGCTTCAGACGAAATGCTTGGAATTATGGTCATTCCAAGGTCCTTCTTTTTAAAATAGGTTTGCAGAATTTGTCTTCCCGAGGCTGTGCTCTGGTTACGGTCATCTTTTCCATTCCTAATTTTCATAACCTAGAATTTGCTGGGGTTTAAATTCTAATTGCTACTTGTCAGACCAATCCCCTAGTTCCTGTTTACATTTTCCTAATTAGCTTTACATCTGTAAATAGGAACAAGTCTGACTCATTTTTTCTGTCATATCGTTTACACAAATAAGATACAGCATTGGACCAAGTACTGACCCTATAGCAACGCCACATGTCACGCTCGTTCATTCCCATACTTCCTCCCAGAAAATAATTTTTTTCCTGATAAATATGCTTTGATCAACGGTAATGGTTTCCCTGTTCCTGCCTGTTTCTCTAGATTTTATCAATCTCTAACAGGGTACTGTATCAACCGCCTTCTTGAAGATGTGAAAAGTTGAGTTCAAACATACTTCTCTTTCTGCCTAATTTTCGTTACAATCTTACAGAACTCGTACATATTTGTGAGACAAAATTTACCATTTGGAAAACCATGCGTTTGTTTATTAATCTACGTCAATCCAGATGCTTCATTACTCTTCTGATAATCTAATAATCTTCTACATTACCTTCAACATCCCCTGTGGTTATTGCGCTTCTTTTATTTATTGTTCGCGATTTTTGCATGCTATGCACAAATAACGCACACATGGGAGAGGAGCTTAGGACGATGTTAGTCCTAAACGTCGTTGTAAGCCCTGACGTCACTCATTGCATCTTGCCTGATATCACAGGATGTCCACACAGTTTTAGTTTCATAGTGAGCAATTTGTATTCTGTATTGCTCAGAACGATTGATAGATTTGTCACTTGTTAATTCCTCTCTGTCAGTGTTCCTTTACTAGTGTTCTCATTTGTTCGTAAATGCCGTAGTGGCGATTTTTGGACAGAAAATCATCATTTGCTAGTGCAAGCCATGTAGGAACCACATATGCAGTGTGCAAGTTTACGTGTTTCTGATGTGAAGTGGTCTGAGCCCAGATGTGTGTGTAGATCACAATGTGGTCTGAGCCCTGACAATTGTTAACACCCTCGTGTCGAGCCCCCGTGAACAGATAGTTCTTATACTCGCCGCTCGTAGATGCCATACTCGAATCGACCTGCCATGACTCTCCGTAGAGACTAGTATCACTCCACCTCTTGATCGTCAGAGTACAGTTGTGAGTAGACCCAGCCTGGGGACGCTCATATTAACTTCTGCTCTGAACGAGAGGATGATATCATCAAGCACAGTAGCCCTGTCGGCAGACGATTGTCTGATTCATGTTACGGCTTCAATGACCAGCCTGCATATATGATGTCACTTTGACTGCTTACCACTCACTCCAGTTGCAGTGTAAGATACTAGGATTTCCAGATAATGCGCCTTGAGTCGTCCGTGCTACGACTCTCACGCCGGTACCACTAAACTGTGCCGCACTGCATTCCCTTAAGTGACTCATCAGTGACAGTACCAATCGAGAAATGTACTCCTGAGTCACACGCCAGAAGTCCTACCCAGTTGCCCCGTACTGATGACTCGTTATTCGAGGGCACCAGCAGGTTGTGCCACAGATTGAGTGACTCCTGCAGCGACTACTCCACGATGACTGTTTCACCCCTAGACGAGACCTTGTTACGTCATAGCTCATCCGCAGTGATATCTCCTGAAGTTGCAGTATCCGTCCAGACACAGAAAGGAGTGCAGTGGCGCCCTCCGAGGCTCACTGCCTTAGACCAGGATATTTTAGCACACCCCCTTTTTTTTCTTTCCTCTGTCGATTTTTTTTTTTTGGGTGCATCTCCACATGTGTATGTATGTTATTATTTTGTTTTGTGCCCTGCCAGGGAGAAAAAGAGAGAGTTTTTTTTTGGGGGGTATACACTTTGCACTGTGTCGCCGTTTGTGTTTTGCGCCATGCTCGTGCTAACATCTATAGGTCTACCAAGCTCAGCTCTCCCCATCTTGCTTTGTTCTCTCTCACCAGACAGCCTAGAGACAACAGGCCTACTCTTCTCTCCCTCGCAGCGGGACCCGAAGCAGCTTAAGCACACTACCTGTGTACAAGAACCTCTATAAAGTAAAAAGCCTCCAAAGAAATAAAGCAAAGTAGTTGCCTCGGAAGAGCATCATTCATTCCCAATAGTAGATCTACATGCAATGTCATGATATCAGAAGATTAATTGTTCTCTGTATTTCGACCCCTTTCTAGGATCCTCTTCAACAATGGTATGTCTTTCTCGAATTGTCGCTCAGCCTTAATTCTTAACCATTCATATTCGTACCAGCTTCTACCGTTTGCTTCTCTGTTCTCCGGCTTGCATTGCTCTCGACATTTCTTCCTTTGACACTGTAGCTTTTGTCTCACTGCATCTCTAGGAGAGCCAGGAGCTCATTCTGTTCTATCCTGTGTTGATTTTTGCCTCTCAACTCTTACCAGCTACATATTCCTTTATTTCATTTACTGCCTTTCTGTCTTGCTAGTTCTCATTTCCACTGCACTATGCTTAGAAATCGCCTCATGCCATGTGCCAGGCTAACTATCAGGCTCCTGATCAACGAGGTTGCTATAGTGAAGACTGAACAATACTCATTATGACTGCATGAGAAAGGTTTCAGAGCAGCAAGAAGTCACAACGGTGCTGCGTTTGGACGTAAAACAACTGGAAATGTCGTGCAGTTTGTGTGAGGGGTTGGTGAATCGTACTAATAGTAAGGGAGAGGTTAGGGTGCCTGGGATGTGGAGGGAGAAGGCGGCCCATACCAGAGGTGACGGCAGGATCATTAACGTATATAAGGGCCTCTATAAGACTCCATTTACACATCTACTACATGCATCATGCACAGTGTAACTTTGCCATAAATGCATGCAACTGTACGGAAAAATCACTGTTAAACGCCATGTGAGATTGATGTTCAGTGTGCCAGGTTAGTATCAGAGCTCATATGCAACAGTTAGGTATGCTTATTGAAACGTTTCATACACATTATGGCTCTAGTGAGAAGAAAGTTGTAGAAGCAAGAAGTACGAAACGGTGTACGTCTCGACGTTAAAAAGTTGGAAAGTGGTCGTCTCAGTTGGTGAGGTTGTTGTGAATCGTACAATATGGGAGAGTTGAGGTGCGGGGATGGAGCTATAAGGGCGCCCATCAGAGGTGACGAGGATCACGTAGAAGAGGTATAGACTCCAGTTTACACTCTATCAAGTATCTGCTCATTCAACTTTGCCATGAAAGCATGACGAACGTTCGAAAAAATCCACCTTGTTAAACCCATGGTGAATTGTTAATGTTCAGTGTGACAGTGAATGACTGACTAGTTAGTGACGCGGCATGACATTCTTGTGGTATGTGAGAAGAATGAAGCTTCATAGCTAGTGTTAAACAACATGTGAATTAGTAATAATGGTAGAAGTAATTACAGAATGTCAGGAAAATGGACACAGATGCAACATACGTGACATTTTATTGTGGCAACGTTTCGCTTTCCTGGTGCTTTGTCAAGCAGTGACGGCTTTGACAGAGTTCCTGGAGAACTAAACGATTCCACAATAAAATGTCATATTAGTTGAATCAAAATACAGTGGACCCCCGGTTAACGATATTTTTTCACTCCAGAAGTATGTTCAGGTGCCAGTACTGACCAAATTTGTTCCCATAAGAAATATTGTGAAGTAGATTAGTCCATTTCAGACCCCCAAACATACACGTACAAACGCACTTACATAAATACACTTACATAATTGGTCACATTCGGAGGTAATCGTTATGCGGGGGTCCACGTATACAAAATGTATATTATATATCACTGAGTTACCAGGGCACATTTCCTCATCCCCTACAAGATACACGGGAAGCAATATGTAAGCAATATGTTAAATCTTTTTTAGTATAAAATCACCCAGGTGTACAGAGACTGCCCATTTTCCCCCAGTCTCATTCTTTCCCTCGTACCCCATTAGACCAACACAGTAGTGGGCAGGACCTCTTCAACTCCCTAGCTGTATCCTCATCGTTGAAACCCTTCCACACCCTTATTTTACTCAGCATGTCGAGCCATCCAATTACGCTATGTAAATGGATGGGCCGCTAATCAGGAGGGAGCTGGTAGCCACGGGAACAGCAAGCAGTGTTAGGAGAGACAAGTGTTGATTCTGTTAACAGGTTTATCGTCTTAACGCCAATGATTTCCTCAGCAATCGTTGTTGCTGATCTGGTTTAGGATGAACTGTTGATCAAAAGCCTCCCCAAGTACCAGAACTTAGATGTAATCAAAACAACAACTATCACGGCCATTCCACTTATTCCCACTGAAGCTTGTCCAGGTGCATTTGGGAATCTTACAGATCTTGCGAAGACGCTAGACAACAGCTCTACTCACTGATACTCCACCTAACATCAGTGTTCGACATATCTAGGCAATATTTGCCTATCAGTACCTTCTAGAGAAGGCAGGTCGCTAGCCTCATCGATCATCACATTAATAGGAGATTTTTCTACAAATGGCAACTTGATTCGCCTTCTACATCAACACAAACAGGGGAGAAACAGACCAAACAATCGCTCCACTGACAATGGAAGATATTCTGCATGTGGGATTCTCTTAACGCATTTCTCTTTTGCGTAGTAAATAGGAAAGTCCTTTTACGACTGACTGGCAAAGTAACCATCTCAGTTTTTGAATGATGGCACACTAGCAGGGACAAGGGATTCCCTTTTAAAAGCTCTTAACGAGGTGAGGAAACGGGACCAGTCCATGGAATTCAACTTAACCCATTAAATGAGAGAACATCTCAACCAATCAACAAGCAATCAATGAAATGAAGTCATTACTCTTACGAACAGCATTCTACCCACACTCCATTTAGAAACAAAGGCTATTGTTGCAGTCTTCAAGGACTAACTATGAAAACAATACTATACAAAATTAATTTCTTTGCGAAGGTTAGAATGTAAGAGTACATTTTGAAATTTGTTAGGTACAAAGATAGCCGCTATCATGCCACTCTCTGAGGTGGATGGAATAATTAATAGCGAATCTAGACGTTCTTCATGCCTTTTATCTTCTTACGAAGTCTTGCCTCCTGCTGAGCTTTCTTAAGCACTGAACCCTTCTCTGATAATCCAAATCTTCCTGAATATGTCAGTTCCTGACGTCGATATTCACGATAATATTCAGCCTTACTTTAGATGATGACCAATAGGGTCAAGCTATACTTCCAGGCAAGCTAGTATGCATAGATGTCAGCAAGACATCACTGATAACATTCCCTGCTTTCCGTTTTCCTTTGCGGTGTCCAGCAACCTCGTAGCAGCTATTATACTTTGATGTTTTATCACAATGTTAGGGCTTTCGACCCAATATTTATTAATGTATCTAAGCTCTAAGATAGTCTAGCATACTCCTCTACTAGACCTGTTAGAACAACTGCTACAAATTATTGTACTGGGACAGCCAGTAATAGATGCCCTCAACACTTCGGTGAGTGCTTGAGTAAAGACTGAGTTCGCATGGCAGGGAGAGCTCCTCTTGCAGACGATTTCCTGTTGACCTTCCGATTCCTTCCGAGGCACACGATTTTGTTAATTTTTGTGATCTTGGAGCCACGAGCCAAGACTCGACCCTTGCCACCACAAATTAGTACATAAAAAGAGGAATTTGTGGATGAATTTTAGACACCCTTGATAAGTCTACGTTTTCTGTTCTCTAATAAAATATTTTGATCGCCTTTATACATCACATGTTTGTGTTAATTTGTTCTAATAAGTGATATTTTTTAGAGACGAGGGTCTAGCCTAGCTAAACTTACTTTAATCTAAAGTGAATAGAAGTAAGCTTAGCAAGAATGAACTTAAGAAATATACTTTAAAGTTAAGACAGGTTGTGGTCACTCCTCTCACCTTGACTCGAGGTTCAAGAGTAAACTTTGATGATGATAGAGAGAAGGCGCAACTAGCCCGTCAGTTCCCCTTTATGACCCCTGGCTCTCTCATGCATTACTTGCGCCACCACCGCCCAACACGCGCGATTTGGCTAGAAGTTATTCGCGGTGGAGGTGGATCACTCCAGCGCGAAATTGCAATTTATACGCGACGAGGGGTGGAAGGAAGGACTTGGCATTTGGGAATGAGTGCAGGATGTGGGAAAGAGGTGCAAAGGAATCACGGAGGCTTAAGTTCTTGTCATATTCGCCGAGGCAAGCGAGTCTCGGGTAAATTTTCGCCATTTTCTCCTGGGACATAAATTGGTGCGTCACAGCAATAAAATATATTTTCAATAGTGAGTTTGTATTCACAAGCCAGTGTGGTAAACTAAGTTCATTCATGTCGAGCAACAACTTAATGGCTCTTCTGTGTGTAAATATCATTAATACATAAGCTTTGTTTTCGAAACAAAAATCGCATTTTTATATTTTACCCATAAAGCCAGAAAATAAATAGAATATTGCATGTACTTTGTGCTAAGTTGCAGGGTTGATTTACAGCTCGTGGCTGTATCTGTTATTGTCCTGTATTCGTTATTTCTGGCCTAATCAGAGTTTTTCTTACAATAAAGTTTGCCTCCACATTCTGATAGTCTAGTGCGATCCGCTTACCACTCAAAGAGTGAGAAAGTCCTAATTATCGTCCCTCTGAATCATCTGCGTCTTTAATTTCCATCTTTGATCCCTGGTTCTCTGTCCTCGTATATCAGCTTGTATCAGTCACTGGCTCTCTGTCCTCACACATCAACCTGTATCAATTACTGGCTCTCTGTCCTCACATATCAACCTGTATCAATCACTGGCTCTCTGTCCTTACATATCAACCTGTATCAATCACTGGCTCTCTGTCCTCACATATCAACCTGTATCAATCACTGGCTCTCTGTCCTCACATATCAACCTGTATTAATTACTGGCTCTCTGTCCTCACATATCAACCTGTATCAATTACTGGCTCTCTGTCCTCACATATCAACCTGTATCAATCACTGGCTCTCTGTTCTGACATATCAACCTGTATCAATCACTGGCTCTCTGTACCCTCACATAAATCGAAACCCGCATCAATCAAACACTGGCACTCTGTCCTCACATATCAACCTGTATCAATCACTGGCTCTCTGTCCTCACATATCAACCTGTATCAATCACTGGCTCTCTGTCCTCACATATCAACCTGTATCAATCACTGGCTCTCTGTTCTGACATATCAACCTGTATCAGTCACTGGCTCTCTGTACTCGCATATCAACCTGTATCAATTACTGGCTCTCTGTACTCGCATATCAACCTGTATCATCACTGGCCTCTCTTCTCACAATATCAACCTTATCAATCACTGGCTCTCTGTACCTCCATATCAACCTGTATCAATTACTGGCTCTCTGTTCCCCCACTTATCAACCTGTATCAATCACTGGCTCTCTGTCCTCACATATCAACCTGTATCAATCACTGGCTCTCTGTCCTCACATATCAACCTGTATCAGTCACTGGCTCTCTGTACTCGCATATCAACCTGTATCAATTACTGGCTCTCTGTACTCACATATCAACCTGTATCAATCACTGGCTCTCTGTCCTCACATATCAACCTGTATCAATCACTGGCTCTCTGTCCTCACTATCAACCTCTGTTCAATCACTGGCTTCTGTCCTCACTATCAACCTGTATCAATCACTGGCTCTTGCTCCTCCAACTGTATCAATTCACTGGCACTCTGTCCTCACATATCAACTGTATCAATCACGTGGCTCTCTGTCCTCACATATCACCGTATCATCACTGCTCTCTGTCTCACATATCAACTGTATCAATTACTGGCTCTGTACCGAAAATAAACCTGTAACAGTCACTGGCTATCTGTACTCGGCATAACAACCTGTATTAATTACTGGCTCTCTGTCTCGCAAAATCACCTGTATTAATTACTGGACTCTGTACTCGCATATCAACCTGTATCAATCACTGGCTCTTGTCCCCACTTATCAACCTGTATCAGTCATGGCTCTCTGTCCTGACATAAAAACCTGTATCAGTTTCCCCGGCTCCTGTACTCGCATATCAACCTGTATCAATTACTGGCTCTCTGTACTCGCATATCAACCTGTATCAATTACTGGCTCTCTGTACTCGCATATCAACCTGTATCAATTACTGGCTCTCTGTACTCGCATATCAACCTGTATCAATCACTGGCTCTCTGTACCTCATTATCAACCTGTTCATCACTGGCTCTCTGTTCTCACTTATCAACCTGTATCAATCACTGGCTCTCTGTCCTCACTTATCAACCTGTATCAATCACTGGCTCTCTGTCCTCGCATATCAACCTGTATCAGTGTGTAAAGTAAAAGGACACAAGTGCAATTTAATGTGACCATTTTATTGGCACGTTTCGCTCTCCAGGAGCTTTGTCAAGCCTTTACAAACAGTACATGGACACATAGGGTATATATAGGCTCAGTGTGAGGTGTAATACTAGTGGTAGTAGTAGTAGTGATATAAGTTGTAGTAGTAGTAGTAGTAATACAATATGGTAGAACAATTAACTCGCACATGAGTAAAAGGATATAAAAGCTATTACTTGGGTAACATAAAAGTTGGTTAGACAAATATTTCTATTGGAGGCTGGATAGAGAAGGTCTGTTTCAGTGTTCACTCTCTGTAACGTGCCTTTGTGTAGTATTAAACAGGAGAGCTATATGGGGGGTTTTTCGGAGGATTCTTCTGAGACTTCAGAGATGGTGAAGCTGCCGTTGTTTTGTTTAATTGTATTAGAAACAGCTATTAGTGCTGATTCAAGGCACCTGCGTCTGCAGAAATTAGTCTGTTTGATCACTAATTGGGCGTCTCTGAATTTCATGAGATGATTGGTGGAATTCCGGTGTTGTACACAGGCATTGTTCAAGTTATCGTTCCTACATGCGTAAATGTGTTCATTGAGGCGGGTGTCGACGTTTCTTGCTATTTCACCTACATAAATCTTGTCGCAGCCTCCACAGGGTATAGTGTAAACCCCTGCATTGACTGGTTCGTGATGCTTGGATTTTGTCCTGGTTAGATCCTTTATTGAAGTGCTGGAAGCGATGGCGACTCTGGTGTTAGCTTGTGAAAGTACTTTATAAACGTTCAATGCAACCTGACTGTTGGGAAGAATTATAATACTTTTGCCACAAAGTTTTACTACCTGCGTTCATAGCAATTACTATATTTTCCTGCATACAAGACGCACGACAAAGTTATAGTAAATAATCGTATTCAAGGGATAATTACCTTCTTCCTTTACGGCAAAACTTAAAACCTAATCTTGACCCTGACCTTGAGCATATAAGGCGCAGACTGGTTTTTGCAATTCCTTTTGTGGGAAAAAAGCGCGTCTTGTATGCCGGAAAATACGTTAATTAAACTTTACAACCTTCACAATGAAAAATTTATACATACGTATTCTTTTCCAATTAAACAGACGATTTCAGTTAGCATTATATTACTTATCATATTTTAATTAATATCTCAAAAATAAATTGGAAATCAATTTTTTTTTAAATAAGTTACGCTTCCCAAATTAACAAAAATATTGATCAGAGATTTATTTCATTCAATGTTTTTTTTTTTTAATTTTAATGTGTCTGTTTCCCTGGCAGTTCACGAAATAATTATCTAACAGAAATGTAATTTCCCTCGCATACAACAGACAATAAACATGTCACTTCAACTTGGAGAACTCTTACTATGTAACTCTTAATTCGCTTTGTAATCGTGTTTATTCTCTCTTTGTATTATAGTCCTGTCACTTTGTATTATAGTCCTGTTACTTTGTATTATAGTCCTGTCACTTTTGATTAAGTTCTGTAACTTTGTATTATAGTCCTGTCACTTTGTATTACAGTCCTGTCACTTTGTATTATAGTTCTGTCACTTTGTATTATAGTTCTGTCACTTTGTATTATAGTTCTGTTACTTTGTATTATAGTTCTGTCACTTTGTATTATAGTTCTGTTACTTTGTATTATAGTTCTGTTACTTTGTATTATAGTTCTGTTACTTTGTATTATGTATCTCGTCATTTATGTCTATCTCGTCATTTATGTCTATCTCGTCATTTATGTCTATTTCGTTATTTATGTCTATCTGTCATTTATGTCTACCCTCAGTATTTATGTCTATTCGTCATTTATGTCTATTTCGTTATTTATGTCTATTTTCGTCATTCTGTCTAATTCGTCATTTATGTCTCGTCATCATGTTATCTCTTTTATGTCTATCTCGTCATTTATGTCTCGTCATTCATGTCTATCTCGTCATTTATGTCTCGTCATTTATGTCTATCTCGTCATTTATGTCTATCTCGTCATTTATGTCTATCTCGTCATTTATGTCTATCTCGTCATTTATGTCTATCTCGTCATTTATGTCTATCTCGTCATTTATGTCCATCTCGTCATTTATGTCTATTATATCTCGTCATTTATGTCCATCTCGTCATTTCTATGCTCCGTAAGTAGTGTTGGATCTATCTGGCATACTACCAACAACAGGGAATTTGTATTATCCCTTATTAATAACCAGTCTCCTCAGTCTTGGAGTTGACGTGAAGAGCACCGTAGTCGTGAAGAATCTTCATATATATGGAATATTGCTGTTCTTTGAATAATATTCAAGCCAAAGATATATAGTCTATACCTTGAAATATTTTCTCCTGAGTACAATATTCATAACATGTTTATCTCTCGCCAGTAAAACTGATCATAATTTTTTTAAGTAGGACACTATAAAATGTGCATGGGTGTGTATGCTTATACATGTGTAGAAATATACATGCATGTGTATGTGCTTGTGGATATTTGTGAGAATGTATGCTTACGTATGTATGCAGGTAGGTATATGTATGCACAGATATACATGTAATGTGTATGTTTATCGTTATGCATGCATACTTTATCATGTGTATGGTTGCGTATGTATGTATGTGTGTTCATTTTGTATGTATGACGTATGTATGAAAATTTGAAGTAATTAGTCCCTCAGCCTATATATGATGTGTTAATTGAAGAGCATAAGAAAGAATCACTGCAGCAGACCTATTGAACTGCTGCAAAAAAATATTTGCCTAACCCATTTTCCACCAACTTAACCACTGTGGGAGTCTACGCAATCTTATGA
This sequence comes from Cherax quadricarinatus, assembly GCF_026875155.1. Lineage (NCBI taxonomy): Eukaryota > Metazoa > Arthropoda > Malacostraca > Decapoda > Parastacidae > Cherax > Cherax quadricarinatus. The sequence goes on along the minus strand of NC_069492.1, from coordinate 11,511,522 downwards.
AACAAAAGTGATAAAATCTATGTTGGTGAGACGATTAGAGAACTTCACAAGTTCGTCTCAGAGCACCAATACGGCAGCAGAATAGACAACATTAACAACTCCTGCATTAATCTTGGTAGAAGGAAGGGGGATGAACAGAATAATTTTTTTTTTTGTCCAATTTCAAAGAAATTTTTACTCTGTCTTAAGCAGCATTTGAATCCTACGCCCTGTGTAGTGACGTTTTGATTTAAAATAGAAAAAAATAAATAGTGGCCTATTCTATAGGGCATAAAACTCTCCCTTATCTACAAAATTGGTACAGTGATGTAGTTGACATCAGAGACAAGATGAGGGATAGATAATCTTGGTACCAACGTCGTTTGAGCTAAAATGTCAATAGATTTCACAATAATTTTTTTTTTTAGGACTTTTCCGGGAGAAAAAAAAATCAATAAAAAAGAGGTAAAAAAATATTACAATTCCCCCCATGTATGGTAGTAGAACCATCATTACTCAATAACATGTGCAAAAATCATGACACTCCTATAAATACATTTCACCAAAAAATGAAAAATAATGTCAATAACTTATATTACGTTTTCTGTAAAACTCTACGGTGACGGCGCGCCATATTTCAGTATGTTGCACCACACAACACATGTTGACAACCCACAGGTGACTGAGCTGTTATCACTCCCTGCACTTGAATGGAGTCCTCAGAGAAGTTGTAATGTAGTGTATTTAGAATGAAACAATCATAAAAATCGCATTGTTTGGAGTAAAAAAAAACATGAGTAGCCAACATATCTTTCTGATGACAGCAAGAACAAAAAAAAATTACATTTTTTGAAAAACATACTTAGAAATATGATAGAAACAAGCTGATTACATCAACATGGTGCCAAAATTATGCACTATTTTTCAGTTAGAAAACATTTTTTCCATAAATTTTCAATTTTCCTTTTTTACCACTCCTAGATCTTTCACCCCATCCCTTATTAGTCTTGGTAGAATAACTGGCAATGTGTTAGATAAAAGGGCATATGTTCAACTGATGTGATGTTTTATTGTGCCAACATTTCATTCTTCTGGAGCTTTACAAAGATCAATGATAAAAATGGTGAGCTGGAGAGACTCCCTGGCGCTCACCCTGATCTGAAACAAGCACGCTGCCACTATGAATGTCGCTGAGGAAGGAGAAAGAAGTATTTGCTATGGCAGTGCTCGCAGCACGAAACCGAACATAAAGCTCATGCAGGTCTCACAAATTCTCTTCAAAAACACCGAATTCACACCTCTATTTTGGTTCACTATGCCGACAGTCAAAAGACAGCACTGGACAACAACCTTCTCTAAGAAGAGTAATATTTCGAAACATTACAGAGTGCAGAGCATTGACTGAATGATTTAAAGTGAGCACAGTTCGACCATAAGACAGTTGAGAAAAAATGGATTTGTACAAAAGTTAAGGTAATCAGTCCCTTAACCTTGGAGTAAGTGAAGAGTACCGTATTCTTGAAGACTCTGATGTAGAGACAAGGTTAGCTGGCCAGTTATATAGTCCTCCAATCTTCCAATTATGTCCTTGAATATGTATTGATAAACTACTTCTTGGCAAAGCATCTGCACATGTCTGTACATGTCAATTTTAATTTTGTCGGTATTGCATACCATTCATGTACAAACAGTTGATCACTAATGTTAATCAGTACTAGGCACTTGCAGAAGCAAGGGAGAGACTAGTGTAGAAAATGAAGTCAACGCTGGACGAGAGAGAGACTATAATCTAGATTCTGTCTGGCGAAATCGATGCTTTAACCCAGGCAGCTCAACAAAGACTGGAAAGTAATGGGCATAGGCTTAACTCGACGGGTTATTTTGTTATTTTATCACTTGTCTGCTAGATTGGTTCACCAGACTGTTGGTGCTTGTGGGCCGCTGTTCCACGTAGCCATCACACCCTTGAGGCAGTCCTTTGATCCGGGACCATTATGGTCCGGATCCGTAGTCCTTTAAGCACCATAGTTTTGAAGAACTATGGTGCTTTTCAACATTAAGGGACTCATTACGTCGTCATTTTTTTTATATTTCTTCCCATTGTCCTTGTATTGATTAAGCCACTGGTTGGCGAAACATCTACAAATGAAGATACCCAGTCGTCTCTCATGTGTGTAGTTTCTCATGGTGCTTTTTGCATCAGTTTGGACACCGAAGTTCCATAGTCTCTCCTTTTTCTAATTTATCTAAGCAGTTCTTGGTCGGGTGAGACCTGCTGCTGATACATCATACTTCAGCTAAACTGGCATTGGGCGCTGAGGTGGTTGTACCTGTAGCACCTGAAGCGCCTAAAGGGTTCAGGGCTGTACTTCCTAACTTGGTATGTTCCCCCAGTAACAGATCCAGTTGAGCTGGGATAGTCCTCTGTGTTAGATAAGACATCGTAGGTATATTGCCGTCCTTCTTGGCTCGGAACCGCTCAACTTTCAGGATGTTTTCGTTACTATGGAATGCATCGAAGGTATGTCTAGTGGATAGTGCATTAGTATGCCTTTTGTTACCCGCTCTATGGATTTAATTTGTCATGACAAGTGGCGATTCGAGATCGTTTACTTTCTGCAGTACTTCATATGACTGTGCTTCGGGGAGTAAGAATGAACTCCCTCTTCAGATTTCGGGACACTGATATCTTTAGGCTGTATTTCTTCTCGAGGTGGATTGTAGCAGAATACGGGGTATCGTGGTGTCGTTTGCTTATCAACCTGAATTTGTTGCCTGCAGATGGTTTGGCTTTCTCGATCTTAGGCACGGTAACGTTGTCTCTCCTCTGGGGCGTCGGGGCTCCTTTACCTGCCAACCTTCTCCATCCTGTACATCTGTGATTGGGATGAACGTTTCTTGACCTATTCCCATCTCACTGGCCCGGCTGGTTTCTCTTGCTTCGCTGTCCTAAGAGCCCAGGGAGTCTAGTGAATGATCTCGCAGTTTCTTCGTCAGTAACTGCGCACCACATTTCCAAATCGAATTCCTCAGCTGAGTCTCCAGACTATCGTGACCTCTTCCTTTAGGAAGAAGCCATGTGATTTCGTGTCACAAAACAATATGATGTGGCTGAGCTTCTACCTGATTGTTCACAACCTTGTTCTGTGACCTGGGTAAAGTTCATCGTCCTGTAGGTTTGACAGAGCGGGTCTTGACACGGGTCTTCTCCACGTGGTGACCCAGCACTGTCTGTCGAAGGAATGTTGGAGTTTGTTCAAGTGATGCACCATTTACAGCCTTTAGGCAAGGACACGGTGAGCATTTACAGCCCTATGGCAGGGGTAAGGTGAGCGCTCTTGTCAAGTGTAGTACCGCTTCCAGCCTTGTGGTGTGGGCAGTCCTAAGGCAAAACCGACTTTGTGTCAGATGGAGTACTGTTTACAGACCTATGACTGGGGCAGCCCTATGGCAGGGGCACGGTGGACCAGACCTGGATAAAGAATACATGAGTATATATAGGGTGGAGAGACAGGTAGAGAATGCTGGGTAGGCTGGATTTGAGACGGACTTGCAAGGAACCGCCGAGAATGGTAGGTTGGATCTGGCAAGAACCTGCAAGGGACGGGCGGGTGTGTATGTTATAAAAACCATTGTTCTGGTTGAAATTGTTGGATATACAGATATGTGATGACTCCAGGATTCTGAGGTATTTTGTTTTTTCTTTGGCGACAAGTCTTGCGTTTTTGTAGTAGTTTAAATTGTTGTGGAAATTTCTGTGTTGAACGCAGGCATTCCTTTAATCATCGGTTCTGCCTGCGTATTGGTGTTCTGAAATGTGTGTTTGGAGGTCTCTCGATGTTTCGCCTACATATAATTGATTGTGCAATCGTTGCAAAGGATTGTGCATACTCCTTAATGATGGAAGACATGGAGGTAGACACTTGGATCGAGGTACTGGAAAAGATGCTGGAAACGTATTTTGCAGAGGAGTTGGCGGGGAGGACTATTTATCTCCTTTTGGCAGTATCTTGTCTGGGTAAGTTGAAGATGTTTGTGCCCGGCGTTATACGAATCGTCACTTCATTAGAGACTGTAGGTGCCGGGCATATAACATCTTCATCTCACCCAGACAAGATGCTACCGAAAGGAGATACAAAGTCCTCCTCACCAACTCCACTGCCAAATACGTTTCCAACACCTTTTCCAATACCTCATTCCAAGTATCTACCTCCACGTCCACCAACTATCAAGGACATCACCAGTAATAGACAGAGAAAGCTTAAATCTCTGCAGGCGTGTACATAATCCCTTGCAATGATTACAACCAACTATACATGGGCGAGACAGACCTCCAAATTCATATTTCAGAACACCAGCAGGGAAAGCCGACGATTTAAAGAACGCCTGCATTCAACACCGAAATTTTAACAACCACTTAATCAGCTACAGAAACGCAAGACTTACCACCAGAGAAGAAGACAGTACCGCAGAATCCTGGACTCATCCCTTCTCTGTATATTTAACAGTTTCAACCAGAATAACGCTTTCTATAACATAGCTGAACATCTTAACAAGATACTTATTCATCGTTATCCAACATAACATACACACCTGCCCGTCCCATGCAAATCGGTCTGAAATCCAGCCTACCCAGCATTCTCCTGACTTTCCGCTCTGTGTATACTCGTGTACTGAACATCAAAATGGTATACAATACCGACAGGTTGTTAGGTAAGACACATATGCAACAGTTAGACAACTTTATTCCGAAACGTTTCGCCTACACAGTAGGCTTCTTCAGTCGAATACAGAAGGTAGGCAGGAACAGTAGAGATGTGAAGACGATGTAATCAGTCCATCACCCTTAAAGTCGTAGAATTTGAGGTTGTCAGTCCCTCGGCCGGGGAGAAGTTCAGTTCCATATGGAACTGAACTTCTCCAGGCCGAGGGACTGACAACCTCAAATTCTACGACTTTAAGGGTGATGGACTGATTACATCGTCTTCACATCTCTACTGTTCCTGCCTACCTTCTGTATTCGACTGAAGAAGCCTACTGTGTAGGCGAAACGTTCCATACTCGTGTACTCTATACCCAGGTAGATCTGTTTGTGACTTGATAAAGCCCACTGTGTGGGCGAAACGTTGTCAATAAAGGATCACATTATACTGCATTTGTGTGCGTCTATTTAGCTTCTAGGACTTTTGAAGGAGTTAAGCGGCAGATCCAATGTAGGAATAACATAAGGAGCACTGTAGCAGGCCTACTGGTCCATGCTAGGTAGGTTCACGTCGCACCCACTACTGCAGGCCTACTGGTCCATGCTAGGTAGGTTCACGTCGCACCCACTACTGCAGGCCTACTGGTCCATGCTAGGTAGGTTCACGTCGCACCCACTACTGCAGGCCTACTGGTCCATGCTAGGTAGGTTCACGTCGCACCCACTACTGCAGGCCTACTGGTCCATGCTAGGGGAGGTTTTACGTCGCACCATTACTGCAGGCCCTACTGGTCCATGTAGGTAGGTTCACGTCGCACCCACTACTGCAGGCACTGGGTCCATGCTAGGTAGGTTCACGTCGCACCCACTACTGCAGGCCCACTGGTCATGCTAGGTAGGTTCACGTCGCACCCACTACTGCAGGCGTACTGGTCCATGCTAGGTAGGTTCACGTCGCACCCACTACTGCAGGCCTACTGGTCCATGCTAGGTAGGTTCACGTCGCACCCACTACTGCAGGCCTACTAGCCCAAGCTAAGCAAGTCCAACACCCCCTCACATACTTGTCTAACTTATTTTTGAAGCTACTCACGGTTTTAGCTTCAATGACGCTTCTGTTGACCTTGAGGCAAAGGTCGTCAAAGGTCGAGTGTTGAAGTAGACGGAACTACAGTAATGAAATACGGAAGTGACCTCCTGTTTGCTCTAAGATTGACCTTATTTCCTTACTCCTATACTTCAGTAGTCTCTCTCTCTCTCTCTCGCTCTCTGTCTATCTGTCTGTTTCTCGCTCTGTCTCTGTCTCTCTCTGTCTCTGTCTGTCCGTCCGTCTGTCTGTCTCTCTCTCTCTCACCACCAACAGCAACAACACCAACCATCTACATGATCTTCATTTGCATATTCATGAATGTAGCCAAACCTGTTGACGCAAGAAATCTCTCAGAATTTACAAGAGATTTTAATCACGATGGAGAGTGTGAGAGCGAGTGAGTGAGAGTGAGAGTCAACGAGTGATGTCTGATACATTTTAAGAGCGTTCTCCAGCTCTTAAGAAACTGGTTGAAGAATCTGATATGTAAATGTTGAAAAAATACAATATTTGTACTCGTACTTGCAGTGAATCTATTAAGCGTTTCTTATATTGTCGAATGAGGAATATGTGCATATGTGTATAAATCATATTCCTCTGAAGATGTGTGTAGGCACATGAAAGCGCTAAAGATTTCATATCCTATTTTTACTGTGCTTTGTTTTCTTATTTGCAGTCACGCGTTTTATTGTGGTTTCTCCCGTATACAAGAGAACCTCTGTATTCGGAATTATTTGGTTTCTGAGTGTTCTGAATACTGAATTTTCTCAGTGTTGGTATCAAGTCTGGGTGAGGGAGGCAGCAAGTCTGGGTGAGGGAGGGAGTAAGTCTGGGTGAGGGAGGCAGCAAGTCTGGGTGAGGGAGGGAGTAAGTCTGGGTGAGGGAGGGAGTAAGTCTGGGTGAGGGAGGCAGTAAGTCTGGGTGAGGGAGGCAGCAAGTCTGGGTGAGTGAGGCATCAAGTCTGGGTGAGGGAGGCAGCAAGTCTGGGTGAGGGAGGCAGTAAGTCTGGGTGAGGGAGGCAGCAAGTCTGCGTAAGGGAGGCAGTAAGTCTGGGTGAGGGAGGCATCAAGTCTGGGTGAGGGAGGCAGCAAGTCTATGTAAGGGAGGCAGCAAGTCTGAGTAAGGGAGGCAGCAAGGTGGGGGAGGGGGAGAGAGAGAGAGAGAGAGAGAGAGAGAGAGAGAGAAGAACATGGCGAACAAAAGAGAAGAAGATTGGATAAGAGAGAGAGCAAGGAGGGATAATGGAGAGAGAGTAAACAAGAGAACGGGTGTACAAAATGCAGTGAGAAGGGTAGGAGTTTCACTTACCATGGGTTCTAACACCACCCGTAACGTAGTTTGTTAACGATCGTGTTATTACGATCTCGTGAGTCAATGTCAGATTTCATGTGGGATAAAGTAAAGGAGTAAGCGATATGAGGGGATAAAATAAACTAAGTTGAATGAAACGAAGGAAGAATGGGTGAAGGATAAGGAGTGAGAAGAGAGGAGAAAATACCTACATGAAGGTCGTGGTGGGAGACAAGCTGGAGAAACACTCGTGTAATATTTTGGAATTTTCATTGAGGAAACCTATTGCCAACCAGTGGCTTCTTCAGTTCAATGCAGTGAATAACGGTGGAAGATGAGGAGTTTGAGGTAATCAGTCCCTGGAGTTAATGTGTTCAGTCCGTCATTGTTGAGAAAAGTATATCATGTGTGAGGAGGAGTTTATATACTACACAAATAACCCGCACATAGAAGAAAGGAGCTTACGACTACTTTTCGGTCCGACTTGGACCATTTACAAAGTCAGTGACTTTGTAAATGGTATTGTGCCTTTGTTTGTTATTTAGGAGCTTAAATACTACACAAGTGTCTCATTCTTCAATTCGTCTGGTTTCTAAGTCATTTACATCACGTGGGAGACAAGTGTTGGTTTCTAAGTCATTTACATCACGTGGGAGACAAGTGTTGGTTTCTAAGTCATTTACATCACGTGGGAGACAAGTGTTGGTTTCTAAGTTCATTTACATCACGTGGGAGAACAAGTGTTGGTTTTCTAAGTCATTTACATCACGTGGGAGACAAGTGTTGGTTCTAAGTCATTTACATCACGTGGGAGACAAGTGTTGGTTTCTAAGTCATTTACATCACGTGGGAGGACAAGTGTTGGTTTCTAAGTCATTTTCATCACGTGGGAGACAAGTGTTGGTTTCTAAGTCATTTACATCACGTGGGAGACAAGTGTTGGTTTCTAAGTCATTTACATCACGTGGGAGACAAGTGTTGGTTTCTAAGTCATTTTCATCACGTGGGAGACAAGTGTTGGTTTCTAAGTCATTTACATCACGTGGGAGACAAGTGTTGGTTTCTAAGTCATTTACATCACGTGGGAGACAAGTGTTTATCTTAGAATTATTATTTCTTACACTTGGAACAGGTAAACTTGTCAAGGGTCATATAACTCCAATACAATTGGATGCAATAAGGTTTGATACAAAGAAAATGAAGAGTAGGTCAGTTTTCTTGAATCAAGAGCCCTTTAAAATCAAGACATCCTCTTGAAGGGTGTGTCTAGTTAGGCGTATCATCACTATCACTTCTCAAACATGACGATGGAAATAATTAAGATGATTATTCAGATGAAGACAATGAAAAAGAAAAATATTAAGACAACTTTTAACGGGATATTTACCACGTTAGACTATTAATTCAGGTTAACATAATTTCAAATAGCGTATTTTATTTCTATCAAGTGTCTATCAAGGTCGCTTGGTCCTTTTCCCAAAGACGCGACCAACATCAGTCAGGGTCTTTTGGACCTATTTTCCGGTCTACGACCCACAAAAGTCAGGGTCGGCTAAGATCCAGGTAAAACAAACCATACCACGGGCGGGATTTAAACCCGCGGTCAGAGAGTCTCAAAACTCCAGACCGTCGCGTTAGCCACTGGACTCTCTGACCGCGGGTTCAAATCCCGCCCGTGGTATGGTTTGTTTGCAATCGTGTCATTACGATTTCGTGAGTCAAAATCCAGATACTTAAACAAGGGAAGTAAAACTTAAACATAATTAGCACCAGACGTGTTGTCTGGTAGCTCTGAATCTCTCAGCTCAGGAGGTAAATAGGATTGCTGATGCCTTTGTGATGACCGGGAGAAAAATCACTGATGCTCAGGTGTTTACCAAGGAGGTGAAAAGCAGGTTAACACGCAGCTTGTCTTCCCCCTCACCGCCCGAGGATAATCAGATGCTACCTACCTCAGAGACTTGATGAGGTGTTATGGATTCCCTGTGGAGGATGAGTGTAAGATCAAGGATCCCAGCTTCAGATATTAGCTAAGTCGTCCTATCTGTCAAAAAATAATAAATATAACATTGTAAATAAAGACGAAGATATTTAAATAAGGTGTATAAAAAGTCAATACATTTTTGGTTTACAATAAAGAACGTAAAATGACTATATATTTTTTCTATGTTATTTATATATAAAGTTAATATAAACGCATATTAATCAGGAAACTAATGACTAATTAGTAGAGATATGAAAGAATGAAGCTGAAATGGGTCGTTATATAATGATGGTCGTTCGTCCAGACGGAACTTTAATAATCACGAATGTCCTTCCTACCTGTACGACATTCGGAGCTTCTGGAATAAGAGGTGTATTACGATTTATAAACTAAGTCAGAGCAAGGGAACCTATTATGTGTTTCAGACTGACTGGTATATATGTCGTAATATGAAGGTACCTATTTAACCTATACTGTATAATTTTATGAAGGAAGAGGGTAAACCCTAGACTTATATTCGTGTAGACACACTAACATATTCGTGAAGGTGGGACGTCAGATATTAACAAGTTATTTAAAAATTGGTTTATGCTTACTGGGCAAAAAGTAGCTTTTGTGCGTATAATAAATCAGTAATGATCCTAATAATAGAAAACAGCGGTCTTAGTTCTCTGTTAATTTAAAAATGTCTCTGCAATATTGTTTTGATAATTAACATAGTAAATATGGCTTCCCCTTTGTACACTGCGAAATGAACATCAAAAGCCATTCTTGAGCTTCCCCTGTGCTCGGGCCTCGGCCCAAAACTGGGGTGTGGCTCGAAAAGGATTCTGTAGTGATTGCTGCCTTTGCACCTCTTGACAGAGTCTGCTGCTATACGGCTGCCACACCCTTCAAGCCCAGTGTGGGCCGGGTTTGTGGCAGCGCAAGATGCCTAGCTTCTGCCTCCGAGCCCCGTGGGGGCGGGGAATGGGGTTGTGCTTGGGGACAGCTAGTCTCAGAAGACGAGGAGGTACTTGTACCTCCTCCCATAGCAGACATTGGTCTGAGACTCCCACGACAGGGAGCCATGGCCGGGCTACCACTTGGAAAAGGTCTGGGCCGGGAGATTACACAGGCGAATCTAGAACAACAATTGAACATTATTGCTCATAAAGTAATAATTTCACATAAACTAAAGAAGAACTATAACCTATCCATGGAAGATTTAACGTTATAAAATAGTCCCTAAAATCTTGACACACGAGAGCAAATATGTAACAGCAGCAGCGAGCATCAGACACCTTGACGTGGACGAATATAGATTCCAATACCACAACTTAATGCTAATTACGGTCATTAGCAGTGTGTTTTCCATATGCTCCGACTCTGATAGATAACCAACAGCGTAAAAAATCTAGAGCATGTCTGGACAGCTCGATTGTTAGCTTACTCAGCTCACACACTGAGGTCCGTGGTTCGATCCCCGGTACGGGTAGAAACATTAAGACATTTTTCCTAAAGACGCTTGCTGTCTCTGTTCACCTAGCAGTAAAATAGGTACCTGAGTGTTAGTCGATTAAGGTGAGTCGCATCCTGGTGACATAACCTAATTTCCCGGAAATGTTGTGCATAACAAGAGGTTTTCTATATAGGAGTAAGTCACTGATGTCAACTATGATCTGTATACACAGTAGAAATAAAGATTATTATTACAAGCGTGGAAGAACCTTCAGCAATCATAAGACAACTAGATACTTCCTACGTGTGATCCTCGCGAGGTAATGTGGCACAGTGACCCACTACCAGAGGTGTGTAAAGGCTTATATAGCCATGAGTCGGGAATCACAAGAGCAGAAAGGAGAAGACTCAGAAGTGGCAACAATAAGTTCAGTCGCTCTAATGTAGCTTCTGTGACTGATTCTCGTGTAGTCCTGGAGTTTACCTGGAGAGAGTTCCGGAGGTCAACGCCCCCGCGGCCCGGTCTGTGACCAGGCCTCCTCGCTTCAATCATCTTTAAGTTTCTAAGATGTTGGCGTGGGTGAGTGAAACGCAACATAGTGGCCCCGTGGCCTGGTGGGTTAAGCTCTTGCTTCACAAGACGAGTGTCCGGGCTCGATTCCTGGCGAGGGTAGAAACATTGGGCGTGTTTCCTTACATCGTTTGTCTGCTCCCCATCAATAAAATAGGTACCTGGGTGTTAGTGGACTGGTGTGGGTCGCATCCTGGGACAAAACTGAAATACTTTGCGGGAAATGCTCTGCATAAAAAGGGGCTTTTTACATAGTAGTATTGAACATTAAAATGGTATAAAATACCGACAGGTTGTTAGGTAAGACACATATGCAACAGTTAGGTATCTTTATTATGAAACGTTTCGCCGACACAGTAGGCTTCTTCAGTCAAGTACAGAAAAGTTGATAGAAGCAGAAGATACTTGAAGACGATGTAATCAGTCCATCACCCTTAAAGTTTTGAGTGGTCAGTCCCTCAGTCTGGAGAAGACTGAAAGGGGCTGACCAACCTCAAAACTTTAAGGGTGATGGACTGGATTAAAATCGTCTTCAAGTATCTTCTGCTTCTATCAACTTTTCTGTACTCGACTGAAGAAGCCTACTGTGTAGGCGAAACGTTTCATAATAAAGATACCTAACGTTGCATATGTGTTTTTACCTAACACATAGTGTATGTTATTGATGTCAGCTATGGTCTGTATACCTTGTACATGTATTGTATACCTTGTACAATGTACTTGTATACCTTGTACATGTACTTGTATACCTTGTACATGTACTTGTATACCTTGTACATGTACTTGTATACCTTGTACATGTACTTGTATACCTTTGTACATGTACTTGTATACCTTGTACATGTACTTGTATACCTTTACATGTACTTGTATACCTTGTACATGTACTTGTATACCTTGTACATGTTACTTGTATACCTTGTACATGTACTTGTATACCTTGTACATGTACTTGTATAACTTGTACATGTACTTGCATACCTTGTACATGTACTTGTAAAAACCTTGTACATGTATTTGTAAACTTGTACATGTACTTGTATACCTTGTACATGTACTTGTTATACCTTGTAATGTACTTGTATACCTTGTACATGTACTTGTATACCTTGTACATGTACTTGTATACCTTGTACATGTACTTGTATACCTTGTACATGTACTTGTATACCTTGTACATGTACTTGTATACCTTGTACATTACTTGTATACCTTGTACAATTACTTTGTATACCTTGTTACATGTACTTGTATACCTTGTACATGTACCTTGTATACCTTGTACATGTACTTGTATACCTTGTACATGTACTTGTATACCTTGTACATGTACTTGTATACCTTGTACATGTACTTGTATACCTTGTACATGTAGACGACGCTCATGAAGTGGAGGGTGAAATGAGGGCTTCCCGAAGTCAAATAAAAAAAAAATAAAAAAAGTCTCTACGTCACCAGACGAATCACCACCATGAGTTAGGGACCTGACTCAAGTGACGTTGTTATAGCGACCTGACTCAGGTGACGTTGATATAGCGACCTGATTCAGGTGGCGTTGATATATATGCTTCTCCCAGATTATAGGAATACTACGAAGACCAACGCCAAAGGCATTTATCCTAATATAAACATTAAATCAGTAAATGGAAAAGTTTTCTCTTCACGATACTTGATGGCGTCTCCTGATGATACGTGATGGCGTCTCCTGATGATACTTGATGGCGTCTCCTGATGATCGTGATGGCGTCTCCTGAGATACTTGATGGCGTCTCCTGATGATACTTGATGGCGTCTCCTGATGATACGTGATGGCGTCTCCTGATGATACGTGATGGCGTCTCCTGATGATACGTGATGGCGTCTCCTGATGATACGTGATGGCGGTCTCCTGATGATACGTGTGGCGTCTCCTGATGATACTTGATGGCGTTCCTGATGATACTTGATGGCGTCTCTGATGATACTTGATGGCGTCTCCTGATGATCGTGATGGCGTCTTCCTGTTTGATACGTGATGGCGTCTCCTGATGATACGTGATGGCGTCTCCTGATGATACTTGATGGCGTCTCCTGATGATACTTGATGGCGTCTCCTGATGATACTTGATGGCGTCTCCTGATGATACGTGATGGCGTCTCCTGATGATACGTGATGGCGTCTCCTGATGATACGTGATGGCGTCTCCTGATGATACTTGATGGCGTCTCCTGATGATACTTGATGGTGTCTCCTGATGATACTTGATGGCGTCTCCTGATGATACGTGAGGGGCGTCTCTGATGATACGTGATGGCGTCTCCTGATGAAAACTTGAGGGCGTCTCCTGATGATACTTGATGGCGTCTCCTGATGATACTTGAATGCGTCTCCTGATGATACTTGATGGCGTCTCCTGATGATACTTGATGGCGTCTCCTGATGATACTTGATGGCGTCTCCTGATGATACTTGATGCGTCTCCTGATGATTACTTGATGGCGTCTCTGATGATACTTGATGGCGTCTCCTGATGATTACGTGATGGCGTCTCCTGATGATACGTGATGGCGTCTCCTGATGTTCCGTGATGGCGTCTCCTGATGATACTTGATGGCGTCTCCTGATGATACTTGATGGCGTCTCCTGATGATACTTGATGGCGACTCCTGATGATACGTGATGGCGTCTCCTGATGATACTTGATGGCGTCTCTGATGATACTTGATGGCGACTCCTGATGATACGGATGGCGTCTCCTGATGATACTTGATGGCGTCTCCTGATGATACGTGATGGCGTCTCCTGATGTATACGGATGGCGTCTCCTGATGATACGTGATGGGTCTCCTGATGATACGTGGATGCGTCTCTGATGATACGTGATGGCGTCTCCTGATGAACGTGATGGCGTCTCCTGATGATACGTGATGGGCTCTCCTGATGATACGTGATGGCGTCTCCTGATGATACTGATGGCGTCTTCATGATGATATCTGATGGCGTCTCCTGATGATACGTGATGGCGTCTCATGATGATACGTGATGGCGTCTCCTGATGATACGTGATGGCGTCTCCTGATGTTCCGTGATGGCGTCTCCTGATGATACTTGATGGCGTCTCCTGATGATACTTGATGGCGTCTCCTGATGATACTTGATGGCGACTCCTGATGATACGTGATGGCGTCTCCTGATGATACTTGATGGCGTCTCCTGATGATACTTGATGGCGACTCCTGATGATACGTGATGGCGTCTCCTGATGATACTTGATGGCGTCTCCTGATGATACGTGATGGCGTCTCCTGATGATACGTGATGGCGTCTCCTGATGATACGTGATGGCGTCTCCTGATGATACGTGATGGCGTCTCCTGATGATACGTGATGGCGTCTCATGATAATTGATGGCGTCTCCTGATGATACGTGATGGCGTCTCCTGATGATACTTAATGGCGTCTCCTGATGATACGTGATGGCGTCTCCTGATGATACGTGATGGCGTCTCCTGATGATACTTGATGGCGTCTCATGATGATACTTGATGTTTACTGATGAAGATTCGTGATGGTGTTAACTGAAGAAAATACAGAATGGAGTTTCCAGAAGAAGCGGGAGTTTCCTAAACGAAATGCAGAAACCCCACACACACAGAAACCCCACACACACACACCAGAAACCCCACACAAAACAGAAACCCCACACACACACACACACCAGAAACCCCACACAAAACAGAAACCCCCACACAACAGAAACCCCACACATACACACACCAGAAACCCCACACACAACAGAAACCCCCACACACCACAGAAACCCACACACACAACAAACCCCACACACAATACAGAAGCTAGAGGATCAGGCACATATAACAGGAAGGACACTGCACTGGATCGGAGAATACCTAACAGGGAGGGAAGAGCGAGTCATGGTCCGTGATGAGGTATCACAGTGGGCGCCGGTGACGAGCGGGGTCCCACAGGGGTCAGACCTGGGACCAGTGCTATTCTAGGTATATGTGAACGACATGACGTAAGAGATTGACTCAGAAGTGTCCCTGTTTGCAGATGATATGAAGTTAATGAGGCGAATTAAATCAAATGCGGACCAGACAGGTCTACAAAGAGACCTGGACAGGCTGGATGTGTGGTCCAGCAACTGGCTCCTAGAATTCAACTCCGCCAAATACAATCATGAAGATCGGAGAAGGGCAAAGAAGACCGCAGACAGAGTATAGGCTAGGAGGCCAAAGACTGCAAACCTCACTCAAGGAGAAAGATCTAGGAGTGAGTATAATATTAAGTACATCGCCCGAAGCACCCATGAACCAGATAACTGCTGAGGCATATGGGCGATTGACAAACCTGAGAATAGCGTTCCGGTACTTCAGTAAGGAATCGTTCAAGACTTTATACAATGTGTACGTCAGGCCCATACTGGAGTACGCAGCACCAGTTTGGAACCCACACCTGGTCAAACACGTCAAGAAATTAGAGAAAGTGCAAAGGTTTGCAACAAGGCTGGTTCCAGAGCTAAGGGGAATGTCCTATGAAGTAATGTTAAGGGAAATCGGCCTGACGACACTGGAGGACAGGAGGGTCGGGAGAGACATGATAACGACTTACAAAATACTGCGTGGAGTTGACAAGGTGGAAAGAGACAGGATGTTTCAGATATGGAACACAGAAACAAGGGGTCACAATTGGAAGCTGAAGACCCAGATGAGTCAAAGGGATGTTAGGAAATATTTCTTCAGACACAGAGTTGTTAGGAAGTGGAATAGTCTGGCAAGTAACGTAGTTTACCTGGAGTTTACCTGGAGAGAGTTCCGGGGGTCAACGCCCCCGCGGCCCGGTCTGTGACCAGGCCTAGTGGAGGCAGGAACCATACATAGCTTTAAGACGAGGTATGATAATGCTCATGGAGCAGGGAGAGGGAGGACCCAGTAACGGTCAGTAAAGAGACGGGGCCAAGAGCTGAGTATCGACCCTTGCAACGACAATTAGGTGAGTACAGAAACACCACACACACAAACCCCACACACACACCACCATCTACCCACACAGCACAATCCACCCCCACACAGCACCATCCGCCCCCCCACACACACACATCGCCATCCACCACCACACACAGCACCATCCACTACCACACACACAGCACCATCCACAACCACCGCACACAGCACCATCCACTACCACCACACAGCACCATCCACTACACACACACAGCACCATCCACTACCACACACACAGCACCATCCACCACCACCACACACAGCACCATCCACCACCCACACACAGCACCATCCACTACCACACACAGCTCCATCCACTACCACACACAGCACCATACACCCACACACAGCGCCATCCACCACCACACACAACACCATCCACTACCACACACACGGCACACATCCACTACCACACACACTGCAACATCCACCACCACCACACACAGCACCATCCACCACTACACACAGCCACCATCCACCACCACCACACACAGCACCATCCACCACCACACACAGCACCATCCACTACCACACACAGCTCCATCCACTACCACACACAGCACCATACACCACACACAGCGCCATCCACCACCACACACAACACCATCCACTACCACACCACACGGCACCATCCACTACCACACACACTGCAAACATCCACCACCACCACACACAGCACCATCCACCACTACACAACAGCACCATCCACCACCACCACACAGCAAAATCCACCACCACACACAGCACCATCCACCACCACACACTGCACCATGAACTAACCACACACACACAGCACCGTCCACCACCACACACAGCACCATCCCACTACACACACACACACCATCCACCAGAACCACACACACAGCACCATCCACCACCACACACACAGCACCATCCACACCACCACACACAGCACCATCCACCACACACAGCACCGTCCACACCACAACACACAGCACCATCCACCACCCCACCCACACAGCACCATCCACCACAACACACAGCACCATCCACCACCACCACACAGCACAATCCACCACCACCACACAGCACCATCCACCACCACACACAGCACCATCCACCACCACCACACACACAGCACCATCCACCACCACACACAGCACCATCCACCACCACCACACAGCAGCATCCACCACCACCACACGCCCCATCCACCACAACCACACAGCACCATCCCCACCACCACACAGCACCATCCCCAACACCAAACAGCACCAACCCCACCACCACACAGCACCATCCATCACCACCACACAGCACCATCACCACCACACAGCACCATCCCATCACCACCACAACAGCACCATCCACACCACACACAGCACCATCCACCACACACAGCACCATCCACCCCACCACAGCACCATCCCCCACCACCACACACAGCACCATCCCCCACCACCACACAGCACCATCCTCCAACACCAAACAGCACCAACCCCCACCACCACACAGCACCATCCATCACCACCACACAGCACCATTCACCACCACAACAGCACCATCCATCACCACCACACAGCACCATCCACCACCACACAGCACCATCCACCTCCACACAGCACAAGCCAACACACACAGAACCAAGCACCACCATCCACCATACAGCACCATCCACCACACAGCACCATCCACCACCACACAGCACATCCACCAGCACAGCACCATCCGACACACATCAGCATCCACCAACACAGCATCATCCACCACCACACATCACCATCCACCACCACCACACAGCATCATCCACCAGCACAGCACCATCCACCACACACAGCACCATGCACTAACACCACACAGCACCATCCACCAACACAACACATTAGCACCCACGTCCAGCACAGCACCATCCAGCACCACAGCACCATCCACCACACAGCCCCATCCACCACCACACAGCCCAATCCATCACCACCTCACAGCACCATCCACCACCACCACACAGCCCATCCACCACCACCACACAGCACCGTCCAACACCACCACATAGTCCCATCCACCACCACCACACAGCACCATCCACCACCACCACCACACAGCACCATCCCCCACACCACAAAGCACCATACCCCACCACCACACAGCACCATCCATCACGACAACACAGCACCATCCACCACCACACAGCACCATCCACCACTACACAACACCATCCACCTCCACACAGCACAAGCCAACACACACAGCACCATCCACCACCACCACACAGCACCATCCACCACACCACCCACATCACCATCCACCACCACACAGCACCATCCACCACACAGCACCATCCACCCACAGCACCATCCACCACACAGCACCATGCACAACACCACACAGCACCATGCCACTAACACCACACAGCACCATCCAACACCACAACACATTACCACCCACAAGCACAGCACCATCCACCCACACAGCACCATCCAACCAACCACCACAAGCACCATCCACCAGCACAGCACCATCCTCCACACATCACCATCCACCACCACAGCCCCATCCACCACCACCACACAGCACCATCCCCCACCACCAAACAGCACAACCCCCACCACCACACAGCACCATCCATCACCACCACACAGCACCATCCACAACCACACAGCACCATCCACGCCACCACAACAGCACCAACCACCTCCACACAGCACAAGCCAACACACACAGCACCATCCACCACCACCACACAGAACCATTCCACCACCACCACCACACTGCACAATCCAACACCACACACAAGCCCCATCCATCACCACCACACAGCACCATCCACCACCACAACACAGCACCATCCACCACACCACACAGCCCCATCCACCACCACCACACAGCACGTCCAACACCACCACATAGCCCCATCCACCAGCACAGCACCATCCGACACACATCACCATCCACCAAACGCACCATCCCACCACACACATCACCATCCCAACACCAACACACAGCATCATCCACCAGCACAGCACCATCCACCACACAGCACGTGGACTACACCACACAGCACCATCCACCAACACAACACATTACCACACACAAGCACAGAACCATCCAGCACCACAGCACCATCCACCACACAGCACCATCCACCACCACACAGCCCCATCCATCACCACCTCACAGCACCATCCAGCACCACAGCACCATCACCACACAGCCCCATCCACCACCACACAGCCCCATCCATCACCACCTCACAGCACCATCCACCACCACAACACAGCACCATCCACCACCAACCACACGCCCCATCCACCACCACCACACAGCACCGTCCAACACCACCACATAGCCCCATCCACCACCACACAGCCGATCCATCACCACCTCACAGCACCAATCCACCACCACAACACAGCACCATCCACCACCACCCACACAGCCCCATCCACCACCACCACACAGCACCATCCCACCACCACACACAGCACATCCACCACCACAACACAAGCCCCATCCACCACCACCACACAGCACCATCCACCACCACCACCACACAGCACCATCCCCCACCACCACAAAGCACCATACCACACCACCACACAGCACCATGCACTAACACCACACAGCACCATGCACTAACACCACACAGCACCATCCAACACCACAACACATTACCACCCACAAGCACAGCACCATCCACCACACAGCACCATCCACCACCACCCACACAGCACCATCCCCCACACCAAACACCAACCAACCCCCACCACCACAGCACCATCCATCACCACCACACAGCACCCATCCACAACCACACAGCACCATCCGCCACCACACAACACCAACCACCTCCACACAGCACCATCCACCACAACCACACAGAATCATCCACCACCACACCACACTGCAACCATCCACCACCACCCACACAGCACCATCCCCACCACACAGCACCATCCTCCACACATCACCATCCACCACCACAGCACCATCCGCCACCACCACACATCTATCGCCACCACCACCATCACCACCACACATCATCCACCACCACCACCACCACACAGCACCATCCCACCACACAACACCATCCACCACACAGCACCATCCACCACCACAACACATTACCACCCTACAAGCACAGCACCGATCCAGCACCACAGCACCATCCACCACACAGCACCATCCACCACCACAGTACCATCCACCACACAGCACCATCCACCACACAGCCATCCACCACACAGCATCATCCACCAGCACAGCACCACCACACAGCACCATCCCCACACAGCACCATCCACCACCACCACATATCACCACCCACCAGCACAGCACCATCCACCAGCACAGCACCACCACACAGCACCATCCACCACACAGCACCATCCACCACACAGCACCATCCACCACAGAGCACCATCTACCAACAGCACCATCCACCAGACAGCACCATCCACCAGACAGCACCATCCACCAGACAGCACCTTCCACACAGACAGCACCTTCCACCAGACAGCACCATCCACCACACAGCACCATCCACCACAAAGCACCATCCACCACACAGCACCATCCACCACACAGCACCATCCACCACACAGCACCATCCGCCACACAGCACCATACCACCACACAGCACCATCCACCACAAAGCACCATCCACCACACAGCACCATCCACCACACAGCACCATCCAACCACCACAGCATCCATCCCCACCACAGCACCATCCACCACCACAGCACCATCCACCACACAGCACCATCCACCACACAGCACCATCCACCACACAGCACCATCCACCACACAGCACCATCCACCACAACAGCACCACCACCACACAGCACCATCCACACCACCACAGCACCATCCACCACCACAGCACCATCCTACACCATCCGCCACACAGCACCATCCCTACACCATCCACCACACAGCACCATACCACCCACACAGCACCATCCACCACACAGCACCATCCACCACACAGCACCATCCACGACCACAGCACCATCCACCACCACAGCACCATCCTACACCATCCGCCACAGCACCATCCTACACCATCCACCACACAGCACCATCCACCACACAGCACCTTCCACCACCAGCAGCACATCCACCACCACAGCACCATCCTACACCATCCGCCACTGCACCATCCACCACACAGCACCATCCACCACACAGCACCATCCACCACACAGCACCATCCACCACACTGCACCATCCACCACCACAGCACCTTCCAACATTCTCATCCACTCTAACTCCATTTCAGGTTTTTCATTCAGTTCTCCACGTCTATAACTAATATAAAAATGATGCAATTTTAAAATCCCAAATTTCCTCTTAATTATTAAAAAATAATTATCATCCATTTAACGTTTAAAAAGGACCTAATACTTCCTCTGGAATTAATTATGTCCATAAAAATTAGGTAGAGAAAAGATGGATGGACAAAATTTAATAATGAAAGCTCTGGGCAGCGTACAATAATTATGACCCAAACTCTAGTATATTTACAATAATTATCACCCAAAACTCTGGTATATTTACAATAATTAAAACCCAAAGTCTGGTATATTTATAATTATAACCCGAAGTCTGGTATATTTACATCAAGCATATATATATATTTATTTTTTATTATGCTGTGGAAAAGATAGGAAGAATCGGGAGAGAACTGACTGGGGGAGGATACAGCAGTAAGGAGGATTGTGTAGCTGGAGCCTGGAGGGCGTTCCAGGAGGGCGTCCCTGGTGGGCGTTCCAGGAGGGTGTTCCGGGGGTCTACGCCCCCTCGGCTCGGTCCGTAACAGGGTAGAAATAGTGAAGATAGAAGTAAGATAATCTCATTGAAACAGACCATTCCACGGGCGGGGTTAGAACCCGCGATCAGTGTCTTTGATCGGGTGTTAGAACCTCGCAATCATTACCATTTCGTGAGTCATAATCTCGGTGGGTTGACTACTAAGTTTGTTACATAGTGATTAGATCAAGTCAGGTTGGTAAGACTCGTCAGGAAACAGGACAAGTGTTTCCTGACAAGTGATGATGACCCTCCACTGGAGCTTATGGTCATCTGACCAAGACCTTCCACTGGCTGACCACTCCACGCCATTTAAAAATTATTATTAGTTTAGTGACGAGTGATATTTCCCATCCTGTATGTTCTGATCGTAATAAATCAGTCTAAGAAACCTTTGTATTTATAATCATGGCGAGAGGCTCTTGCGCCTAGGAATCGGAGGTACCTTTCACATCCTCGGATCAAATTCCTTCTCCGGTGTCCTACCATCGCGGATTTACTGCTTCGTAAATGTATCGTGAACATTCACCCCTGATCCAAATAATAATTACAATTAGTGTTATTATTAATTATCATTTATTATGATTTAGTATTTATTATAATTTAATTGTTATTATTATTAATTATTATTGAAGTCTTTTTTTAATTTATCAAAAAAACCAAAAACGCATTTTCTCATTTTTCATGCTTTTAATTTCCCCCGGGGGGAAGGCCTCAGGGAGCAAAGGGCTCTGATTCAAGGTTTGGCGCCCCCCGCCGTCCCCCGGGAACAAATCATTACCCCAACTGCCCGGGGCGCTTGTACCTTCATGGACCTCAAAAATATTTCTTTTCCCTTGCTTAGGGGCTCGTGATGGTTTCCCCCTGGAAATTAGAAGAACCGGATCAAAAACCCCCTCGGGGAAAGAAACCCATGCATTAACATGACTGTAAACAGGAAAATAAAAAAAGGAAAACAGGTCGAGACTTGGACGATCTTGCAACCTACAGCCCTTTTAAACCCGTAAACAGGTTCCTGGGCTTTAGCGACTTTAAAGGGGCGCATCCGGGGGAAGGTTAAGTACTATTTTAACCTTCATAAACAGGTACCTGGCGTAAATCGATCGTTTGGTCGCACCGGGGGAAATGGTCAAGTACACAAGCTAATGCTCGAATGTGTCCAATCCCAAATGATGCACAAACTTCCCCAAAAAGTACATGAAAAACGAATCATGGGAGCCAAAAGGCTAAACTTAAAACGATAGGAAATTTCCCAGGGGTTTTTGGTGATTTCTCACTTTCAAAAGAACCTCATTACAGGTTTTTGTAACGGAGAAATCACAAAATGCGTTTGGGAAATTTCACTATTTTTTTTCACATGGTTGTTTCGCAAGAGTATCCAGGGATTTGGGGATACCAAAAACCCCGGGCTTCGGCATTTTTTCGGTGCTAATTTGTGTTTTTTCCAGTCAGGGTATTGTGCCTTTTTGTAGACAGCCTTACGGGCTCACAGACAGCCCATGCTGTCTGCCACTTAGTTCATATTTCGCCCACTCAGGTGCTGCCCCCTGGCCTTGCCACTTCATATTCCCAGACTTCCTCACCCCACTGCACAGCGGCCTGGCATCAACCACAATACCCCCACTCTCCCGGGGGCATGGCCCGGCCGGGCCATGGGCACAAACACAAAACCCGTGTAACCCACCAAACGACTTAAAAATAAACAAAACCTCCAAAAGTAACCATTCACACCCCGCTACCAGCTACCAACAACCCTTTAAAAATGGTGACAGCGGTGCCCAGCAGTTGTGTTTGCCTGGAGGGGGAGGGAGGAAGAGGAGAGTCATCTTCACTTCACACCCACACAAAAACCATCCCTCTCAACGATTTTCCGATTCGGCCTGCACTTTTACATCCAAACGGGTACTACAGGACCACCCGAATTTGCCGAATTCTCCAAAAAAATTGTAAGTGACCCCACCTACAGCGCCCCCCCTACAGTGCCCAAGCTGTTTTCCAAGTCACGTGTTCAGCGTCACTTGTATTTGCGTTTTGTTGTTCAGCTCACACAGCCGTTCAGCAAGCCAAGGGGGTTTTGTGGTGTTTTCTCGTCCAGTGTGAGATCTACGTTTTTGTGGGTGGGGGAGGAAGGAGAGGAAGGGGGCTGTTCCTACCTTCCCATGCCGCCCACTCACGCTCACCCTCTACCATCACCACTCACCACTGCCCACTCCTCTGCTGTGTTTTCTGCTGTTTCCAGGGAAATTTCATTGCCAGAACTGTGTATCCGAGCCCGAGGCCACTCGAAGCCGGGAAACGCAGTCACGAGACCTACAAAGCCACGTGAGTCACCAATTTCCCCGGGCCACACTGTGGTCTCTCCCCGCATCACATTGACGTCACCCCGATGCGCCCGACTTCAGACCACCCGAGATGTCGCTGACCACCTCGAGATGTCGCTGACGTCACCTCAAAAGTCTGCCTGACGTCACCTCGAGATGTCTGCTACTCACCTCGAATGTTGCTGACGTCACAGTGCGCACGTCCCCCCTCCGACATCACCCCTGACATCACAGAGTCACCACGAGTTTTTCTAGTAATTATTTTAGTTTTTCCCGAGAAGATGAGAAAAAAAATTATGTCGTGTTTAATAATTCCCTCAGCTTTGTTCTCACATGTAGTGTACCGATGTCAGGGGTGTTTTTTAAATTTCCCGTTGCCCATGGGGTCGAGCCAGACCTGATGCACCACTGTTTTAAGTCACCCTGTGACCAGGTGTTTGACAGCTGATTACCAGCCCTGAGCGATGAGCCTGTTGACGAAATTTTTAATGCTCGTCCTCGTGTTGTTCTGCAGAATCGTACCTGCTACGATTCCCCTCGAGATTTGTTTCACTTCACCTCCCGACCTTTTAAGTGCAGTTATATTAAAAACAATCAGGGAAAGCTTTGGGAAAACCCTACAAACCCAACTGTCGAGAAATGACAACGTGTCAGCCTCGGGCACAAGCTTTATGG
This sequence comes from Cherax quadricarinatus, assembly GCF_026875155.1. NCBI lineage: Eukaryota > Metazoa > Arthropoda > Malacostraca > Decapoda > Parastacidae > Cherax > Cherax quadricarinatus. The sequence goes on along the minus strand of NC_069492.1, from coordinate 11,486,697 downwards.
CCCGCACAAAAAAATGCACTTTTGACTGCTAGCTCTCTCACTGCTCCGGTGTAGATGTTACGACCCAATGTTTCGCCCATCGTCTCCCCAGACTCGCTCCACAACCACTCCAACCTCGCCGGCATGACAGCCCAGCGACATACCACGAGAATGCCTCCGAGTCGGTTGCCAGAATCCGCCCGTTGCCGATTTTGTCGACGCCCACTCGAGGGCACCGCAGTTGTGCCCCCGGTTAGTGAAACCTGCACGCTCCTACGATGTCTTTTTTAACCCTTCCAGAGGGGACCGTAACCGTTACGTCACAGCTAGCCGCAACGTGTCCCCTTTTTTGCAGATATGTTTCCAAAAGCGGAAGGGGTGCAGTGATGCCCCCTTTGACCTCACGCCCATGACCACAATTTTTAGCACACCCCAATGTTTTTTTCCCTTCCCCCCTTTTGGGAATTTTTTTTTTTTTTTCCCTGCCCCCCCTATGTATAATAATTTTTTTTTGTGTTCTGTGCCCTTTCCACGAGAGAGACCGAGTTTCTTTTACTACCATATTGTCGCGTCGGACGACCCCGGTGGGCCGAGCCATGAGACAGCCTGTACTGTCGCAAACAGCCCGTGCGCTGCCACTTAGTTATATTTCGCGCCACTCGGGGCGCCACCTAGGCCTTTCCACTTCAGTATTCCCCGATTTCCCCCCCACTGACACAGCGGGCCCGGGATCAACAACAAGTACCCCCCCCGCCCTCTCTCGGGCTGGCCCTGCCCGGCCATGGCACAAACACACAACCTGTGTAACCCACCTACGACTTACAATAAAGTAAAAAACCTCCGAAGAAGTATATCATCACACCCCGCACCAGAATACCAAAAAACCCGTATATTTTTTTTTTTATTTGGTGAGTAATGAGAGATGGGGATGGTACCCATTTATATTGAAAAAAAATGTGTGTCTTATTGCGTGCATATTATTAAAATATATATAATATTATATTATATATATATTAATATATAAAAATATATAAATATTTATATATAATATTATATGTCGTGCCGAATAGGCAGAACTTGCGACTTGGCTTAAATAGCAACGCCCCACTTCCAAAAAGACAAGCAAAAAAATTGGTATGCAATAATTTCGCCAAAACTTTTAAACCTAACAAAAAATATATTTCATTTTTGTTTTTTTATATTAAATTATTGTAAAAAAATCAAAAAAAAATTTGTTTTGGTTAGGGAAAATAAATTTCCTTGTTTTTAATAAGGTTTTGGTAATTTTTTTAAAATTCTTTTGGTCAAAATTTATTTTTTTTTTTCATTTAAAATTAATGAAAAAAAAAATCTTTAAAATATAAAGAAAATTTTTAGAAAAAGGGTTACTTTTTTAAAGAGTTCTTCTAATTGACCAGTTTTTAATATTCGGCACGACAACACACACACACACACACACAACACCTGTGACCAGCGGGGGCCCCCGAGGTCACCTAGGACCAGTGCGTTTCGGGATTTGTGAACGACATACGGGAAAGGGAAAAGACCTGAGGTGTCCCGTTTGCAATACGTGAATTGATGAGAAGAATTCCTCGATCGAAGACCAGGGAGAACTACAAAGGGATCTGGGCAGGTGCAGACCTTTTCCGCAATTTGGCCCCTGGAGTTTTAAACCCCCCAAAAAGGGAAAGCAAAGATTGGGGGGGGGCAAAGAAGACCGCAGACGAGTACAG
>NC_069492.1:11439985-11479985 GCF_026875155.1 Cherax quadricarinatus | reverse complement strand
TTTTAATTTTATTTTTTATTTTGTTTTCTTGTCCCCTTTTCCCCTACGGAGAGAGACCGAGTTTCTTTTTTTTTCCAGTATTGTCGCGTGGGGGAGGGACGCGGGGTTTGGGGGGCCCGAGCCTATGTAGAAAAAACCCTTTGTACTGTTGCAACAGACAGCCATGGGTTCCCCAGTTTGTTCATATTTCGCCCCATCAGGTGCTCCCCACCCTATCCCTTTTGGCCCACTTCAGTATTCCCAGATTTCCCTCACCCCCCGCACTGACCACCCCGGGTGGCATAATCCCCAAAAAAGTACCCCCAGCTCCTCTCGTGGGCGGGCCCTCCCCGGGCCGGGGCCCACAAAACCACAAAAAGCTGTGTAACCCCCTACGACTTAAAAAAATAAAGTAAGAAGCCCCCCGAAGTTTTTTTATCTTTCCCCACCCCGCTACCAAAATTTCCAAAATAACCCTTTATTTTTTTTTGTTTTTTGGGTGAGTAGGGAGAGATGGGAATGGGTACCCTTTTAAATTTTGAAAATATAAATGTGTGATTTTATTGCGCGCATATCAATATAATATATATTTTTTTATATTTTATATATATATATTATATATATATTTTTTTATATATTTATTTTGATGGGGTCCCCCTTGGTGAAAAATTTGTGGGCCCCCAATTAGCCTGGGCCGAATGGGCCAGAACTTGCGATTTGGTTAAATAGAAACCCCCATTTTTGCCCAAAAAAAAGAAAACCCAAAAATTTTGTGTATGCAAAAAATTTTTGGGCCAAAAAATCATTTTAAACCTAAGGGAAAAAAAAATGTATTTCTTGTGTTTGTTTGTTTTTAAATTTTTGAAAAAAAAAATTTTTAATTGTTTTATTTTGGGGGGGGGTTTGGCTAAAAAAAAATTGCTTTGGGTTTTTATAAGGTTGGGTTTAATTTTTTAAGATTTTTTGGGTTTAAAAAAATTTATTTTTTTTTACATTAAGATTAAGGGAAAAAAATTATTTTTTAAAACATATAAGGGGAAAAAATTTCAAAAAAGGACTTAACTTTAAATGAGTTTTGCTAATTGACAGTTTTAATATTGGCACGACTTCCCACACACCACAACACACACCCCCACCTGGGGAAAAGCGGGGTCCCCAGGGGTCAGTCCTAGGACCAGTGCTGTTTCTGGATTTGTGAACAAACATGAGGAAGGATAGACTCGGGGTTGCCCCTTTTTGCAGAGGGACGGGGGTTTGGATGAGAATTTTTAACTCAAACAAAGGGACCGGGCGGAACTACAAAGGGACATGGACGGGCCCTGCAGCCTGGCCCGTTTGGGCCCCTTTGGAGTTAAAACCCCCACCAAGTGAAAAAGTCTTGAAGTTTGGGGGAAAGGGCAAAAAAGGCCCGCAAGGGGTTTAACGTTAGGGGGCCCGAGACTACAAAACCTTTATAAAGGAAAAAAAGATCTTGGGGTGGAAAAACACCAGGCACATTCCGAGGCGCCATAAACCAAAATAAATGTTTGCAGCACTTTAAAGGCCCTACAAACCTCAAAACAGCTTTCCCGGGCCCTTTTAAAAGGAACTTCGGAAAACCCTGTACACCGTTTACTTTTGGCCCAAATTTTGGGGAGTTTGCGGAAACCAGTTTGGAACCCCCCAACCTGGGCCAAGCACTTTAAAAGAAATAGAGAAAGTGAAAAAGGTTTCCCAACAAGATTTGGCCCCAGGGGAAAAAGAGGTATGTCCTACGAGGAGGGGGTTAAGGGAATCAACCTGACGACACGGGGGACGGGAAAGAGATGGGGGGGGGGGAATAAAATAACGAAAATTACAAATTTCCTAAAGGGGAAATTTGACAAGGTGGACAAAAAACGGATTTTCCCAGAGTTTTGGACCCCCGGTAAAAAGGGGCACATTTGGGAAAGTTGAAGACCGATGAATCACGGGGATGTTAGGGTATTTCTTCACCCCCAAAAGGTGGGTCTTAAGGGGAATTTTGGGAAGCAAATGTGTGGGGGGCAGGGTTCCTTTTAAAAGCTTTAAGCAGAGGTTTTTGTAAAGCCCCGGTCAGGGAGAGGGCCCTAGTGGGCGATCAGTGAAGAGCGATCAGTGAAAAACCGGGGATTTTCCAGGTTGGACCCATTTAAAAAGGGGGGCACATTTGGAATTTGAAGACACAGATAAAATCAAGGTTTGTTAGGAAGTATTTCCCCGGGCCACGGGATTTAGTCTGTAAGGGGGAATAGTTTGGGAAGCGTTTGTGTGGAGGCGGGGAACCCAATACAAGTTTTAAAAGCGGGGTATGTTTAAAGCTCACGGCTAAGGGGAGTGACCTATTTACCCCAAACAGTGAAGAGGGGGGGCCGGGAGCTGGGTTTGGGACCCCCGCAACCCCCAACCCAAAGGTGAGTACATAATACTTATTTAATTTATTTTATTTATATATATAAATTTTTAAATATATATATTTAATTTTATTTTTAATATATTATATATATTTTATATAGAATATATAATTTTTTTAAAATTTTTCCCCAAATCCGCTGGCATTTCACCTACAAAAACTGCTGCGCCCAAGGGGGCTCCCTTCAGAAAGCCTCGTCTTGGACTACAGAGGTTTTTTTCCAAACCAAACCTTAAGGGGCCTTTTAATCCCGGTTTGGGAGGGGAATCAGCTTGCCTTTCATTATCCCTCCCTCTCACCCCCCCAACCCATAGCCTTTTAAAGTTCCCGTGTGGGGTGATCTCTAATCCAAAAAGTTTCAAAATGTGCTTCCCCCTGCCACTACTGTTTGGGTTTTTGAATTTTCCTTTCCAAAAATTTCCCTTCCTTCACTCTTTTGCGGAAAGAGCCCATCGGGTAAAGGGGATTTTTTTTCGATCTCTTGGAAGATGGAGTGGGGATATTTACAGGGGGAAGGGTTTCTGTTCATTTAGTATCGGCTCGGCCTAGAAAAGATTTTGGGAAAAAGGGGTAAATAAGTGTTTATCTCTCTCTTTTTTCGGGTCCCCCCTACCTAGGTGGGGGGTTAGCCGATGATGAGGGATACGCAACACACACACCCCACCCAACACACCCCACCACACAAAAACCACACCCCACCCCAACCCCTAAAACACTTTCATACCACAAAAAAACACCACATACAATATACACACCCCTACACAATACACACCCCTTAACTTTCAAACATATCATACACAATACACACACAAAAACACCAACCAAACACCACACCACACATAAAAACAACACACACACACATACATAACACTCCCACACACCCACACACACCCAAAAGGGGGGAAAAAAAAAGAAATTTGGGAAAGAATATGAAAGAAATGGGAAAGAAGCCCGATATGACCCCAGCAAAAAAATTTTTGGGGAAAAAGGGGGGGGTTTGTAAAAAAAAAAAACCCCCCAGTGAGAGTGCCTTCAAGGCAGAAAGCGAACCTGGAAAAAGGGATACTGCAGGGAAGGAAAGCACGATTAAGGGACATGAGGCATACAGGGGGGGATCTCGCCCGCGACAGAAAAAAAAGAAAAAAAGGAAAAAAAAACTGGGGAGAGAGGGTTTAACAAAGGAAAAAGGAGGAAAGAGAGGGGAGGGAAAAGACAGTTCGGAGACCCCAGACCCGGGAAGGGAAGTTTTAACACCCCCCCCTCACAATTTTTATAAAAGGGCCTAAAAAACCAGGTAAACCCCCAGTGCAACCAAACACTTAAACCCAAAAACCCATGGAAAAATCCAATGCCCCCACCCATTTACTTTAAGAAATTCACCCCCCCCAGCAAAAAACCATAGTTCCCTACCGGGGTCCCCATTTCCCCCAACCCCAATATACTTCCCGGGACCAAAAGTCTTAGAAAAAAAAAGGTTTGGAAGGTTTTGGTTCAAAAGGGGCAGATGGAAAAATCAAACGTATGAGGATTTGCACCAAAAGAATCAAAAGGGGAACCCCCCAGACATAATAGCACAACGAAAAAAATTTCACCAAAAATAATAACAGATTCAGTCTTTCCCCCCGGATAGCAAATTTTCGGGAAAAAGGACAGGGGTAGGGGGGGCGGAGGGGGAGGGGGCACTGCTCTTTAAAAACCCAGGGGGGTTTTTTGATAAAATTTGGGAAAGGAAAGGGGATGGCATGGGAAAAAGGGGCCTACTTATTTGGAAAAAAACCAGTTGGGGGAAATTTAAGGTAAATAATTGAAAATTATGTACAACCCCCAAAAAAAATCCCGGGGAGGCCAAGGGAAAAATTTACGTGAAAAGCAACCAGGGAAGGAAGGGAAAACACACTAACCCTAGGTGGCCCAGGAGAGCACACAGGGGGGGAAAGCAAATTTAAACTATTTAAATGGGTGATTTTCAATAAACAAGGAGTTGAGGGGAAAAACCTGGGCCCCGGGGGGGCCCCAAAACCATGGAGAGCCAAAAAGGAGGGGGGTTTTTGGGGGTTGGAAAACCCTCATGATCAACTTTTTTAGAGAAAATACCAGAAGAGAGGAGGGATAAACCACCCAAGGGTTTTGAACTTGTATTCCCTTGATTTGTTCGGACTCGGGGGTTTTTTTGGGGTATAAAAGGGCCCCCTGGGAGTAGGATATGTGGTTCTGTGCTTCGACTACATAGTTGAGCTCCAAGGGGGAAAAGGGGTACCCGGAATAGGGGGGGAAAAACCAAAAACTAAAAAAGGGGGGGGAAAAACTCGGCATGGGGGAAACTTCCTTAAAGGGACTTTTTTTTGGGGGGAGGGGGAAATGACAGGAAAAACAGTTACAAAAAAATGATGGACTATTTTGCAAAAAAAAATGAAAAAGGGGCCCGAGGAGAGGTTTGCCCCCAAAGGGAAAAAAAGAAATAATGGGAAAAACCAAAAGGGAGCCCTTTGGAAAACCCAAAGGTGTGGGGAGGCAAAAAATAGGGGGTTTAATAGAGAATGGAAAAGGTAAAAGAGTCGAAAAACTCAGGAAAATAGGGAAACACCCCAAGAGTCGTAAAGGAATATGACAAAGATAAGAAGGGAGGCTCAGAGACTTTATGAAAAGGGACTTTAGCATCAAAAAAAAGGGAGGGCCCCGATGCTGTTGGGTTACACCCTTTTCAGGAGGAAAAAAAACGTCAAGGACCAGGTAATCAGACTGGGGAAAGGGGGTGAGGGGGGGAATTCAAAAGGGAAAACGCCGAGGGGGAAAGTCAGGAGCTCAACCCCAAGATTTAAAAGAGGTTTTTTCGTGGAAACCGTAGGACCAAGAAATCAAAAGGGGGGGAACACCAGAAAGTGCTGGATGATGGGTTTAAAACCAAGGAGGAGGTAAAGGGAAGCTGCTAGGGCGAATTTGCCCCCCTCAAAGGGGGTTTGGGCCCAAAAGACAACATTCTCCAGGGCCCTTTAAAGAGGGAGCAGAGATATTGTGGGGAGGCCTTTAAACCAAAATTTTAAACACCCATTTAAAAATCGGAAAATCCCGAAAAAATGGAAAATTTGTAGCCCCAAATTTTTTAAAAAGGGGAGCAGACATGAGGCAAAAAACTACAGACCTGTATTTTTAAGAGAAAGTATGAAAAAGGTCATGGAGAAGATCTTTCAGGAGGGGGGTGGGGGGGTGCCCTGGAAAAAAAACAAGGGTAAAATTGAAAACCCAGCATGGTTTGGGGAAGGGAAAATTTCCTGTGTCAAAAACCCAAATAGAGTTTTTTTGACAAGGTGACAGAAGAAAGGACAAGAGAGAGGGGGGTTGGTTTGGGAACTGCGTATTTTTGGACTGAAAGAAGGCTTTCGAAACTTTCCCTCCCCAGGGTTCTGAAAAAAGTAGAGGACCAGGCACAATACGGAAAGGCCCGCTTTGGATCAAAAGGAAAACCTGAAAGGGGGGAAAAACAACGAGTATGGTACGCGGAGGTGTCGAGGGGGGCCCCTGTGACAAAGCGGGGGTTCCAAAAGGGGTCAGTCCTTGGGACCTGTGCTGTTTTGGTTACGTGAACGACATAAGGGAAAGGGATAGACTAGAATTTGTCCTTTTTTGGGGTTTTTTGGGCCGAATTTAAATGAGAAAAATTTCGAATGGACGGGTTTCAGGAGGACTAAAAAGGGAGATCGGGACGGGGCTAAAAAGCCTGGCCCCAGAAAACGGGCTCCTTAAAAATTTTAACCCTCCCAAAAAATCAAAGCCTTGAAAGATGGGGAAAAGGGGAAACCCGAAGACCGCAGACACAATTTTGTTTAGAGGGCCCAAAAGACGGGAAAACCTCACAAAGGGAAAAAAGTTTCGGGGGGGTGGTAAAAACCCGAGCATATCTCCGGGGCAAATCAATCAGAAACTGTGCAGAACCGGGCCCCGGGGAAAACCCTACGGTTTGCGTTCGATACCCCCCATTTAAGGATTTTTTAAAAAGACTCTGAAACCATCTACGTCGGGCCCCAATACGGGAGTATGGCACCTTTTTCCAGTTTGGAACCCCACAATGGGTTCAAGCACGTCAAAAAAATTAGAGAAAGTGAAAAGGGTTTGCAACAAAAACTAGTCCCAAAAGCTACGGGGATTGCCCTATGAAAAAAGGTTGGGGGGAAAGGAAAAAAATCGACCTGAGCACGGGGAAGGCCCGGGGGTCAGGGGAAAAACTTGAAAAACGAATATAAAAAACTGCGCGGAATAGACGGGTGGCCCAAAGGGCCCGGGATTGTTCCCAGAGAGGGGACACGCCACAAAAAAGGTCAAAAATTGGAATTTGAAAAATCGGATAAATCAAAGGGGATTTTAGGAATTTATTTCTTGGGATAGAGTAGTCGGGCCGGGGAAATTTCCCTAAAAAGTAAGTGGGGGAGGCAGGGGAACCAAACATTTTTTAAGGCGAGGTATGATGAGCTCAGGGGGCAGGGAAAAAGAGAAGGCCTGGGACCCAATCAGCGAAAGGGGGGGCCAAGGACCCTGTGCCCTCAAACCCTTTGAAACCCAAAATTTGGTGAGTACTTGGGTTGGTTAAACCAAACACCACACCACACCCCCAATACACACATACATACACCATACACCTTTTAAAAACACACCCCAAAAACACAACCATCCCACACATCCATACACCTTTACATACACACCCCACACACCATACAAAACTTTAACATACCCCATACACCAAAACCAACACAAAACACAAAAACCCACACACACACACACATACACACATCCTTACACACAAAACCCCACCATACACACATACACCACCACACAACCGCCCCAACAAAACCCCCTACACCACAAAACTCCCCGACACACCACACAAACACCCACACACACTTTCTTTCCCCACATCCCCACACACCCCAAACACAAAACATATATTTTATATATTCACAAAAACAAAACCCCCCACACCACACATACACACACACATACACACACCCCACACACAAACACACCACACAAAACACACACAAAAATAAACACCCCACCCCAAAATACACAAAACAAAAAACACACACCCACCCCACACAACACACACACCACCCAAAACCACACAACACAAAACCACACACACACACACCCCCTACTTACATACCCCAAAATACAAAACACCAGCAGTAAGAAAAGGGAGAGAGGGGGGGTGGACTGCTTTTCCCTTGGGGACTGCAAAAAGGCCCGTTTAAACCCCGTTCCCCCCAAAGACTTTGGGTTTGCAAAATTGGAGGCCCAAGCGGGGATAACAGGGAAGGCATTTAACAATGGAACGGGGAATTTATTGTCACGAAGACAGCAGGGGGACATGGTTTCCGGGCGAGGTGTCAGAGTGGGCACTGTGCCCAGCGGGGTCCCCCCGGGGGTCAGCCCAAGGACCTTGCTGTTTCTGGGTTTTTTGTAAAAACGACATGAGGGAAAGGGAAATTGGGACTCTGGGGTTTGGCCCCTGTTTGCAGTTGAGTGAAGGGGGGGAAGGGAAATAAAACCGATCAAAAAGCCCGGGGCGGGAACCCTACAAAGGGATCGGGGACAGGTCCCCAAAAATTTCGGAAAAATTCAATTGGCCCCCGGGGGTTTCAATCCCCCCAAATTGGCAAAGCCCATAAAGTTTGGGGGAAAGGGGCCCAAAGAAGGCCGCAGAGGATTAGTTAGGGGGCGGGAGAAAACAAAACTCACTCAAGGAAGAAAAAAATTCTTGGGGGAGTAAAAACACCAGGCCATCTCCTGAAGCGCACATAAACCCAAAAAACCCTGCTGCCAGCATATGGGCCCCTACCCAAAACCTAAAACGCATTCCAAACTTTCTCAAAAAGGGAAATCGTTCAGGCCCCTTTGTGCCCTTTGTCTTTTGGGGCCCATATTGGAGTATGGGGCCCCAGTTTGGGCCTCACAGCTACCCGGAACGAAAAGAACTAGGGGAAAATTTGGCAAAGGTTTGGAAACAAGATATTCCCCCAGGCTAAGGGTAGCCCTTTACGGGGAAAGGGGGTTAGGGAATTAAACCTGACGACACTGGGGGGGACGGGAAAGGGGTTTAGGGGGGCATGTTTCCGACATAACAAATACAGAGGAAAAAAATTTGAAAGGGGGGACCAAAGACAGGTTTTCCCAGAGATTGGAACAGTAACGGGGGGACCATTTGGGAAAAGGCTAAAGACACAGATAAATTTAAAGGGATGTTGGGAAAAGTTTTTTCTTCAGCCCCAAGGTAATTCAGTAAGTGGAATATTTTGGAAACGATGTAGGGGAGGAAAGGTTTCCTTTTACAAGTTTTTGGCCGAGGAAAGATAAAAGTCACGGTTAGGGATAGTAAATTAGTGCGATCAGTGAAGAGGGGGGCCAGGAGCTTGGGACTCAAACCCCTGTAACCTCAATAGGTGAGTCCAAATAGGGTGAGTACACAAAACCACCCCACCACACCACACACATTTTAAACAAAAAACCTTTTTACCCCAAAACCAACACATACACAAAACACACAAACACCAACACAACACCCCAACAAAACATACCCCACACAACATTACACACACACCCACAAAACCCCAAAACAAAATTAAAACACACCACACCCCTTTATTGGAGAATGCGGAAAATTTTGGGGAAAACCACACCTAGCCAAGACCGTAAAGAAATAGAAAAAAGTGCAAAGGTTTTGAAACAAAAACTAGTCCCAAAAGCTAAGAGGTATGTCCTCCGAGGAGGGTTAAGGGAAATCACCCTGCGACGGGAGGGAACAGGAGGTTTGGGGGACAGGGATAACGACTTACAAAATTTGAGGGGGAATTGCCCCAAGGTGGACAAAGACAGGATTTCCCAGGGAGGGGGGAACAGTAACAAGGGGCCGTTGGAAGCTGAAGCACAGAAAATTCCCCGGGGTTGTTGGGGAAAAGTATTTTTGGGGGCCACGATTTGCCCGTAAGGGGAAATTATTTTTGGGGAAGCGATGTATTTTGGGGGCAGGTTTCCATACTTTAGCTTTAAGCAAAAGGTAGAAAAAGCTCACGGCAAGGGAGATGTGCCTTTAGTAGCGATCGGGGAAGGGCGGGGCCAAGGGCCCCCCGGCCCCCCCCCCTCCGACCCCTCCCCCAACCCCCCCCAACCCAAAGGGGGAGTCCTAGGTGAGTACATACAAAAACCCCAAAAACACAAACCACAAAACCCAAAAAACCACCCCCCTCCACAAATAAACCCACAAAACCAAAAATCCCCCACCACAAAACCACACACACACCAACATCACATACACCCCAACCCCATAAAAACCCACAAAACAATACACAAAACAAACACCACACACTACACCCAAAACACACCCCCACAAACAAAAATACCACACAACAACACAAACAAAACCCCAAAACCCCCACACACACAACCCCCAAAACACACACCACACACACACACCACACAACACATCACAATACACACACACACACCCCACACACACACCACACACACACCCACACAAACACACACAACACACAACCCCAAAACCCAACCCCACACTTACCACACACACACACACAAAACACACCCCATAACACCCCCAACTTCACAACACACACCCCAACACCACACATAAAAAAACACACACACCCCAATACACACACAAACATATAAAACCACACATACAAAACCACACCACACACTCAACACCCCACACACACCCCAAAAACACAAAAACACACACCACCTCCCCCAACCCCACCCCCAAAACCATTCTTTGGTTTAAACAAAAGGTGGGAAAGTTGCTTCAGTCAGGCCCTAGGGTTTGGAAAAAAATTTTTTTAAAAATCAAAAGCTCTAAAAAATAGTTTGGGGTTTTTTAACATTGATTATTGGTTTGGTTTTATACAAATTAGATCTTTTTAAAAAAATTTTTAAAATTTTAGGAAGAGTTTAAGCTAGAATATCGTGGGTTCTTAAATGGAAAATTTCGGGGGTTGAAGGAAGACACTTTTTTGTTGGATGGAAACCATAAGAACAAAAAGAATGTGGGGAAACCCACGGCGGGAAGGGGCCTACGGGCCCCATCCCGAGGCAGGTCCTTATCAAACAAACGTATTCCCCTTTATGGTAAATTAAAATTATCAGACTGTGAGGGATAAAATGTGGACCCCACCCTTCCCTGTCTTCCCCTTGTGGGTCACCCCGACTGAGGGGAAAGGCGGGGTTTCGACCCACACTTGCGCATCCCCTTTGGCTTTACACAAAAGTCGGCTAAAAGGGGGTTTCGTATCTAAAGCCCCAGGGACGTTTACTAATGTGCTAAGGTATAAAACACGGGTTCGGAAATATGCTGACTGCAACTTTTTTAAATATTCCACTGGGATCATCATCAAGGAACGGGGGGAAGTGTTTTTCTGAATGTCCTTTGAATTTTGATACGTTTTAAGCCTTCAGCTGTTTTATGTTTTTTAAAGGTTCCCTTTGATAATTTTTAAAAAATCAGGAAAGCTTTTCCCCAAAGTTCGCTATTTTTTCCCAGGGTTTTTGTTTTGCAAAATTTGGGATCACCCCTGTTTGTGCCTTGTATAGACAAAATTTGGGTTTCGCAAGTCTTTTCTAAAAAAAATTTCATACGTTTAAAGAATTTTTTTTTTTCCCCATTTATTTTAAGGGAAAAATTTTAAAAAAATTTTAAAAATAAAAGAATTTGGGAAAAATTCTAAACCTTATAAAAAGGCGCCATTTAATTAACCCAAAACTAAATATATTTTAGACTGTTTACAAAAATTTTTAATTAAAAAACCAAGAAATTTTTTTTTCTTTTGGTTCAGAATGTTTTTTGCGAAATTTTTCCCCATATCCCAAATTTTCGCTTCCCCTTATTGGCAAGAATAATTTTTTTCTATTAGGCACGAAACAACCCCTTCGTTTTGTTTCTGCGTGGGGGCATTGATTTGGAAACGTTTGTGAAAACCGAAATACATAGAAAAAAATGAAAACCCTAAAAAATTTTGGGAAAACTGTGAAACTCTTAGGTATCTTTTTTGAGGGAAAATTTTTCGCCACACTTTTGGTTCATCAGTGAAAAATCTTGGGTATCTTTATTGGGGAAAAACGTTTTTTGCCACACAGTGGCTCATCAGTTATAGTGGGAAAGGAATTTTGGGAAGAAAAAGGAGGAGAATGAGGTAATCAGCCCCCTCCCCTTTGGGAGTCGATGTGTTAGTCCATCAATCTTAAATTTAAAATACGGATATAAAAGCGGAAAAAGAAAAAATTAAAAACCTTTTTAATGGCAGGAGAGGTGCAGCAGTAATTTGGGTGGTGTCACATTTGTTCAGGGTTAAATGGGGTCGTCCCCCAAGAATTAGGCAAGTGAAAAATTCCCTAAGTTTTAAAGGATCCCAAAAAGGGGGGCCAAGTGTCAGACACTGCAACTTTTCCTTAAAAAAGATACCCAAGGTTGAATGTGTGTCTAATTTTCCAACGTCGGTTCCTGAAAAAATTATCTACAATGAAGGGGCTGTAGCCCCATGCGGGGAGGCTCTAAATTCATCCCGCCGTTTGAAGAAAACAGGTTCCCTAGCTTTTTTGTGCATCTGTAGCAAAGTAGTTTAAGGCTTAATCGGGGAAACAGCAAAAAAACCATGGGTTCGACTCCTGTTGGCTGCAATCTTTGTGTTATACCCCTTTGTGTTTTGCTTGGTGCGCCCTTAAAATTGGAAAAATAAAAGGGGGTAAAGGGTTTTAAAATTTTGTCACAAGGAAAAAATTTAAAAAAAAAGCAGTGTAATGTGATCCTTTATTGAAAAACGTTTCCCCCACACAGGGGTTTTTTAAAATTTTGGTGGGAAAGGGTTTCGTGAGTATTATGGTTTGGAGTTTTGGAGAATTCTGGGTGGTTTTGGAATCTAAAACCTTTTCATTGAAAATTTTTCCCGATTTGGGTGAAAAGGGGTTTGGGGGCCCTTTGGGGGTTACCTTTCAAGAGAGTTTAAAAACATGCAGGAAATACTAAAATTTTACTTGTAAATCTCTTTAAAAAGGTACCCAAGGCCCTAGGTCTATCCCCTATCGGAAGATTGTCACATGCGGGCATTCTCCACTGACTAATCCAAAAAAAATTTTCCCTCATGTCCCTTTTCCCCCGGTTAAAATTTTGTTTGGACCTAAAAAAACCCCCACTGTAGGGGCGAAAACGTTGTAAAATAAAGGTTTCACATTAGAAGTTTGAGAACTTTTTTACAGATTTTGGGAAATTTCTTTATTCGGGAAAAACGTTTCGCCAAAAAGGGTTTCTCGGTAATCCCAAAAGGGGAAAGGCGTAAGGGAGGGGATTTAAAAGGAAATTCTTTTCCCTTTAAACCCGGGCGATGTGTTCAGTCCATCAATCTTGTAAAATTGTACGGTTTGGGGGCCGTAAAACGTGGTTTTTATACTGTAGGGGTGGGTGAGTGTGTCTTTAAACCAACTTTAAAAACCCCAACATTTTTTGGTTTATCTTCAAATTCTCTTCGCCTGATACTTTTTCCCAATAAAAAAATTTGTTTTCCCCAATTAATTCTGAAATTTTCTTTATTTCACAGATTTTAGTTTTAATTCCAAATTTTTGAATTTATAGGATAAAATTTTTTCTTGAAGGGTTTTAAAATGTCTTTAAAAATTTAAACATAGGAAAAACAGCTACATCAGAAAAATTTTCCCCCACAAACCAAAAGAGCAGCTCATTTTTTTAAGTTAATTTTCCCAATAAAAGCTTTTTTTCTTAAAAAAAGTCGTTCTGCAAAAATTTTGCCTTAGGTGAGAGTTTTATAGAAAGGGCCTAAAAAAAGCCAAATTTTTTTTTTTTAAAATTTTCAAAGATGTATACTGGGTTTTATATTTCCTCCAAAAATTTTACAAATTTTATTTTCTCGGTTGTAATGCAATGTATTTTTGGTCAAAAATAAACATCAGTGAAGGTTCGGCTCTTGTCTCGGTTGTCTTTCCCTGAATTTTTTTTTCCCTTTGGCGTTATGGATTTTTCCCTGAAGGGGGAGTGGTTCTTGAATTTTTTTTCCCTTCTTGGCTTTTAATGGATTTTTCCCTTTTAATGTGCGTCCTTGAATTCCTCCCTTTTGGGCTTTATGGATTTTGCCCTGTTAATGATGTCGCCCTTAAATTCTTCTCCTTTTGGCGTTAGGAGTTTTCCTTTTAAATTGAGGGTCGCCTTGTTTTTCTTTCTCTTTGGCCCGTTAAGGGTTTTCCTGTTAATGTTTTGTGGGTCCTTAAAATTCCCCTAGCGGAAAAAAAATTTTCCTGGTCATCCTGGTTTCCTTTCGACTTTTTTGCTTTTCTAAGGACATATCATTTAGGGATTCCTGCCCGGAAGGGGGGTTTGCAGACATAAAGGGGGGGAAAAAACAAAGTTTTTTTCCCTTAGCCCAAAGTCTTGGTTTTAAATCTAAAATTGCGAAAATTTTCTCTTTTCCCTGGTTGTCGAAAATTTCTTTTTTTTGGGGCCAAAGAAGAGTGTTAGAAGTAAGAGTACTTATTGTACAACCTGAAACCATTTATCCCCTAGAGTTCTACCAGTTCTTTTGTTTCCCCTCTCTTTGCTAAGAGGTGAAAGGTATTAAAACACTCCTTTTGTTTTTTTATTTTTTAAATTTCCGAGGTACACGGTTTTTCCCCCACTGATTTACCTTTTAATTTCCCATTTTTTGTACACTTTTGACCCACGGAGTTTAAAATTTAATTCATTTTTTCTGTACGGGTTGTTCCCCCCACTGTACACGGGTTTTTTCCCTTCACTGGTCCCATTAAAAAATTCAGTTCGGTAACTGTTTTTCCTCCATGAGTCCAAAAATTTCAGTTCTTAAAATGTTGTACCCCCCACGGGAAAAATCCCAATAATTCAGTGTTCTGTAACTGTTGGACCCCCAAATGAGTACCAAAAAAATTTCAGTTGTTTGTAACTTTTTGATACCTACTGGTAAAAATAATTTTAGTTTGTACACTGTTGTCACACCCCACAAAACACACACACACATACAACATACCCCAATACCACACACAGCAGTAAGACAAGGGAGAGGGGGGGGTTTGGACTGCATATTCTTGGACTCCCAAGAAGGCGTTTGACACAGTTCCAAACACATGACATTGGTGCAAAGCTGGAGGACCAAGCAGGGATAACAGGAGGCACTACAATGGATCAGGGAATACTTGTCACGAAGACAGCAGCGAGTCATGGTACGTGGCGAGGTGTCAGAGTGGGCACCTGTGACCAGCGGGGTCCCACAGGGGTCAGTCCTAGGACCAGTGCTGTTTCTGGTATTTGTGAACGACATGACGGAAGGAATAGACTCTGAGGTGTCCCTGTTGCAGATGACGTGAAGTTGATGAGAAATACACTCGATCGAAGACCAGGCAGAACTACAAAGGGATCTGGACAGGCTGCAGAACTGGTCCAGCAATTGGCTCCTGGGGTTCAATCCCACCAAGTGCAAAGTCATGAAGATTGGGGAAGGGCAAAGAAGGCCGCAGATGGAGTACAGTCTAGGGGGTCAGAGACTACAAACCTCACTCAAGGAAAAAGATCTTGGGGTGAGTATAACACCAGGCACATCTCCTGAAGCGCACATCAACCAAATAACTGCTGCAGCATATGGGCGCCTAGCAAACCTCAGAACAGCATTCCGACATCTCAATAAGGAATCGTTCAGGACCCTGTGCACAGTGTACGTTAGGCCCATATTGGAGTATGCGGCACCAGTTTGGAACTCACAGCTAGCCAAGCACGTAAAGAAACTAGAGAAAGTGCAAAGGTTTGCAACAAGACTAGTCCCAGAGCTAAGAGGTATGTCCTACGAGGAGGGGTTAAGGGAAATCAACCTGACGACACTGGAGGACAGGAGAGATAGGGGGGACATGATAACGACATACAAAATACTGAGAGGAATTGACAAGGTGGACAAAGACAGGATGTTCCAGAGATTGGACACAGTAACAAGGGGACACAGTTGGAAGCTGAAGACACAGATGAATCACAGGGATGTTAGGAAGTATTTCTTCAGCCACAGAGTAGTCAGTAAGTGGAATAGTTTGGGAAGCGATGTAGTGGAGGCAGGATCCATACATAGCTTTAAGCAGAGGTATGATAAAGCTCACGGTTCAGGGATAGTGACCTAGTAGCGATCAGTGAAGAGGCGGGGCCAGGAGCTTGGACTCGACCCTGTAACCTCAACTAGGTGAGTACAACTAGGTGAGTACACACACACACACACACACACACACACATATATACACACACACATTTACACACACACACACATACACACACACACACACACACACACACACACACACACACACACATACACACACACATACACACACACACACACACACACACACACACACACACACACACACACACATATTGGAGTATGCGGCACCAGTTTGGAACCCACACCTAGCCAAGCACGTAAAGAAACTAGAGAAAGTGCAAAGGTTTGCAACAAGACTAGTCCCAGAGCTAAGAGTATGTCCCTAAAGAGGAGAGGTTAAGGGAAATCATCCTGACGACACTGGAGGACAGGAGAGATAGGGGGACATGATAACGACATACAAAATACTGAGAGGAATTGACAAGGTGGACAAAGACGGGATTTCCAGAGATTGGAAAAAGTAACAAGGGGAACTTTGGAAGTGAAACACAGAAAAATCCCCAGGTGTTAGGAAAATTTTTAGCCACGAGTAGTCAGAAAGGGGAAAATAGTTTTTGGAAGCGATGTAGGGGAGGCAGGATCCATACATAGCTTTAAGCGAGGAGATAAAGCTCACCTAGGGGAGTGACCTATTGCGATCATGAAAGGGGGGGCCAGGGCTCGCTCGACCCCCGCAACCTAAACTAGGGGGAGTACAACTATGATAATACACAAAACACACACACAAAACACCACACACCCCCCAACCACATATAATACGCACACCACATAAAACACACACCACCACACACACACAAACAAACACACCACCCAAACACACACACACACACAAAACCCTATAACACACACAATAACCACAACATACACCCAACACACACACACCACACATATATACACACCACAAACACATACACACACACAAACACAAACACAACTTCACACACACAACACACCACACACACACACACACCCCAAAACACATCACATACACACACACACACACCACACACACACACACACAAACAACCACCAAACACACACACACACACACACAACCCCACATACCCACACACCCACACCCACACATAACACACACAAAACACACCACCAACACACACACAAAACAACACACACACACAAAACACCACAACTATACACACACACATCACACACACCCCACAAAAACCACACACACACACACACACACAACACACACCACACACACACCCCAACACACAACCCCATTCTCTGGCTTACAAAAAGGTGAGAAGTTGCTTCAGTAGGACATTTTTGGGGAAAAGAATAAAAAAATCAAGCATCATAAAAAATAGTTTCGGTTTTAACATGAAAATGGTTGGTTTTAAAAAATTAGATCTTTTTAAAATTTAAATTAATATTTGGGAAAGGGTTTTAAGCTATGATATCGTGGGGTTCAAATGGAGAATCGGGGTTGAAGGAGACACATTTTTGGAGGGTAACATAAGAAAAAAGAAGTAGGGGAAAACGCAGAAGGCCTACTGGGCCCATCGAGGGAGGTCCTTTTCAAACGACGTTACCATATGGGGAACATATTATTATCAGCTGTGATGATGAAAGGGGGGGAGCCCCCCCCTTGCTGCTTGCCTGTGGGGACGCCGCTGAGGGGAGGGGAGGTCGAGCCACACTGCGATCCCGTGCGTCACACAAAGTCAAGGCCACAAGGGGGTTCGTATCTAAAGCACATGGAGTACTAATGTGCTATGTATATAACCCGGGTTTTGAAAATATGCTTCAGCAACTCTTTCACTATTCCACTCGCACATCATCAAGGAAGGGGGAAGTGTTTTCGAATTGGGCGGGTATATTGATTTATAAGCCTTCAGCTGTTTTTTGATTTTTAAGTTCCTTGATAATGTAAAAAAACAGGAAAGCGTTTTGAATCGCTATTTTTTCCCCGGTTTTTTTTTGCATATTGGACACACCCGTTTGTGACCTTGTTAGACGAAATTGCGCAATCTTTTCTAAAAAAAAATTTCATACGTTTAAAGACTATTTTTTTTTTCATTTTTTTAATGTAAAAATTAATAAAATTTACTAAAAAAATTTAGAAAAATTACTAAAACCTTTTAACAAGGGCCCCTTTAATTTTCCAACTAAATATATTTTAGACAAGTTTACAATAATTTAATTACAAACACAATGAAATTTTTTTTTCTTTAGGTTCAGAATGATTTTTGCGAAATTATTGCATATACAAATTCTCGCTTGCCTTATTCGGCAAGAATAAGTTTTATCTATTAGGCACGACATACACACCTTCGCTTGTTTCTGCGTGGTGCATTGATATTGTATCGTTTGTGAAACCAGAAATACAGTAGAAGAATGAAATAGCTATTAAATTAGACACATGTGCAACTCTTAGGTATCTTTATTGAGGAAAAGTTTCGCCACACAGTGGCTTCATCAGTGCAACTCTTGGGTATCTTTATTGAGGAAACGTTTCGCCACACAGTGGCTTCATCAGTTCATACGTAGGAGAATCTTGAAGAACAGGAGGAGAATGAGGTAATCAGTCCCTCAGCCTTGAGTCGATGTGTTCAGTCCATCAATCTTGAATAGAATACGGCATATGAGCGGAGAAGCAGCTTATAAACCGTATGGCAGGAGAGGTGCAGCAGTCATAGGTGGTGTCACATTTGTTCAATGTTGAAGTAGGTCGTGCCCAAGAATTAGGCAAGTGAAGAATTCCTAAGTATTAAGATCCCAAGAAGTTGCAGTGTCAGACACTGCAACTTTTCCTTAATAAAGATACCCAAGAGTTGCATGTGTGTCTAATTTACCAACATGTCGGTTCTCTGAACCATTCATCTACAATGAAATAGCTGTAGACCATGCTGGAGGCTCACATTCATACCCGCCGTTATGAAGAAACATGGTTACCTAGCGTTTTGATGCATCTGTAGCTAAGTAGTTTAAGGCGTCACTCGTGGACAGCAAGAAACATGGGTTCGACTCCTGCTGGCTGCAATCTTTGTGTATATACTCCCATGTGTTTCTGCTTGGTGCAGTCTTAAATGGAAAATGAAAGGGTAAATGGTATAAAATATTGACACAACGGAAAAATAAACATATAAGCAGTGTAATGTGATCCTTTATTGACAACGTTTCGCCCACACAGTGGTTTTTATCTGGGTGAAAGGTACGTGAGTATCTATAGGATGGAGTTTGGAGAATTCTGGGTAGGTTGAATCTGAACCTTCATGTGACAATCTTCCGAGTAGGGTGATAGAGGTTGGGACCTTGGGTACCTTTCAAGAGAGATTGAACACTGCAGGTATACTCATATACTTGTCCAATCTCTTTATAAAGCTACCCAAGGTCCTAGGCTCTATCACCCTACTCGGAAGATTGTCACATGCAGCATTCTCCACCTGACTCAATCCTATAAATACTCATGTACCTTTCACCCAGGTAGATCTGTTTGTGACCTAATAAAACCCACTGTATGGGCGAAACGTTGTCAATAAAGGATCACATTATGAAGATTGAGACACTTATACAGCATATGGGAATCTTTATTCAGGAAACGTTTCGCCACACAGTGGCTTCATCAGTCCAATACAAAGAGGAAGGCGTAAGGAGAGGAGGAGTATAAGGTAATCAGTCCCTCAACCTGGAGTCGATGTGTTCAGTCCATCAATCTTGTAGAATGTACAGCATAGGGCCGTAGACGTGGCTTATATACTGTAGTGAGGTGAGGTGAGTGTGTCGTAAACCAACATTTGTAAACCAACATTTGTTGGTTTATCTTCAAAATTCTCTTCGCCTGTACTTGTTCAATATAAATAAAATTTGATTTCCACATTAACTTCCTGAAATTTTCATATATGTTCACAGCATTTTAGTCGTCATTCCGAATTTGAATTTATAGGATAAAATCTTTTCTTGAATGGTTTTAAAATGTCGTAAAATCTTACATAGGCAAACAGCTACATCAGCTAATATTTCCCCCACAACCAAAGAGCAGCTCTTTATTTAAAGTTAACTTTCATAAAAGCAGATTTTCTTAAAATAAGTCAGTTGCTGCAAGAATTTTGTCCTTAGGTGAGAGTTATATAGAAGCCTAAATAAAGCACAAATCTTTTATTTAAGTTCAAAGATGATATACTGGTTGAATTATAGTCCTCCATAATTTACAAATATATTTTCTCGGTTGTAATGCAATGTATATTGGTCACAATAAACATCAGCTGAAGGTTCGGAATCTCTTGTCTCGGATGTCGTTCCTGAATTCTTCTCCTCTTGGCGTTATGGAGTTTTCCTGTTAATGATGTCGTTCTTGAATTCTTCTCCTCTTGGCGTTATGGAGTTTTCCTGTTAATGATGTCGTCCTTGAATTCTTCTCCTCTTGGCGTTATGGAGTTTTCCTGTTAATGATGTCGTCCTTGAATTCTTCTCCTCTTGGCGTTATGGAGTTTTCCTGTTAATGATGTCGTCCTTGAATTCTTCTCCTCTTGGCGTTAAGGAGTTTTCCTGTTAATGATGTCGTCCTTGAATTCTCCTAGCGGCAACAAAATTCCTGGGTCATCCTGGCTCCTTCAGACGTTTTTCTGCTTTTCTAAGTGACATATCAGTAGGGAGTCCTGTCGGAGGTGGGTAGCAGACATGAAGACTGGGAACACAAAGTTCCTTTTCCTTAGACCAGTCTTGGTTATTAATCTACAAATTGCGACAATGTCCTCATTCCTCCTGGTAGTCGAAATATTTCTTTATTTAGGCCACAGAAGAGTGTTAGAAGTCAAGAGTACTTATTGTACAAATCCTGTAACATTTATCCCCTAGACTGTTCTACACAGTTCTTTTGTTCATCTCTCTTGCTAAGAGGTGACAAGGTATTAAACACTCCTCTGTATATTTATTTGTAATTCAGAGGTACACTGTTGTACCTCCACTGAGTACCAATAATTCAGTTCTGTACACTGTTGTACCTCCACTGAGTACCAATAATTCAGTTGTTCTGTACACTGTTGTACCTCCACTGTACACTGTTGTACCTCCACTGAGTACCAATAATTCAGTTCTGTACACTGTTGTACCTCCACTGAGTACCAATAATTCAGTTCTGTACACTGTTGTACCTCCACTGAGTACCAATAATTCAGCTGTTCTGTACACTGTTGTACCTCCACTGAGTACCAATAATTCAGTTGTTCTGTACACTGTTGTACCTCCACTGAGTACAAATAATTCAGTTCTGTACACTGTTGTACCTCCACTGAGTACCAATAATTCAGTTCTGTACACTGTTGTACCTCCACTGAGTACCAATAATTCAGTTCTGTACACTGTTGTACCTCCACTGAGTACCAATAATTCAGTTGTTCTGTACACTGTTGTACCTCCACTGAGTACCAATAATTCAGTTGTTCTGTACACTGTTGTACCTCCACTGAGTACCAATAATTCAGTTGTTCTGTACACTGTTGTACCTCCACTGAGTACCAATAATTCAGTTGTTCTGTACACTGTTGTACCTCCACTGAGTACCAATAATTCAGTTGTTCTGTACACTGTTGTACCTCCACTGAGTACCAATAATTCACTTGTTCTGTACACTGTTGTACCTCCACTGAGTACCAATAATTCAGTTGTTCTGTACACTGTTGTACCTCCACTGAGTACCAATAATTCAGTTCTGTACACTGTTGTACCTCCACTGAGTACCAATAATTCAGTTCTGTACACTGTTGTACCTCCACTGAGTACCAATAATTCAGCTGTTCTGTACACTGTTGTACCTCCACTGAGTACCAAAAATTCAGCTGGTTTGAAAGTATTTAAAATTGTATTTATGTTCATTATTTTTTTGTTTATACGTAAATGCATTAATATTATACTTAAAGTGAACTGATACTGTACAATGTGTTTCAAATAGATTGACCCAATTTCAATGCAGTATGTGGTATACATCGGGTCATCATTTTCAAATGCCCTGTATTATCCATTGGATCTTTCATTAAATAGATTATCTAATTGCTTTGGATAACAGTTATCTATTCTTTAGATGTTAAAAAACGTGCTCATGTTAAATTTTAATTAGGATTAGATTAATTTAAGGACCAATAATTAAAGGAGGATTTATTCTAAATTATAAAATTTAACTTTTAGTGATCGGGTAATCCTTTACACTAGACCTGACTTTTTTTTAAGAATAACTTTGAATAACCTAGATATTATAAATTTGAATATCGTGACTTGTTATCCCCTCAGAGCAGGCCTATGTCACCGCAGGCCTGTCAGTGCAGGCCTATGTCATCTTAGAAGTACTAATCACACATTCATAGGCAAGGAGAGGGGAAGGGGCGGGATCGTTTCATGAGAGTCTGGTATTTTAAGCATTACCATTGTCCAGAGCTAGAGCCCAACAGTTCCTTTCAGTTTCAACTTCGGAGTGTTTAAAAACAGAGTCATTATTTAGGAGATGAAACTCGGGGGTAAATTTTTCAGAGTGATGCCTGGCACTATAATAATGCCAAGTATCACTCTGAACAATACGTGCCTCGTGATATGCCTCAACCTAGTGCTTTAAATAGCGCCACACTGTACCAACAGCTGGCGAGCTTGTGCCAACAGCTGGCGAGTTTGTGCCAACAGCTGGCGAGCTTGTGCCAACAGCTGGCGAGTTTATACCAACAGCATACCAGTTGGTTCCAGTCTGGCAAACTTGCTAATGTTTAACCAAGTTACGGAGTTCGCGTGTCATCAGGAGATGCGCCCTAACTACCTACTTAGCTGGAGGTCGTTCCGAAGGGTCAACACCCCCGTTGCCCAGTCTCTCGCCAAGCCTCCAGGTAGATCAAGATCCAGGCATCCTGGAAAGACGTAATCCAACATGCGAACTACAGCCAGACTGGGCGCGTACTGACTGTGGGTATCTATCCAGTTCCTTCTTGAAGGCAGCTAGGGGTAATTCTCTTTATGCATAGTGGGAGGCTATTGAACAGTCTTGGGACCCGGACACTGTTTATCTCAGCGTACTCATGGCGCCCTTGCTTTTCGTTGGGGATATCTTGCACCGTCTGCCTAGTCTTTTGCTTTCTGTCAACATTATGCAGAACACTCTATTTCGACTCAGTTTTTGGTAACGACGATTACTGAAATAGACTTTCTACTTAGCTACAAACTTATTGAACTCAGTACGAGTCCTTGGGTGTGTTCTTAGGTCTTGACATTAAGAAGTGTGGAAAGTTTGAGCCTTATCAAAAGAAGCTTTCACGAGTATTTGCACGAAAATAAAAATTTCATCTTGCTATTGAAACTCTTGTCGGAAATTCTGCTTTCATTGCAAATGATCACATCCCTGAAGTGTTGCAAGAGCAGTTCCACAAATAGAAATTTTGTTGGTGATTTATGAATTAGTGGTTCTGGTGGCCTGGTGGTTAACGCTCTGGCTTCACACGGTGAGGGCCTGGGTTCGATTCCCAGCCAGAGTAGAAACATTGGACGTGTTTCTTTCCACCTGTTGTCTATGTTCCCCATCAGTAAAATGGGTACCTGGGTGTTAGTCGACTGGTGTGGGTCGCATCCTGGAACACTGACCTAAGGAGGCCTGGTCACAGACCGGGCCGCGGGGGCGTTGACCCCCGGAACTCTCTCCAGGTCTCCAGGTCCAGGTAGTGAATCTTGTCCCGGAAAAGTTTTGTCTAAAGAATCTAACAGTGTACCAGACTGTAAACCAATGAGCATTTCCAGTCATTAACCCATTTTCATTGACACATTTGTGCAAGACAGAATTTTCTCAATGAGATTTGACCAGTTCGATTTGATCCAGTTCCAGATTTGTTCCAGATCTGATCCAGATCCAGTTCAATTTGAAAAGTGATCTTCTGTGTGTACTCAGCCATAAATTACAAAGTATCTTAAGTAAAAGGACACAAGCGCAAGTAATGTGACAATAAAATGTCACATTACTTAACATATTGTACTACTATATGTACTACTACTACTACCACTACTACTACCACCACCTCTTCCTGCCTATATATAGCCGTCCTGCTCCCCCTCTGGTTAGTGTGACTTTGTCAATGGTCCAAGTCGGACCGAAACGTCGTCGTAAGCTTCTCTCTTTTATGTGCGGGTTATTTGTGTATCGTTCCAGTCACGGTATTGTGCCCTTTTTTTTGTTATTTAAGTACAACAAGATTTGTACGTGAAAAGATCCAGTCTCACCCATTTCATTTATAATACACTAGCAGTGTATTAATACGAAATATACACTGCCAGTGTATATTCCGTGTTTCTTAGGAAATAAATGTAGAAAGATAATGAAAGTATTTCTTACATTATCAGATCATTTTAATGGTCCAAGTCGGACCGAAACGTCGTCTCAAGTTTCATTCTCTCATGTGCAGGTTATTTCTGTATTGAACATTAAAATGGTATAAAATACCGACAGGTTGTTAGGTAAGACACATATGCAACAGTTAGGTATCTTTATTTCGAAACGTTTCGCCTACACAGTAGGCTTCTTCAGTCGAGTACAGAAAAGTTGATAGAAGCAGAAGATACTTGAAGACGATGTAATCAGTCCATCACCCTTAAAGTTTTGAGGTGGTCAGTCCCTCAGTCTGGAGAAGAGCATTGTTCCATGGAATGAAACAATATGGAGATGAAGTGACAGGATGGAGCCTTATATAGCGCCAAGAGGTGAGACGTAGGTCACTAGAAGAGGTAAGAACTCAGATGCTGGGAGGTCAGGTCCCTCTCAAATCCAGCCGTTCTCACTAGCAGAGGTTGTCGAAGTTGATTGTAGGTCTGTACCACCTCAAAACTTTAAGGGTGATGGACTGATTACATCGTCTTCAAGTATCTTCTGCTTCTATCAACTTTTCTGTACTCGACTGAAGAAGCCTACTGTGTAGGCGAAACGTTTCGAAATAAAGATACCTAACTGTTGCATATGTGTCTTACCTATTTGTGTATTGTTCCAGTCACGGTATTGGGTTTTTATTCTTGCATATCCGAATAATTATGAGGAATGATGACCTGCGGATTGATAACTTGATAATCCATCCACTGGAAGATTAAGGACTGATGGATTACATTATATTGATAAATAAAATAACATTTTATTGATACCCTTTTTTCATCGTTTACAGATATTACGTTTATTGAACTACATAAACCCTAGCACATTTCTTAGGTAAAAGGACATGTGACTTTTGTTGTGGCAACGTTTCGCTCTCCTGGAGCTTTGTCGAAACGTTACAAATAATACGTGGACACAGTGTATGTGTGTAATAGAATGAAATGTAAACACAATACAATCGCTGTTGGTAGTGCAGTAACGTGCATATTAATTGGGACAGTGACGAAGTAACACATTTATTTATATGGCAGATAATTGATTAAATAAGAGATATGACTACCCTTTGCTTTTATAAGCATTGCTAAACACTTTGGCATAGAATCGACCATTATTGAACACATTTTGGCAAGTTCGTCGCTTTGATACTAGGTAATAATAACAGTTGCTTCTCCTCAGTCGAATAGTCCAGCTTCGTGATCTCATTTGGTTGAGGTCAAGAGAGTTTCCAGAACAATTTAGTACGTTTAGCTAACTCTTCAAAGAATGTCAACATTTTTCTGGAAGTGTGGTGTGGAGTAAGATCCTTCTGGAAAATGACTTCTCAGTCAGGAAAGTCTCTATCCACAATGGGAAGCAAATACCAGGATTGTCTTATATTTGTCATTGTCGTTCCCTCAAAAATAACAAGCAGTTCAGAGTCTTTAGCAATAATAATACCCCAAAATATCTTAGATGAGTGTTATAGCGCGAGACGAATGTGTCCATTCCTAAGAGGTTCGTCTTTGTCCGTCTCACTACCACTGATCTGCAGTACATCCCCTGTGATCGAGTGCCCACCACAGTCATTTTTCCTTCACAGCAGCAGTCATTGTTTCCTTACCGCATTTCTGGCAGTTCTGCCAACTTCAAGGAGCCTTCGTCAAGCAGTTGAAGAATCAACATTTACGCAGCCGAAGTCAAATATCTCTGTAAATATTTGTTGGTTTTCTTGGGACCCTTCATACTATTTCTTACGATAAACTTGTCATCGTGAGGTGTTGTCCTGCGTTTTCTTCCACATCTTCCTCGACGTAGCGCTTCACAATCACCAGTGTCCTCAGATCTCTTTACAATCCGACCACCGGCTGATTTTGCTAGGATCAAATTTTCTGCGATCTGTCTGATACTCAAATACTTGTACGCTTCCTAGGTGTAGCATCCATCATGAATTTCATCAATAAAACACTGAAGTGAAGAATTTGGCGAAACCACATTCACTGAGCACAAGTGCAGGAATATCCTTACAGAACAACAGCTTTTGTAGCACTGACTAGAGTCGCTGGGTAATAACACAGCTGGATGGTTTCCAGAAGCCAATAGCAAACTCTTCTGGGAAGAAACGAATCCATATTATATTAAGACGGAGACTTAAGACACATTATGAGATGATAATAAATTTTACTCCTGTCCCAATTAATTTACACACAAATGTAGTAATAGTAATAGTTTTAGTGGTGGTAGTGCTTGTAGTAGTACTTGTAGTAGTAGTGCTTTTAGCAATAGTAGTAGAACTTTTATTAGTAGTGCTTTTAGCAATAGTAGTAATAGTAGTAGTAGCTCTTGTATTAGTAACACTACTGGTACTAGTAGTGGTATTTCTAGTAGTAACACTACTGCTAGTAGTACACGTAGTGGTAATACTACTGGTAGTAGTAGTAGTAGTACTTGTAGTAATATAGTAAGAGTACTTGTAGTACTACTAGTAGTAGTACTTGTAGTACTACTAGTAGTAGTAGTACTTGTACTAGTAGTAGTAGTAGTAGTACTTGTAGTAACAGTACTAGTAGTAGTAGTACTTGTAAAACTAGTAGCAGTAGTACTTGTAATAATAATACTAGTAGTAGCAGTACTTGTACTAGTAATACTAGTAGCAGTAGTACTTGTACTAGTAATACTACTAGTAGTAGTACTTGTACTAGTAATACTACTAGTAGTAATACTTGTACTAGTAATATTACTAGTAGTACTTATACTAGTACTACTAGTAGTAGTAGTACTTGTACTAGTACTACTACTAGTAGTAGTACTTGTACTAGTACTACTAGTAGTAGTATTTGTACTAGTAATGCTAGTAGTAGTACTTGTACTAGTACTACTAGTAGCAGTACTTGTACTAGTACTACTAGTAGTAGTACTTGCACTAGTACTACTACTAGTAGTACCTGTATTAGTAATACTACGAGTAGTAGTACTTGTACTAGTACTACTACTAGTAGTAGTGCTTGACTAGTACTACTACTAGGTAGTACTTTTACTAATACTACTAGTAGTAGTACTTGTACTAGTACTACTACTAGTAGTATTACTAGTACAAGTACTACTAGTAGTATTACTAATACTACTACTACTAGTAGTGCTAGTACATGTACTACTAATACTAGCAGTACAAGTACAAGTACTACTACTACTAGTAGTACTAGTACAAGTACTACTACTAGGAGTATTACTAGTACAAGTACTACTACTAATAATATTACTACTAAAAGCACTACTACCGCTAGTAGTATTACTAGTACAAGTACTACTACTAGTATTACTAATACAAGTACTACTACTACTAGTACTACTAGTACAAGTACTACTACTACACTACTACTAGTATTACTGGTACAAGTACTACTACTACTAGTAGTATTACTAGTTCAAGTGCTACTACTACTGGTAGTATTACTACAAGTAATACTACTAGTAGTACCTGTACTAGTAATACTACTAGTAGTAACTTGTACTAGTAAATATACTAGTAGTAGTACTTGTACTAGTAATACTACTAGCAGTACTTGTACTAGTAATACTACTAGTAGTAGTACTTGTACTAGTAATACTACTAGTAGTAGTACTTGTACTAGTAATACTACTAGTAGTACTTGTACTAGTAATACTACTAGTAGTACTTGTACTAGTAATACTACTAGAAGTATTTGTACTAGTAATACTACTAGTAGTACTTGTACTAGTAATACTACTAGTAGTACTTGTACTAGTAATACTACTAGTAGTCCTTTTACTAGTAATACTAGTAGTACTTGTTCTAGTAATACTATTAGAAGTCCTTTTACTAGTAATACTAGTAGTACTTGTACTAGTAATACTACTAGTAGTACTTGTACCAGTAATACTACTAGTAGTACTTGTACTAGTATTACTACTAGTAGTACCTCTACTAGCAATACTAGTAGTACTTGTACTAGTAATACTACTAGTAGTACTTGTACTAGTAATACTACTAGTAGTACTTGTACTAGTAATACTACTAGTAGTACTTGCACTAGTGATACTACTAGTAGTACTTGTACTAGTAATACTAGCAGTACTTGTACTAGTAATACTAGTAGTACTTGTACTAGTAATGCTAGTAGTACTTGTACTAGTAATACTAGTAGTACTTGTACTAGTAATACTACTAGTAGTAGTACTTGTACTAGTAATACTACTAGTAGTAGTATTTGTACTAGTAATACTACTAGTAGTAGTACTTGTACTAGTAATACTACTAGTAGTAGAACTTGCACTAGTAATACTACTAGTAGTACTTGTACTGTAATACTACTAGTAGTACTTGTGCTAGTAATACTAGCTAGTACTTTTACTAGTAATACTACTAGTACTTTTACTAGTAATACTAGTACTTTTACTAGTAATACTACTATACTTTTACTAGTAATACTATTAGTAGTACTTGTACTAGTAATACTACTAGCATTACTTGTACTAGTAATACTACTAGTAGTACTTGTACTAGTAATACTACTAGTAGTACTTGTATTAGTAATTCTACTAGTAGTACTTGTACTAGTAATACTACTAGTACTTTTACTAGTAATACTAGTACTTTTACTAGTAATACTACTAGTACTTTTACTAGTAATACTACTAGTACTTTTACTAGTAATACTAATAGTACTTGTACTAGTAATACTACTAGCATTACTTGTACTAGTAATACTACTAGTAGTACTTGTACTAGTAATACTACTAGTAGTACTTGTACTAGTAATACTAATAGTAGTACTTGTATTAGTAATACTACTAGTAGTACTTGTACTGGTAATACTAATACTAGTAGTATTTGTACTAGTAATACTACTACTAGTAGTACTTGTACTAGTAATACTACTAGTAGAACTTGTACTAGTAATACTACTAGTACTTGTACTGTAATACTATAGTATACTTGTACTAATACTATACTTTAATTGTACAGTTATATACTACTAGTAGTACTTGTACTAGTACTACTACTAGTAGTACTTGTACTAGTAATGCTACTACTTGTACTTGTACTAGTAATACTACTACTAGTAGTATTTGTACTAGTAATACTACTAGTAGTAGTAGTACTTGTACTAGTAATAATAGTAGTAGTAGTACTTGTACTAGTAACACTAGTAGTAGTAGTACTTGTAATGCTAGTAGTAGTAATACTAGTAGTGCTAGTAGTAGTAGTACTTGTAGTAATACTAGTAGTATTAGTAGTAGTACTTGTAGCAGTAATACTAGTAGTAGTGCTTGTAGTTGTAATACTAGTAGTAGTACTTGTAGTTGTAATACTAGTAGTAGTAGTACTTATAGTTGTAATTCTAGTAGTAGTACTTGGTAGTAGTAATACTAGTAGTAATAGTACATGTATTAATACTAGTGGTAGTAATAGCACTTGTAGTAATATTGCTGGTAGTAATAGTAGAACTTGTAGTAACACTACTGGTGGCAATACTATTACTATTGGTAGTAGTAGTAGTACTGGTAGCGTTAGTAGTAATAGTATTTCTGGAGGTAGTTGTAGTAGCTCCGTGATAGAGGGATTTATTTTGATGAGAATTTTTGCTAATACTTTAGAGATGACGAAGTTCTCTCTATTCTGTTTACAATTTGTAAACGATTACTCCAAACTAAGTCTCTCATCATTTTTCTTTACTCTGTGTTTATATTTGTCTTCTTTTACGCTCTATTCGAAGTTCCAACAATCCTGAAACTTCTGTTGTGAACTTTTCAGAAGTAGAATGTCACAGTGTAGAGTAACTAACTTCACAAATTCCGTATTAGATCAATTTTCTTAAAATTCCTAATTTATATTTAGTATCTAGCATTAGCATAGTTTATAATTATATGTTTAACACGTTAATCAGTTAATGGGACCTAACACAACACATAAACGTACTGTATGTTGCACGCTTTTATTGGAAAATGATTAATTCTCACCTACATACCCCAGCATAAGCTTCATTCTCCTCATAACTGAATTCAATCGCCTACATACCTCATCATTAGCCTCACTTCGTGAATGTCTTTACTCTCCTACATAACTCAAGATGACCCTCAGTGTATCTATAATATATTCCAAACATTTGCATCAAAAGTTACATTTCACAATCCATCTTATTTGAACTTTTTTTAAGTTCGTAAATGCATCAAACGGCTTCCCTTCCTTATTTAATAGCTATTAATGTGCCTGATTTGGATCATAACAGGTGAAGTAAATTCCCCGCGACAGATTCATTGATTTTGAAATTAAGGTATCAAATGACAGGTGAAAAAGAATGATTCATGAAAAAGTTCGAACGAAGAAACAATTGTTGGAACTCTGTGTGACTTGGAAGATTTTTCTTATGGAGGAAAATTAGTTGACAAGTTACGATGGAAAAGTCCAATGGGTTTTTTTTTATTAAGTAGTAAGGAAATGGAAAAAGTGTTGGTTTGTTTACAAGAAGCGATTATTGTGGCACTGAAGGCGGTGTGACGAGGCAGGATAAGTTAATAGATGTCTGGTGCAGCAGTGAGGCAGAGTTCCTCTCTGGCCCTCCTCCAACTCTGAGGTCTCGGTCTCTCTCTCTCTCTCTCTCTCTCTCTCTCTCTCTCTCTCTCTCTCTCTCTCTCTCTCTCTCTCTCTCTCTCGCTCTCTCTCTCTCTCACACACACACACACACACACTTTTAAGAAGAGGTACCATAAAGCTCCTGGAGCAGGAAGAGTGTGGACCTTGTAGCGATCAGCGAAGAGGCGGAACCATGAGCTATGACTTAACCTCTGGAACTACTAAACAGGTGAGAAATAGGTGAGTACACGCTTAAACACACTCATAGAGGAAGGATCCATACATACCTCTAAGCAGCCAGGGGAGAGAGAGTAAGCACAGCAGCGGCCAGCAAAGAGTCCACTACTGTGCTCAATGTACTATGAGCTGAGCCTCGACTCTGGCAAGCACAAATACGTGAGTATGCACGCACACAATTAAATATGAAAGCTCTCTCCACACTAGTGACCAGCCAGTCCTGAGTTTCGACTACTTTGCTGAAGTAAACTTGAGAGAGAGAGAGAGTTCGTGAAGGACGAACGATGACAAACTTGAAAACAGGAAACTGCTCAGGCAATTCCTAAATATGGTGCAGTGGGAGAGGAAAATGGAAGGAGAATGTAGTTGCGAAGTGCCGGGAGGAACAGGAACACACAGAAATCAGATGATTCGCCCAGTGAGTAAAGACAGGTAAAAAATACTAGAACATGGAAAAACTATAGAAGGCAAAGAGCATAAATGAAAAAGGAAATGAGCAGAAGATCCAGAAGCTATTATGCACGGGGAGGAAGAGAGGTTGAAGGCCAATTTGAGAATGACACAGCATCGAAAGTCAAACCCTACACAAGCTTGCTAAATAGCCACGTCAAAAGAAAGCAACAGTAAACAACGAGATAATCTGGCTGAAGAATGAGGAAGTATGGTTTACAAGGAATGACCAGAATGTTTATGAAGACCTCAGCAAGAAATTTGAGGAGGTAAATAAAAGAATATTGAGAAAAACCCAAAAAGCCAAAGCAGCAGAGTGCAGCATCAAATGCTGAAGGTGCAAATATGCACATATGCAGTATAATTTGATCCTTTATTGGCAACGTTTCGCCCACACTGCGCTTTATCAAGTAGATCTGTTTGTGACTTGATAAAGAACCGAAAGGCTTTCTCATATGTCCTAGTGTTTGCTCATCTGTTTTTTAAAACCCATTTGTCGGTATCTTTCACTAAATTTTATACCAATAAATTCACTTTTCAGACCGACACTGTTTTATTGTATTATGTAACAGGTAGTTGCTAGAAATTACTAATAGTAACAGTAGATCTAATACAGAATGACTTAGAGATATTACTCTTTACTCGACCTTTATCCGAAGTAACCTAAGGGATACCCCCTTATATTGTGCCACGTAGGTCCCGTGGCTAGGTTGGTAGCGTACTCAGCTCTCACACTGAGAGTCCTTGTTTAGATATCCGGTACGAATGAAAACGTTGGCCAAGTTTCCTTACACTTGCCGCCCCTGTTCACTTAGCAGTAAGTATTTACCTGGGTGCTAGTCGACTGTTGTGGGTGGCATCCTGGGGGTGGTGGTGTACCTTAGAAAGGGCTGGGCTTTTAAATGAGTAAGATAACAGCTAAATAAATAACAAAAAGGCACAATACCGTGACTGGAACGATACACAAATAACCCGCACATAAAAGAGAGAAGCTTACGACGACGTTTCGGTCCGACTTGGACCATTGACAAAGTCACACTGTGTAAGATAACAGCTCTTAGCCTGCAAAATGAATTTGTGTAAAAAAAATGCTATTTGGGTACGAATATCGCCATCAGCATTGCCTAACACGACGCAGGGAAGGACACAAGGCTTAAACGCAGATTCTTAGTTCTCTGTCATCATGTGTGATAAATGACTTGGGAAAACAGCCAAGTTGAAGAAGAAGACGCTTGTTCAACGTTTTGGAATCTTTATTAGGGGCGAAACATTTCACCAACCAGTGGCTTTTTTAGTCCAATACAAAGAAGAACGGTTGAAGAAGAAAGGTCATGTGAGGTAATTACTCCCTCAGCCTGGAGTCGATGTGTTCTGTTCATCAGTCTTCAAGAATGATGGGCTGAACACACAGACTCTAGGTTGAGGGACTGATAACCTCAAACTCCTCCTCCTCCTCCTCTTCCAGCGTTTTTATTTGTATTGAACTGAAGAAGTCACTGGTTGGTGAAACATTTCCACCTCACTAAAAATTCCAAAATATTGCATAAGTGTCTTATTCTTCTCCCTATATTCATCGCCAAATGATGATCTGCAGAGCTCGTCAATTAGTTCACGGGATTCCAGCGTCGTAATGACACACACTGGTACAGCAAATCAAAATTTGCATAATCTCGGGCGCATTTCTCGTAAATAATGTAGGAGGGTCCCGCATATACGGCGCCTAATTTCAGTATTTCACGTTTTTGCTGGCTTTTGACTGAGCCATCGTTCATTATGCTCGGTGCTTTGACCTCTGCTCCGCTAATATCGTCATTTTCGTGTAAGAGTTGCATAAGGGATAACGACAAGTGACATATTTAGAGCTGTATAAGCGGGGTTCCCCTCGACAAGTTTGTTTATATGTAATACTTGTAAATCGTATCAATAAGAGTTGATCGGGTGACAGATTAATTAAAAATTAAAATCGACTTAAGTCATTTAGGTAATCCAAGCCATAGTTAAATCCGACATAGTTAAATGATGATAATTATCTCTCGATTCATGTGAAACTACACTGTTGAATTCTTCAGTTACGTAAACAAAGAAGGAAACATGATGTTGCAAATTATTTAACACTATGACGGAAAAAGAACATGGAATGGGTGAGGTCTGAACCCATGGCGAGCAGTGAAACTGTGTTGGTAAGAGAACATTCAGTGACTGTTAGTTAATACGTCTTGTGGTTCACAGTCTTCAAGAGAGAGTCTTCAACGTCGGTGACGGGCTCTTGTTCCAAGGAATTGAACATGACCTTCTTTTCGCATTGAACCAGATTGCCTCCCATTAATTATAAGTGGACCTAACTCTTCTCTAATCTTTGTAATATATGTTTAGAAAAGACTTTTGGATTCGTCTTAAATTCCTTTTTAACTTATCTCACAACATCGATTCACTTTTTTTAACTCAGATCTTCCTCAACGAGCACATTTTCTCATCAATGGAAATAAATCGCTTGGAGTTCTTTGGGTTATCCCAGGTTCTCTACACACATGCATATGTGTAGATAATCTATGTAACTGTATTTGTGTATACCTGAATAAACTTATTCCTCCCCTTCTGCTTATTACTGTAGTATAGTTCACAGTTAACATATATGTTACATCTATAACTAGATGACCTTCGCATCCCCCCTATATCATTATCGTGTGAGGTATTTTTAAGGCCCCTGAGGGACCCAAAAGTCGTAGCTGGATCGCTAGGGCACTCAGCTCACTGAGATCAGGGGTTCGAATCTCTTCCAGTACGGCTGGAAAACGTTAGGGATGTGTTTCCATAAGACACCTGCTGTCCCTGTCCCTGTTCACCCAATGGGTACCTGGGTGTTAGGTGACTGGTGTGGGTCGCATCCTGGGACAAAACTGACCTAATTTGCGGGAAATGCTCAGCATAACAAGTGACTTTCTATATAGTAGTATGTCACTGATGTCAACTATGGTCTGTATACCTTGTACATGTACTGGTAGAAATAGATATAATTATTATTTTTATTGTTATTAGTATTGTTATTATTGTGATTATTATCAAGATTCATTTTCATCTTGTGATTATAACTAAATATCCCCCAAAAATTCTTTGATCAAATTTTCCAAACGTGATCAGAATACATACGAAGCAGGAACCAAATTTTACCCACGAGCCAGAAAATATAAGAAATTATGAGCAGTGGCACATTAACTTACTATTAATAGGAGGTAAATATGGACCAATCAACTGTTCCCGGTGAAATATCAGAATCTTAATTGAATAAAGCGTTGAATAATTCCATTAAGATCGGTATTTAATAAATTATTAAGTGAACTCCGACGGTAGTGGGTGATATTTAGTCTCGTAAATAGATATAAACACATATAAATAGATATGAGGAAATGTCGATAAATTTGAAGACAAGTACACAGGATGTATAGAAACTTTTCTGGACAATGCTATTTGTCAAGTCATGTTTTCCTGTACGTAGAGCCTTGCTAAGGGCGAAACATAACGAAGAGCGAAACTGTCGTTCAGCACCTTAATCCATTGTCATCAAACTGGACAACTTTTTTTGCAATCAGAGGTTTAAATAAAGCATTAATTATGCAGTTGTATCAAGAACAGACTAACATGTAGGACGGTAGTACCTCCCTGGGTGGTTGTTGTTTACCAACCTGCTACCACAGGACGGTAGTACCTCCCTGGGTGGTTGCTGTCTACCAACTTACTACCACAGGACGGTAGTACCTCCCTGGGTGGTTGCTGTCTACCAACCTGCTACCACAGGACGGTAGTACCTCCCTGGGTGGTTGCTGTTTACCAACCTGCTACCACAGGACGGTAGTACCTCCCTGGGTGGTTGTTGCCCTACCAACTTACTACCACAGGACGGTAGTACCTCCCTGGGTGGTTGCTGTCTACCAACCTGCTATCACAGGACGGTAGTACCTCCCTGGGTGGTTGCTGTTTACCACCTGCTACCCCAGAGGGTAGTACCTCCCTGGGTGGTTGTTGTTTACCAACCTACTACCACAGGACGGTAGTACCTCCCTGGGTGGTTGTTGTTTACCAACCTGCAATCACAAGACGGTAGTACCTCCGTGGGTGGTTGTTGTTTACCAACCTGCTATCACAGGACGGTAGTACCTCCCTGGGTGGTTGTTGTTTACCAACCTGCTACCACAGGACGGTAGTACCTCCCTGGGTGGTTGTTGTTTACCAACCTGCTATCACAGGACGGTAGTACCTCCCTGGGTGGTTGTTGTTTACCAACCTGCTATCACAGGACGGTAGTACCTCCCTGGGTGGTTGTTGTTTACCAACCTGCTACCACAGGACGGTAGTACCTCACTGGGTGGTTGCTGTTTACCAACCTGCTACCAACAGGACGGTAGTACCTCCCTGGGGGTTGCTGTTTACCAACCTGCTACACAGGACGGTAGTACCTCACTGGGTGGTTGCTGTCTACCAACCTGCTACCACAGGACGGTAGTCCCTCACGGGGGTGGTTGCTGTCTACCAACCTGCTACCACAGGACGGTAGTACCTCACTGGGTGGTTGCTGTCTACCAACCTGCTACCACAGGACGGTAGTACCTCACGGGTGGTTGCTGTCTACCAACCTGCTACCACAGGAGGGTAGTACCTCACGGGGTGTTGCTGTCTACCAACCTGCTACCACAGGACGGTAGTACCTCACTGGGTGGTTGCTGCCCTACCAAACCCTACTACCACGGGACGGTAGTACCTCACTGGGTGGTTGCTGTCTACCAACCTACTACCACGGGACGGTAGTACCTCACTGGGTGGTTGCTGTCTACCAACCTGCTACCACAGACGGTAGTACCTCCTGGGTGGTTGCTGTCTACCAACCTGCTACCACAGGACGGTAGTACCTCCCGGGTGGTTGCTGTTTACCAACCTACTACCACAGGAGGGTGTACCTCACTGGGTGTTGCTGTCTCCCAACCCTGCTACCACAGGAAGGTAGTACCTCCCTGGGTGGTTGCTGTCTCCCAAACCCTGCTACCACAGGACGGTAGTACCTCACTGGGTGGTTGCTGTCTCCCAAAACCCTTACCACAGGACGGTAGTACCTCACTGGGTGGTGCTGTCTACCAATCTATACCACAGGACGGTAGTACCTCACTGGGTGGTTGCTGTTACCAACCTACTACCACAGGACGGTAGTACCTCACTGGGTGGTTGCTGTCTACCA
The DNA here is from genome assembly GCF_026875155.1 of Cherax quadricarinatus. Classification (NCBI taxonomy): domain Eukaryota; kingdom Metazoa; phylum Arthropoda; class Malacostraca; order Decapoda; family Parastacidae; genus Cherax; species Cherax quadricarinatus. The sequence continues at coordinate 11,443,550 of NC_069492.1, read as the reverse complement.
ACCTGCTACCACAGGACGGTAGTACCTCCCTGGGTGGTTGCTGTCTACCAACCTGCTACCACAGGACGGTAGTACCTCCCTGGGGGGTTTGTTGTTACCAACCTGCTACCACAGGAGGGTAGTACCTCCCTGGGTGGTTGTTGTTTACCAACCTGCTACCACAGGACGGTGTACCTCCCTGGTGGTTGCTGTTTACCAACCTACTACCACAGGCGTAGTACCCCCCTGGGTGGTTGTTGTTTACCAACCTACTACCACGGGACGGTAGTACCTCCCTGGGTGGTTGCTGTTTACCAACCTACTACTACAGACGGTATTCCCTGCCTGGGTGGTTGTTGTTTACCAAACCCCTACACCACAGGACGGAGTACCTCCCTGGTGGTTGCTGTCTACCAACCTACTACCACGGGAAACGGTATTACCCCCCTGGGGGGTTTTGCTGTTTACAAACCTACTACCACGGACGGTAGTACCTCCCTGGTGGTTGGTGTCTACCAACCTACTACCACAGGACGGTAGTACCTCCCTGGGTGGTTGGTGTCAACCAACCTGCTACCACAGGACGGTAGTACCTCCCTGGGTGGTTGGTGTCAACCAACCTACTACCACAGGACGGTAGTACCTCCCTGGGGGTTGCTGTTTCCCAACCTGCTACCACAGGACGGTAGTACCCCCACTGGGTGGTTGCTGTCTACCAACCTGCAAACCACAGGACGGTAGTACCTCCCTGGGTGGTTGCTGTTTACCAACCTACTACCACAGGACGGTAGTACCTCACTGGGGTGGTTGCTGTCTCCCAAACCCTGCTACCACAGGACGGTAGTACCTCCCTGGGTGGTTGCTGTCTACCAACCTGCTACCACAGGACGGTAGTACCTCCCTGGGTGGTTGCTGTCTACCAACCTACTACCACAGGACGGTAGTACCTCCCTGGGTGGTTGTGTTTACCAACCTGTTTACCACAGGACGGTAGTACCTCCCCTGGTGGTTGTGTTTACCAACCTGCTACCACAGGACGGTAGTACCCCCCTGGGTGGTGCTGTTTACAACCTGCTACCACAGGACGGTAGTACCTCCCTGGGTGGTTGCTGTTTACCAACCTGCTACCACAGGACGGTAGTACCTCCCTGGGTGGTTGCTGTTTACCAACCTACTACCACAGGACGGTTAGTCCCTTTCCTGGGTGGTTGCTGTTTCCCAAACCCTGCTACCACGGGAAGGTAGTACCTCCCTGGGTGGTTTGCTGTTTACCAACCTACTACCCACAGGAGGGTAGTACCTCCCTGGGTGGTTGCTGTTTACCAACCTGCTCCCCACAGGAGGGTAGTACCTCCCTGGGTGGTTGCTGTTTACCAACCTACTACCACAGGATGGTAGTACCTCCCTGGGTGGTTGCTGTTTACCAACCTGCTACCACAGGACGGTAGTACCTCCCTGGGTGGGTTGCTGTTACCACCCTACTACCACAGGACGGTAGTACCTCCCTGGGGGGTTGTTGTCTACCAACCTGCACCACAGGACGGTAGAAACCTCCCTGGGTGGTTGCTTTTTCCTCCCAAACCCTGCTACCACAGGACTGTAGTACCTCCCTGGGGGTTGCTGTCTACCAACCTCTCCCACAGGACGGTAGTACCTCCATGGGTGGTTGCTGTCTACCAACCTGCTACCACAGGACGGTAGTACCTCCTGGGTGGTTGCTGTTTACCAACCTGCTACCCACAGGCGGGTAGTACCTCCCTGGGTGGTTGCTGTTACAACCTACTACCACAGGGACGGTAGTACCCCCCGGGGTGGTTGCTGTTACCAACCTGCTATCACAGGACGGTAGTACCTCCCTGGGTGGTTGCTGTTTACCAACCTTCTACCACAGGACGGTAGTACCTCCCTGGGTGGTTGCTGTCTACCAACCTGCTCCCACAGGACATAGTACCTCCTGGGTGGTTGCTGTCTCCAACTGCTACCACAGGACGGTAGTACCTCCTGGGTGGTTGCTGTCTACCAACCTACTACCACAGGACGGTAGTACCTCCCTGGGTGGTTGCTGTCTACCAACCTACTACCACAGGACGGTAGTACCTCACGGGGTTTGGTTGCTGTCTACCAACCTGCTACCACAGGACGGAAGTACCTCCCTGGGGGTTGCTGTCTACCAACCTACTACCACAGGAGGGTAGTACCTCATGGGGTTGCTGTCTACCAACCTACTACCACAGGACGATAGTACCTCACTGGGGGGTTGCTGTTTACCAACCTGCTACCACAGGAGGGTTTAGTACCTCCCTGGGTGGTTTCCCTCCTCCCAACCTACTACCACAGGACGGTAGTACCTCACTGGGTGGTTGCTGTCTACCAACCTGCTACCACAGGACGTAGTACCTCCCTGGGTGGTTGCTGTCTCCCAAACCCTGCTACCACAGGACGGTAGTACCTCCCTTGGTGGTTGCTGTCTACCAACCTGCTACCACAGGACGGTTTTACCTCCCTTTGTGGTTGCTGTCTCCCAAAACCTGCTACCACGGGACGGTAGTATCTCCCTGGGTGGTTGCTGTCTACCAACCTGCTACCACAGGACGGTAGTACCTCCCTTGGTGGTTGCGGTCTACCAACCTGCAAACCACAGGACGGTAGTACCCCTGGGTGGTTGCTGTCTACCAACCTACTCCCACAGGACGGTAGTACCTCACGGGGTGGTTGCTGTTTACCAACTGCTACCGCAGGACGGTATTTACCTCCCTGGGTGGTTGCTGTCTACCAAGCTACTACCACAGGACGGTAGTACCTCCCTGGGTGGTTGCTGTCTCCCAACCCTACTACAACAGGACGTAGTACCTCACTGGGTGGTTGCTGTCTCCCAAACCTGCTACCACAGGACGGTAGTACCTCCCGGGGTGGTTTGCTGTCTCCCAAACCTGCTACCACAGGACGTTATTTACCTCCCTTGGTGGTTGCTGTCTACCAACCTGCTACCACAGGACGGTAGTACCCCCCTATGTGGTTGCTGTCTACCAACCTACTACCACGGGACGGTAGTACCTAAAGGGGTGGTTGCTGTCTACCAACCTGCTACCACAGGACGTAGTACCTCCCTGGGTGGTTGCTGTCTACCAACCTGCTACCACAGGACGGAAGTACCTCCCTTGGTGGTTGCTGTCTACCAACCTGCTACCACAGGACGTTAGTATCTCCCTGGGTGGTTGCTGTCTACCAACCTGCTACCACAGGACGGTAGTACCTCCCTTGGTGGTTGCTGTCTACCAACCTGCTACCACAGGACGGTAGTACCTCCCTATGTGGTTGCTGTCTACCAACCTACTACCACAGGACGGTAGTACCTCACTGGGTGGTTGCTGTCTACCAACCTGCTACCACAGGACGGTAGTACCTCCCTGGGTGGTTGCTGTCTACCAACCTACTACCACAGGACGGTAGTACCTCCCTGGGTGGTTGCTGTCTACCAACCTACTACAACAGGACGGTATTACCTCACTGGGTGGTTGCTGTCTACCAACCTGCTACCACAGGACGGTAGTACCTCCCTGGGTGGTTGCTGTCTACCAACCTACTA
>NC_069492.1:11402485-11434985 GCF_026875155.1 Cherax quadricarinatus | reverse complement strand
AGAGTGAGAGGGGAATATGAACCAGCAAGATTGGACCTTGTGTTCACCCCGGGCAACTCAGATATTTAGGACATCAAGTATGAGAGTCCCCTAGTAGCTAGCGACCACGTGGTTCTGTGCTTTGAATACATAGTAGAGCTGCAAGTGGAGAGAATAGCAGGAGTTGAATGGGGAAAAACCTGACTATAAAAGAGGGGACTACATAGGGTTGAAGAACTTCCTGCGGGAGGTCGAGTGGGACAGAGAACTGGCAGGAAAGCCAGTAAATGAAATGATGGAATATGTAACAACAAAATGCAAGGAGGCAGTGGAAAGGTTTATTCCCAAGGGCAACAGTAACAACGGGAAGACCAGAACGAAACCCCTGGTTTACCCGACGTTGTAAGGAGGCAAAAACAAAATGCAATAGAGAATGGAAAAAGTACAGAAGGCAGAGAACACACGAAAATAGGGAGATCAGTCGTAGAGCCAGGAATGAGTACGCACAGGTAAGGAGGGAGGCCCAGCGACAGTATGAAAATGACATAGCATCGAGAATCAAGACTGTCACGAAACTGTTGTATAGCCACATCAGGAGGAAGACAGCAGTCAAAGACCAGGTGATCAGATTAAGGACAGATGGTGGAGAACTCACAAGAAATGATCAGGAGGTATGTGAGGAGCTGAACAGGAGATTTAAGGAAGTTTTTACAGTAGAGACAGGAAGGGCTGTGGGAAGACAGCACAGAAGGGAACATCAAGAGGGAATATACCAACAAGTGTTGGATGACATACGAACAACTGATGAGGAGGTGAAGAAGCTCTTAAGTGACCTTGACACCTCAAAGGCGATGGGACCGGACAACATCTCCCCATGGGTCCTTAGAGAAGGAACAGAGATGCTGTGCGTGCCTCTAACCACAATCTTCAACACATCCCTTGAAACTGGGCAGCTACCTGAGAAATGGAAGACAGCTAATGTAGTCCCCATATTTAAGAAAGGAAACAGAAACGAGGCACTAAACTACAGACCTGTGTCTCTGACATGTATTGTGTGCAAAGTCATGGAGAAGATTATCAGGAGGAGAGTGGTCGAACACCTGGAAAGGAACAAGATTATAAATGAAAACCAGCATGGGTTCATGGAAGGCAAATCTTGTATCACAAACCTCCTGGAGTTTTATGACAAGGTAACAGAAGTAAGACACGAGAGAGAGGGGTGGGTAGATTGCGTTTTCCTAGACTGCAGGAAGGCCTTTGACACAGTTCCCCACAAGAGATTAGTGCAGAAGCTGGAGGATCAGGCGCACGTAAAAGGGAGGGCACTGCAATGGATAAGGGAATACCTGACAGGGAGGCAGCAACGAATCATGGTAAGTGAAGAGGTATCACAGTGGGCGCCTGTTACGAGCGGGGTCCCACAGGGGTCAGTTCTAGGACCAGTGCTATTTTTGATATATGTGAACGACATGATGGAAGGAATAGACTCTGAAGTGTCCCTGTTCGCAGATGATGTGAAGTTGATGAGAAGAATTAAATTGGACGAGGATGAGGCAGGACTGCAAAGAGACCTGGACAGGCTGGACATGTGGTCCAGCAACTGGCTTCTCGAATTCAATCCAGCCAAATGCAAAGTCATGAAGATTGGGGAGGGGCAAAGAAGACCGCAGACAGAGTATAGGCTAGGTGGACAAAGACTACAGACCTCACTCAGGGAGAAAGACCTTGGGGTGACCATTACACCGAGCACATCACCGGAGGCACACATCAACCAAATAACCGCTGCAGCATACGGGCGCCTGGCAAACCTGAGAATAGCGTTCCGATACCTTAATAAGGAATCGTTCAAGACACTGTACACTGTGTATGTTAGGCCCATACTGTAGTATGCAGCACCAGTCTGGAACCCACACCTGGTCATGCACGTCAAGAAGTTAGAGAAAGTACAAAGGTTTGCAACAAGGCTAGTCCCAGAGCTCAAGGGAATGTCGTACGAGGAAAGGTTAAGGGAAATCGGACTGACGACATTGGGGACAGAAGGGTCAGGGGAGACATGATAACGACATACAAGATACTGCGGGGATTGACAAGGTGGACAGTGGGGGTTTTTAAAAAGGGTTTTCCAGAAAAAAATAAAAGAGACTGTCGTCTGAGAAAACAGAATCAGTCTTTTAAAACAGTATGACAAACGTCTTTAAATTTAGAAAATTTAACAAGGCTGTCTTTCGAAAAAATAGAACACGATGACTGAGAATGCCCTGAGAATCCTGAGAAAACAGAGTCGTGCAGACTTTTTTCCGAGTACCGAAAAAAAGCGACTGAGTATACCTTTAAAGAAAAAAAAATGTTTAGACACGGGGTGAGAGAATGTAATCGGGGTGACTAAGGAACAGACAGGTGACTGAGGGTAGGCCAAAGACTCAAAGGTTATTTTTGAGAAAAAACCCCTTTGAGACAAAACGTCTCGGTCGTTAAAAAACAAATTGGTTGACTTTTCCGTCCCCGGTTTTTTGCCGTAAGTCCCCTTTCCGTTTTTTTCTTCCGTTGGCTTCCCTGGTATTGCTCCTTTTTTGGGCGTCTCGTCTCGCTCTGTTTGCTTGTTTTGTTTGCCCTTTTCTTCTTTTTCTCTGTCTCCCTGTCTCTGTCTCTGTCTCCCTGTCTCTGTCTCTGTCTCCCTGTCTCTGTCTCTGTCTCCCTGTCTCTGTCTCTGTCTCCCTGTCTCCCTGTTCTGTCCGCCCCCTGTCTCTGTCTCTGTCTCCCTGTCTCTGTCTCTGTCTCCCTGTCTCTGTCTCTGTCTGTCGCTCTCTCTCTCTCCTCCAAACAAATTCATATCTCCAGTATCAATCTCGGCATTACACAGCGAACCACTTACTCTTGTACAAGTCAAAAGGGGCACTCCCGGACGTGTTTGTGTCATATTAAGGAAGCCAAGAGTTTGTCTCTCACTGAGGAAGCTCAGATAATGATGTTCTTGACAAGGCTTCTGTTGTTGCCAGCCTAGGATTGACACACTTCAAAGAATCTTACTCTCCTTTAATCCCTGGAACAAACCTCACTGTCATATTTTCCAGGTGCTGCACGATCTCTACGGTGTTAAAGAATTAAAAGGCAAAGTACAGTGACTGGAACAGTACACGAATAACCCGCACATGGAACATAAGAGTGGACACACTCATGAGAGGGGGTGAATTAAGTCGGATTTGCTCATGAGTTAATAGGCTTTTCGGACAAATTCTGACCGAAACGTCGTCGTAAGCTCCTCTCTTCTATGTGCGGGTTAGTTGTGTATTGTTCCATTCCAGTGCCTTTTTTGTTATTGATGATTAAGACATGTGCAACAGTTAGGTATCTTCATTCCGAAACGTTTGGCTACACAGTAGGCTTCTTCAGTCGAGTACAGAGGAGTTTGCGGAAGCAAACTTCTGTGTACTCGAAATAGTATTTGAAATACTATTTCGAAATACTAATGGAGAAATAGTATTTGAGGTGTTCAGTCCAAATCAGCCTTTCTCGGGGGAAAAACTTTTTCTTCTCCACTGAGGCGAACTTAAAATTTGAATTAAATGTAATACTGCAATAAAAATTGTGCGAACCTTATAAATTTTGGCTTTTTAAATGTAAAAAAACGGGCCCTCAAGTGGAGTGTGTGTGGGGGAAAAGGGGGAGGTTTAGGGAGGGGTCGAAGAAGGTCGTTCCCATTGAATTCCCTTCCTTCCACATTCCCCCAAAAGGCACTTTTAACCTCGTTTGGTTTTTGATTTATTAATCTGGGGACATCCAGGGGGTGTTGTATAATTTTTGGGTTACGGTAGTAAAAGGACACTAGTGCAACTAATGTGACATGTTACTGTGGCAATGTTTTGCTCTTGGAGAGCGAAACATTGCCAAAGTAACATGTCACATTAGTTGCACTTTTCTCCTATCAGGCGGTTTTTCCCTGTGCAAGACTGTCTTCCTGTGAGGGAAAAGTTCAACAGATAGGAGTAGCGAGCGAGTATATGGTAACGATAGTTTGATTGCCGGCTGCTTGTTAAGGTAGGGTCAGTCTAGCTCCCACTATCCCCTTCCCCCATCCTTTTTTCCCCACCCCGAAAGGTGACGTGTGGGGCTCCGGCCAAACAGTAATCACTCGACCCACAGCTCCCAGCACAACTGTAAGTAAAGCCTCTGCTTCTATTCTAGTGGATATTGGTTGAAAGCTTCACTTCTGACCAATAATAAACTTGGTCCTTTCAGTTTTAAGCTCCACATAAAAATTCGATAATCACCAAACCTTTTTAAGTATCCCTTGCACTTATCATGGAGATGATTTTTCTTAAGCAGTGGGTAACCCGTCTTCTTTCCAGCTTGGAATGACAGATCGAGTCACCTGCCAACCAACGAGAAGTGTTGAAGGAGACGGACTGAAAACGGTCTTGGGACGTCACCTTATAATCTACCTACTTGATTAATTGTACAGGACACACCCCTCATCTTTGTAGTGGTAAAAACCTGAGTTTTCCCGTCATCTGGACTGACTATTCAAGGGTATAGACTCTTTAAGAACTAGTCGTTGGTTGTCACCAACACCTGTGACCCCACATCACCCTAACGGCTACAATTCTACGAGACGAGTCAACATCACCAGACACCCCAGTTTACTTGTACATATTAGCGTTGAATTCAAATGTCATTTTTCCATTTCATTTTTCATTTTTCTTTCAAGTAGGATACACATTCATTTTTTAATATTTTATCTTTGCATTACTAAATAATAAAGTGTTTATCTTTGTGAATTATTATTTCTTTTCTATTCATTATTTTTCCTGAGGAGGAGCCAGCCTTGGTAATACTGACTGAAGGTTTTACAGGGCTGAGTAAGCCTTCACAAGTGGCGACCTTGCCAGGATCAACTCTACTGAATCAAGATTCGACTCCATCTCGAATCTACCATTGGAACTTTAAGCCGCATACCACAGAGGTTACCACCAGCATGAGTAATCATTCTCTATGGTAGGATACGGGACAGGTATTTAAAAGATTTTGGGGATTGTTATAGTCTCAATTTATTGTAAGTCAAGTCAGGGAAAGGGTATACTAGTTAATTCTGCCACTTTTTTTTTTTGAGCTTGAACGATTTGGAAGAATAGACTCTAGGGACCCGAGATTTTCCAGTGACAATTTGTTTCATTTAGCTCTTTATTATATCAAGGGAACTGTCGTAGGACACTCTTGATTTGTTGGTGAGAAGATTTGGGTGGTCAAGGACCCCATTCTACTTACTGTTTACTCGGAGCCGCATAGAACCCTCGTTTTAATTAAAACATATTGTTTAAAAACGAAGCAGGGATCGAACCCTCGGATTTATTTACATTTGAGCAAGCAGGAAAATTTAACCCTCGTTTTCTTTGATATATCCTTCATTTTCCCCTGGGAGTTTAAGTTATTCTTGCAAGTTTGGAGGAATACCAGTTTGGATGAGCACTGGGAGTAAGTTAGGAATAACAGGGAAAAATTTAGAAGCTTTCATTAGTGCTAAGATCCAGGAAAGAATAGAGAAGGAAAGAATTGAGAGAGAAGAAAGACAGAAAGAGAGAGAGGAGAAAAAGGAGAGAGAGAGAATCGAAAGACAGGAGAAAAAGGAGAGAGATCGATTTGAAAGAGAGAACCAAGAAAGCCAGTTAGAAAGGGAAAGAGAGGATAAAAAGGAAGAGATCGAATTGAAAGAGAAAATCAAGAAAGAGAGAGGAGAAAAAGGAGCGTGATAGACTTGATCGTGAGGAGAGAGCTACAGTACGTGAGGAACAAGTTAGGTTAAGAGAACTTGAGGAAAGAGCAAAAGATAGAGAACATGAGTTAAGAGAAAGAGAAAAATCTCGCCTTGAATTAGAGAATAAAAAGTTAACTTTTACACAACAACAATTAGAGGAAGGAGTAATGGAACAACGTGCAGCTAGTGCACATATTCCAACACCCCAATTTACCTCCCCTTTACAGAGGGGGAAGACATAACTTCATACATTATCAAGTTTGAAAATACCGCTACCCTCTGTGAATGGCCTGCTGACACCTGGGCTACCAGGTTAGGAATGTTATTTTCTGGTACAGCTTTGAATATCTATGCAACTTTGTCGCAGGATATCATATGTAATTATAACCTACTGAAGAAGGCAATCCTTAAAGCATATCAAGAAAAAAACAAATTCTTATAGGAAAGATTTCAGGTATGTCACCTTACATCCTGGCCAGAACTTTCAGCAGTTACAGATAACACTCGTTTGTTCGACTTTTGGATAGAGAGTTCAGGAATTGATCACAGTTATGAATCTCTTAGAGACTTCATGGTTGCTGACCAGTTCCTGCAGTTCTTCTCCACCAAATACGAACATTCATTAGAAAACGTAAACTGATTATAGCTGATGAAGTTGCTGAGGCCGCTGAGGCTCACAATTCTTATAAGGACCAAAAGGGATCGAACCCTAAGGACAATGGTTCACCTGAACCAAAGATTAAGAAGCCTACCGTAGAAACAAAGTCACCAGCTATTATACCAACAAAGTCATCGGTTGGTGGTATCGGACATAAACGTCCAGATTGTCCTTCCAAGAAAATAGAGAAAGTTGGAAGATGTTTTGTTGACGGTAATGACCAAGCACCCTTCTGTTCAGGAGCAGTTAATGGTATAAAAGTCTCAGACATATTACGTGACACTGGATGTACGTGCATCATAATTTCGGACAAACTGTTCCCTTTCTTTAAAACCTCTCGTGTGTCCCCTATCTTTCAGATTACTTGGGTCGTGAAAAAACTTCCCTACAATACGTTGTTTTCTTGAAAACTAAATGGTTCACCGGGTTTGGGCTAATGCGGTAACTAGCCCCAATACTTTTCTATAATAGTGGGTAACATTAAAGGTGCCGTTCTTCCCCTTTAGAGGCGGATCTTTCGTCACCACCCGTGGATCTAATTTTCAGCTCCTCTTCCTTGTAAGTTACATAAGCCCCTTAACAATTCCTCACGGGAAGCTGCATTGTCTCGTACTGTTCATTTGGGGGTGGAAACAGATGATACTGCTCTCGATAGCGAGGTAGCAGGATCACCTGTCCATTCGTCAGGTGAAAGTAAGGGTATTTCCTCCAGCACTCTCAATGTCTTGACTAGGGCTCAGACCATAACCCTGGCTTCTCCTACCTCCTCTTCTCCCACCGTAAGTCCTTTCATTTTCCCAGATTTTATGTCCAAGGATGACTTTGTCAATATACAGCGCGACTGCCCTTCACTTCGGGATTGTCATAATCAAACTTTTAACAACAAAGTTATCCACGGGAGATACGTATCTCACAAGTTTTTAATATATTTTAAAGATATCTTATATAAATCTGTATTTAAATCTCATTCTTCAGCGATAGATTATTCCCTCCTTGTTGTTCCTAAACCATGTCGAGAGACTGTTCTTCAAAGGGCTCATGATTTACCAGTGACCAAACACTTGGCCCATCGTAAGACATGGCATAAGCTCAAGCACACTTATTTTTGGCCAAGCATGTACTCTCAGGTTACAAAGAAGTATAGTTCTTGCAATAGGTGTCAGATGCTTGCTGCACAAAATACACACTCCTAGTTCCTGTATATTTATTAAATCTAAAACTTCCCTCCTGCAGAAACGAGATATTCCACCATAGAAAAGGAATGTTTGGCCCTTGTGTGGGGTATCTCCAAGCTTAAATTTTATTTACTGGGAAAAGAATGTATTTTAGAAACAGATCACAAACCTTTGATATACCTAGAAACTTTTAAGGGAACCAACAGTCGCCTCTTAAGGTGGACATTGGCACTCCAAGCTTTTAAGTTTCATGTTGTGTATATCAATGGTTCATCCATTATTTCTCTGACTGGTTAAGTCGTGACAGTCAGTAGAAGATTTGTTGCCTTACGCGACTTCAACATGTTAGAACTTTTTCCTCGCCTATTCTTCTTATACTCCTTGACTATAAGTCTTGGTATGGGGGAGTGTGAGGGAAAAGTTTAACAGATAGGAGTAGCAAGCGAGTATATGGTAACGATAGTTTGATTGCCGGCTGCTTGCTAAGGTAGGGCCAGTATAGCTCCCGCTATCCCCTCCCCCCCTTTCTCCCCCCCCCCCGAAAGGTGACGTGTGGGGCTCCGGCCAAACAGTAATCACTCAACTCACAGCTCCCAGCACAACTTTAAGTAAAACCTGTGCTCCTATTCTAGTGGATATTGGTTGAAAGCTTCACTTTTGACCAATAATAAACTTAGTCTGTTCAGTTTTAAGCTCCACATGAGACTTTTAGATAATCACCACCTTTTTATAGTATCTTGCACTTATCATGGAGAGTGTTCTTAAGCAGTGGGAAACCCTGTCTCTCTTTCCAGCTTGGAATGACAGATCGAGTCACTGCCAACCAACGAGAAGTTTTTGAAGGAGACGGATGAAAACGGTCTTGGGACGTAAACCTTTTTAATCTATCTACCTGATTAATTGTACAGGACACAACCCCTCATCTTTGTAGGGGTTTAAAAACCTGAGTTCCTGTATCTGGACTGATATTCAAGGCTATAGACTCTGTGAAGAACTAGTCGTTGGGTTGTCACCAACACCTGTGACCCCCACATCATCATCAACGGCTACAATTTCTACAAGACGGAGTCAACATCAACCAGACACCCCAGTTTACTTGTACATATTAGCGTTGAATTCAAATGTCATTTTTCCATTTAATTTTTCATTTTTCTTTCAAGTAGGATACACATTCATTTTTTAATGTTTTATCTTTGCATTACTAAATAATAAAGTGTTTATCTTTGTGAATTATTATTTCTTTTTCTATTCATCAATTTTCCTGAGGAGGAGCCAGCCTTGGTAATACTGTCTGAAGTTGTTACAGGGCTGAGTAAGTCTTCACGCTTCCTATTTCGTCCTTACTTTCTGATGACACTAAATGCTTCAGATTTGACAAGCTTGCCTGCGATTGGTCAATGAACCAAAGTACTGATTTAACGACGAGATAGAACACAAGTGCAACTAACAAGTTCAACTATTGATCGTTAAACCCTTAACACCCGGTTCGCTGCTTGGGAGGCAGCCTATATGGGAGTGTGACATACACCGAATAAACTATACCATACTCCTTGCATACCACATATGCAAAAACGTAGTAATGACTCCTACAATGTAGTGGATTATCTCACAGCTTTGCTGCCCAAATCTCTCAGCAGACAACTATCCCCGCGTAATGGTCCGTCTCACAGCATAGTGGACCGCCCTGTGTTGTGGACTATCATCACCACTCTCATGGATCACAGGAGGGAAGATATTAACGTGAGTGTGCTTTGACTGGCTGAAGGTAAGCTTAGCATTCCGATCCCCATCACAAAGTTGTCGACGGCTAGCCCCGATATTACTGACTCGGGAGCTTAGTGAAAGGAGGATTTGATAACGCTTATATAATGGTGGAAGTTTATATAATATAATATATATATATATATATAATATATATATATATATATATATATATATAATATATATATATTTATAATATAAAATGGTAGTAGGTTGGTAGACAGCAACCACCCAGGGAAGTACTACCGTCCTGCCAGATGACTGTGAAACAAAAACCTGTAACTGTTTTGCATGATGGTAGGATTGCGGTTTCTTTTTCTGTCTCAAAAACCCACGCTAAGATAACAGGGATATCTTGCTACTCCTACTTCCCACTTTGGTCACACTTCACAGACACGCACATGCATATATATAAAATACATACATCTGGGTTTTTTTCTCCTTTTTCTAAATAGCTCTTGTTCTTTTTTATTTCTTCTATTGTCCATGGGGAAGTGGAAAAGAATCTTTCCTCCGAAAGCCATGCGTGTCGTATGAGGCGACTAAAATGCCGGGAGCAATGGGCTAGTAACCCCTTCTCCTGTTACAATTACTAAAAAAGAGAAGAAGAAAAAATTTATAAAACTGGGTTGTTTAAAAATGTGCGTGGATGTATTTGCGGATGACAAGAAACAGATGATTGCTGATGTTATGAATGAAAGAAGTTGGATGTCCTGGCCCTAAGCGAAACAAAGCTGAAGGGGGTAGGAGAGTTTCAGTGGGGGGAAATAAATGGGATTAAATGGAGTATCTGAGAGAGTTAGAGAAAAGGAAGGGTAGCAGTAATGTTAAATGATCAGTTATGGAAGGAGAAAAGAGAATATGGGAAAGTGTAAATTCAAGAATTATGTGGATTAAAGTAAAGGTTGGATGCGAGAAGTGGGTCATAATAAGCGTGTATGCACCTGGAGAAGAGAGGAATGCAGAGGAGAGAGAGAGATTTTGGGAGATGTTAAGTGAATGTATAGGAGCCTTTGAACCAAGTGAGAGAGGAATTGTGGTAGGGGACTTGAATGCTAAAGTAGGAGAACTTTTAGAGAGGGTGTGGTAGGTAAGTTTGGGTGCCAGGTGTAAATGATAATGGGAGCCCTTTGATTGAACTTTGTATAGAAAGGGGTTTAGTTATAGGTAATACATATTTTAAGAAAAAGAGGATAAATAAGTATACACGATATGATGTAGGGCGAAAAAGACAGTAGTTTGTTGGATTATGTATTGGTAGATAAAAGATGTTGAGTAGACTTCAGGATGTACATGTTTTTTAGAGGGGCCACAGATATCAGATCACTTTCTAGTTGTTAGCTACACTGAGAGTAAAAGGTAGATGGGATCCCAAAGGGGAATAGAAGCATCAGGGAAAGAGAGAGGTGAAGGTTTATAAACTAAAAGAGGAGGCAGTTAGGGTAAGATATAAACAGCTATTGGAGGATAGATGGGCTAATGAGAGCATAGGCAATGGGGTCGAAGGGTATGGGGTAGGTTTAAAAATGTAGTGTTAGAGTGTTCAGCAGAAGTTTGTGGTTACAGGAAAGTGGGTGCAGGAGGGAAGAGGAGCGATTGGTGGAATGATGATGTAAAGAGAGTAGTAAGGGAGAAAAAGTTAGCATTATGAGAAGTTTTTAAAAAAGTAGAAGTGATGCAAGGAGGGAAAAGTATATGGAGAAAAAGAGAGAAGTTAGAGAGTGGTGAAGCAATGTAAAAAGAGAGCAAATGAGAGAGTGGGTGAGATGTTTCAACAAATTTTGTTGAAAATAAGAAAAAATTTTGGAGTGAGATTAAAAAGTTAAGAAAGCCCAGAGAACAAATGGATTTGTCAGTTAAAAATAGGAGAGGAGAGTTATTAAATGGAGAGGTAGAGGTATTGGGAAGATGGGAAAGGAATATTTTGAGGAATTGTTAAATGTTGATGAAGATTTGGGAAGCTGTGATTTCGTGTATAGGGCAAAAGGGGGAATAACATCTTGTAGGAGTGAGGAAGAGCCAGTTGTGAGTGTGGGGGAAGTTCGTGAGGCAGTAGGTAAAATGAAAGGGGGTAAGGCAGCCGGGATTGATGGGATTAAAGGTAGAAATGTTTAAAAGCAGGTGGGGATATAGTTTTGGGGGTGGTTGGTGCAATTATTTAATAAAAGTATGGAAGAGGGTAAGGTACCTAGGGATTTGGCAGAGAGCATGCATAGTTCCTTTGTATAAACAAAGGGATAAAAGAGAGTGCAAAAAATTTTAGGGGGATAAGTCTGTTGAGTGTACCTGGTAAAGTGTATGGTAGAGTTATAATTGAAAGAAATTTAAAAGTAAGACGGAAAAATAGGATAGCAGATGAACAAGGAGGCTTTAGGAAAGGTAGGGGGTGTGTGGACCAGGTGTTTACAGTGAAACATATAAGTGAACAGTATTTAGATAAGGCTAAAGAGGTCTTTGTGGCATTTATGGATTTGGAAAAAGGCGTATGACAGGGTGGATAGGGGGGCAATGTGGCAGATGTTGCAAGTGTATGGTGTAGGAGGTAGGTTACTGAAAGCAGTGAAGAGTTTTTACGAGGATAGTGAGGCTCAAGTTAGAGTATGTAGGAAAGAGGGAAATTTTTTCCCAGTAAAAGTAGGCCTTAGACAAGGATGTGTGATGTCACCGTGGTTGTTTAATATATTTATAGATGGGGTTGTAAGAGAAGTAAATGCGAGGGTCTTGGCAAGAGGCGTGGAGTTAAAAGATAAGAATCACACACAAAGTGGGAGTTGTCACAGCTGCTCTTTGCCGATGACACTGTGCTCTTGGGAGATTCTGAAGAGAAGTTGCAGAGATTGGTGGATGAATTTGGTAGGGTGTGCAAAAGAAGAAAATTAAAGGTGAATACAGGAAAGAGTAAGGTTATGAGGATAACAAAAAGATTAGGTGATGAAAGATTGAATATCAGATTGGAGGGAGAGAGTATGGAGGAGGTGAACGTATTCAGATATTTGGGAGTGGACGTGTCAGCGGATGGGTCTATGAAAGATGAGGTGAATCATAGAATTGATGAGGGAAAAAGAGTGAGTGGTGCACTTAGGAGTCTGTGGAGACAAAGAACTTTGTCCTTGGAGGCAAAGAGGGGAATGTATGAGAGTATAGTTTTACCAACGCTCTTATATGGGTGTGAAGCGTGGGTGATGAATGTTGCAGCGAGGAGAAGGCTGGAGGCAGTGGAGATGTCATGTCTGAGGGCAATGTGTGGTGTGAATATAATGCAGAGAATTCGTAGTTTGGAAGTTAGGAGGAGGTGCGGGATTACCAAAACTGTTGTCCAGAGGGCTGAGGAAGGGTTGTTGAGGTGGTTCGGACATGTAGAGAGAATGGAGCGAAACAGAATGACTTCAAGAGTGTATCAGTCTGTAGTGGAAGGAAGGCGGGGTAGGGGTCGGCCTAGGAAGGGTTGGAGGGAGGGGGTAAAGGAGGTTTTGTGTGCGAGGGGCTTGGACTTCCAGCAGGCATGCGTGAGCGTGTTTGATAGGAGTGAATGGAGACAAAATGGTTTTTAATACTTGACGTGCTGTTGGAGTGTGAGCAAAGTAACATTTATGAAGGGATTCAGGGAAACCGGCAGGCCGGACTTGAGTCCTGGAGATGGGAAGTACAGTGCCTGCACTCTGAAGGAGGGTGTTAATGTTGCAGTTTAAAAACTGTAGTGTAAAGCACCCTTCTGGCAAGACAGTGATGGAGTGAATGATGGTGAAAGTTTTTCTTTTTCGGGCCACCCTGCCTTGGTGGGAATCGGCCGGTATGATAATAATAAAAAAAATTAATAATATATATTTATTTATTTATTTATTTTATTTATTTAACACTTAAGCCGTTTCCCACCGAGGCAGGGTAACCCAAAAAGAAAGCTTCATCATGCCTCTTAAAGCTATGTATGGATCCTGCCTCCACTTCATCACTCTCCAGATTTTTTCACTTTTTCTTGCTGTGTTCCATCTCTGAAACATCCAGTCTCTGTCCACCGTGTCAATTCCAAACTGTGTTGCATACTCCAATATGGGCCTAAAGTACAGGGTGTACACAGTCTTTAATAATTCCTTACTAAGATGTCGAAACGCTATTCTTTGGTTTGCTAGGCGCCCATATGCTGCAGCAGTTATTTAGTTGATATGCGCCTCAGATGTGCTCGGTATTATACTCACCCGAAGATCCTTTTTCTCGAGTGAAGTTTGTACTCTTTGGCCCCCCTAGCCTGTGCTCCGAGGTCTTCTTTGCCTTTCCCCAATCTTCATGACTTTGCACTTGGTAGGGTTCAACCTCAGGAGCCAGTTGCTGAACCAGGCTTGCAGACTGTCCAGATCCCTTTTGTAGTTCTGCCTGATCTTCACCCATTTGAATTCCCCTCATTAGTTTCACATCGTCTGCAACCAGGGACGCTACTGTGAATGATGTTCCTTCCGTCATGTCATTCACACATCAGAAGCATCACTGGCCCTAGGGCTGACCACTTTGGAACCCCGCTTATCATAGGCGCCCACTCTGACACCTCGCCGATGCCATGATATGTGTGTGTGAATGTGTGTTCGTGTTCGTATGCGCGCACGCGAGTGTACAAGATTAGCGTTTCCCAAGAAACAGAAGTCATAATAATAATAATAACAATAATAATAATTATTATAATATATAAGCAATGTTAGAAAGTTTTATTTCGGTAAGTTCTGCCGGCCAGTAACTTCATCAATCGTCAGATGAGCGAAACGTACAGTAATGAAACCTTCCTAACCGTGTAGAAGCGTTTCTCTTAAACGTTTGACCCCTCAAGGAAGGTTCCTTGATGTTGGTGGGGGGGGGGCTCTTGATTTAGGGAATTAGATCTGTGCTCCAGTTCCCCGAATTAAGTCTGAATGCCTTCCACATCCCCCCCCAGGCGCTGTATAATCCTCCGGGTTTAGCGCTTCCCCCTTGATTATAATAATAATAATCTTAAACGTTTGCCAGTATTATTTGAACCTCGGATAATTCAAGCGCATTTCCTAACCATAGACTTGACGTCAGCTCTCAGTTAAGCGGTGCTCAGTAACTACAGTAAATTATGAACGTATCCAACAAAAGACAAATATTCATTATTTAAGAAACAGCTGGAGTCCACAATGTTTCTTGTTTGATGAGAAAGTGTCATTAGTTTTATATAGAGCTTCACTGACGATGCTTTGATTTATGGGAGACTGTGTCGAACCCATGAGTGAGACACTAGTCTGCTATACTGAAACAGAGTATACAGTGGACCCCCGGTTAACGATATTTTTTCACTCCAGAAGTATGTTCAGGTGCCAGTACTGACCGAATTTGTTCCCATAAGGAATATTGTGAAGTAGATTAGTCCATTTCAGACCCTCAAACATACACGTACAAACACACTTACATAAATACACTTACATAATTGGTCGCATTCGGAGGTGATCGTTATGCGGGGGTCCACTGTATATTCGCCGAGATGTGAACACATACCCCGATATATACACCGGGGGAGGGGGATGATATATTCGAGGTGGGGTGGAAGGTATGCGAGTATTTATAGTCAGGTTCAGAATGTTGATGTCAGGTGAGAATGCTGCATCTGATGTACCGAGTGGGGTTATAGAGTCTAAAACTCTATAACCCCACTCGGCACATCATCAGATGCAGCATTCTCCACCTGACATCAACATTCTGAACCTGACTATAAATAGTCGCGTACCTTCCACCCCAGGTAGATCTGTTTGTGACTTGAAAAAGCCCACTGTGTGGGCGAAACGTTGTCAGTAAAGGATCACATTATACTGCCTATGTGTTTATATTTCCATTCTACTACTCATTATTCTCGGTTCTACTCAGTATAGGACTGTACAAGAATGGTATACAATACCGACAAGATGAAATTAAGACACATGTGCAACATCTGGGTATCTTTATTGTAGACGTTTCGCCATCCAGTGGCTTTATCAATACAAATTCCAGGACATAACTTGAAGACAGTAGAACTATGTACAGAAGATGAGGTAATCAGTCCCTCAACCTTGGAGTTGGTGCGAAGAGCACCGTAGTCGTGGGGATTCTGAAGCAGAAGCAAGGCGCCTGACGCTTATATACTAACGTCAGGTGGAAATGGGACGGGTAGCAGACGAGGGCATAGTCACTGGTAGGCGGGATTCCCCAGTGGAAGTAGGTCCTACCCAAAGAGATGGGTTAGTTGTAGTAGTAGTCGTGAAGGTTATGTACATGTCCTCAGAATTAAGATTCCATGATGTTGCAGTGTCTGACAAGTTGTACAAGAATGGTATACAATACCGACCTACTTCCACTGGGGAATCCCGCCTACTAGTGACTATGTCCTCGTCTGCTACCCGTCCCATTTCCACCTGACGTTAGTATATAAGCGTCAGGCGCCTTGCTTCTGCTTCAGAATCTCCACGACTACGGTGCTCTTCGCACCAACTCCAAGAATGAGGGACTAATTACCTCATCTTCTGTACATAGTTCTACTGTCTTCAAGTTATGTCCTGGAATTTGTATTGATAAAGCCACTGGATGGCGAAACGTCTACAATAAAAATACCCAGATGTTGCACATGTGTCTTAATTTCAGTATAGGACTGAAGAAGCTACTGACTGGCTTAACGGTTTACTCAGTAAAACTTCCCGAATGTTCCACAGGGAACTCTCAACTTGTAAGTTTTCCAAACTAATTATATCACAAAAAAAGGAGCGTGTTTGGGTGGGTGCGAGTTGACCCTGCCTAGCATGGGCCAGTAGGCTCATGTAGGCCAACTTCCCTCCTTGTTTCCCATTCTTTCAACCGTATCCAAGTTTTACTCAGGAATACACATTCGCTGTGAATTAGACACGTGTGCATACAGTCGCTTCATCAGTCCAATACAAAGGATAATGGTAAAAATCAGGAGGAGTTTGAGGTAATCAGTCCCTCAGCCTGGAGTCATATGTTCAGTCCATCAATCATGAAAAGAATGCAGCATATGCGCACAGAGGAAGCTTGTATACTGCAGACAGGTGAAGCAGTCGTGGGCGGTGTCACCTTGGATAAATCCACAGGTGGAAGTAGGTCATGATAACAGGTAAAACAAGCGCAGAATTCCCTGTAACTACTGTAATATACAGTGGACCCCCGGTTAACGATATTTTTTCACTCCAGAAGTATGTTCAGGTGCCAGTACTGACCGAATTTGTTCCCATAAGGAATATTGTGAAGTAGATTAGTCCATTTCAGACCCTCAAACATACACGTACAAACACACTTACATAAATACACTTATATAATTGGTCGCATTCGGAGGTGATCGTTAAGCGGGGGTCCACTGTATTTCTCTTCAAAAATTCCACGCTGAACCATATTGATTACAGACACCAGTTTCACCAAGATGCTTTGGCACAGTATTGTTCCCTCAAGGGAGGTTCCCTGACGCTGGTGAGGGGCTCTTGATCTAGGAATTTGATCTGTGATCCAGTTCCCTGAATTGAGCCTGAATGCCTTACATTACCCCCCTCCCCACAGGCGCTGAATAGTCCTACAGGTTTAGCGCTCCCCATGATTATGCTCATAATGGTATAGTATTCTGGGGTGAATTTATGTTTTAAAGATTGCCCATAAACTGGTTACTCGTACGACTCGCGAAATCGCAAAAACACGATTATAAACAACTCGCCAAATGGAGGGATCGGTGGTAAATCCATGGCAAGCCATGGGATCGAATTCTCCGTTCGGAGAGTTGGATCTCGTAGTTCAGGGATTTCCAACGATTTGTCCATTATTAACACTCTCTGCTTGACATATTTCACCATTTACTCCCTTACTTCCATACAAAAAATTTATCCCCATCATAAAGGGACAGAAAAACAAGGTCAGAAAAAAATAAATTACTCAGGGTTTGCATAAAAATACCACATAAATTTTTGACCCCCAGGGGGTAAATTTACCCCCTGGGTGAGAATCACTGCTGTAGTTTATAGGTTTCTCACACAAGTTTTTAAGTAGTGGACATATTGAAAAATTTATCCTATCTAATTCTCAACAATTGTACCCTCTGAAGAATAGCAAATAATGTTTCTCAAACTGAGCATCAACTTAAGTAATTTTTTCTATTTTTTTCCTGTGAATCTGATGAGTTTAGAGGACATAAGAACCACAGGGAAAATGATGAAGCAAAATATTCAGAGGAATTGATGAGGTAAACAAGGAAAGATGTCATGTGAGGAAGGAAACAGTTGGTATAAACCTTGGTAATAAATACCGACAAGTTGGTTTAGAAAGACACGTAAGCAAACACTATAACATATTTATTAGAAAACGTTTTGGTCCTGGGACCTTGATCACTTCTAACTATAATAAATATGTTATAGTGTTTGCTTACGTGTCTTTCTAAACCAAGGAAACAGTTACTCGAAGTTACAATTACGAGTCATAGGGATGTCAGGAAGTATTTCTCCAGCCTCAGGGTGATTAGGAAGTGGAATGATATGAACGAAGAAGTAGTGGAGGCTGGTTTCATACACAGTTTTAAGAAAGGGTACGACTAGGGCCCACGGGACTATAAACGAGTGAATCTGACAAGCAGGAGTTAAGGAACAAGGTCACGAACCGAGGCTACCCCTGCAACCACGTGTGTGTGTGTACTCACCTATTTGTGGTTGCAGGGGTCGAGTCACAGCTCCTGGCCCCGCCTCTTCGCTGATTGGTACTAGGTCCTCTCTCTCCCTGCCCCATGAGCTCTATCATACCTCGCCTTAAAACTATGTATGGTTCCTGCCTCCACCACATCACTTTCTAGGCTATTCCATGGCCTGACTACTCTATGACTGAAGAAATACTTCCTAACATCCCTTTGATTCATCTTAGTCTTCAACTTCCAATTGTGACCTCTTGTGTCTGTGTCCCATCTCTGGAACATCCCGTCTTTGTCCACCTCGTCTATTCCGCGCAGTATTTTATATGTCGTTATCATGTCTCCCCTGACCCTCCTGGCCTCCAGTGTCGTCAGGCCGATTTCCCTCAACCTTTCTTCATAGGACAATGTGTGTGTGTGTGTGTGTGTGTGTGTGTGTGTGTGTGTGTGTGTGTGTGTGTGTGTGTGTGTGTGTGTGTGTGTGTGTGTGTGTTTGTGTGTGTGTGTGTGTCTGTGTGTCTATGTGTCTGTGTATTTGTCTGTCTGTCTGTGAAAAATTTAGGCCTTAATAGCATTAAGCGAGTACAAACAGAGAATAAGACAACGGACGAGGACTCTAGCATCTACCACTAATTGTACTAGACGACTCAGGTGAATTTAAGACACGATTGATGAATGAGACACCAGTGCAATAATAGGGTATCTTTGTGGAAACTTTTCGCCAGCCAACGTCTTCTTCAGTTCGGTACATAGAAGAATGGTGGAAGATTGGTAGTAGTTTGAGGTGATCAGTCCCTCAGCCTGTGGTCGAAATAATCAGTCTAACATTCTTGATAAAAATACAGCATATGTTTGGAGAAGTGAGACGAGGCAGTAGTCGGTGGAGTCACCGTGGATAAATCTACCCGTGGAAGTAGGTCATGTCTAACTTTGTCAAGCGTTGAATTCCTTGTATCAGGATTCCAAAATGATATGTCTGATAGGAATTGTCAGTTTTCTTAACCATTTATCTACATTTCCTATCTGACATATGTTAGGATCTTGACAGGGAATTCTACGCTTGCCTAACCTATAATCATGACCTTCTACTTGTGGATTTTTCTTAGGTAACATCGCCTCCCACTGCCTCGCCTGACCTGTCTGCAGTGGGACCTAGTAGACCGAGGGGATAGGACCTAGCAGGGTGACGGGGTAGGACCTAGGAGGGTCCTTTTATCAAAATTGATGGACAGAACACATCGTATCCAGGCTGAGGGACGGATTACCTCGGACGACTACTAATCTTCCTCCATTCTTTATACTGAACTGAGGAAGCCAGTGGCTGGCAAAACGTTTCCACAAAGATACCGAAGTGTTGCGCAAGTGTTTCATTCATCAACTTGTTTTCTAAACGGTTTCAGATAATGATTCAGGCGGATTTAATACACGGATTATTGTAATCGGTTCTCAAGGGAGGCACTTTGAGAGGTGGAATTACCATAATTATTTGGATAAAACCTAATTTTTCCCCCATTCTTTCCTTAGACCATGTGATCCCTACTGGTTTAGCGTTTCCCCGTGAAATAAAACATATGCAAAGGGTAGGTTCAGAGTTCCTACATAATTACATTTGTAGGCTAAAGTATTTAAAAATTTTCCCAAAATTCCTTGTATTGCAAATAATGTATACTTGTTTTTAATATTAAATAAAAAAACCGTTGAACTAGAGGATGATGGAGCTGTTTGATTCTGTTTTTTTGAAGACGCTTTTCTCTAATTGTGCAAAAAAAAAAAAAAAATCTAGACACACTCGAGGACTGAACGATTGTTGATTTATAGATATCTTTGGTATGTTAAAGTGGATAATGAAAATGGATGCCCGTCATGTGAAGTAATAGATGACCTATAAGTAAATGTAAAATTATGCTTACTTTTTGACCTTCGAATACTGGTCTAATAAGAGGCAGGTAGGGTCTCTCTCTTTCTCTTTCTCTGTCTCTGTCTCTGTCTTTTTTTTTCTCTCTCTCTCTCTCTCTCTGACTATCTCTGTCTATCTCTGTCTCTCTCCGTCTGTCTCTCCGTCTCTATCTCTCCCCCTCTGTATTTCTACCTGTCTCTCTTCCCTCTCTCGGCTCGGTATTTACACATTGTATTCAGATACAATCTCCAATATCAACTCTCACGACTCGGTAGCATCATGCTCACAATTCATCATAGTTTGCCAACTGGAGCACCACTAGAATATCAATAACTCGCATGTTGACAATACAGGATGGATTACAAGCAAACAGCGCTGCATCTCGGGTACATGACTGTGTCAACACAGGATCGATACATTAAAGTAAGAAAGGATTATTGTACTGGAGTCAGAGAGCTAATGATGTTATGTACTTGTCTGGCTATGCAGTAGGAATCTGAGAGGCAGTAAACAGATGGAGTATACTAAAGCAGACAGGTCAAGGCTTTATTAAAGCATTGTTTCGCTCACTGAGAGTTTTATAAAGAAATTTAAAGTTCTTACAATGCGAAACGTTACTTATTAAAAGTCTGTTCTGTCTACACGTCTCTGATTGACAATATCAATGATGGATCTGAAGCACTTGCAAAGTGAAACGTTATTCAGCAAGGGCTTGTTCCATCTGCAGGTCTCTGATTGTCTAAAATGCATAATTATGCACGATAAAAGTAAAAATACCAAGGCACTTTTGATGGGAAATTTTAGACAATGTTAAGTTCGTCCAGTAAGATTATTAAGTTGTGAAGCTGCACCTCAAATTGTGGGTTACTTAAAATGGAATATTCTGACGAATTTACTGCAACAGTCATATCCCTAAACATAGCTCAGAAGCCTTAAAATATGTGGGAGTATATTCTAGGTAGACTTTAGGGCTAAAGAAGCAAGACGTGTTATGTCATCGCTTTTTCCCAATGGAAAAGATCATAAAATGGCTTGTATTAATGTTGGTGGAATTACCGACAATATTTTATTGGGGGCAACCCTCTTCAAGGATGGGGGGCTCCTTGACACGGCGAAGAGGTTTTTGGTCTAAGGAATTAGATCCTCTGGTCTCCTTCCTCAGACCAAACCTAATTACCCCTCCTTTCTCCCTTCTCTATCCCATCCTCTCCATCCCCCCTTTTTTCCCTCTCCTCCCCCTCCCAACTCTCCCTTTTTCCCATCGCGTTTGTAGCCTCTGGGGTCCTCCCATCTGGCATTACGGTTTCTAGGCATGGGAAAGTGTACATGGGTTCATCCTGCTCAGTGAGGTTCCTTAGGTATGGTGTAGTTTGCCGTGGAATCTGGATTATCTTGAGGCGCCGTGATACCTTCCCAGATTTCCGAGAAGTGGGCTGGGTGTTCTGCAGGTGACGGTTGTATCTCCAGAGGCTGCCTGTCGGTTCTGGGAGGTGGTAACAGGAGGAGGTATTCTTTGCTGTGGGTTTCCGAACCCCTCTCTTTTGTCTGCCGAGGTGGATCGGTAGATGTGAGGTTGCTATCCCAGAGTGCTGGTTTACTGGCGTGAAGGGTAGGGTACGGCACGTGTTCCACGCTGGATCTGCAGTGCTTGCGGTCTCGAGGTCCTCTCAGATGAGAAGGGGAACTTATGGCCCTTTCATGCCTTCAAGTGACTGTCCCTCCGCTGTCCCTCTTTTTTTTTCTTTCCTTCTTACTTTTTTCTTTAAAATATTAATAAGAAATAAGTACGCTATCATGTAGACTTCGTTCAGTGATAACCCTTCTCCTCCCAGGACCCTTTCTGTTATAGCATCCTCTTCTACCTGGCTATATTATTGGACCATTCTCCAGACTCTTCCTGTACCCTATACCTTCTGCTGGTGATGCTTCGTCACCTGCTTCAGGTGCTGAGACTCCACCCATTTCTGCTAGTGCCTCTACCTCTTGCATGTGTTGAACTATGCGTCCGGCTTCCCTGAATATGGTGTGACAGTTTTTTGGATCGCCTGTGGTTAGGCCGCCCGCGATACTAATCCTAAATGTTCCAGACCATTTGTTGACGACATTTCTTCGTTTACATCGCGTGCCATTACCTAACTTAACCTAACCTAGAGGTCCGTAAAATGGTCCCTACTCCCTAACAGTGTCGAAATTGCTGGCACTTCGGACACCCCACTAAATACTGCATGTCTGTGGGGTGGAGTGGAGTGCCCGATCTGCGGTGCCATGGATCATGCCGGTACATCTTTCTGTTTTCCCTCCACTTATCTCAGTTACAATGAACCTCATCTTTTTCTTGCCAATGTCAGGTCTATCTTAATGAACGGGAAATCCATTGTCTTAAGAAGAGCGACGGTCTTACTCTATGGCTGTCTCTCTGCTCCGCCTTCAAGGGAATCTTCCTCGTGTCCCTTCTACTAGCTCCTCTGCTGTCGTGTCTTCCGGAGTCTCGGAGTCACCGTCGTCTCTAATTCTTTTGCGGTTTTACCCTCTGAAACCCCCACCTCCTTATTTATTCCTACCTCTACTTCTTCTCGCCCTCTAGTTTCTCAGTCTGCAAGGTCTCGCACACCTGCATCTTCTTCGCGCCTATCGCATGCAAATTTGAACCTGTCTCATGAGCCCAAGTCTCTTCGCATTCCTCCAGTACTTCCAATTCCCCAACAGTTTTCCTTTACGGCCTCTGTGCCTAGTTCTCATCCCCTTTCTAACTCACATGAAGGTGGAGGTTCACCCCCCTCGTGTGGCCCCCTCTTCTCCTGTTCACCTCCCCCCAGACTACTTCCCCAGTTACCTTCTAGCCTCTTTCCTCTCCTGTTCCACCACAGAACTCTTCTATCCCTGCCAGCGCATTTCTCCAGGTTCATACTCCCCTCCCCTCTCAGACCTCTTTGATTCCTTCCATAGTCTTTCCGATTGCTACTTGCTCTACTTCACCTGTCTCTGAAGTCATGGTATCGGCATCTTCCTTATCTGCTTAGACACTTGATGCTATCTCCGACTATAATGCAGAGACGAAACCCTTGATGGACACTGCATTCTGATTCCTCCTTGCTTACACGCTTTCCGTTGCCTTCACACAATGACTTCACTGACCCTAATAGCCCATAGATTTTATCACTTCTTATTCTTGGCATACCTCTCTTTGTGAACAATGACTTATTTACAATGGAATATTCATGGCCTCGGGCAACCAGGGTGAGCTACAGGTGTTGCTCTCCCAGTTTTTCCCAGTATGTGTCAGGTTACAAGAGCCCAAAATTCGTTCAGCTGTTATTCATCCCATTTTGGGCCGTGTGCTGTTGCATTCTTCTTATCTCTTTCCTGATGAATCATTTAATGAGTGTGTTTCTTGAGCACGTTGGTATACAATCTCAACAGGTCTTTGTTCGTTCTCTGCTGCATTATACTGCAGCTCGTATTTATTTGCACTGATTGCATACAGTTTGCTCTCTATATCTCTCCCCTTCCAGTGCATTCTGTATCTCGTATATTGCGTTCTTGATCGCTTCTCTGCTGCTGCCCATCTTTGGGAAGGACTCCACTGTGACTTTCATGATGATCAGTTGGGGAGACTTCTCATTTCTCATCCTCTTCATGTTTTAAATTCAGGTGCTTCTACCCATTTTGACACTCGCACTCAGTCTCTATCTTCCATTGATCGTTCTATCTGCTCCTCGTCAGTCGCACTTGATTACACTCGGTCTATTCTCTCGGATTTGCACGACAGTGATCACTTTCCTATTCTTCTTACCTCTACTACGTATTCCCGACCGCCTAGTAGCCCCTGTTGGCAATTTGGACAAGCAAATTGAGACATACTCTGATCTTACCAGTTTCCGACCTTAGTTTTAAGTGCATCACATTCTGTTCCTCAAACCTCAGTCAGGCATTCTCAGACATGTCTGCTTTGGTGGTCTCCTGCGTGTGCCTGTGCAGTGCGTTCGAAACGTGCTGCATGGGGCCGTTATTAATATAATCAGACCTCAGATCATCTTTTGGATTTTAAGTGGGCTTGCCGCGTCATACGCAATGCTAAACTCTCTCGTTGGTAAGACAACGTATCTATTACTACCTCGACCTCCGCTATGTGTGCTGTTTGGAAGAAGTTACAGAAGTTGTGTGGCAAGTACGCTCTAGACCCAGATCCTGTTTGCGGGTTTTTGGTGTTAGTTCTGCGGAACCTCTTGAAGTAGCGACGGAAATCGGGAACTCTCTTGTCCGTGTCTCCCAAGGGCTTCACCTCTGCCCCTCATTTCTCGCGTCAAAGTCTACCAAGAAGCAATTGCCTTATATTTCTCTTCTAATGGAATGGAGCCGTATAACGTACCTTTCACTCTCCTAGAGCTAGAGTCGATATTTTCTGCTTGCCAATCATCGGCAGCTGAGTCTGATATTCATATCAGTATGCTACATTCTACAGCCCTTACAGTCCTTTTGCGTTTTTCAATCTTATTTGGATGCGAGGGGTTCTCACTCAACAATGGAAATCTGCCATTGTACTGCCGTTTCACAAACCAAACACCTCTGGGTTGATGCCTCTCTATCATCCCATTGTTCTGACCAGTGTAGTTTGTAACGTGTTGGAATGATTGGTAAAAAGACGTCTGATATGGCTTTCTCCTTAACAATATCGCTTTTGCAAGGGCCGCTCTACTTTGGACCCCTTGCTCCACTTAGATATGTATGTGCGAAATGCCTATGCTAACTCACACTCCGTCCTAGCAGATTTTTTTTTTTTTTTTTTTTTTATTGAGAGGGCATATGACTTGGAGTTACAACATGTTAGCCCAAGCCTACTCCTTAGGCCTCCACGGTAATATGCCAACCTTCTTTGCTGCTTTCTTATCTGACAGACATTTTCGTGTCTGTGTTGGCACCTCGCTCTCCTCAGACCTTGTTCACACTGAGGGAGTCCCACAAGGTTGTGGCCTTAGCACTACCCTCTTTCTCTTCTTGGCTATAAATGACTTACCTTTCCTTCTTCCACCGTATATTTGGACGTCACTTTGTGGATGACTTTGCTATACCTTATGCAGGCGCTATTACCTGGTAGGGGTCTCCCTTCAAAATGCGATTGACCGAGTTTTCCATTGGGCCACTTCTCATGGATTTAAATTTTCTAGTACGAAAACCCATTTTATTACCTTCGCTAGACGTCCTCTTGTCCCAGTTACTCCATTGTATTTACATGGCTCACGTATTCCAAAACGTGATACGGTCAAGTTTCTTGGCCTATTCTTCGATCGCCTGTTGACATGGAAACCTCACACTTCCTCTTGGAAGGCAGCTTGCCATGGTCTGCTGACTCTTCTTAAAATTCTTGTGCATCATTCATGGGGAGCAGTTTTCCGAACTCTGCCCGGTTTGCATTCCACCCTAGTGGACCAAGTCTATTCTGCGGCTTCTCCTACAACTTTTTCTAAGTTAGATCCCCTACATCATGAGGGTCTTCGTTTATGCCTGGGTGCCTTTCGTTCATCCCCTGTTGAAAGCCTCTAGGCTGAGGTGAATGTTCCTTAGCTGATTGTCGTGATGCTCATTGCCTTTGTTACTTTGTCCGCTCTTATGACCTTCATGTTGCTTCTACATATAGGTTGGTCTCAGATGTTAGTAAAAGCCCATTATTTGTTCGGGCACCTGCTTACTCCTTTTCATCTACGTCATTACTCTTCACTCTCTCAGTTTGCCTCCTTGTACGTCATGTAGCATCTGCCTTTATTCTGTCCCCTTTGGGAGTTTTCGACGATTTCATTGTGTGGTTCCTCCATGCCATGCACCAAATCTCACCTGCTCGGCTATTTCGCTTCGTTTTTTTATCACTTCCGGTCGCATCTCAGTCGCTGTCGCTGTTTCAGACGGTTTTAAATTCTATAAGTTTGGGTTTGTGCGGTGTTCCTGACGATGCTGTTCGAGGTCTTGTTGTCGGCTAGTAATTTTAACTGCCGAGTTTGTTTGCCATCCTCGTAGCGCTTTGTGATCATTTCAGATTTCCTCAGCGCTTTACAAGCCATGAACATTTTGATTCTCCTCATCCATTGGTTTCGTATTCAACTAGGGTTGCGCCGTGTGGCTAGCAAAAACAAAGTCGTCGTTTTCTGTTTGGTCCCTGGACACGTTGATTAACAGGAGGATGCTGCTGCGTGGTCAGCGGTACATGATCTTCTGGTTTCCTATAGAAGTATTCCAATCAGGGATTATTTTACAGTCATCTCTGTCCGTATTCACAGCCGTTGGTAACAACAGTGGTCAGACAAGTACCATAACAAATTGCACTCTATTAAACTGCTTTTAGGTTCATGGCCGTCATCTTACCACCATTGCCGTTCCTGAGAGACTGTGCTCTACCGTCTCCGCATCGGCCATACCCGCCTTACCCATGGTATCTCATGGAACGACACCCTATTTCGGTTCTTCACCATGTGGATTGCCCGGTTTATCAGCAAGTTCATAGGATTTACCTCCAATGACGCCGCCACCCTACCACTCTTACCTTATCTTACCTTCTTGCAGATGGTCCTGCCTTTGACTTACAATCACTAACTTTGTGTCAGCAACTGCTTTACTATACAAACTTTGACACAGCCCCTAGCGTCCCTTCCAGCTCTTTCCTCCCCACACCTTTGATCCCCTCTCCACCTAGCTATTTATAGCCCCAGCACTATTTTTTTTTTGCCATGCAGCGCTGCATGACCCTTGTCGGTTTAGCGCTTTCTTTGATTATAATAATTATTGTGGACAACGTTTCTCTCTCCAGGATCTTCGTCACGCCATTACCTGCTTGATAAAGAAACGTTGCCACAATGAAATGCCACATTAGTTGCACTTGTCCTTTTACCTAACATTAAATAACTTAAAAAAGGTCTTGTAATTTCTCATAGAAGCCATTTGAGTAATTAAGAAGGGCAGGTTATTTGTTGTCACTGAAGTATATAAGGGAACAATCCTTAAAGGTAAGAAAATTTGTCTCATAAACACGCTAGATAACAGGGATATCTTGCTACTCCTGCTTACACCTTGGTCACACTTCACAGACACGCACATGCATATATATATATACATACATCTAGGTTTTTCTCCTTTTTCTAAATAGCTCTTGTTCTTCTTTATTTCTTCTATTGTCCATGGGGAAGTGGAAAAGAATCTTTCCTCCGTAAGCCACGCGTGTCGTATGAGGCGACCAAAATGCCGGGAGCAATGGGCTAGTAACCCCTTCTCCTGTAGACATTTACTAAAAAAGACAAGAAGAAAAACTTTATAAAACTGGGATGCTTGAATGTGCGTGGATGTAGTGCGGATGACAAGAAACAGATGATTGCTGAAGTTATGAATGAAAAGAAGTTGGATGTCCTGGCCCTAAGCGAAACAAAGCTGAAGGGGGTAGGGGAGTTTCGGTGGGGGGAAATAAATGGGATTAAATCTGGAGTATCTGAGAGAGTTAGAGCTAAGGAAGGGGTAGCAGTAATGTTGAAGGATCAGTTATGGAAGGAGAAATGAGAATATGAATGTGTAAATTCAACGATTATGTGGATTAAAGTAAAGGTTGGATGCGAAAAGTGGGTCCTAATAAGCGTGTATGCACCCGGAGAAGAGAGGAATGTAGAAGAGAGAGAGAGATTTTGGGAGATGTTAAGTGAATGTATAGGAACCTTTGAACCAAGTGAGAGAGTAATTGTGGTAGGGGACCTGAATGCTAAAGTAGGAGAAACTTTTAGAGAGTGTGTGGTAGGTAAGTTTGGGGTGCCAGGTGTAAATGATAATGGGAGCCCTTTGATTGAATTTTGTATAGAAAGGGGTTTAGTTATAGGTAATACATATTTTAAGAAAAAGAGGATAAATAAGTATACAAGATATGATGTAGGGCGAAATGACAGTAGTTTGTTGGATTATATATGGTAGATAAAAGACTGTTTAGTAGACTTCAGGATGTACATGTTTATAGAGGAGCCACAGATATATCAGATCACTTTTTAGTTGTAGCTACACTGAGAGTAAAAGGTAGATGGGATACAAGGAGAATAGAAGCATCAGGGAAGAGAGAGGCGAAAGTTTATAAACTAAAAGGATAGATGGGCTAATGAGAGCATAGGCAATGGGGTCGAAGAGGTATGGGGTAGGTTTAAAAATGTAGTGTTAGAGTGTTCAGCAGAAGTTTGTGGTTACAGGAAAGTGGGTGAGGGAGGGAAGAGGAGCGATTGGTGGAATGATGATGTAAAGAGAGTAGCAAGGGAGAAAAAGTTAGCATATGAGAAGTTTTTACAAAGTAGAAGTGATGCAAGGAGGGAAGAGTATATGGAGAAAAAGAGAGAGGTTAAGAGAGTGGAGAAACAATGTAAAAAGAGAGCAAATGAGCGAGTGTGTGAGATGTTATCAACAAATTTTGTTGAAAATAAGAAAAAGCTTTGGAGTGAGATGTACAAGTTAAGGAAGCCTAGAGAACAAATGGATTTGTAAGTTAAAAATAGGAGAGGAGAGTTATTAAATGGAGAGTTAGAGGTATTGGGAAGATGGAAGGAATATTTTGAGGAATTGTTAAAGGTTGATGATAGAGAAGCTGTGATTTCGTGTATAGGGCAAGGAGGAATAACATCTTGTAGGAGTGAGGAAGAGCCAGTTGTGAGTGTGGGGGAAGTTCGTGAAGCAGTAGGTAAAATGAAAGGGGGTAAGGCAGCCGGGATTGATGGGATAAAGATACAAACGTTAAAAGCAGGTGGGGACATAGTTTTGGAGTGGTTGGTGCAATTATTTAATAAATGTATGGAAGAGGGTAAGGTACCTAGGGATTGGCAGAGAGCATGCATAGTTCCTTTGTATAAAGGCAAAGGGGACAAAAGAGAGTGCAAAAATTATAGGGGGATAAGTCTGTTGAATATACCTGGTAAAGTGTATGGTAGAGTTATTATTGAAAGAATTAAGAGTAAGACGGAGAATAGGATAGCAGATGAACAAGGAGGCTTTAGGAAAGGTAGGGGGTGTGTGGACCAGGTATTTACAGTGAAACATATAAGTGAACAGTATTTAGATATGGCTAAAGAGGTTTTTGTGGCATTTATGGATTTGGAAAAGGCGTATGAGAGGATGGATAGGGACACAATGTGGCAGATGTTGCAGGTGTATGGTGTAGGAGGCAGGTTACTGAAAGCAGTGAAGAGTTTCTACGAGGATAGTGAGGCTCAAGTTAGAGTATGTAGGAAAGAGGGAAATTATTTCCCAGTAAAAGTAGGATGTGTGATGTCACCGTGGTTGTTTAATATATTTATAGATGGGGTTGTAAGAGAAGTAAATGCGAGAGGTCTTGTCAAGAGGCGTGGAGTTAAAAGATAAAGAATCACACATAAAGTGGGAGTTGTCACAGTTGCTCTTTGCTGATGACACTGTGCTCTTCGGAGATTCTGAAGAGAAGTTGCAGAGGTTGGTGGATGAATTTGGTATGGGTATGCAAAAGAAGAAAATTAAAAGTGAATACAGGAAAGAGTAAGGTTATGAGGATAACAAAAAGATTAGGTGATGAAAGACTGGATATCAGATTGGAGGGAGAGAGTATGGAGGAGGTGAATGCATTCAGATATTTGGGAGTGGACGTGTCAGCGGATGGGTCTATGAAAGCTGAGGTGAATCATGGAATTGATGACGGGAAAAGGGTGAGCGGTGCACTTAGGAGTATGTGGAGACAAAGAACTTTGTCCTTGGAAGCAAAGAGGGGAATGTATGAGAGTATAGTTTTACCAACGCTCTTATATGGGTGTGAAGCATGGGTGATGAATGTTGCAGCGAGGAGAAGGCTGGAGGCAGTGGAGATGTCATGTCTGAGGGCAATGTGTGGTGTGAATGTAATGCAGAGAATTCGTAGTTTGGAAGTTAGGAGGAGGTGCGGGATTACCAAAACTGTTGTCCAGAGGGCTGAGGAAGGGTTGTTGAGGTGGTTCGGACATGTAGAAGAGAATGGAGCGAAACAGAATGACTTCAAGAGTGCATCAGTCTGTAGTGGAAGGAAGGCGGGGTAGGGGTCGGCCTAATAAAGATTGGAGGGAGAGGGTAAAGGAGGTTTTGTGTGCGAGGGGCTTGGACATCCAGCAGGCATGCTTGAGCGTGTTTGATAGGAGTGAATGGAGACAAATGGTTTTTAATACTTGACGTGCTGTTGGAGTGTGAGCAAAGTAACATTTATGAAGGGGTTCAGGGAAACCGGCATGTGAGACCTCTACCCACTCTACCCATCGAGTGAGCACGTCTCCTGTATATCCCAGTGCTTAACAAGCTAGGGAATAGCATATGAAGGTACAAATAAAAATGGGAACTATGGCTATAGTTTACTTAATAACATAAAAGGGCTAGAATACAACATCTCCTGATGGAAATTTACACAATATAACAATTGACCTATGAGACTTATTACCAGGGGGAGGGTAGATGTTATCAGTAACACGGACTAGTACTCACTCTTAATTCACCGACCAGCTGACCCGAGATTCCCAATGCGTGGTCCACTACACACGCGGCTGTCCAGAGCTCTCGCTCGACGGACCTGTCACCAACAACCTCCTTGCCCCGCTCTTCCCTGGGCTTATACCGTAGTCAAAGTACCCCTCCCCAATGGTGTATGTACCACGTGTTGCGACCTGACACCGAGCTCTGACGCTGTTAAGAACAAAAGACCTCAGACGTGGGCGTGGCTACAGACGTCTGCCAAGGCAAGGTGTGACCATATAATTGGTTTTAAATTAGGTCTCCCCAGAGACCTCACAAGCCCAGCTGAACTACATCACAGGCAGGCCGGACTTGAGTCCTGGAGATGGGAAGTACAGTGCCTGCACTCTGAAGGAGGGGTGTTAATGTTGCAGTTTAAAAACTGTAGTGTAAAGCACCCTTCTGGCAAGACAGTGATGGAGTGAATGATGGTGAAAGTTTTTCTTTTTCGGGCCACCCTGCCTTGGTGGGAATCGGCCAGTGTGATAATAAAAAAAAATAATAATTATTGATTTAGAAAAGGGATTTAAGAACATAAGAACATAAGAACGAAGGAACACTGTAGAAGGCCTACTGGCCCATGCGAGGCAGGTCCAAGTCTCCTACCGGCTTAAGCCAATGCACCCAACCTAGTCAGGTCAGGTCACATTGACTTAAGGGAGGAACACGGCAACCAACCTGGTAGCACAAGCTATCAGGTCCAACTCACACCCACCCACATCCACTCATGTATTTATCCAACCTATTTTTAAAGCTACACAACGTTCTGGCCTCTATAACGGTACTTGGGAGTTTGTTCCACTCATCCACAACTCTATTACCAAACCAGTACTTTCCTATATCCTTCCTGAATCTGAATTTTTCCAACTTAAAATCATTGCTGCGAGTCCTGTCTAGGCTAGATATTTTCAGCACACTATTTACATCCCCTTTATTTATTCGATAGTGGTTAAGAGGAGTAATAGGTCACGTAGTTCGAAAAGTTATTTGAACTACGATGACGGAACGTTTCTGTCAAGAGACTGAACGAAACAATGTAAAAGGGTTTTTTCTTTCTTTTTGGGGCCATTCTACTTTGCTGACAGACGGCCGATGTATTTAAAATATTCTCTTCTCTTGAGGATAAGGGTCGCCATTCCAGTTCTAGAGGAAGTATCTATCTCTCTAATAGGGACAGCGTCTCGCCTGGTGGAATTTCTTATGCCTCTCGCATATAATGAACGCATGTTTATACCAGTCTTAATATTGTAGAAGTGTGTGTGTGAATTATATTTATCTCCCGGGTCTTAAAAGAGATTATCAAGGTGAGAGTAATGATATACAGTGGACCCCCGGTTAACGATATTTTTTCACTCCATAAGTATGTTCAGGTGCCAGTACTGACCGAATTTATTCCCATAAGGAATATTGTGAAGTAGATTATTCCTTTCAGACCCCCAAACATACACGTACAAACGCACTTACATAAATACACTTACATAATTGGTCGCATTTGGAGGTAATCGTTATGCGGGGGTCCACTGCACTGTGCTCTGATAATGTTGTTTCAGAGAGTAATGTTGGCATTGTCGTAACCTGAGTTCTCTCACTCTGCCCGAGGCGTGAACTCTTGACTTTGCTCTGTAATTAGTAGCTCTGCCTGCTGAGAGTGCAGAGGAGTGATGGAGGGAGTGGGGAGAAGTGATGAAGTGGGGAGGAGTGATGGAGCGAATGAGGAAATAGCAAGAGAGGAGAGAGTATGGAGGGAGTGAAAGAAAATGATCAAACTGCTGTAGATGGAGAGGGGGAGAGAGAACACTAAAGATTGAATGTTGAGAAGTAATGGAGGGAAATGAGACGAGATGGACAGTGGGAGGCATGATAGAGAATAAAATAAATGGGAGAGAATAATGGATGGATATGAGATACCTACATAATATACAAGAGAAAAACAATGCTGTTATAGAGAATTATATTGACGATGTTTCCCTCCCATACAGTGTAAGAAAGTCAAAAGCCTATGTTAACGTTGGTCGAGTTACCGACAATGTTAGGATGTCTAGGTGGAACTAATACAACAATTTATTGTGGCAACGTTTCGCTCTCCAGGAACTTTGTCAAGCCCTTATAAACAATACATGGACACGAA
>NC_069492.1:11364985-11397485 GCF_026875155.1 Cherax quadricarinatus | reverse complement strand
TTTATTTTGCTAATGTTGTGTTATACAGTGTTTGCTTTCACTTTTTTTGTTCTATTTGTCGGAAAGTTGAATAAATACATGAGTGGGTGGGTGTGAGTTGGACCTGACTAGCTTGTGCTACTAGGTCGGATGCCGTGCTCCTCCCTTGAGTGACGTGTCTGACCTCACTAGGTCACTAGGTCAGTGAGCCTAAGCCGGTGGGAGAATTGGACCTGCCTTGCATGGGCCAGTAGGCCTGCTGCAGTGTTCCATCTCAGGTTCTTATATCAATTTGTCTACTTTTCCAGTTACACCTATCACTTTTATTTTGTGTGAAATCATTCCATGATCTCATTTGTCAAAAACCTTTGAGGAATCCGTGTACACCACATCTGCATTTTGGCTATCTTCCAACGGCTTCATAATTCTGTTATAGTGCATCAGTAGCTGAGACAGGACTCACGAAATCGTAATGACACGATTGCAAACAAACCATACCACGTCAAAATGGTATAAAATACCGACAGGTTGGTAGGTAAGACACAAAGGCAACAGTTAGGCAACTTTATTCCGAAACGTTCGCCTACACAGTAGGCTTCTTCAGTCGAATACAGAAAGTAGGCAGGAACAGTAGAGATGTGAAGACGATGTAATCAGTCCATCTATCTTGAAGTCGTAGAATTTGAGGTTGTCAGTCCCTCAGCCTGGAGAGTTCAGTTCCATAGTCAGGAACTATCTGAAGATCAAGCGACAGTGCGGAGACTTAAATACTGTCGGAAGGAGAGGTGCATAGTAGTAGTAGTAGTAGTGAGAAAGTAGCCACTGATAGGTCAGGTCCCTCTCAGATCCAACAGTTCTCACTTGAAAGGGTTGTCCAAGGTGCTTTCTGTACCAAGAGGCCATGTGTTGCAGTGTCTGACAAGATGAACATCAAAATGGTACTGAATGGAACTGAACTCTCCAGGCTGAGGGACTGACAACCTCAAATTCTACGACTTCAATTGTGATGGACTGATTACATCGTCTTCACATCTCTACTGTTCCTGCCTACTTTCTGTATTCGACTGAAGAAGCCTACTGTGTAGGCGAAACGTTTCGGAATAAAGTTGCCTAACTGTTGCCTTTGTGTCTTACCTACCAAACCATACCATGGTTGGGGTTTGAAGACTCGGATCGCGGATTCAAACCTCATCCGTGGTAATTTTTTTTCTAGCTGAGACAGGCTCGATCTTCCCACTCTAATCCATGCTGGTCTGACTTGTACATGTGCTTTTCCAGAAAATTTGTAATTTGGCATCTCATTATCCTTTCAAAGACGTTTATTCTGTGATAAAAATTAGGTACATGTGCAACATTTGGGTATCTTTAGTGTAGATGTTTCGCCCATCCAGTGGTTTTATCAATACAAATTCCAGGACAATATGATGTGCGATGTTTTGGCTACTGACCTGAAATTTTTGGCTAGACACCTTACCTTTCCATCATGGAAAAAAACACAGTTTGTACTAGTTAAGGTCTTCGGAATTTTACCTACTTGTCTAATTGTACTATTTTTGCATTTCTTTATAAATACGGAATTCCTTGAATCTAGTCCAGGGGTTGAATGACTTGACATGTTCTCCAGTTTTTTTTTTTTTTCGAAATTCACCGCCATGTTTTCATTTGGTGGACTGCTGAACATTGGCTAACATTGTCTTAGATTTTCACTTATGTCTTCTTCAGCAGCGAACGAACATCTTAACGATAATGTTCCAGTTGTTCAGGTTGTTAGGTAAGACACATATGCAACAGTTAGGTATCTTTATTTCGAAACGTTTCGCCTACACAGTAGGCTTCTTCAGTCGAGTACAGAAAAGTTGATAGAAGCAGAAGATACTTGAAGACGATGTAATCAGTCCATCACCCTTAAAGTTTTGAGGTGGTCAGTCCCTCAGTCTGGGTGATGGTCTGATTACATCGTCTTCAAGTATCTTCTGCTTCTATCAACTTTTCTGTACTCGACTGAAGAAGCCTACTGTGTAGGCGAAACGTTTCGGAATAAAGTTGTCTAACTGTTGCATATGTGTCTTACCTAACAATCTGTCGGTATTTTATACCATTTTAATGTTCAGTTGTTCAGGTTGTGCTTAACGTGAGTAAACATATACTGGAGACCTCGTTTATTTTGCGGTGATTATCTGCTGCGGAAGCTCAAATCACTGCATAAATTTTATTTTCTTCGTTATTTCATTATGAAATTAGTGTTTTTTTTTCCCTTAGGTAATTCAGTGACTTTATTTTCTTCCTCTACATTTCTTTATTCTTTTTCTTAACACTTAAACGGTCCAAATAGATCGACGTTCAAATTCGTATTGATAAACCATACCCCCGGCCGGGATTGAACCCGCGGTCATAGAGTCTCAAAACTCCAGCCCGTCGCGTTAGCCACTAGACCAGCTAGCCACAATAAGATTCAACCAACTAGGTATATTTCTACACCATAGGAAGGTTAGCATAGGTCACCACTGTGACCACAAATGCAAGTTTTTACAGACGAATCTCCAGCTAGCGTGGCCGTGACGAACTCTAGCTCAAGTCCCTTCACTGCCGTCAACATGACTCAAGATTGATACAAAAGTATTGATACAAAAGTATTGATACAAAAGTATTGATACAAAAGTATTGATACAAAAGTATTGATACAAAAGTATTGATACAAAAGTATTGATACAAAAGTATTGATACAAAAGTATTGATACAAAAGTATTGATACAAAAGTATTGATACAAAAGTAGATATACCTTTTTTTTTACATATTTTCAAATATAACAAAAAAAAAATGTAGATAAAAGTTTTTTTACACGTTTTCAAATGTAAAACAAAAAAGATCTATTTTTTTTTACATACTTACTTTCAGATGTTGAAAAAACGTATATATACGTTTGGACCGTTTAAGGGTTAAGGATCTTTTAGGTTTTCGCAGTTAGTTGCTAGATATCAAGGCCACTTGTCGATAGACACTTGACCGTTCCCTCTGCCTGTCTGTCTCTCTCTTTTACCATTTTTTTTCATTTTCTTCCTCCCTGTCTCTCTCTGCTGACTCAGAGCAAACTTTTCACAAAGCCCCATTAGCTCTCTGGTACGTATTTGTCGGGCCAACGTGCTTCCAGGAACCATTTCCGATATAATGCTATGAATTTCCATCTTCCATTTCACATCTGGAATCTGGAGAGTTTATCTGGAGAGAGTTCCGGGTGTCAACGCCCCCTCGGCCCGGTCTGTGACCAGGCCTCCTTAGGTCAGTGTCCCAGGATGCGACCCACACCAGTCGACTAACACCCAGGTACCCATTTTACTGATGGGGAACATAGACAACAGGTGGAAAGAAACACGTCCAATGTTTCTACTCTGGCTGGGAATCGAACCCAGGCCCTCACCGTGTGAAGCGAGAGCGTTAACCACCAGGCCACCAGGCTGAAATCCCAGAGAATAATATTCGCTGTGGGATTTAAAGTCTCGGTAGCCATCATATATTCCTGCTGGGTGACCACCTCTGTCGTTATTGAAAGTACTTCATATGTAAGATAAGATAAGATAAGATAAGATAAGATTTCGTTCGGATTTTTAACCCCGGAGGGTTAGCCACCCAGGATAACCCAAGAAAGTCAGTGCGTCATCGAGGACTGTCTAACTTATTTCCATTGGGGTCCTTAATCTTGTCCCCCAGGATGCGACCCACACCAGTCGACTAACACCCAGGTACCTATTTGCTGCTAGGTGAACAGGACAACAGGTGTAAGGAAACGTGTCGAAATGTTTCCACCCGCCGGGAATCGAACCCGGGCCCTCTGTGTGTGAAGCGGGAGCTTTAGCCACCAGGCCACCGGGCCACCAATCTTATTGCTAGCTTGCTATTTTACCACTTTAATAACTAGAATTTCTGCTATTGCAGTTGTATTGAGCTGCTCTGTATAGCAAAACATGCTATATTGTATTGATAAAGCCACTGGATGGGCGAAACGTCTACAATAAAGATTCCAAGATGTTGCACATGTCTAATTCTTCATCTTGACGGTATTATATACCATACATGTACAAAACATGTCTTTGAACCTATTTACTGTTATGTCTATACATATAAATATATATATTGTAACTTGTAATCGCTGTTTCACGGTCTGATAAATTAGACACATGTGCAACTCTTGGGTATCTTTATTGAGGAAACGTTTCGCCACACAGTGGCTTCATCAGTCCATACATAGGAGAAACTTGAAGAACAGGAGGAGAATGAGGTAATCGGTCTACAACATCCCTTGTCTGTTTTTCTGTAAATGTTGCAAATTTAGCATTTAACTTCTAATATTACTTGCGCATTACCCATCAATAATTTGTTACCACATCCGCTCTGTCATCAGCTTAGCTCATAATCACCACTTGTTGCCTATTTTGCTGCATTACTGGTGACTATTAATTGAGATATTACAATACACAAATAACCCGCACATAAAAGAGAAGCTTACGACGACGTTTCGGTCCGACTTGGACCATTGACAAAGTCACACTAACAGAGGTGGAGCAGGACGGCTATATATAGGCAGGAAGAGGTGGAGGTAGTAGTAGTAGTAGTAGTACAAGAATTGTATATAATACCGACAGGATGAAATGACACATGCACAACACCCGGGCATCCCCACCGTAGACGTTAGTGTGACTTTGTCAATGGTCCAAGTCGGACCGAAACGTCGTCGTAAGCTTCTCTCTTTTATGTGCGGGTTATTTGTGTATCGTTCCAGTCACGGTATTGTGCCTTTTTGTTATTGAGATATTACAATAGTCTATCAGAGGATCCCGAAGAAATTGGGTTGAGTTGCTAGGATAGTAGTTTCACAGGCTTGTGGAACAACAGAGATATAAAGTAGGAGTACCTTTAACGTACTTTCATCACAGGACATTACTCGATCAAAAGAATATTCAACTTTATCTTTGCACTTCAAGCAAGGAATCTTTAAAACTTCGTCCAAGGAGAGCAGCGATTGCCAATCCCAAGAAGATTCGTAAAGTCAGTGAATAAAAACTGATGGGAGGTATTTTATATCGAACCTCGGATTCGGAAGTTCTAAATGATCCTCATTTTGAGAGTCTCCTAGATGCTGGGCTCAGATCATGAGTGGCATTCAGGAACACTTGTGCAGGTTTCTTGGCAGTTATCATAGTGATTACGTAAGTTTTGTAGACCTATTGTCATATCTGCTGGGATGTGGGATATCAATATATTTCTTTCATTCCCACCTTGACTTTTTCACCCAAAATCTCGGTGACGTTAGTGATGAATACGGTAAACGATTCCACGAATAGAAGAAATATCAGGGAAACTTACCGTTAAGTTTGATAGCTGACTGCTGCTGGACTGGTGCTGGACTGCTGCTGGACTGCTGCTGGGGAGCAAATACTGAATACAAGCGAAGAAGCTAGAAAACTAACGCAAATAGGGCTTCATGGAAATTGAAGAAAGCTTTATGTAAAATAACTTTAAGTTATGATTAGTTAATATAAACAGCGTGCTGAAAATATCTAGCCTAGACAGGACTCGCAGCAATGGCTTTAAGTTGGAAAAAATCAGAATCAGGAAGGATATAGGAAAGCACTGCTTTGATAATAGTGTTGTGGATGAGTGGAACAAAATCCCCAGTACGGTTATAGAAGCTAAGACGTTGTGTAGTTTTAAAAATAGGTTAGATAAATAAATGAGTAGGTGTGGGTGGGTGTGAGTTGGACCTGACTAGCTTGTGCTACTAGGTCATATGCCGTGCTCTTTCCTTATGCTAATGTGACCTGACCTGACAAGGTTCGGGCGTTTGCTTAAGCCGGTAGGAGAATTGGACCTGCCTCGCATGGGCCAGTAGGCCTGCTGCAATGTTCCTTCTTATATTCTTATGTGATTCTTCAAACTTAAATAAAAATCCTTTGACTATTAGAGTCGAAAGAAAATTTACGTGATTAAAGCAACCAGTTTGGTTGCTGAACTGGATAAAAGTTCAACTTACATCCAGTTTAATTTTGTATTTCCCTGCTAAATGTCTTCTATAGCAAGCAAGGTGTTGTTGACATACGTGGTAGGAACAAGTTTTGCAGAGAAAGCCTTTACAGAAATTGCATTCTTGCTAGAGCCTAATGTAATAACGCTCTCTTGAGGTTCAGTCCGAGGTTCAGTCCGAAGTTCAGTCCAAAGTTCAATCCAAAGTTCAATCCAAAGTGACTGTAATACAGACTGGATCTTCCTGTCATCCTATGTTTTGAGACAACGTTAACAAGTAACATCAATTAAGAATTTTCGTAAAATATCCCCAAAAATCGTCACTAATCTCATTCCACGATAATTGGAACCAAGGATTATTTCTAGCTTAATCTCTTAAGCTGTTATTGGCTGTTCTTTATTATTCAACGCTTTCCATAAGCTCAAGAACAGCTTCCATCAGCTTATCCAGAGTCTTTTCTGAGGATTTTCTCTCTGCTGAATTGGGTATCCAAAACTGGCGGAGATAATTCCACATTTTTGATACTGTAAAATAATTCTTTAGGAGCATTACAGTTGATTACGAATTAAAGATTATCCGTTGATATGATTATACAGATAA
Source organism: Cherax quadricarinatus (assembly GCF_026875155.1). Classification (NCBI taxonomy): domain Eukaryota; kingdom Metazoa; phylum Arthropoda; class Malacostraca; order Decapoda; family Parastacidae; genus Cherax; species Cherax quadricarinatus. The sequence goes on along the minus strand of NC_069492.1, from coordinate 11,390,889 downwards.
AGAGCGAAAGTAAAGCATAAATGAAATACAAACAGACTGTAGTTCATAACGAACTGATTAAATATTTATTCAAACTCGTATTGCAAGTGGCTTATTTTTTTTATTAAAAATCTGTAAAGCTTAACGAGCCAAAATATGTTTAAAGTTATTGTGGTAAAGTTTTTAGATACACGTGTGTCCAGTTCGATATATGACACTCTGACCGCGGGTTCTATCCCTACCTGTTATATGGTTTGTTTGCAATCGTGTCATTAGGATTTCGTAAGTCCTCAGTGGGTTTAGCGCTTCGTTTTTAATAAATCCCTCCAATTGTCTTTCTTCAGACACTTATGGTGGTAAGTTGTCGCAATATATGCCTTGAAATATGCATGTGTATTAATCTACACAAGTTTGCTACGTCGAGCGAGAAAAGGAGGAACTAAGTTTGATTAAATATCTCCAGGAGAAACTGTGCATAGGAAGGGGAAAAGAGGGAAGGGAGAGGGGAAATAGACTAATCCGCTGCTAAAATGGGTGGATGAAACTCGCCAACACCACTGTCGAAAGGTTATATACAGGTTGGCCAAAAAAACACGATTTCTTGAGTCGAGTCAAACACTCCCTGATTTCAAACGGGTATAACATGTAACTTTATAATAATCTTTCGCAGTTAGTAACTTCAGAAGCAGGATATTCAGTTTCCTGAGGTATACGGCAGCATTAAAGGGATTCAATGTTCCTCCCTCTGATTGCTCGGCAAACATCGATGTGACAGTTCAGGTTGGTCCAGACGCTCGGCAGCATATGGTGTTATCGTGCGAACTGCTTCAGTGATCTAAATTTTCAGCTCCTCCAGGGTTGCAGGTGTTCTTCACGTACCCTGAAAGAAAGAAGTCACAAACAGTTAGGTCCGGTGACCTTGCAGGTCTAGTAAGCTTCTGTTGCGTTTTTTCGTCCAGCCTTGGCAACGGCGATCATGTCAGGACGAAAAGTGTTCACGAAATTGCGCTTGAACTCTTCAGTATTGGTAATGATTATTCTAATTTGGCCGAATGGATGCTGAAATAGCACTCATGTTTATGCTCGGCTGGATTAAATAGGTGAGTAAAGCGTTTACCCCTTGAGACAGGTAGGACATTGGAGCAGCCACTGAGACGTGGCAGTCGTCTTGTATAAGGTTTGAGAGCACTTGCGGAGCTGCGACAGAAGTAGCTGGATTAAGAGGCACTTAAGTTCCCCGTCTTATAATATGTTCATTTTTCCACCCGGTGGCCTGGTGGCTAAAGCTCCCGCTTTACACACGGAGGGCCCGGGTTCGATTCCCGGCGGGTGGAAACATTCGACACGTTTCCTTACACCTGTTGTCCTGTTCACCTAGCAGCAAATAGGTACCTGGGTGTTAGTCGACTGGTGTGGGTCGCATCCTAGGGGACAAGATTAAGGACCCCAATGGAAATAAGTTAGACAGTCCTCGATGACGCACTGACTTTCTTGGGTTATCCTGGGTGGCTAACCCTCCGGGGTTAAAAATCCGAACGAAATCTTATCTTATCTCTTACATTGTTCTTTAAATCATGGTATAACATAAAACTTTGAGGACAATTGTGTTGTAGAGGTTTGAGCCAAGCTCAGTTTTCTAAACTTGAAAAAGCCCACTGTGTGGGTGAAACGTTGTCAATAAAGGATCACATTATACTGCATATGTGTTTATATTTCCAGCCCTCTTAAACAATTCTGACATCCAGCTGGTTTATTCCGAGAATAAATCCCTGATGAGTCTTGTCTGGCCAATTCCTTTTGGTTTTGACAGCGGACTTTTTGATGTACCCTCTTGTGGCAGAAATTTAATATAATGTCTCGTAGAAACTTGTATGTACGTATAATGTACGTATAATGTACTTATAATGTACGTCTGGTGGCCTGGTGGTTAACGCTCTCGCTTCACACGGTGAGGGCCTGGGTTCGATTCCCAGCCAGAGTAGAAACATTGGACGTGTTTCTTTCCACCTGTTGTCTATGTTCCCCATCAGTAAAATGGGCACCTGGGTTTTAGTCGACTGGTGTGGGTCGCATCCTGGGACACTGACCTAATTTGCCCGACATGCGGAGCATAACAAGGGACTTTCTATATAGCAGTATGTCATTGTTGTCAGCTATGGTCTGTATACCTTGTACATGTACTAGTAGTAAATAAAGATATTATTATTATTATATCTAAACGTTTATATTTACTGTATATCTAAACGTTTTATTTACTAAGATTATTAGGCTCAGTTCCACTAGCCTTTCCACAACTGGTGTAATTACTATTGCTCCAGTATAGTGTCCTAAGTAATTTAAGTGTCGTAAATGTTTTAAGCGAGACATTCACGCTGCGTATGTTAATGCTGTCATGTTATGTGTAATCGTGGTGATGTTTCATAATTTATTTGTATATCATGTAACCATTTAGCCTATTTCCATAAACCCGCAGTGGACATTTAAAAACGAGTCTTTCACATGATACTGTAAACGTATGGTATGTTTGTAGGGATAGTTATGTTGCTGACGCTGTTTACTTGCGCCCCGGGAGGCAGGCATAATGCGCCCCGGGAGGCAGGCATAATGCGCCCCGGGAGACAGGCATAATGCGCCCCGGGAGGCAGGCATAATGCGCCCCGGGAGACAGGCATAATGCGCCCCGGGAGACAGGCATAATGCGCCCCGGGAGACAGGCATAATGCGCCCGGGAGGACAGGCATAATGCGCCCCGGGAGCAGAATGCAGGCATAATGCGCCCCGGGAGACAGGCATAATGCGCCCCGGGAGGCAGGCATAATGCGCCCCGGGAGACAGGCATAATGCGCCCCGGGAGGCAGGCATAATGCGCCCCGGGAGGCAGGCATAATGCGCCCGGGAGACAGGCATAATGGCGCCGCCCCGGGAGGCAGGCATAATGGCGCCCGGGAGGCAGGCATAATGCGCCCCCGGGAGGCAGGCATAATGCGCCCCGGGAGACAGGAATAATGCGCCCCGGGAGGCATGCATAATGCGCCCCGGGAGGCAGGCATAATGCGCCCCGGGAGACAGGCATATGCGCCCGGGAGGACAGGCATAATGCGCCCCGGGAGACAGGCATAATGCGCCCCGGGAGACAGGCATAATGCGCCCCGGGAGACAGGCATAATGTGCCCCGGGAGGCAGGCATAATGCGCCCCGGGAGACAGGCATATCTTTCTCACTGGCTAAGAACTGTAATATACGAAGTTAAATTATTAAGTCTCCAATAAAACCTTACATGGGAGTCCTTAAACTAATTCAATTAACTACAAATTAACTGCCAAGTAATTTCCCTTAAAATTGCATTGCTGATTTCACGTTAACGCTCCCAATCGATTGTTTTCAGTAAGTTAATGAGTAAACACTTGGACCGTTAATTAGTATACTTCGTGGTAAACCACGGGACAGATACGGGGAGGCATGCATAATGCGCCCCGGGAGGCAGGCATAATGCGCCCCGGGAGACAGGCATAATGCGCCCCGGGAGGCAGGCATAATGCGCCCCGGGAGGCAGGCATACTGCGCCCCGGGAGACAGGCATAATGCGCCCCGGGAGACAGGCATAATGCGCCCCGGGAGACAGGCATAATGCGCCCCGGGAGACAGGCATAATGCGCCCCGGGAGACAGGCATAATGCGCCCCGGAGCAGGAATAATGCGCCCCGGGAGGACAGGCATATATCTCACTGGTAGAAGAATGTAATTACCCGAAGTTAAATTATTAAGGTCTCCATAAAACCTTACATGGGAGTCCTTAAACTATTCATAAATTACAATTAACTGCCAGTAATTTCCTTAAAATGTGCATGCTGATTTCACGTTAACGCTCCCAATCGATTGTTTTCAGTAAGTTATGGCGTAACACATTGGACGTATTTATTAGATACTTCGTGGAGTAAAACACGGGACGTATTTATTAGAAGGTTACCCGTGAGTAAAGCACGGGGACGTATATATAGAGAAGTTAAGTGAGTGAAACCGGGAGATTTTTTCGAAAGTTACGTGAGTAAACACGGGACGTATTTATAGAAAGTTCAGCCCCTGGTAACATGGCGTATTATTGATACTACGTGAGAAACACGGACGTATTATAGGAAAGTTACGTGGGGAAACAACTGGGACGTATTAGTTGATACTTACGTGAGTAAATCCCCGGAACGATTTATTAGAAAGTTACGTGATAAACACGGACGTATTTATTAGAACCGTTACGTGAGTAACACTGGGAGAAATTTATTAATACCGGAGGAAACACGGAGTATTTATTAGAATAGTTCGTGGAGAACAGGCGTATTTATCGAAAGTTACGTGGTAAACCGGGACGGTATTATTAGAAGTTACGTGGTAAACACGGGACGTATTTATAGATACTACGTGAGTAATACACGGACGTATTTATTAGATAAGTACGTGAGAAAACACTGGGCGTATTTATAGATACTTACGTGCGTAAACACGGACGTATTTATTAGAAAAGTTACGGAGTCAACCCGGACTATCTTATTAGAAGTTACGTGAGAAACACTGGGCACGTATTTTTAGGATACTTTGTGAGTAAACACGGAGTAATTTATTGAAAGTTACGTGAGTAAACACGGACGTTTTTATTAGATAGTTACGGAGTAAAACATGGGACGTATTTATTAGATTACTTACGTGAGTTAAAACGCGGACGTATTTATTAGAAAGTTAAAGTGAGTAAACACGGACGTGTTTATTAGAAAGTTACGTGAGTAAAACTGGGACGTTAAAATTTTATTAGATACTTACGTGAGTAAACACGGACGTATTTATTAGAAAGTTACGTGAGTAAACACTGGGACGTATTTATTAGATACTTACGTGAGTAAACACGGACGTATTTATTAGAAAGTTACGTGAGTAAACACGGACGTATTTATTAGAAAGTTACGTGAGTAAACACTGGGACGTATTTATTAGAGAGTTACGTGAGTAAACACGGACGTATTTATTAGAAGTTACGTAAATAAAACTCTGGGAGTTTTATTAGAATTTCGGTCCGGGATTTATAAATTCCAAAAACATGGAAAATTTATAGACTTTGGATAAAAACCCCCGGGGGGGATTGAACCCGCGGTCTAGAGTCTCAAAACCCCACCCGTCGCGTTAGCCACTAGACCAGCTAGCCACAATAAGATTCGTCCAACTAGGTATATTTCTACACCATAGGAAGGTTAGCACAGGCACCTCGTGACCACAAATGCAAGTTTTTACAGACGAATCTCCAGCTAGCGTGGCCGTGACGAACTCTAGCTCTATGGTGTAGAAATATACCTAGTTGGATGAATCTTATTGTGGCTAGCTGGTCTAGTGGCTAACGCGACGGGCTGGAGTTTTGAGACTCTATGACCGCGGGTTCAATCCCGGCCGGGGGTATGGTTCCTATGTACCCTCTCTCTCTCTCTCTCTTTCTCTCTCCGAATCTCTCTCTGAATCTCTCACCCTCTGAATCTCTCTCTCTGAATCTATCTCTGTCTCAATCTCTCTCAGTGACTGCCTTCAGTCACCTAACTGCGAAGCATCTCAAATTCTAACCCTCTCCATCCCTCTCTAGGCGACTCCTGCAAGCATCTCTACACAACAAGCCGTGGCACATCAAATCTCCAGTCACTCCCAACACCTTTAAAACTGATAGCTTCACTCCCCTCTGCACCTTATTCTCAACCAACCCCTCTCACACACAGTGATTTTCCTCCTCTTTCTCCCTTTTCATCTCGTCCATTCCTCGCAATACCTTACAATTAAATACTTTCTTTTTGCACAACTCGCCCTAAAAGTCCGTTGTGGCTCGTACACCCCAATTCATTACATTAAAAAAATTACTAAATATACTATATACCTGTGAGGAAGGAGTGCTTTTCCAGTACTCGCCTAAATATTCGCCAAATTGTGGCTGCATGTGTTGAGTCTCAGTTCCTGGCCTCGCCTCTCAGCTGGTCTCTACTGAGGTCACTCCTGGCTGCGAGAGCTCTTATCATACCTGTTCTTAAAACTATGATTGAATCTTGCTTCTACCACTTCGATGTCTAAGACTATCCAATCCAAGCGACCATTTTGTTTTATTAACATCCATGTCTGCACTTAAGACCCGCCTCTGAAACAGACTCGCCCTGTCCAACCTCTAAATTCCTCTCAATATTGTGTAACAATGTTACCTTCAGTTCTTCTGTTCTCCAGTGTTGCATTTAGCTCCTCCAGCCTTTCAGACTCTACTCACGCTCTGGAACATGATTAATTGCAAATGTTTGCACTTCAATTTCTCTACATGAATAATGTGGTTGGGTTCCATAATGGCAGTCCATACTCGAGACCGGCCTGACTTGTGCCGTGGACAGGGTCGTGAATGTCTCCTTGTTTACATTCCTAACAGTAACCCTTAAATTGTCAGTCCTTGGTTTGCTGCTGTGGTTATTTGGTTTATGTTTGGTTCAGGCGAAATCCTTGGGGCTTTTAGGGAGATTTGCATGCCTTTGTCTTCAGAGCCTGTATTCTTTCTGGCCTTTGCCTCTTCTCGAGGTTCAGAACCTTGCATTGTCTGCAAGGTCAGACCAGTCAGACCAGTTCTGCCTACTGTCCAAATCCATCTTTCATGGTCTTCTCCTGTTTGTATTCTCATTAGTTTCACATCTGGGAACAGGGACCTCTCTCTTAGTTATTTACGTACACAAACAGTACTGGTCCAAGTACTGACCCTTAGGGAGCATCACTCGCCACACTCGCCCATTCAAACTCTTCCTAAACAATAACTCGTTGTTATCACTATTGTTAAATATTCCTTAATTCACTCTATTGGTTTTCATTTTATTTCTGCCTGCTCCTCTAGCTTGTCTCCCAGACTTGTAAATTATCAAATGTCTCCTTGCAGTCCAAAACATTACATTTCAGGCACATTCATTCTCTCTCACTCTCTCCTGTCTCAATTTCATTACCTTATTACAGAACCAAGGATCAGGAAAGTGCGCTTTGCTAGTGCCACAGAAAATTTTTAATTTCAAACATTCCTCATGTACAGTGTACTAAATATTTTGGTTAAAACATAAGAGGAAATTTCTATGATTACTCAGCTCAAGTTTACGAAGTAATTTGAGTTAGGGGTTTCTCGTGGCTGCACTCCGGCGAGTACTTGCTAATCTTACGGTCACTATTTAGCAAGTATCTTCATATTGAGAATGCACGTTTAGGAACAAGTCTACAATATGACGTGTAAAGTACGAGTCTTTGTTTCGATTCCTGAAAGCCACTCTTACGTCGGCAAGCACTTCCTGTTCTCCTGATGTTATTGTGATATATTTCGTTGAGCGATTTATATATTGTCTTCAAAACGGTTATGACTGACCATAATTTTTAAAGGGGTGGAACGGAAAGCCAGCGGAAGGCCTCGGTTAGATAACCAAAAGCTCAAACGGCGGGTTATCTTCTAAAACCCACGTCAGGAAACACCTCTCCTGTTTCCTGACAAGCCTAACGTAGCCTAGCCTAACGTAGCCTAACCTAACGTAACTTAACCTAGCCTAGCCTAACCTAACGTAACCTAGCCTAACCTAGCCTAGCCTAGCCTAACCTAGTCTAACCTAGCCTAACCTAACGTAACCTAGCCTAACGTAACCTAGCCTAACGTAACCTAGCCTAACCTAACCTAGCCTAACCTAACCTAACGTAATCTAACCTAGCCTAACCTAACGTAACCTAGCCTAACCTAACCTAACCTAGCCAAACCTAACCAAACGTAATCTAACCTAGCCTAGCCTAACCTAACCTAATCTAGCCTAACCTAGCCTAACCTAACCTAGCCTAATCTAACCTAACCAAACCTAACCTAGCCTAACCTAACCTAACGTAATCTAACCTAACCTAACCTAATCTAGCCTAACCTAACCTAACCTAACCTAGCCTAGCATAACCTAGCCTAACCTAACCTAACCTAACCTAACCTAACCTAGCTTAACCTAACCTAACCTAGCCTAACCTAACCTAACCTAGCTTAACCTAACCTAGCCTAACCTAACCTAACCTAACGTAACCTAACGTAACCTAACGTAACCTAACCTACCCTAAGCTAACCTAACCTAGCCTAACCTAACCTAACCTAACCTAACCTAACCTAGCTTAACCTAACCTAACCTAGCCTAACCTAACCTAACCTAACCTAGCTTAACCTAACCTAACCTAGCCTAACCTAACCTAGCCTAACCTAACCTAACCTAACCTAGCTTAACCTAACCTAGCCTAACCTAACCTAACCTAATCTAGCCTAACCTAACCTAACCTAACCTAACCTAATCTAACCTAACCTAACCTAACCTAACCTAGCCTAACCTAACCTAACCTAACCTAACGTAACCTAACCTACCCTAACCTAACCTAGCCTAACCTAACCTAACTAACCTAACCTAACCTAACCTAGGTTAACCTAACCTAACCTAGCCTAATCTAACCTAACCTAGCCTAACCTAGCCTAACCTAACCTAACCTAATCTAACCTAACCTAACCTAACCTAACCTATTCTAACCTAACCTAACCTAACCTAACCTAACCTAACCTAATCTAACCTAACCTAACCTAACCTAACCTAACCTAACCTAACCTAATCTAACCTAACCTAACCTAATATTACAAAAAAGTAATTTTTAAATATAAATGGTAAGATTTACTCCTTTTGTAATAAAGAGTTCGGGATACATAAATACACATTAAAATAAATTAATCTTTAATATAATATAAAAATCAACTTTCCTTGGTCTAGAGGTATTTGAACTAACATATGATAATATGTACATGTTACTATAATAAATTATAATTAGCATTTTACTAAAATAATAAATAATTCATAACCCTACACAGGGTACAACTTTCTTGACACTACTGTGTCACTATATATATATATATATATATATATATATATATATATATATATATATATATATATATATATATATATATATATATATATATATATATATATCTATGCTAAAATAATAAATTAAGTAACATTTAAAATATATTACAGTCAACTGTTTCTCACGACACTTATCCGGTCGAGGCCAGTCACATGACACTATTCAGTGTACACTACAACCAGGCCATCTTCAGTGTCCCACGACACCCTTTTCATCTCAGTGTTCCACTACGGTCCTGTGCATATCTCAGTGTTCCACTCCATCATACGTTCCTAAGTGTCACACTACGGTCCTGGCCCAGTTCAGTGTAACACTCCAACCTTTTCTTCATGTAATGTCCCACTAAACAGCATCTGATGATTCCAGCCCACAGTTGATCAGCGTAGACGGTGAGTCCACAGACATCACCAGTAGTCCAGTAAATCCTCTCCAAAGCCGGTTGACACACCGCTAGCCGAACACCATGCTGCAAGCTCATTGAATGCGGCCGTCAAGTAACTGAGGCCAACAGACTCAGTGAGCTGTGGTTAGCGGTTCTTCTAACGCCAGTAGATAGGTACGATTAGGTGTTCAGGTACCTACTGCTTAGATGTGTACCCTGAGGAGTTCAGGTACTTCATGTTGCTGAAGCCAGTAGACGTGTACGATTAGGTGGTCAGGTACCTACTGCTTAGGTGCGTATCCTGAGGTGTTCAGGTACATACTGTTGCTAAAGCCAGTAGACTGTACCCTTAGGTGGTCAGGTACCTACTGCTTAGATGCGCACCGTGAGGCACTCAGGAACTTACTGTTGCGGAAGCCAGTAGACTGTACCCTTAGGTGTTCAGGTACCTACTGCTTAGATGCGCACCGTGAGGCACTCAGGTACAAAATGTTGCGGAAGCCAGTAGACGTGTACCCTTAGGTGGTCAGGTACCTACTGCTTAGGTGCGTGCAGTGAGGCGCTCAGGTACATAATGTTTCTAAAGCCAGTAGACGTGTACCCTTAGGTGGTCAGGTACCTACTGCTTAGGTGCGCACCGTGAGGCGCTCAGGTACATACTGTTCTAAGGCCGGCTCAGCAGTCCCCACATTGGGTTTGATGACGTACCCAGTGGTACTGCCGGCCGGCAGGTTAACTATTTAACCGCTAGTTTGGCAGGGGGCTGCAACACCTAACCTAACCTAACCTAATCTAACCTAACCTAACCTAACCTAACCTAACCTAATCTAACCTAACCTAACCTAACCTAACCTAACCTAGCCTAGCCTAACCTAACCTAACCTAACCTAGCCTAACCTAACCTAACCTAACCTAACCTTCCCACACAATATCTTACAGTAACAGATCATATGATCATCTCCCCTAAACAGTTTACGTAATGTGAAGCCTAACGTTAACCTCTTCACATTCTAGTAGGGAAGAATTATAAGATACATTCAGTTTAACGTCCAGTAACAAATTATCTGAGAATCCGTATTTCATCAGAGCATTTCATTCGATTAACAAATTAATTCCCCTCGTATTCCCCTCTAAACTATGTTATTGAGTTCGTTGTCTCGTAATCATGTCATTATAAATATATCCCAAACTTCTATATCAGTCTGATTATTGATAACTGGTCCCAAAAATATTTTCTAGGTTGATCCAAGAAGCTGTTAGTAACTACTCTTTGTTCTACAGCATTGTATATATTTGGAGATAAATGATATAAAATACCGACACGATGGATAAGTACACAAATGTAGTATAGTGCGATCCTGTATTGACTTGAGCCCACTGTCTGGGCGAAACGTAGTCAATACTGGATCACAATATACTGCATTTGTCTATTCTTTATGATAAACTGGCCAGAGGCTCCTTTATGTCTGTGGTTATACATAGCGTTTATCAGTGCGCATAGACTCAGAGAGGTGTATCCATGTATACACAGAGGTTTGTATCTGTATGCATACATATGCATCGTGAGGTGTCTGTATATTCCCAGGTGTTCATGTATATATTCACCTAGAGATGTCTGTACATTCAGACAGGTGTGTGTATACAGAGATGTACCCACTAACCAGGTCTCCTCAACGCAGTTTAGCCTGACGAAGAACTCGGCCCATCCCCATTCTTTATTTGGCTCTTCAAGAGGTTTTTCTCCATAAAATTTGGCTCTGGTTAATTATGGAAGAGGTCATTCTTATCGCCTTTGTGCTCCCACCAGTGACAGTAGTAAGGTAGTCTGCACCCCTTACAAAGACTGAACCGTCAGGTGCTCCTTCTGGTAGACCAGCTGGGGTTCCACAGTTTTGTGTTGGCTTATTTTGTTGGTGTCTACCTACCTGGAGTCTACCTGGAGGTTATTCCGGGGATCAACGCTCCTGCGGTCCGGTCCACGACCAGGCCTCCCGGTGGATCAGGGCCTGATCAAAAAGGCTGTTACTGCTGGCCGCACGCAGTCCAACGCACAAGCCACAGCCCGGCTGATCCGGCACTGATTTTAGGCATCTGTCCAGCTCTCTTGAAGGCAGCCAGGGGTTTATTGGTAATACCCATTATGCTTGGTGGGAAGCTGTTGAACAGTCTTGGGCCCCGGACAATTATGGTGTTTTCTCTTAGTGTACCAATGGCGCCCCCGCTTTTAATTGGGGGTATTTTGCCGCCTGCCCGGTCTTTTCCTTTCGTAGGGAGTGATTTCTGTATGCAGATTCGGGACCATTCCTTCTAGGATTTTCCAAGTGTAGATTATATCTCTCTCTCTCTTGCGTTCCAGCGAGTACAAGTCAAGTGCTTCCAAGCGTTCCCAGTAGTTAAGGTGCTTGACAGAACTTAAACGTGTATACTCTCTAGGTCTGCAATTTCGCCTGTTTTGAACGGAGATGTTAATGTACAGTAGTATTCAAGCCTAGAGAGAACAAGTGATTTGAAAAGGATCATAATTGGTTTGGCATCTCTCGTTTTGAACGTTCTCATTATCCATCCTATCATTTTCTTTGCACTTGCGATCGTGGCACTATTGTGATCCTTGAAAGTGAGATTCTCAGACATTACTACTCACAGGTCCCTTGCATTAAATTTCCGCTCTATTGTATGGCCGGAGTCAGTAGTATACTCTGTTCTAGTTATTATCTCCTCCAGTTTTCCACAACGGAGTAGTTGGAATTTGTCCTCATTAAACATCATATTTTTTTCCGTTACCCACTGGAAAACTTTGTTTATATCTTCTTGGAGGTTACCCGTGTCCTCAATAGATGACAGCCTCATGCAGATCCTAGTATCGTCTGCAAAGGATGACACAGTGCTGTGGGTTACATCACTGTCTATGTCTGATATGAGGATGAGGAACAGGATGGGGGCGAGTACTGTGCCTTGTGGAACAGAGATTTTCACTATGGCAACCTCCGATTTAACTCTGTTGACCACTACTATTTGTGTTCGATTGGTTAGGAAGTTGGAGATCCATCTCCCCACTTTGCCAGTTATTCCTTTAGCACGTATTTTGTGCGCTATTACGCCATGATCACACTTATCAAATGCTTTTACAAAGTCTGTGTATATTACATCTGCATTCTGATTTTCTTCCAATGATAAGTACTTGCCTTGCATGGTTCAGTAGGTCTGCTGCAGTGTTCCTTCATTCTTATGTTCCTATGCCCTTATGTTTCTAAGAGTCATGGTTGATAGTGTGTAACTCTGCACGTTTGTTTTTTGGTTAACCTCTCACATTACAAGCTCAAATTTTGATAGGGTCTTTGGCACTTTCGATCTAAAGAGGTTTTGCCAGGTCTTGCACTGTTAATTCTGAGCACATCATCCAGGTGCTGTTCTGAAGGGAAGGTTACCTAAGTAATGGTTTCAAAAGAAAGTTTGCATTGCTTGTTGCAATGCTGTGTATAAATGGCTTTTGAAACTCGGTAAGTTGATAAATGAGGCACTTGAGCAGCATTCGGGTATCCTTATTATAGAAACGTTTTGCTGGCATCTTCAGTCCATTGCAGACAAAGGTGGATGAGTAGTAGAAGTTTGAAGTAATCTGTCCTTCATCCTGGAGTTGAGAGTGTGGGTGTAAGTAGCAAGGCTATGGATTACTTTTAATTAATCAATCAGTGGCCTTTTTTAACTTTTTCTCTTTCTCTTTCTCATCCGTATTTAAGCATTGCAGTTTGTCTACACCCGAAGAATTTTTCAGTTCCTCTGCTCAAGCGACACCTGTAGACCCATGCGTGGACAGTGTTCTCAGAAACCTAAGGAAGGTGCGAATTACGTAAGAGTGATAGAAAAGGAAAATTGAAAAGTTATGGGAAAAAATTTTTTCTTACCAATAAATAGTGCATAATTCTGGCACCATGTTGATGTAATCAGCTTGTTTCTATCATATTTCTAAGTATGTTTTTCCAAAAATGTATTCTTTTTTTGTCCTTGCTGTCATCAAAATGAAAAGATGGCAATTCGTGTTTTTTTTTCTTTTTGCTCCATAAATTATGATTATGATTGTGTCATTCTAAATACACTACATTACAACATCTCTGAGGACTCCATTCAAGTGCAGGGAGTGATAACAGCTCAGTCACCTGTGGGTTGTCAACATGTGTTGTGTGGTGCAACATACTGAAATATGGCGCGCCATCACCGTAGAGTTTTACAGAAAACGTAATATATGTGTAACTCAGGAATAAGTTATTGACTTTATTTTACATTTTTGGCAAAAAGTATTTATAGGAGTATCATGATTTTTGCACACGTTATTGAGTAATGATGGTTCTACTAGCATGCACAGCGGATTTGCGATATTTTTTACTGCTTTGTTTTTATTGATATTTTCTTTCTCCCAAAAACGTCCTTAAAAAAACGACGAACTTCAACATTTTTTATGCAATCTATTGACATTTGCGCTCAAACGACGTTGGTACCAAAATTATCTATCCCTTATCTTTCATCTGATGTCAATTAGATCATTGTACGTCTTACCATTTTGTTCTTTTTAGGCAAAAAGTCACTAAAACAGTGTGTAGGCTTCAAATGCTGCTTAAATCACGGTAAAAATTTCATTGAAATTGGACCAAAAAAAAAGTCGTTCGCACTTCCCTATGTATCTTTTTCCACATCTTTTCAGTGTCACTATAATATTTCTCACGATTGAGAAGGGTAGCTATGGGAGAAGGTTGGAAAAATGGTTGGGTGGGAATGATTGGTTTAGGGGACAGGGCTTGTATAGGCCAGTAGGCCTGCTGCAGTGTTCCTCCATTCTTATGTTAGAGGCGGAATGTGGGGAGATCTTACTACGCAGTATCAATTAATCTCAGTGAACGATCTGGTGATGAATTCTGGTAGGATTCATACATAGCCTTAAGAAGAGGTATGACAGCTCACGCAACCAGGAGAAAAACTTAGATGCAGTTAGCCAATGAGGTGGAGTTAGGCGCGGAAACTCGACCCTTGCAAGTATATTTAGGGGAGTACATTTATGCGAAATCTATCACACTGTCTTCTCCCCCTCTCTCTCTCAGCTAAGTCGCTGCTGAACGTTTAGCTCTCATGAGAAAGACGTTTGATGTGTAAATGAGCGAGAGACTGCAATTAAGTGGAGTGTTTGTAGTACAAATGGGACATATGACTCGGTTCATTATAAACGCACTAGATAGTTCTGGGTGTGACATCCCCCGTCAAGCGGAGCAGGAATGTCACGCGGAGCAGGAATGTCACGCAGAGCAGGAATGTCACGCGGAGCAGGAATGTCACAGGAAGTGAGGGTGGGAGGGAGATAGGGACGTTTGTAAAGAGGAAGGATTGGAGGGAAGCTGCAGGGGTGGCAGGTAAGAAGGTAGGAAGGTCTCAAGAGGCAGGTAAAAAGGAAGGAAGGTAGGCAGGCATGAAGGCAGAGGCGGGCATGAAGGCAGAGGCAGGCATGAAAGCAGAGGCAGGCATGAAGGCAGAGGCAGGCATGAAGGCAGAGGCAGGCATGAAAGCAGAGGCAGGCATGAAGGCAGAGGCAGGCATGAAAGCAGAGGCAGGCATGAAGGCAGAGGCAGGCATGAAGGCAGAGGCAAGCATGATGGCAGCATCAAAAGCAGGTATGAACACTGGAAGGGAAGATAGTGAGATAGTGAGAAAGGAGAGAGAGAAGTCAAAGACAGGAAAGAAAATGAAAGGAGAGTAACAAAAATTATGCTAAAAATGCCTTTGATGTTCCAAATAAAAAAAAATATATCTTTAATTCACATTCAAACTCTCGATAATATCCAACTCTTAAATCTCATTGGTTATTTCACTAACAAAATCTGCATTTAGAGCAGTGATTCTCACCCAGGGGAAAACAGACCCCTTGGGAGGAGGTAAAAAAATTCAATAATTTATTTTTTTCTGGCCTTGTTATTCTGTCCCTTCATAATGGCGATAATTTTTTTGTATGGAAGTAAGGGAGTAAATGGAGAAAGGTGTAAATGATGGAGGAAAAAATCATACATTTAATACATAATTCCTGGGAGCGATTGTTATAGCTGGTCCCAGGAACATCACTATTATCTGTTAAGATATTCTTCTTGAAGATTCACACACATGTACAGCAGTTGGTTTTTTTATTAATGAAGACTTTTCGCCTACACAGCAGGCTTTTTCAGTTAAGTACAGAGGCAGCAGGTGTAGTAGTGGTATAAAGATGTAATCAATTCATCAACCTTACAGAAAACTGTTTCTCCAAGGTTTATGGACTGATTACGTCAGTAATTACTACTACACCTGCTACATATGTTTGACTGAAGAAGCCTACTGTGAAGGCGATACGTTTCAACAATAAAGATATCCGATTTCTGCACGTGTCTTAATCATCAACTTGTCGGTATTATACACAATTAGATTAGATAGAAAAGCAAACTAATCTAGATCATAAACAGTCAGTAGCAATCTTGACTTCATGATTTCTTTAGAGAAAATAGAGATGTTTAACAGGCGAATTAGTAATGGTAGAATTAGACAAAATGTTAATTGTTAATGTGCCAATTTACCTAACAAATTGGTAAACAAAACTAATGGCATTAAAGTTAGTCTTCAGATTATGTTTGCTCTTGTAAATATCAGGGTCTCGAGGGGTGAAATTTATACCCACACTGTCATGCCAAGCTGAGCTCCCAGAATTATTAATAAGGGCAACTCAACGCTGGAAAGTTACAACTGATAAACTGAAATATAAAGCCCACATAATGTATTATAAAAATCAGTTTGTGTTTAGAACAGTAAAGCCACTGAAAGATTTCAAGAAATGTTCCCTACCTGTATGTCTCATAACAATAAAAATGCTTTCAAATGAGCTGATGTAGGTAACAGCTCTTAGCTTGCCAATAAAGGTAGGAATCCTTACCCTGTAATATAGCTGTCAATAAAGCTAGGGATCCTTAACCTTGTCAAACCCTGTGTAAAAAAAAAAAAACAGAAGGGTGGAGGAGGTGCAGTTAGTGAGGTGGCGCAGTGAGGGAGGAAGGAATGTAAGGTAATGCTGGGGAAGGAATTGATTGTGGTGGTGAGGTTGGGTTAATGATGGGGGTTTAGTACTGGAGAGGGAGATGAGGGTTTAGGGTTTGAAAGTTGGGTAGAGGCGAGAGGTAAAAAAAATTGCGAAGGTTGTTAGGGAGATATAGAGGTTGATACGTCACAGGATGGGTTGGAACCCATTGCCTTTGAGTCTTAAAGCTTACGGGTCAGCTCGTTAACCACTCGACCAGCTTAATTCTAATAAGATTCATCCAGATTGTTATTTTTCTGTAAAAGATAGAAGATAGCATGGGCCAGGAGCTGGAGAGGAACCTAAAGGCAGTACCTGACTAGCCGGGCCGTGGTTCGTACGTCAGTTGGCGTGCGGTGAGCAGTAACAGCCTGATTGATCAGACCCTGATCCTCCACAAGGCCTGGTCTGAAACCGAGCCGGGGGGGGCATTGACCCCCGAAACCCCCTCCAGGTATACCACTGTGAAGACAAAAAGAGATTTACTAACGAATCCCCAAACAGCGTGATAGTGGCGTGATGTATCGTGTACACATGTCTATCCTCCCTCCTCTGAGCAGTCATATCACCGAGACACTGCAGCATGCCACCTTCAGTGACATGCTACTGAATATGACAGCAACTGCGTTTCACTTCTTGTTATCAGTGCTGCTTTAATGTCAATATGACATGTTCTAACACGTCAGCGTCACTCTCGTGTTACCTAGACAGTGTTTCTTTCATGTCATCCTTATATTTCGGTGCTATCATGTCATGACAGCGTGACAGAGTTACCATGACATCCTCATTATTTTGATGATAAAATATCGTCTGGACAGTGTTATGCTTAGGAGCTATCATAGCAACCTGACAGTGCTATGTTCACATAGCATAAGTGTTATGATTCTGTCATATCAGCTTCACTGCAGTGTTATATTCACCTCATTATGAGGGTGTTATGATTCTGTCATATCAGCTTCACTGCAGTGTTATATTCACCTCATTATGAGTGTGTTATGGTTTTGTCATATCAGCTTCACTGCAGTGTTATATTCACCTCATTATGAGGGTGTTATGATTCTGTCATATCAGCTTCACTGCAGTGTTATATTCACCTCATTATGAGGGTGTTATGATTTTGTCATAACAGCTTCACTGCAGTGTTATATAACCTCATTATAGAGTGTTATGATTCTGTCATATCAGCTTCACTGCAGTGTTATATTCACCTCATTATGAGAGTGTTATGATTCTGTCATATCAGCTTCACTGCAGTGTTATATTCACCTCATTATGAGGGTGTTATGGTATGTTAAAAACGTGCAAAACACCAACACTTTGACGATTAAGACAAATGCAATAGTTGGGTATCTTATAGTTTCAAACGTTTCGCCTACTTGACTGAAGAAGCGTTCTGTGTGGGCAAAACGTGTCACAATAAAGATACCTGCTGTTGCACGTGTCTCAGTCAACACCCGAATATATCACAAAGAATACCATTACCACATTATGAGAGTTCGCTGGTACCAGCCGCAGGACGAAATATATTACTGTAATTATTGATTGAAAATTATACAAATGAGTGTTAGGCACATGAAGAAAAGAGGAAATGGAGGCATTGCGGAGGCGGTAAGGAGGTGTTCGTATGAGGCAATGGAGGTTTTCAGTGGATTTCATGAGGCAATAGGAGTTTTTTTCCGTAGTTTTTATGGAAAAATGGGAGGTTTCCCGTGTTTTTTTTTGGGGGGGGGGAATTGGAGGTTTCCTGTAGTTTTTATGGGGCAAAGGGAGGTTTCCCAGTGGTTTTTATGTGAATGAGAGGTTTCCCAGTGGTTTTTCTATAGAGCAATGGGAGGTTTGCTGTCCTTTGCAAGAGTCTTAATATTTTCCATGTTTATTCTTTTCTATCAATTTTTAGCAGGGTTCTGCGTGTGCGAGTGCGGATTTTTTCTGAGTAGTATCATTGAGTACATTAATACCTTTCACTCAACACTTAAACCATTCTAGCACGTACAGACACTTCGACACAGAACTGGAATGAACTTCATAATCCAGCAGAACTGAAGCTTTTTAACCAGTGGTTTAAGGGTCATCGCGGGTCGTGATAACTCAGTTCACGGCTCTCGAAAATATATAAATTAATTAATAAAAAAAATATATAGAAAAGTAATTTTTCAAGTAAGATACATATTTTCATGAGGTGAGATGGAAGACGAAGTCACAGTAAGATATAACATTCTAACATCCCTACCCTAGTCGTACAGAAATCATACGTGTCCACTACGGGAAACTGATCAGGGACACGTCTAGCTCTAGGCGTCGGTGGTCTCGCTGAATCAGTTAAGTTCAAGCTTTCGGGGCAGACTGGACGTATTTCGTTACTCTTGGAGATTTGTGTTTGAAAATAGGCAACAGATATTCGAGACTGCGGCTCTGGTGGCCTGGTGGTTAACGCTCTCGCTTCACACGGTGAAGGCCTGGGTTCGATTCCCAGCCAGAGTAGAAACATTGGACGTGTTTCTTTCCACCTGTTGTCTATGTTCCCCATCAGTAAAATGGGTACCTGGGTGTTAGTCGACTGGTGTGGGTCGCATCCTGGGACACTGACCTAAGGAGGCCTGGTCACAGACCGGGCCGCGGGGGCGTTGACCCCCGGAACACTCTCCAGATAAACTCCAGATAACATATATGAAAGTAACGACTTAACTGTTGCTGCTTGTGGAAGGTAGCTGCGATGGGCTAGTTTTATTTGAAACCAAAGTGCAGTCAAGTAGTGTCCGTTATGATGGATCGATTTGTAGTTAAACAAAAACGCAATAGTGATGAACAGCCATCCCAGACCCGACCAGTAGAAAAGGAGCATTAAGTAAGTTTAGTCTTTATTTTGCTATTAATAACAAGATATGCATGACTCAAGAAATCGTAATGACACGATTGCAAATAAACCATACCCCCGGCCGGGATTGAACCCGCGGTCATAGAGTCTCAAAACTCCAGCCCGTCGCGTTAGCCACTAGACCAGCTAGCCACAATAAGATTCATCCAACTAGGTATATTTCTACACCATAGGAAAGTTAGCACAGGCACCTCTGTGACCACTTTCGGGCTGGAGTTTTGAGACTCTATGACCGCGGGTTCAATCCCGGCCTGGGGTATGGTTTATTTGCAATCGTGTCATTACGATTTCTTGAGTCATGTTGACGGCAGTGAAGGGACTTGAGCTAGAGTTCGTCACGGCCACGCTAGCTGGAGATTCGTCTGTAAAAACTTGCATTTGTGGTCACAGTGGTGCCTGTGCTAACCTTCCTATGGTGTAGAAATATACCTAGTTGGATGAATCTTATTGTGGCTAGCTGGTCTAGTGGCTAACGCGACGGGCTGGAGTTTTGAGACTCTATGACCGCGGGTTCTATCCCGGCCGGGGGTATGGTTTAAGATATGCATGCTAATATTACCATGTCTAATATTTCTCATTTACTATATTGCACTAGCAGCTCAGTACTACTTAATTTAGTTGAGTTACGCTAACTTGCAGTAGCTGTTGGTCTCTCAATCAATGTGTTTAACCGAAGTTGCTCTCTTGCAAAAATTAGTGAATAACACTCCCTTAAACTGACCAAACGTAGATCTATATTTTTTCAAAATTTGAAAGTATGTAAAAATGAGTAGATTTTTTTTTACATTTGAAAACGTGTAAAAAAACCTTGATATACTTTTTTTTTTGTTACATTCGAAAATATGAAGAACAACGTAGATCTACTTTTGGAGCACAACGCATGTGAACGTAAATTTGTTTGGACAGGTGAAGGGTTAAGACAGTCGTTCAGTGTGAGCCACAAAAGGCGGCTCATCTAACATACCTGGAGTTTACCTGGAGAGAGTTCCGGGGGTCAACGCCCCCGCGGCCCGGTCTGTGACCAGTTTCAGCCCATTTTCAAAAATTCCGTATCAATCTCTCAGAGTTTTCTTCAGTTTTCTCGATTTTTATTTTTTTTTAGATTAGATTTGCTTCGGTTCTATAATCAAGCCCCTCAAGAAAGGCTCCTTAATGATGGTGACGGGCTCTTGATTTAGGGAATTGGATCTGTACTCCAGTTCCCCGAATTAACCCTGAATACCTTTCCCCCCCCAGGCGCTGTATAATCCTACGGGTTTAGCGTTTCCCCCTTGACTATAATAATAATAATAGTCTATAATCAAGTCATAAAACAAGTGAAAATCAACACAAACGCCATTAAAAAATAATTTAGCCGATAAAAACGAACGTAGATCCCCATAGAGCATAAGAAAACAGTCAGATAATCCCTGTTTAAATGAAACACTTGTGAAACTCTTTTGGTGACTTCATTCTGGAAACGTTTCGCCAGTTTCTGGCTTCTTCAGTCCATTGCAGAGAAAGGCGGAAGGTGAGGAGGAGCTTGAGATAATCAGTCCCTCAGCCTGAAGTCGGTATGTTCAGTCCATCAGTCTTGATAAACAGTGATTTGAATTAACGTTTTAGGTCTTGTTAACAGTAAGTTTATTCAGGTGGAAATATAAACACTTAAGGAAAATAATGTGATCCATTATTGACAACGTTTCGCCCACACAGTGGATTTATCAAGTCACAAACAGATCTACCTGGGAGAAACATACGTTGCTATATATAGGATGGGAATTGTGGGTCCGGTGGAGAAAGGCGCACGTGACTCCACCTCGCTCACTGTGTGGGCGAAACGTTGTTAATAAAGGATCACATTATACTGCTTAAGTGTTTAGATTTCCATTGTGTCGGTATTTTATACCATTAATTTCCAAGTTTATTCATGTATACACAAATACAGGTACACAGATTATCTTACATAGCAGCATATGTGTAGATAACCTGGGATAACCCAAAAAAAAAAAGTCTGAGTGACTCATTTCCATTGGAGTCCTTTAAACAGTCGCCCTTTTGAATATCTCTCCACTTTAATAGTAAATAAAAGAGAGAAGCTTACGTTTCGGTCCGACTTGGAGCATTTACAAAGTCACACTAACCAGAAGTGGAGCAGGACGGCTATATATAGGCAGGAAGAGGCGGTGGTGGTGGTAGTAGTAGTACAAGAATGGTATATAATACCGACAAGATGAAATTAAGACACATGCGCAACACCCGGGCATCCCTATCGTTCCAGTCACGGTATTGTGCCTTTTTTTGTTATAAATATTAAATATTGTTAAGACGATAGACAGCTAGTTTTAGTGGTAGATAGACAAGGACAACACAGGTGCCAGGTAAGAAACTTAGATTTCTCAGAATCAGAGGATCAAAGCCGGGACTGCGTTAGTAGGTCAGATGGTCTCGTTAGTAGGCTATGCCGGACCCTCTGGGTATAGAGGATGGAGTGACTGATTGGAGGGAGGTGGAGGTGCGCGGTTGTATGGGAGGTCATCGTAGATGGAGTGGGTAATGGGAGGGCGTCGTAGATGGGGTGGGTGATGGGAGGGCGTCGTAGATGGAGTGGGTGATGGAAGGGAGTGGTGAGGTTCATGTTGAGAATATGAAAGAGACACATACACAAATAACCCGCACATAAAAGACAGAAGCTTACGACGACGTTTCGGTCCGACTTGGACCATTGACAAAGTCACACTGATCGTGTATCGTTCCAGTCACGGTATTGTGCCTTTTTGTTATATATGAAAGAGGAATCATCTCATTCTTGTACGAGTTATGATCGTACAGATTTTAACGTTTCGTGATTATTTTTGGACAACTCGTTGCCAGAAGAATGATTAGGTTGATGTAATTAGCATATTTTTCTGTATTTATGTAACCTAACCCAACCTAGCTAAACATAACTTAAAATGGAGAACACCAGGCCACGGTGCCCCGTGCAATGGTGTCAAAAGCTCTCGTTTCACACGGTGAGGGTCCAGGTTCGATTCCCGGCGACGGGATGGAAAGATTGGGCTTGTTTCCTTACACCGGTTGTCTATGTTCATCCATCAGTAAAATTGGTACCTGGGTGTTAGTCGACTGGTGTGGGTCGCATCTTGCGACAAAACTGAATTTTCCTGAAATGCTCAGCATAACAAGCGGTTTTCTGTATAGTAGTATGTCACTGATGTCAGCTATGGTCTGTATACCTTGTACATGTACTGGTAGCAAATAGATATTATTATTATTACTATTATTATTATTATTATATTTATAGTTGGTATAAACATAGGATCAGCATCTATAAACTTTTTTTCGGAAATATATCACGAGAGCATCTGTTATTTTCAAGTCTGATCTGATTAGAAGTGAAAAATTCTGCTGGGAAGCGAAGCTATGTATAGTTTTAAATTACTGATCCAGTGTTTTTATCAGCCACAACTTGTCAGTATATGGTATGGAATACCATGGTATGGAATACCATGGTATGGAACACCATGGTATGGAATACCATGGTATGGAATACCATGGTATGGAATACCATGGTATGGAACACCATGGTATGGAATACCATGGTATGGAATACCATGGTATGGAACACCATGGTATGGAATACCATGGTATGGAATACCATGGTATGGAACACCATGGTATGGAATACCATGGTATAGAATACCATGGTATGGAACCCCATGGTATGGAATACCATGGTATGGAATACCATGGTATGGAACACCATGGTATGGAATACCATGGTATGGAATACCATGGTATGGAATACCATGGTATGGAACACCATGGTATGGAATACCATGGTATGGAATACCGTGGTATGGAACACCATGGTATGGAATACCATGGTATGGAATACCATGGTATGGAATTACCATGGTATGGAATACCATGGTATGGAATACAATGGTATGGAATACCATGGTATGGAATACCTTGGTATGGAATACCATGTACCGTTACAAAATAGTATTTGTAAGTGTTATTAGTTTATTAAGGTATTTTATGTTGGCAGCTTGGTAATAAAATTAATGTAGTAAACTGATGGTAAGCTGAAAGAGTAGTTTGTAAAACGTGGTGGAGCTGCGACGACGTTTCGGTCCATCTTGAACTAGTTACAAGTTAGTGCGACTTGTAAATGGTCACAAGTGTGTCATGTGGATGATCCAAGTTGAGCCGAAGCGTCGTCATAAGCATCTCTCTATGTGTGGGATGTGGAGGTGGAAGTGAGGGTAAGGTGCATTCATAGACGTCATGACACTGCTCCACTTGTCGTGTTGTAAGTAAAGTGAATACAGTGGAGTACAGCGTTTACATAAATCCTCCCAGTGGTTGATTTACCTAAGTGCTGATCATTATTTAAAATGTGGGAACACTTGCAATGCTTCTCAGGGAACACTTAATGCTTCTCAGGGAACACTTAATGCTTCTCAGGGAACACTTACTGCTTCTCAGGGAACACTTAATGCTTCTCAGGGAACACTTAATGCTTCTCAGGGAACACTTAATGCTTCTCAGGGAACACTTACTGCTTCTCAGGGAACACTTAATGCTTCTCAGGGAACACTTAATGCTTCTCAGGGAACACTTACTGCTTCTCAGGGAACGCTTAATGCTTCTCAGGGAACACTTAATGCTTCTCAGGGAACACTTAATGCTTCTCAGGGAACACTTAATGCTTCTCAGGGAACACTTAATGCTTCTCGGGGAACAACAGGACCAGTTGCATCTTCTCCTGTTTACATCAATGAATTTTAATTATAATGAAATAATACATTTAAACATCTAGGGGAATAATAATGAATTAGTTATGATTATATAATTCGAAGTAGCCTTAGGATGTATAACATTTATACATAGTATTTCGCGGCTTATAAGACGCGGCTTATAAGACGCGGCTTATAAGACGCGGCTTATAAGACTCGGCTTATAAGACGCGGCTTATAAGACGTGGCTTACAAGACATGTTTTACTTTCAGTGGCTCGTCATTGGACGTAACCGATAGAGCTACAACCCACCTCACACACCAAACTTATACCTCCCGTCACTGACCTTCAGTTTATAAGACGCAGGGAGACATGGAAGAAATGCGTCTAATAAGCAGCGAAATATGGTAGGTAAAATGTTAGCAGAATATATATGCACATAAATAAGAGACTTATACAAGAATTACTATTACATCCCAGTGAAGGGATTTATAGAAGTTAGTATGGTGTTTGGGCAGTGTGTATAGAGCAGACCTTACAACCATTCTATGGTACTTGCTGGGATAACCTCTTAGGGTGATGTTAGGCCTCCCTTCTACACAGGAAACCCTAGCAAATATTCAAAGGAAAAAGTAGAAGAGCTTCACAAGTAAATCTCTATGTAAACTAGGCCTTCATGGTATACATACATAAGGACACATACGCGCGTGCTTTAGGCGCTCTATAGCAGCAGAAAGAGTAACTAATGCTACCTTAACTGGTGCAAAACACAGACACACATACACGGTTTTACGACGAGGTTTAATAAAGCTCATGGAGCAGGGAGAGAGAGGACCTAGTAGCAATCAGTGAAGAGGCGGGGCCAGGAGCAATGAATCGACCCCTGAAACCACAAATAGGTGAGTACACACACACACTCAACGCATATTAAAGTTCATTATTTTTTTAAATCGCTCTTTTCTATATAATTATTAATATTAATAAAGGGCTGAACAGGTTATTCCTCGCATCAAGAGTCATTCCCCGTCATCTGACCATCTCCTTTGAAGACTTCTTCAGTATAAGAGAGCAATGTCTCTCCATGTCTCTCTGTTAGTGTGACTTTGTCAATGGTCCAAGTCGGACCGAAACGTCGTCGTAAGCTTCTCTCTTTTATGTGCGGGTTATTTGTGTATTGTGTATCTCTCCATGTGTCTTAACTACCTTCCTTCTCCCCAGCTCTGTGTTTATTGCATATTGCTTTCACACTTTTATCGCCTCTTGCACCACCGTCAGCATCTATTTTCCTCTCTATCAGGAAAAAGTTTTGTGTCGATGGTGTACGAAGTGAACTACAAGACTAAAAGAGCAAGTTTTTAATGGTAATGTTTTGTGTGAGGCATTACCTAAAAGCTGTGCCACTATGGCTTAAGCTTAGCATGAGGTTTTATTATGACTTCATAAAGCTTAGTATGAAGCTTAGTCATTATGACTTCAAGCTTAGTATGAAGCTTTGTCATTATGACTTCAAGCTTAGTATGAAGCTTTGTCATTATGACTTCAAGCTTAGCATGAATCTTTGTCATTATGACGTCAAGCTTAGCATGAATCTTCGTCATTATGACCTCAAGCTTAGCATGAATCTTTGTCATTATGACGTCAAGCTTAGCATGAATCTTTGTCATTATGACTTCAAGCTTAGCATGAATCTTTTTCATTATGACCTCAAGCTTAGCATGAATCTTTGTCATTATGACCTCAAGCTTAGCATGAATCTTTTTCATTATGACCTCAAGCTTAGCATGAATCTTCGTCATTATGACCTCAAGCTTAGCATGAATCTTTGTCAATATGACCTCAAGCTTAGCATGAATCTTTGTCATTATGACCTCAAGCTTAGCATGAATCTTTGTCATTATGACCTCAAG
>NC_069492.1:11339985-11359985 GCF_026875155.1 Cherax quadricarinatus | reverse complement strand
TGCCCTTGTCATAGGGATGTAAGCGGTAAGTTACTTGTACGAACTCCGGCACTACTTCGGGAGTCACTGCTGGGTCACCACATGGAGAAGACCGAGGCCAGGACCCGTCCTGGCGAACCTACATGAGCATCTCTCTCTTGCGTTAGTGTAATTTTGCAAATGGTCCAAGTAGGGGCGAAACATTGTCATAAGTTTCTCTCTCCTATGTGCAGGTTACTTGTGTATTCTTCCAGTTATGGTATTGTGCCTTTTTGTTCTTCAGATTAGGATTTTCTCAATCTTCAGATTTACTATACATCAACAGATTTCTATTTACAACCCTCTCTTTCATAATCTAGAAAAGAATAACCCTGTTTCTAGATAGTAATAAGTAGTTATCTGCAGGAAGCTTCGGAGTTTAAAGCTTCTGTTATCTGCCTGTCTAGACTGATGGAATGAACACATCGACTCCAGACTGAGGGACTGATTACCTCGACCTCCTTATTTTCCCCTATTCATCTCTGTACCAGACTTGAGAGAACCAGTTGTTAGTGAAACACTTCCACAATAAAGTGTTGCATTTATCAACTTGTGTAGGTATGTTTCATACTCTCGTTTCGCTTATATACCTCATGTGCAAAATAAGTACTGTGAAAAAAAAGTGAAATTCCAAGTGATCTCATGATTTCTCACATTATCAAGGACTTTACATTATCTCAGGTCCTTGATAATGTGAAAAATCACGAAAGCGCTTGGAATTTCGCTAGTTTTTCACAGTGATTGTTTTGCATAATGTGATACCACCTGTTTACTGTGATTTTGTATTGATCTAATTTATTACCCCCCCCTTGCGGTCTATTGGCGATGCTGGGTTACTATAATGCAGAGTGTGAGTTTAGTTAGGTTAGGTATGGTTTGTCAGGAAACAGGACAAGTGTATCCTGACGTGGGTCTTAGATGATGACCCGCCATTGGAGCTTTTGGTCATGTGACCGAGGCCTTCCACTGGTTTACCAGTTCACCCCTTTAAAAACTATGGTAGTGAGAGGTTTTAGTGGTTTGTGCTTACGGGTTGATTCCTCTTTGGGACGGGAGGCTCACTCCCAAGCATCTCTTTTCACATTAATGGTTGGTATATTTCTCCTTTCGTTTAAATGTGAATGGGATGCCGTTAATACCGGGGAGGAATAGAAAAGTGAAATTATTCCGCCACACTTTCACATTCCTTAATTAAGTTTGGATGAGTTGGGTTATGTTGCGTGAATGTGAGTAGCCACTGTTTACTGCTCATGTAACTAATATTTCAACTGTTCAAAATTCTGTTTAATACAACAGTGCCATGATGTCTGAGGTTAAGAAAACGGGTCATGATAAAAGCCAGTGTACAAGAGTACTTAAAAATTTGGAATTGTAATTCACTATGGCAGGGATTCTCAACTTTTCTTCCATCATCAACTCCCTCAGCTTGATGTTTTTCTCCATTTACTCCCAAACAAAAAAATTATCGCAATAAAGGGACAGAAAAAAAAGGTCAGAAAAAATTAATTATTCAGGTTTTGCACAAACACAAATATTTACCCCTTGTAATTTTTTACCGCTGGTTGAGAATCGCTGCTCTTTGGTATAGGAATAATGCCATTTTTTATAATATATATCAATGATCTTGATGAGGGAATTACTAGTGATATGAGCAAATTCGCCGATGACACGAAGATAGGTAGGATAATTGATTCAAACATAGATGTTAGGGAACTTCAGGAGGATTTAGACAAACTCTACTCTTGGTCAGAAAAGTGGCAGATGCAGTTCAATGTAGATAAATGCAAGGTTCTGAAGCTCGGGAGTGTCCATAACCCTAGCACTTATAAGTTAAATAATGTAGAACTTAGCCATACAGATTGCGAAAAGGATTTGGGGGGTTTTGGTAAGCAGCAACCTTAAACCAAGACAGCAATGCCTAAGCGTAGTAATAAGGCAAATAGATTACTGGGATTTAAAATCAAGAAGTGTAAGCAACAGAAGTCCAGAGCTCATACTGCAGCTTTATACATCATTAGTAAGGCCTCACCTAGATTATGCAGCTCAATTCTGGTCTCCATATTACAGAATGGACATAAATTTCGTTAGAAAACATTCAGCGTAGGATGACTAAATTAATACATAGCATTAGAAATCTTCGTTATGAAGAAAGATTGAAGACTCTTAAGTTACATTTGCTTGTTAGACGAAGAATGAGGGGAGACCTGATCGAAGTGTATAAGTGGAAGATAGGTATTAATAAAGGGGATAATTAACAAGGTCTTGAGGATATCTCTCCAAGAGAGAACCCGCAGTAATGGATTTAAATTAGATAAGTTTAGATTTAGAAAGGACATAGGAAAGTATTGGTTTGGAAATAGGGTAGTTGATGAGTGGAACAGTCTACCTAGTTGGGTTATTGAGGCTAGGACTTTGGGTAGTTTCAAATTTAGGTTGGATAAGTACATGAGTGGGAGGGGTTGGATTTGAGTGGGACTTGCACATCGGAGCTTGTTTCTTGGGTGGCATTGAAAGTTGGGTTGGTCAAATGTTTGTTAGTGGGATGAATTGTAAAGGACCTGCCTAGTATGGGCCAACAGGCCTGCTGCAGTGTTCCTCCTTTCTTATGTTCTTATGTTCTTATTGTAAACTTTGTGGGGAACGTTTCTCCTACACAGCAGGTTTTTGAAATCTGATTATACGTATTGGGTTTAGAGCTTCATTTTGATTATAATAATGGTCATACCAAGTGGCAGCAAAATTTAAAGGCAGGAGCGTCGAACTTATTCTGAAATTAACATAGAATCTGCAGATAATAGAGGAGCACTGCATTAGACCAACGACCTACGCTAAGTAGTAGGTGGAAAAAGACACTAGTAGTATAATGAGATTTTTTGCAACGTTTCGTCCACTGTGTGGGCGAAACGTTGTCAATAAGGGATCGAGTTATACTGCTTTTGTGTCTTCTACATTGTCGCTATTGTATACCATTTATTTCTTAGTGGTAGGTCATAAGTCTCACTTGGACTTTGAGTGGTAATATTTCTGGTAGTATCAACAGTACTACAGTGGTAGTAATAGCAATAATAGAATGTGCATTACCAAAGGTTTGCTAGTTGAAATCTGCCTTGGGTCTGTGTGATTGTGTCTGTCACGTTCGAAGGAAGGTCTTGGGTTTTCCTAGTACCTTTCTCCCCGTCCTTCGTTAGATGGTTGTGGGATTAATATGATGGACACATTGCAAAAACAAATTTTAAATGTTACTCCAACGTAATTTTTGTCACCTCCATTGCATGGAATTTCTCTTAAACAACAGCTGCTTCTTTAGCGTTATAATTAATGAATTTTTCACCTAATGAAATCTTGGTAGCTGTAATTACGACAGTTATTTTGCTTTGGGATTCGTTTAAAATCTTGGTGATGCTGAAAGTGGCAGCACATGCAAGAAAAATTATGTATCCATCTTCTATTTCTTTATCTATTTTGGTAGGTTTTCAAGACTTTTATAGTGCATTTTGTCCAGTTGAGAGTGAAAAATATTGGACATTGCTATTCTGGAAGTAACATCACCTACGAGGAGGAAAGATGTTTTTAGTTCATTAAGAAATATCTCAATAGGGTTGCTCCTATTACTAGTTATCTGCCTCATCACTGGAAAGAATGACATTTATAAGTGTAGGCAGCAATAACATAAATAAGAAGGATCTTTTTTAATTCAAAGGGTTATTAATAATGTATGTTTGTCTAGAGAAATTGATCTCAAATGCTAGCAGGAATAGCACTGTCCAGTATTGCAGTGGTAATTCTTGACACCTGAGACGATTTCTATGGGTGGAATAACAATGCCATGATTAGATTTATATACATAGGGCAGGGCTAGCAGCATTAGCTAGCTCAGTAAATGGGACTGTTCCTGTAATGTAGGTGTGTAACGATACTAAAATGTTTGCCGATAACCATACTCAGCTTGATGATGAAATCGATTCATTAATCTGAGCAAATACCAGTACAAATACCATCAAAATGAGCTAATACCTACATCCCAATGGCAGCACTTAAGAGATAAACTAAAAATGTTAAAAGGTGCTGGGGAAAAGACAGGATTGTGGAACTGTAGGTTTAGGTAGTATAAGAGTTTATGATTGTGATTCTGTGAATTTAAACAATCCCAGTTATCAAGGGAGTAAAATAAAACTGGTAGTTCATATCAGGCAAGGAGATGGAAAAGAAATCCATTCATTACAACCGGGTAGTAATAACGGAAATAGAGGAAAGGCAAAGGCAGCAGAGTGAAGGTATTCACAAGGAAAAGTCTTGACTATTCAATACACAAATAACCCGTATATAGAATGAAACTTACGACGTTTCGGTCCAACTTCGACCACTAACTAGTCACACAGAACTGCGAGACGGTGGGCAGAGCCTGAAATATAACAATAGGTAGTACTGTAATGACGGTGGTGGTGGTGGTGGTGGTGATGTCAGTAAGAAGGAAGTAGTGATAGTAACAGTCGGATAGTGGAGTGTTAGTGAAGCAATAGTGAGGGATATTTGTGTATTGTTCCAGTCACAGAATTGTGCCTTTTTACTCTTAATATTATGTAAAGTTGATATGCCAGAAACAAGATGAAAAAGCTGAGAGTGGTTGCACGTGTAAGCTTAGAACAGTGACGTTGCTATAAGTGTAGAAGTTTAATCTGAAAATGCGGATCGCTTTTGCCCTACGTAACAGCCAAGGGATTTACTTCGATGTTGATAGATGTTAAGGGAATAGGGAATGTGGTGGGTGGGGAAAAGCTATATGTCTAGAAAACTTGAAATGATGCATGAAAACGGCATTCAGGCCGATGGACCTTTTCAAGGGGGGCTCCATGGCGTGGTTAAGAGGCTCTTGGTCTGAGGAGTTTGACCTGTTGGTCTCCTCAGACCAAACCTAATTATCCCGCATTCCCCCTTTCCCTATCCCATCCTTCCCATCCTCCCTTTTCCTTTTCCTCCTCCTCCCCATCCCTCCCTTATTCCCTTCCTCTTTTAGGCCTGTGGGATTCTTCCCACAGGCACACTGGTTCCTAGGTAGGGGGAAGGGTACCGGGGTTCATCCCATCCCGTTGAGGTTCTTGGTGGTGGCGTAGTTTGCCGTGGAATCTGAATTGCCTGGGGATGTACCGATCCCTCTCTGGTCTCCAGGGGGGTGGCTCTGGGTGTCTTTCGGGCGGCGGGTGTATCTCTGGAGGCCGCCTTTCGGATTCCGGGGGTGGTGGCCGAAGGAGGTATGCTTTGTGGCGGATATCCGGCTGCCCTCTCTTTTCTCCACTGAGGTAGCTCGGCAGATATGAGGTTGCTATGCTGAATTGCTGGTTTACTGGCATGAAGGATAGGGTATGGCATGGGTACCATGCCGTATCTGTGCTACTTGCGGTGTTGAGGTTCCCTTGGGCGTGGAGGGAGATTTCTGGCCCTTTCGTTCCTCCTAGGAACTTTTCCTTCCCATTCCCCCCTTTTTTTATTCCATTTTTTTATTTTCTTTCTTTTTTTTTCTTGAAAAAAAAGAAAGAAGCAACCTAACTATGGAAGCCCTTGTCCATGAACCTTCTACCCCCGGACCCCTTACTGGCACCGCACCCTGTTCTGACCCTGCCTCATTTTTTGACAACTCTTCGGACACTTCTAATGCTTCTGTACCTCTTTCTGGTGTTGTTTCATCACCCACTTCAGGTGCCAGGGTTTCGATTGACACCTTCGATTTGTCTGACCTCTGCTCTCCTTTGACTATGCTTCCGGCCTCTCCCTCTATGGTGTGGATTTTCGAATCTCCAGCCCGTCCTACGTCGGACCGACTCCGGTCCCACTCCGAAACGCCCACGACAGTTACCTAATGCTGCTACTTCGCTTCCTTCTCGCCCTCCTCAGAAACGACCGACCCATCACGCCCTCCCTTTCCACAATCAGCTTCCAACTGCACAATGGATTAAATTCTTTACTTTACGACCCACTTCCTCTGCCTCTTTCCGACCATAGTATTGACAAGGCACTCCTATACCATGTTGGTAGAGATGTATCCTTCTACGCTCTCAAGAGCGGTACATGCATCATTACTGCCCAGAATGCTAGCCAAGCTAGTGATCTTTTTCTTCTCTCACATATCAATACTATTCCTGTCACTATCAAAAATCATCATTCTCTCAATTCTTGTAGTGGCACTGTCATTCTTCCCCATACCATTGTCCAACAGAATTTCACGACATGTGGCAATGGCATTCTCGAACAGCTGGAACTCCAGGACCTTCCAATCCTCAAAGTAGACACTTATGTCCTTCCTGCCCACAGGCGGAGACGATACCCTTGCAATGTAGCTCGATTAACTTTCGACTGCTGTGAGCTCACATCCTCTGTTTATGTAGCAGGACATCAATTACAAGTTCGAAAGGTGATCCCTACACCACAACAGTGTAGAAATTGCTGGCGATTTGGTCACCAAGCAAAATATTGCAGATCTATAGCCGAATGCCTAGTCTGTGGTGCCGATGACAATTCTAATACGTCTTGTAGTCGACCTCCCTCTTGCCTTAATTGTCAGGAAGCTCACCCTCCTTACTCTCGCCATTGCCAAGTCTACTTATATGAGCGAGAAATCCATTGCCTCAAAGAAGCAGGTTTCCCTTATGCTATGGCACTTTCTTATCTACGTCTCCAAGGAAGACTCCCCTGTATTTCTTATTCTCGTGTTTCTAAACGTCCCCCCACCTCTGGGGTCCCATCTTCTGCAGCCTCCTCTGTGGTTACCCCTTCCATAGTCACTCTTGTCTCTAATTCGTTTGCTGTCCTAGGCTCAGCTGTCCCTACCTCAACACCTCAGTTTGTTCTCACTTCTTCGTGTTCTCCCTCACAAGCCCCGCAATTGACAAGACCTTGTACAACACCTCTCAATCGCCCCTCTACATTTCTGAAGTACAAAAAATCCCCATTGCTCAAATCTCATTTAACCCCTCCTTCCCTTCTTCTCCCTTCACAGTTAACTTTTCCAGTCTCTCTATCTGTTTCTTCACCTCTCACTATCTCTATTACAAGTGTGGAGGTTCACCCTCCTCCTTGAATGATGCCTTCCTCCCCTGCCCCCTCCCAAGTTTCTTCCTCTTCTGTTTCTTCCCACACTTCTTCTCCAGTGCCCTCCACCATTTCGTCCTCCCCTACTTTGGTACAGTCCATTGCTGTCCCCATCTTTACTCTATCTCCTCCTCCTATCTCCAATATTGTCTCCCATACAACGTCTTTAACTTTCGAAACGCTTGACGCCATCTCAGAATATATTGAAGAGACTAAACCATCAATGGACACTGATCTACCTCCTGTCCCTTCTCTTCCCTCTCCTTCATCTGTGCAACTCCTTTCTTCGCAGCACACCGTTCCATCGCTGCTTGAACGCTTTCTGCTGCCACCACATGGGGACTTTTCTAACCCCTCTAGTCTGTAGGTACCCTTACCTGCGAATTCCTGGTATCTCTCGTTGATCATCATGGCCTATTTACAGTGGAATATCCGCGGCCTCAGGGGTAATCGGGGGGAGCTTCAGATGTTGCTCTCCCAGTTTTCCCCTGTTGGTGTTTGCTTACAAGAACCAAAATTACACTCTGCTGTTTTCCATCCCATCTCAGGCTATAATTTATTGTATTCTTCGGATCCTTTTTCTGATGGGACCTTTAATGAAAGTGCCCTTCTTCTACTCACTGATATTCCGTACCGTCAGCTATATGTTCATACCTCGCTGCATTACACTGCAGCCCGTATCCACTTGAATAAGTGGTTTACAATATGTTCTTTGTATCTCTCCTTCTCGGGCAATATATATCCCAGATTTTGCCTTTCTTGTTTCGCCCTTACCACCACCACTTCTGTTACTTGGCGATTTTAATGCCCACCATTTCCTCTGGGGGGTCTCACTGTTATTCCCGTGACATTCAGTTGGAGGCTTTTCTCGCTTCTCACCCCCTCCATGTTTTAAATACTGGTACTCCCACCCATTTTGATCCTCGTACTCATACTCTCTCGGTCTGCTCTTCCTCCACTGCACTAGACTTCACCTGGTCTGTTCTCCTGGACTTAAATGACAGCGATCATTTTCCAGTCATTCTTACTTCTTCATATTCATCACCGCTTCATAGCCCACGCTGGCAAATTGGGACCTTTACTCACAACTAACTGCTTTAAGGGAGGTTCCTTCTTCATCCTCCAACGATGAGCTTTTACACCTCTTATCGACGTCAGTTTTAACTGCAGCTTCTCATTCTATACCCCAAACCTCAGGCAGGCATTCTCAGAAGTGCTTGGCATGGTGGTCTCCTGCTTGTGCTCGGGCAGTACGTTAGAAACGCGCTGCGTGGAGCAGGTACCGGTACAATAGAACCACAGAGAGACTTCTTGATTTTAAGCAGAAGCGAGCGGTTGCTCGCCGTGTCATTCGTGATGCTAAACGCACTTACTGGCGAGATTGTTTCCACCATCACCTCGGCTTCCTCTGAGTGCATTCCGGAAAAAAGTATGGAAACTGAGTGGTAAATACTCTCTTGACCCAGCTCCTGTTCTGCAGGTTGCCGGTGTTGCTATAGCAAACCCTCTTGATGTTGCCAATAAAATTGGTGATGATCTGGTCCGTATTTCTCAAAGGCTCCATCTATGCCCCTCGTTTTTTCGCCAAAGTCTGCCAGAGAGTTAGCACCCTTTTCTTCTTTCAAAGAAGAATCTTATAATGTGCCTTTCACACTTCCGGAACTGGAGGCGACAATCTCAGCCTGCCGATCATCGGCAGCTGGACCTGAGGGCATTCTTATTCGGATGTTACAACATTTACATCAGTCAGCCCTACAATCCTCTTACAACTCTTCAATCTTATTTGGTCACAAGGAGTTCTTCCCCAGCTGTGGAAGTCTGCCATTGTTCTCCCTTATTGCATACCAGGTACTACGGGACATGATACCTCCCACTATCGTCCCATTACTCTTACTAGTGCAGTTTGCAAAGTGATGGAACGTCTGGTAAATCGACGTTTTTAGACAGTATTTAGAGACACACAATAGTCTCCACTAGTCATTATGGCTTTCGTAAGCGCCGTTCTACCATAGACCCCTTTCTGTGCTTGGATACGTATGTTCGTAATGCCTTTGCAAATAATCACTATTATTGCCATATTTTTTGATCTTGAGAAGGCATATGACACAACTTGGAGGTATAATATTTTGGCCCAAGCCCACTCCTTAGGCCTCCGAGGCAATTTACCATCCTTCCTTAAAAACTTTTTCACTGACAGACATTTCCGTGTTTGGGTTAATAATGTGCTGTCCCCGGACTTTGTCCAAGCTGAAGGTGTCCCCAAGGGATGTGTTCTCACCACAACACTTTTTCTCCTTGCTATAAATGATTTGGCCTCTCCTCGCTATTGCTTATGCAGGCGCTGACTGTCGCCTCATTACAGTTTCTCTCCAGCATGCGGTCAACCGTGTTTCCAATTGGACCACCACGAATGGGTTTAAATTTTCCACTACTAAAACTCGCCAAATTACTTTCACTAGACGCTCTGTCATCTCCGATCATCCTTTGTAGCTCTATGGCTCACGTATCCCTGAACGTGATACGGTCAGGTTTCTAGGCCTTTTCTATGACCGTAGGTTATCCTGGAAACCCCAAATTACCTCTCTGAAGGCAACTTGTCACAGCCGGCTGAACCTTCTTAAAACACTCGCTAATCTTTCATGGGGAACTGATCGTCGAACTCTCCTTCGCCTACATTCAGCCCTCATTTTATCGAAACTCGATTATGGTGACCAGATCTATTCAGCGGCCTCTCCTGCTACTCTCTCTAGCCTTAATCCCATCCATCACCAAGGATTACGTTTATGCCTTGGTGCTTTTCGCTCTTCCCCTGTTGAGAGCCTCTATACTGAAGCAAATATTCCTTGTCCGATCGCCGTGATGCCCATTGCCTTCGCTACTATGTACGCTCATGATCTCTGCAACCCTTCCATATATAGAATAGTCACCGATGTTAGTAGACATTTGTTCGTCGCCCGTTTACTCCGTCCCTTTTCTCTTCGCCTACATTTGCTCTTGTCTTCCCTTCAGTTACCACCTTTCTATGTTCATTTAGCATCTCACTTTTCCCTACCCCCCTGGGAAGTTTCAGCTGTTCGAGCCTGTTCTTTCTCACTCCCTTGCACGAAAGCCCAACTGCCTACGGTAGCTTCCCGCTCTCTTTTTCTTGACCACTTCCACTCTCATTCTCATGCCATCGCTGTATAAACAGATGGCTCTAAATTTTCTGACGGCGTCGGATTCGCAACAGTGTTTCCGGACAGTGTCGTACGAGGACATTTACTATCCTCGGCTAGCATTTTTACAGCTGAATTATATGCCATTCTTGTAGCACTTATCCATATTGCGTCTGTGCCTGTGTCATCATTTGTGGTTGTCTCAGACTCCCTTAGTGCTTCACAGGCTATACAAAAATTTGATAAACCTCACCCTTTAGTTCTCCATATCCAACTTTGGCTACGCCGCATCTTTACCAAGCATAAAGATATTGTTTTTTGTTGGGTCCCTGGTCATGTTGACGTACAGGGTAATGAACAGGCAGACATTGCTGCACGGTCAGCAGTACATGACCTTCCAGTTTCATATAGAGGTGTTCCATTCACGGACTATTTTGCTGTAATTGCTACCCACCTTCACACCCGTTGACAACAACGTTGGTCTGCTATGCTCGGTAACAAACTGCATTCTTTTAAACCGAGTATAGGTTAATGGCCGTCTTCTTGTCATCAGTGTCGAGGTTGGGAGACTACACTCTCCCGTCTTCACATTGGCCACATTCGTCTTACTCATGGGTATCTCATGGAGAGGCGCCCTGTTCCTTTCTATGAGAATTGTCAGGTTCCAGTATTGATTAGCCACATTCTGTTAGACTGCCGTCTCTATCAACGAGCACGCAGAATTTACCTCCAACGTCGTCTCCGCTCTACTACTCTCTCTTTACCTTCCCTTCTTGCTGATGGACCCTCCTTTAATCCTGACTCTCTCACTGACTTCTTGACAACAACTGACTTACTCCACAAACTCTGATGACGATACCTTTCACACTCCCCTCAGCCCTTTCTACCTCAATCTCTTGCTACCCTCTACCCCTGCACTATCCACTGCCCCGCTGTTCTCCGTAACCTACTAATCATCCCTCTCCCTTTTGCTACCTGAGACTCTCGCTTCCTTCCCTGCCCTGCAGCGTTGTATGGCCCTTGTGGTTTAGCGCGTCTTTTTTATTATAATAATCAGGCCGATGGAATACACACAGTCTAAGACACTCCATTATAGGAGCTTTAAAAAAAACTGTATCATGCCAAGATGAGACCATTCCCATTAATTGATAAAATAATTGTTAATTTTTAAACGTGTTGAACTACCTCACTTTTGTAAATCTAGCTTCCTAACTTTAATACCAGTATGACTCATAACCTGTGTCAATATAGAGTAAGAAATAGTATTAGTCTGCCTGAAAGGCCTAGGCCTACCTAGTCCTACTAGTGGCCTTCATTGTAATAAGTACTTTATTTTATAATTATCTTATAATATGTAAACCACACACTGTAATCTATACAGAGAAATAAACATCTGAATTTGAATCTGGGTAGAATTTCCAGCGGGAAATGGTGTATATTAGTTTTGATATACCCACCTCAGAACTGGCGATACCCACCTCAGAACTGGCGATACCCACCTCAGAACTGGCGATACCCATCTCAGAACTGGCGATACCCACCTCAGAACTGGCGATACCCACCCCAGAACTGGCGATACCCACCTCAGATCTGGCGATACCCACCTCAGATCTGGCGATACCCACCTCAGAACTGGCGATACCCACCTCAGAACTGGCGATACCCACCTCAGAACTGGCGATACCCACCTCAGAACTGGCGATACCCACCTCAGAACTGGCGATACCCACCTCAGATCTGGCGATACCCACCTCAGAACTGGCGATACCCACCTCAGAACTGGCGATACCCACCTCAGAACTGGCGATACCCACCTCAGAACTGGCGATACCCACCTCAGATCTGGCGATACCCACCTCAGATCTGGCGATACCCACCTCAGAACTGGCGATACCCACCTCAGAACTGGCGATACCCACCTCAGAACTGGCGATACCCACCTCAGAACTGGCGATACACACCTCAGAACTGGCGATACCCACCTCAGAACTGGCGATACCCACCTCAGAACTGGCGATACCCACCTCAGAACTGGCGATACCCACCTCAGAACTGGCGATACCCACCTCAGAACTGGCGATACCCACCTCAGAACTGGCGATACCCACCTCAGAACTGGCGATACCCACCTCAGAACTGGCGATACCCACCTCAGAACTGGCGATACCCACCTCAGAACTGGCGATACCCACCTCAGATCTGGCGATACCCACCTCAGAACTGGCGATACCCACCTCAGAACTGGCGATACCCACCTCAGAACTGGCGATACCCACCTCAGAACTGGCGATACCCACCTCAGATCTGGCGATACCCACCTCAGATCTGGCGATACCCACCTCAGAACTGGCGATACCCACCTCAGAACTGGCGATACCCACCTCAGAACTGGCGATACCCACCTCAGAACTGGCGATACACACCTCAGAACTGGCGATACCCACCTCAGAACTGGCGATACCCACCTCAGAACTGGCGATACCCACCTCAGAACTGGCGATACCCACCTCAGAACTGGCGATACCCACCTCAGAACTGGCGATACCCACCTCAGAACTGGCGATACCCACCTCAGAACTGGCGATACCCACCTCAGAACTGGCGATACCCACCTAAGAACTGGCGATACCCACCTCAGATCTGGCGATACCCACCTCAGAACTGGTGATACCAACCCCAGATCTGGCGATACCCACCTCAGAACTGGCGATACCCACCTCAGAACTGGCGATACCCACCTCAGAACTGGCGATACCCACCTCAGATCTGGTGATACCCACCTCAGAACTGGCGATACCCACCTCAGATCTGGCGATACCCACCTCAGAACTGGCGATACCCACCTCAGAACTGGCGATACCCACCTCAGGTCTGGCGATACCCACCTCAGAACTGGCGATACCCACCTCAGAACTGGCGATACCCACATCAGAACTGGCGATACCCACCTCAGAACTGGCGATACCCACCTCAGAACTGGCGATACCCACCTCAGAACTGGCGATACCCACCTCAGATCTGGCGATACCCACCTCAGAACTGGCGATACCCACCTCAGATCTGGCGATACCCACCTCAGAACTGGCGATACCCACCTCAGAACTGGCGATACCCACCTCAGATCTGGCGATACCCACCTCAGAACTGCCGATACCCACCTCAGAACTGGCGATACCCACCTCAGAACTGGCGATAACCACCTCAGATCTGGCGATACCCACCTCAGATCTGGCGATACCCACCTCAGAACTGGCGATACCCACCTCAGATCTGGCGATACCCACCTCAGAACTGGCGATACCCACCTCAGAACTGGCGATACCCACCTCAGAACTGGCGATACCCACCTCAGAACTGGCGATACCCACCTCAGAACTGGCGATACCCACCTCAGAACTGGCGATACCCACCTCAGATCTGGCGATACCCACCTCAGAACTGGCGATACCCACCTCAGATCTGGCGATACCCACCTCAGAACTGGCGATACCCACCTCAGATCTGGCGATACCCACCTCAGAACGGGCGATACCCACCTCAGAACTGGCGATACCCACCTCAGAACTGGCGATACCCACCTCAGAACTGGCGATACCCACCTCAGATCTGGCGATACCCACCTCAGATCTGGCGATACCCACCTCAGAACTGGCGATACCCACCTCAGAACTGGCGATACCCACCTCAGATCTGGCGATACCCACCTCAGAACTGGCGATACCCACCTCAGATCAGGCGATACCCACCTCAGAACTGGCGATACCCACCTCAGAACTGGCGATACCCACCTCAGAACTGGCGATACCAACCTCAGATCTGGCGATACCCACCTCAGAACTGGCGATACCCACCTCAGATCTGGCGATACCCACCTCAGAACTGGCGATACCCACCTCAGAACTAGCGATACCCACCTCAGATCTGGCGATACCCACCTCAGAACGGGCGATACCCACCTCAAAACTAGCGATACCCACCTCAGAACTGGCGATACCCACCTCAGAACTGGCGATACCCACCTCAGATCTGGCGATACCCACCTCAGATCTGGCGATACCCACCTCAGAACTAGCGATACCCACCTCAGAACTGGCGATACCCACCTCAGATCTGGCGATACCCACCTCAGAACTGGCGATACCCACCTCAGATCAGGCGATACCCACCTCAGAACTGGCGATACCCACCTCAGAACTGGCGATACCCACCTCAGAACTGGCGATACCCACCTCAGATCTGGCGATACCCACCTCAGAACTGGCGATACCCACCTCAGAACTGGCGATACCCACCTCAGATCTGGCGATACCCACCTCAGATCTGGCGATACCCACCTCAGAACTAGCGATACCCACCTCAGAACTGGCGATACCCACCTCAGATCTGGCGATACCCACCTCAGAACTGGCGATACCCACCTCAGATCAGGCGATACCCACCTCAGAACTGGCGATACCCACCTCAGATCTGGCGATACCCACCTCAGAACTGGCGATACCCACCTCAGATCTGGCGATACCCACCTCAGAACTGGCGATACCCACCTCAGAACTGGCGATACCCACCTCAGATCTGGCGATACCCACCTCAGAACTGGCGATACCCACCTCAGAACTGGCGATACCCACCTCAGATCTGGCGATACCCACCTCAGAACTGGCGATACCCACCTCAGAACTGGCGATACCCACCTAAGAACTGGCGATACCCACCTCAGAACTGGCGATACCCACCTCAGAACTGGCGATACCCACCTCAGAACTGGCGATACCCACCTCAGATCTGGCGATACCCACCTGAGATCTGGCGATACCCACCTCAGAACTGGCGATACCCACCTCAGAACTGGCGATACCCACCTCAGATCTTGCGATACCCACCTCAGAACTGGCGATACCCACCTCAGAACTGGCGATACCCACCTCAGAACTGGCGATACCCACCTCAGATCTGGCGATACCCACCTGAGAACTGGCGATACCCACCTCAGATCTGGCGATACCCACCTCAGAACTGGTGATACCCACCTCAGAACTGGCGATACCCACCTCAGAACTGGCGATACCCACATCAGAACTGGCGATACCCACCTCAGATCTGGCGATACCCACCTCAGAACTGGCGATACCCACCTCAGATCTGGCGATACCCACCTCAGAACTGGCGACACCCACCTCAGAACTGGCGATACCCACCTCAGATCTGGCGATACCCACCTCAGAACTGGCGATACCCACCTCAGAACTGGCGATACCCACCTCAGAACTGGCGATACCCTCCTCAGATCTGGCGATACCCACCTCAGAACTGGCGATATCCACCTCAGAACTGGCGATACCCACCTCAGATCT
Source organism: Cherax quadricarinatus (assembly GCF_026875155.1). Classification (NCBI taxonomy): domain Eukaryota; kingdom Metazoa; phylum Arthropoda; class Malacostraca; order Decapoda; family Parastacidae; genus Cherax; species Cherax quadricarinatus. The sequence goes on along the minus strand of NC_069492.1, from coordinate 11,344,378 downwards.
GGCGATACGCACCTCAGAACTGGCGATACCCACCTCAGACTGGCGATACCCACCTCAGAACTGGCGATACCCACCTCAGATCTGGCGATACCCACCTCAGAACTGGCGATACCCACCTCAGAACTGGCGATACCCACCTCAGATCTGGCGATACCCACCTCAGAACTGGTGATACCCACCTCAGAACTGGCGATACCCACCTCAGAACTGGCGATACCCACCTCAGATCTGGCGATACCCACCTCAGAACTGGCGATACCCACCTCAGATCTGGCGATACCCACCTCAGAACTGGCGATACCCACCTCAGAACTGGCGATACCCACCTCAGATCTGGCGATACCCACCTCAGAACTGGCGATACCCTCCTCAGAACTGGCGATACCCACCTCAGAACTGGCGATACCCACCTCAGATCTCGCGATACCCACCTCAGAACTGGCGATACCCACCTCAGATCTGGCGATACCCACCTCAGAACTGGCGATACCCACCTCAGAACTGGCGATACCCACCTCAGAACTGGTGATACCCACCTCAGAACTGGCGATACCCACCTCAGAACTGGCGATACCCACCTCAGAACTGGCGATACCCACCTCAGAACTGGCGATTCCCACCTCAGAACTGGCGATACCCACCTCAGAACTGGCGATACCCACCTCAGAACTGGCGATGCCCACCTCAGAACTGGCGATACCCACCTCAGATCTGGCGATGCCCACCTCAGAACTGGCGATACCCACCTCAGATCTGGCGATACCCACCTCAGAACTGGCGATACCCACCTCAGAACTGGCGATACCCACCTCAGAACTGGCGATACCCACCTCAGAACTGGCGATACCTACTCAGAACCGGTGATACCCACCTCAGATGTGGCGATACCCTCCTCAGAACTGGCGATACCCTCCTCAGATCTGGCGATACCCACCTCAGAACTGGCGATACCCACCTCAGAACTGGCGATACCCACCTCAGATCTGGCGATACCCACCTCAGAACTGGCGATATCCACCTCAGAACTGGCGATACCCACCTCAGAACTGGCGATACCCACCTCAGATCTGGCGATACCCACCTCAGAACTGGCGATACCCACCTCAGAACTGGCGATACCCACCTCAGATCTGGCGATACGCAACTCAGAACTGGCGATACCCACCTCAGACTGGCGATACCCACCTCAGAACTGGCGATACCCACCTCAGATCTGGCGATACCCACCTCAGAACTGGCGATACCCACCTCAGAACTGGCGATACCCACCTCAGATCTGGCGATACCCACCTCAAAACTGGTGATACCCACCTCAGAACTGGCGATACCCACCTCAGAACTGGCGATACCCACCTCAGAACTGGCGATACCCACCTCAAATCTGACGATACCCACCTCAGAACTGGCGATACCCACCTCAGATCTGGCGATACCCACCTCAGAACTGGCGATACCTACCTCAGAACTGGCGATACCCACCTCAGATCTGGCGATACCCACCTCAGAACAGGCGATACCCACCTCAGAACTGGCGATACCCACCTCAGAACTGGCGATACCCACCTCAGATCTGGCGATACCCACCTCAGAACTGGCGATACCCACCTCAGATCTGGCGATACCCACCTCAGAACTGGCGATACCCATCTCAGAACTTGCGAAACCCACCTCAGAACTGGCGATACCCACCTCAGAACTGGCGATACCCACCTCAGAACTGGCGATACCCACCTCAGAACTGGCGATACCCACCTCAGAACTGGCGATACCCACCTCAGAACTGGCGATACCGACCTCAGAACTGGCGATACCCACCTCAGAACTGGCGATACCCACCTCAGAACTGGCGATACCCACCTCAGATCTGGCGATGCCCACCTCAGAACTGGCGATACCCACCTCAGATCTGGCGATACCCACCTCAGAACTGGCGATACCCATCTCAGAACTGGCGATACCCACCTCAGAACTGGCGATACCCAACTCAGAACTGGCGATACCTACTCAGAACCGGCGGTACCCACCTCAGATGTGGCGATACCCACCTCAGAATTGGCGATACCCATCTCAGAACTGGCGATACCCACCTCAGATCTGGCGATACCCACCTCAGAACTGGCGATACCCACCTCAGATCTAGCGATACCCACCTCAGAACTGGCGATACCCACCTCAGAACTGGCGATACCCACCTCAGATCTGGCGATACGCACCTCAGAACTGGCGATACCCACCTCAGAACTGGCGATACCCACCTCAGTACTGGCGATACCCACCTCAGATCTGGCGATACCCACCTCTGAACTGGCGATACCCACCTCAGAACTGGCGATACCCACCTCAGATCTGGCGACACCCACCTCAGAACTGGCGATACCCACCTCAGATCTGGCGATACCCACCTCAGAACTGGCGATACCCACCTCAGAACTGGCGATACCCACCTCAGAACTGGCGATACCCACCTCAGAACTGGCGATACCCACCTCAGAACTGGCGATACCCACCTCAGATCTGGCGATACGCACCTCAGAACTGGCGATACCCACCTCAGAACTGGCGATACCCACCTCAGATCTGGCGATACCCACCTCAGAACTGGCGACACGACCAACGATAACTTTGGGATGACAACGTGACGTCCTCAACTCGAATTAATGTAATTGTATGGGATTTTAATTTTAGCCGAAGTGACTGGAGTTTCTTTACTGTTTGTGGCAAACCCAAGCACAGGAAACAGTCTGCTTGACCATTTGGCCAATAAATCAACCTTGGTAAATAGCCTATAGATAACTGAATCAATTAAGGAAAGTGATCACAACTCTATTCCGCTTTATATTACATGGCAATCGGACCAAATTTTCATTCTGCAGATTAAAATGGCTTTAGGAAACGCCTGTTCACCATTAACTGAGATTGAAATTAAGACACATGTGGAACATCTGGGTATCCTTATTGTAGACGTTTTGCAATTACAAGGTTGAGGGACTGATTACCTCATCTTCTGTACATAGTTCTACTGTCTTCAAATTATGTCCTAGAATCTGTATTGATAAAGCCACTGGATGGCGAAACGTCTACAATAAAGATACCCAGATGTTACACATGTCTTAATTTCATCTTGTCGGTATTGTATACAGTTCATGTACATTATCTGAGTTTATCTGGCTTGTGAATCCTTTTGAAGGGATCTACATATATAGTATACGATACAACTCACGAAATCGTAATAACATGATTACAAACAAACTATACCACGGGTGGGGTTAGAACCCGCGATCAGAGAGTCTCAGAACTCCAGACCGTCGCGTTAGCCACTGGACCAGCTAGTTTCAATAACATTCATCCAATATATCCAGTTGGATGAATTTTATCGTAGCTGGCTGGCCCATTGGCTAACATGAAGGTCTAGAGTTTTAAGATACTCTGATCGTTGGTTCTAACCCCGCCCGTGGTACTTTTTTTTTTTTGATCGTGTAAAATGTGGCAAAAAATTATTTTGATTAATCCCAAATCCAAGTAGATGAATTGGAGGTTAAAGCAACGTATAGAAACAAAAAGAATTTACAGATACAGGAAGAAACACGAGGTTGACCACTTAACCAATAAAAGGTAACCATAACTATGAAATTAAAGCGCGTAGTGAATCCACGATTCATCTCAAAGATTCTTTAAAGTGTGCAAGAAAAAAGATTAAAAATAGGCCCATTTAAAATTAGGCTTAGACCACTTAATATTAAAATGGTGTGCTCTCTTGAAAAATTATTTTTGTGTCGGTCTTCACATAGAAAGACACAATATTTCACAGTTAAGCTGCTAAATAAATTAAACTGAGTAATATTACAGGCACTATGGACGTACCGGGAATCAACGCCCCCGTGGCCAGGTCTATGATCAGGACTTAAGAAATCGTAATGACACGATTGCAAACAAACCATACCAGCGACGGGCTGGAGTTTTGAGACTCTATGACCGCGGGTTCAATCCCGGCCGGGGGTATGTTTATGATCAGGACCTGATCAACCCAGTTATAGCCGCTGGCCGCATGCAAACCGACGAACGGACCACAGCTCGGCTGATGAGGTACTGACCTGAGGTGCCTGTCCAGCGCCTTACCTGTACAAATATTTGTCATGGTCACAAATGAATACAGATTAATATAAGCCCTCTAGCCCTGATGAACCGATTTTAAGGGCTCATAAGGGGTCGATAACGGAATTTAGTGGGCCACTAACTTGTCTTTTTAATAAACTCCAAACAGATGTCGTGCCGGAGATGTGGAAGCTGCCTGATGTGATTCCTGCAGCGGAAACAGGAGATACTCCCATACCATCAAATTACCACCCAGTAAGTGCTACAATAAATTTTAGCCATTATAATAAAAAATATATTA
>NC_069492.1:11335983-11339485 GCF_026875155.1 Cherax quadricarinatus | reverse complement strand
AAAATTTTATAAGGGAAAAAAAACACTAATTTCATAATGAAATAACGAAGAAAAGAAATTTAGCAGTGATTTGAGCTGCCGAAAGCAGATATCACAGCAAAATAAACGAGGTCTCCAGTATATGTTTACTCACGTTAAGCACAACCTGAAAAAATGAAATTAAAATGGTATAAAATACGGACAGATTTTTAAAGTAAGACACATATGCAACAGTTAGGTATCTTTATTTCGAAACGTTTCGCCTACACAGTAGGTTCTTCAGTCGAGTACAGAAAAGTTGATAGAAGCAGAAGATACTTGAAGACGATGTAATCAGTCCATCACCCAGACTGAGGGATGACCACCTCAAAACTTTAAGGGTGATGGACTGATTACATCGTCTTCAAGTATCTTCTGCTTCTATCAACTTTTCTGTACTCGACTGAAGAAGCCTACTGTGTAGGCGAAACGTTTCGAAAAAAAGATACCTAACTGTTGCATATGTGTCTTACCTAAAAACCTGAACAACTGGAATATTTTTCGTTAAGATGTTCGTTCGCTGCTGAAGAAGACAGATATGAAAATCTAAGACAATATGAGCCAATGTTCAGCAGTCCACCAAATGAAAACATGGGGGTTTGAATTTCGAAAAAAAAAAAAAAAACTGGGAACATGTCAAGTCATCAACCCTGGACTAGATTCAAGGAATTCCGTATTTATAAAGAAATGCAAAAATAGTACAATTAGAAAAGTTAGGTAAAATTCCGAGACCTTAACTAGTACAAACTGTGTTTTTTTCCATGAGGGAAAAAGGTAAGGTGTCTACCCAAAAAATTTCCAGGCAGTAGCCAAAACATCGCACAATCATATTGTCCTGGAATTTGTATTGATAAAGCCCTGGATGGGCGAAACATCTACACTAAAGATACCCAATGTTGAACATGTCCCTAATTTTTATCACAAAAATAAACGTCTTTGAAAGAATAATGAGATGCCAAATTACAAATTTTCTGGGAAAAGTACATGTACAAGCCAGACCAGCATGGATTGAGGGGGAAGATCGAGCCTGTCTCAGCTAAAAAAAAAATTACCACGGATGAGGTTTGAATCCGCGATCGAGTCTTCAAACCCCAACCGTGGTATGGTTTGGAAAGGGAAAGACACAAAGGCAACAGTTAGGCAATTTTTTCCCGAAACGTTTCGCCTACACAGTAGGCTTCTTCAGTCGAATACAAAAAAGTAGGCAGGAACAGTAGAGATGTGAAGACGATGTAATCAGTCATCCCCCTTGAAGTCGTAGAATTTGAGGTTGTCAGTCCCTCAGCCTGGAGAGTTCAGTTCCATTCAGTACCATTTTGATGTTCATCTTGTCAGACACTGCAACACATGGCCTCTTGGTACAGAAAACACCTTGGACAACCCTTTCAAGTGAGAACTGTTGGATCTGAGAGGGACCTGACCTCTCAGTGGCTACTTTCTCACTACTACTACTACTACTATGCACCTCTCCTTCCGACAGTATTTAAGTCTCCGCACTGTCGCTTGATCTTCAGATAGTTCCTGACTATGGAACTGAACTTCTCTGTACTCGACTGAAGAAGCCTACTGTGTAGGTGAAACGTTTCGAAATAAAGATACCTAACTGTTGCATGTGTCTTACCTAACAATAGAAAAACACATGAAGGACCCCGGAACAACCATGTCAGCTGACCTTTTTTTTCAGAGCATAATAAGTCAAATGTCACGACTGCCAAAACAAATAATGGGGTGGATAATGATGACTTAGGATACTAGAAAAATCAAATGTGATTTTTTTTATGTCACTTTTGCTTTCTCGCTTGGACTGCTGTTTGATGTTGACTCTTAAGAGCAGAACGAGAGAGATATGACAGCATATACCTGGAAAGTACTTGAGGACCTGGTCTCAAATCTACACACTTTTATGTTATAGTGGAGCGAGACGTGGGAAAATTTGTGGGAACAAAAGAACACTATTAATATATACAGGTCATCTTGATAAAGTTTTCAGAAACATTGTTGTGACGAGGAAATTTCCTCCGCCAAGTGCTGGACCAACCAGACTGACCAGCAGGCCATCATCAGCAACAGTCTGGTTGATCAGACAAGACTGGCTCAGGGGCAGGAAGGAACGCTCTCTAAACCTATGAAACGTTTATCAGACGCGTAGGTGGAAGGCGAGAATCTGACGTTAATGGTGTTTTATAACTATAGTTGCACAGTGGAGCGTTTTATTTTGGAAGACAAAATAAAACGCTGTGGTTTTATTTTGGGGTTTTGTCGAGGTCTATTTCGGACTTTTTCTCGTCGATGGATGAAAAAAATTGATCTCAGTCATTCCTGTATTAAGGTAGTGGCAAGAATGATGAAAGAGAAGGAAGAAAAATGAAGCAGAGAGAGGGGAGGACACATTGGCAGCTGTCAGGATAGAAAGTTTGGAGAGATTAGTTGTCGCCCGAGATGGAGGGATGTGTGTGGGTACGGAGTAGTGGCAGTAAGGGTGATGAATTTACAAAAAAGGGTCGTGGATTCAGGAGTCATGTTTAAGATAAGCTGTTAAGGCAAGGGAAGCGCAAAGGGACACTAGGTAGGCTGAGAGTTTTGGAGACTGCTGGTTTTATGTGATTCTGAGATAATGAGGGTAGAAAGCGTGGTGGTAGAACGTGAGAGGAGAGGAGTTTTTGAAGGTTACTATTAGGAGTTGAGGATACCAGGCAGTTTTGGTGGAGTAATGTCTACGGTATTTTCTCTTGGAAACTATGCCGGGACACTGGTATGTTGTATAACAGTCCCTCTTATTTCCTTCAGGGTATTTCGCGTTCTTGAAGGACGGAAACACCCAGGCAGTTGGTCAAAGGATGGATTAATAGTATCTGCTTCTCAGACTCGAAATTCCAACCATGGTCTGTAGTATCTTCCTGTGACCAAAGTGGCAGCATCGTCGGCATTGTTGGGATGTTTTCTCTGAGCTACCTAAGTTCCAAGCTCTGTCCCGTGATAGATACACGAGGCTCCGGCCATCACAGTCGCTGTTTGAATCCTGGACGACTAAGTTATAATTCTGCTAAGAGAGATAATGCACCAGAGACGCTCATTCATGTCTAGTCCGCGTTGTGGAAATTCTTTTAACATGTTATTGTTGCATTTATAGCGTGATCACTAAACCTGTAGGAGTCATTCAGCTCCTGAGTATATTGAATAATTTTCGACCCAAGAAAAAAAGGTCAAGTCAATTCCTTGGATCTTTAACCCCCTTTTCCCGGGGGTCAAGGGGTTGTTGCAGTATGGTTTAAAACTTCTGTGGTGGAAAAAGGTTTAAAAAGGGACAAGATGAGAACCTGTGAAAACATTTGGAAATCTTTTGGCCAATGTCAATATTTTTTCACTACTTTATCCTGCCAAACCGGAAGCAAGGTAAATGTTTTTTTGTACATATTGTCATATGTTGCTGATTAAAACTCTCATGCAGTCAAATAAAAGACCCAAATTTCTTTACACAACACTA
>NC_069492.1:11320983-11333483 GCF_026875155.1 Cherax quadricarinatus | reverse complement strand
GGACTGTCAATATTGTAACGTGTATATACTGCTAAAGGTAACGGAGTATATTTTACAGACAGTGAATATATAGCCATGGAATGATGTAGGATATAGTGAAATAAGATGTGGGTGTGATGGAGGTGTTGTAAGTAGTAATAATGGTCAGTAGCGGTAGTAGTCGTCAGTAGTAGTTGTAGTTAGTAGTGGTGGTGGTAGTAGATGTAGTGGGCAGTAGTTTGTAGGTGTAGTACTAGTAGTCAGTAGTATAGTACTAGTCAGTAGTAGTTGTAGTACTAATCAGTAGTAGTAGTACTAGTTGTCAGTGTAGTAGTAGCAGCAGCGGTAGTAATACTAGATTCAGTAGTACTAGTAGTTTCTAGTAGTAGTAGCTTTAGTACTAGTAATCAAATAGTGGGTGTTAGCACTAGTACGTCAGTAGTAGTCAGTAGTATTTAGTGTCAGTATTAGTTGCAGTACCAGTAGTCGGTGGTAGTTGTAGTACCAGTAGTCGTAGTAGTTGTTAGTACCAGTAGTCAGTAGTAGTTGTAGACAGTGGTCATTTAGTAGTTGAAAGTACCGTAGTCTTAGTGTTGCGGGTACCAGTAGTCAGTAGTAGCTTTTAGTACCAGTAGTCAGTAGTAGTTGTAAAACAGGATTCAGTAGTAGTTGTAGTACCAGTAGTCAGTAGTTTAGTACTAGTAGTAGCGTATGTTGTAGTACTAGTAGTAGCGTACTTGTAGTACTAGTAGCAGCAGTACTTGTAGTACTACGAGTCAGTAGTAGCAGTAACAACAACAGTAGTAGTAACAGTAGCAGTAGACAAATTCCAAAAACTGTCTCACACTTAAATCCAAAAGGCATCAGAAACGGTTTCTCTTTCTTTTTCAATGGCTTTATTTGATGTGAAAAATAATTATAGCCGTTTAAGTATAGAATATGTACTGGCTTCCCCTCTCCATATCCTTCAATTACACTTGGAATTATATGGAGGCTTTTGACTATGCTACTACACCAAAAGTACTATTACTACCATACAAAAGTACTAATACTACCCGTTTACTGAAAACTACCATTAGTATAACTACTACGATTATATTATGACTTGCACCTCACAAAATTCCTATATACCTTTCGTGTCCATGTATTGTTTATAAGGGCTTGAAAAAAGTTCCTGGGAGGGGAAACGTTGCCACAATAAATTGTTGTATTAGTTCCACCTGGACATCCTACATTGTCGGTAACTCGACCAACGTTAACATAGGCTTTTGACTTTCTTACATGTATGGGAGGGAAACATCGTCAATATAATTCTCTATAACAGCATTGTTTTTCTCTTGTATATTATGTAGGTATCTCATATCCATCCATTATTCTCTCCATTTATTTTATTCTCTATCATGCCCCACTGTCCATCTCGTCTCATTTCCCTCCATTACTCTCAACATTCAATTTTTTAGTGTTCTCTCCCCCCCTCTCCATCTACAGCAGTTGGATCATTTTCTTTCACTCCCTCCTACTCTCTCCTCTCTTGCTATTTCCTCATTCGCTCCATCACTCCTCCCCACTTCATCACTTCCCCCCACTCCCTCCATCACTCCTCTGCACTTCAGCAGGCAGAGCTACTAATTACAGAGCAAAGTCAAGAGTTCACGCCTCGGGCAAAATTTGAGAGAACTCAGGTTACGACAATGCCAACATTACTCTCTGAAACAACATTATCAGAGCCACAGTGCAGTGGACCCCATAACGATTCCCTCCAAATGCGACCAATTATGTAAGTGTATTTATGTAAGTGCGTTTGTACGTGTATGTTTGGGGGTTGAAAGGAATAATCTACTTCACAATATTCCTTATGGGAATAAATTCGGTCAGTACTGGCACCTGAACATACTTCTGGAGTGAAAAAATATCGTTAACCGGGGGTCCACTGTATATCATTACTCTCACTTGATAATCTTTTTAAGCCCCGGGAGATAAATATAATTCACACACACACTTCTACAATATTAAGACTGGTTAAACATGCGTTCATTATATGCGGAGGCATAAGAAATTCCACCAGGCGAGACGTTTGTCCCTATTAGAGAGTAGATACTTCCTCTAGAACTGGAATGGCGACCCTTTCCTCAAGAGAGAGAATATTTTAAATACATCGGCCGTCGGGTCAGCAAAGTAGAAGGGCCCCAAAAAAAAGGGAAAGAAAAACCTTTTACATTGTTTCGTTCAGTCTCTTGACAAAAACGTTCCGTCATCGTAGTTCAAATAACTTTTCAAAACTACGTGACCTATTAATCCTTAACACTATCGAAAAAATTAAAGGGGATGTAAAATAGTGTGCTGAAAATATCTAGCCTAGACAGGACTCGCAGCAATGGTTTTAAGTTGGAAAATTCAGATTTAGGAAGGATATAGGAAAGTACTGGTTTGGTAATAGAGTTGTGGATGAGTGGAACAACTCCCAAGTACCGTTATAGAGGCCGAACGTTGTGTAGCTTTTAAAAATAGGTTGGATAAATACATGAGTGGATGTGGGTGGGTGTGAGTTGGACTGATAGCTTGTGCTACCAGGGTTGGTTGCCGTGTTCCCCCCTTAAGTCATGTGACCTGACCTGACTAGGTGGGTGCATTGGCTTAAGCCGGTAGGAGATTGGACCTGCCTCGCATGGGCCCGTAGGCCTTCTACAGTGTTCCTTCGTTCTTATGTTCTTTGTTCTTAAATCCCTTTTCTAAATCATAATTATTATTTTTTTTTATTATCACACTGGCCGTTCCCACCAAGGCAGGGTGGCCCGAAAAAAGAAAAACTTTCACCATCATTCACTCCATCACTGCTTGCCCGAAGGGTGCTTTACACTACAGTTTTTAAACTGCAACATTAACCCCTCCTTCAGAGTTTCCAGGCACTGTACTTCCCATCTCCGGACTCAAGTCGGCCTGCCTGTGATGTAGTTCAGCTGGCTTGTGAGGTCTCTGGGGAGACCTAATTTAACCAATTATATGGTCCACACCTTGCCTTGGCAGACGTCTGTAGCACGCCCACGTCTGAGGTCTTTTGTTCTTAACAGCGTCAGAGCTCGGTGTTTAGGTCGCAACACGTGGTACATACACCATTGGGGAGGGGATACTTTGACTACGGTATAAGCCAGGGAAGGGGCGGGGCAAGGAGGTTGTTGGTGACAGGTCCGTCGAGCGGGAGCTCTGGCAGCCGCGTGTGTAGTGGACCCCGCATTGGGAATTCGGGTCAGCTGGTCGGTGAATTAAGAGTGAGTACTAGTCCGTGTTACTGATAACATCTACCCTCCCCCTGGTAATAAGTCTCATAGGTCAATTGTTATATTGTGTAATTTCCATCAGGAGATGTTGTATTCTAGCCCTTTTTTTGTTATTAAGTTAAACTATAGCCCTAGTTCCATTTTTATTTGTACCTTCATATGCTATTCCCTAGCTTGTTAAGCACTGGGATATACAGGAGACGTGCTCACTCGATGGGTAGAGTGGGTAGAGGTCTCACATGCCGGTTTCCCCGAAACCCCTTTTATAAATGTTACTTTGCTCACACTCCCAACAGCACGTCAAGTATTAAAAACCATTTTGTCTCCATTCACTCCTATCAAACACGCTCAAGCATGCCTGCTGGATGTCCAAGCCCCTCGCACACAAAACCTCCTTTACCCCCTCCCTCCAATCTTTATTAGGCCGACCCTACCCCCCCTTCTTCCACTACAGACTGATGCACTCTTGAAAGTCATTCTGTTTCGCTCCATTCTTTTACATGTCCGAACCACCTCAAAACCCCTTTCCCCAGCCCTTTTGGACAACAGTTTTGGTAATCCCCCACCCCTCCTAACTTCCAAAATACGAATTCTCTGCATTACATTTACACCACACATTGCCCTCAGAATGACATCTCCACTGCCTCCAGCCTTCTCCTCGCTGCAACATTCATCACCCATGCTTCACACCCATATAAGAGCGTTGGGAAAACTATACTCTCAAAACATTCCCCTCTTTGCTTCCAAGGACAAAGTTCTTTGTCTCCACATACTCCTAAGTGCACCGCTCACCCTTTTCCCCTCATCAATTCCATGATTCACCTCAGCTTTCATAGACCCATCCGCTGACACGTCCACTCCCAAATATTTGAATACAATTCACCTCCTCCCTACTCTCTCCCCAATCTGATATCCCGTCTTTTTATCACCTAATCTTTTGTTATCCTCATAACCTTACTCTTTTCCTGTATTCACTTTTAATTTTCTTTCTTTTGCATACCATACCAAATTCATCCACCAACCTCTGCAACTTCTCTTCAGAATCTCCCAAGGCACAGTGTCATCAGCAAGAGCAACTGTGACAACTCCACTTTATGTGTGATTCTTTATCTTTTAATCCACGCTCTTGACAAGGGCCTCGCATTTACTTCTCTTTACAACCCCATCTATAAATATATTTTTAAAAAACACGGTGACAAACACAATTCTTTTACTGGGAAATAATTTCCCTCTTTCCTACATACTCTAAATTGAGCCTCACTATCCTCGTAGAAAAATCTTCACTGCTTTCGTAACCTGCCTCCTACACCATACACCTGCAACATCTGCCCATTGTGTCCCTATCCATCCTCTCATACGCCTTTTCCAATCCATAAATGCCCCCAAAACCTCTTTAGCCATATCTAAATACTGTTCATTATATGTTTCCACTGTTAAAACCTGGTCCACACCCCCTACCTTTCCTAAAGCCTCCTTGTTCATCTGCTATCCTATTCTCCGTCTTACTCTTAATTCCCTTTTAATAAAACTCTACCATACACTTTACCAGGTATATTAACAGATTATCCCTATTTAATTTTTGCACTCTCTTTTGTCCCCCTTTTCCTTTATACAAAGGAACTATGCATGCTCTCTGCCAACCCTAGTTCCCTTACCCTTTCCATACATTTTTTAAAATAATTGCACCAACCACTCCAAAACATGTCCCCACCTGCTTTTAACTTTTTATCTTTATCCCATAAATCCCGGTGCCTTACCCCCTTTCATTTTTACCTACTGCTTCACGAACTTCCCCCACACTCACCAACTGGCTTTCCTCACTCCTACAAGATGTTATTTCCTCCTTGCCTTACACAAAATTCACAGCTTCTTATCATCAACCTTTACCAATCCCCCCCAAAATATTCCTTCCATCTTCCCATACCTCTAATCTCCATTTAAATAACTCTCTTCCTATTTTTAACTTACAAATCCTTTGTTCTCTAGGCTTTCCTTTAAACTTGTACATCTCACTCCAAGCTTTTTCTTATTTTCAACAAATAATTTGTTGATAACATCTCACACACTCGCCTTTTGCTTTTTTTACATTGTTTTTTCCACTTCTTAACTCTTCTTTTTCTCCAATATACTCTTCCCCCCTTGCATCACTTCTACTTTGTAAAAACTTCTCATATGCTAACTTTTTCTCCTTGCTACTCTTTTTACCATCATCCACCATCGCTCCTCTTCCCTCCCTCACCATTTTCCTGTAACCACAAACTTCTGCTGAACACTCTAACACTACATTTTTAAACCTACATACCCTTTTCGAACCATTGCCTATGCTCTCATTACCCCATCTATCCTTTTAGTTATAAACTTTGCCTTCTCTTCCCATGCTTCTATTCTCCTTTTTATCCCATCTACCTTTTAACTCTCAGTGTAGCTAACAACTAAAAAGTGATCTGATATATTTTTTGGTCCTCTATAAACTGTACATCTAAAGTCTACTAACAGTCTTTTATTACAGTATTTAATCCAACAACTACTGTCTTTCGCCTTTTCATTTCTTTATACATTATTTTTCTCTCTTTTCTTATAATATGTTATTACCTTATACTAAACCCCTTTCTAACCAAATTCAATCAAAGGCTCCATTTTCATTTACCCCTGGAAACCCCAAACTTACTCCACACACTCTTAAAAGTTTCTCCTACTTAGCATTCAGACCCCCTTACCACATTACTCTTCACTTGGTTAAAGGTTCCTATACATTCACTTAAATCTCCCAAAATTCTCTCTCTCTCCCTCTACATTCCTCTCTTCTCCGGTGCATACAGCTTATAGGACCACTTTTTGGGCATCCAACCTTTACTTTAATCCACATAATCTTGAATTTACACATTCATATTCTCATTTTCATTCCATAACTGATCCTTCAACATTATGCTACCCCTTCCTTAGCTCTAACTCTCTAGATTACTCCAGATTTAATCCCATTTATTTCCCCCACCGAATCCCCTACCCTTAGCTTTGTTTTCGCTTAGGGCCAGGACACCCAAGTTCTTTCATTCAAAACTTCAGCAATCATCGTTTCTTGTCATCCGCATACATCCGCACTTTCAAGCATCCAGTTTTTAAAGTTTTTTTCGCCCTTTTTTAGTAAATGTCTACGGGAGAAGGGTTACTAGCCCATTGCCCCCGGTATTTTAGTCGCCTTCATCGACACGCATGGCTTACGGAGGAAAGATTCTTTTCCACTTCCCATGGACAATAGAAGAAATAAAGAAAAACAAGAGCTATGTAGAAAAAGGAGAAAAACCCAGATGTATGTATTATATATGCATGTGCTGTCTGTGAAGGTGCCCAAAGTGTAAGCAGGGTAGCAAGATTCCCTGTTATCTAGCGTGTTTTGAGACAAATTTCTTCCCTTTAAGGATTGTTCCCTTATATACTTCAGTGACAAAAATAACTGCCCTTCTTAATTACTAAAAATGGCTTCTATGAGAAATTACAAGACCTTTTTAAGTTATTTAATGTTAGGAAAAAAGGCAAGTGAAAACTAATGTGGCATTTCATTGGGGCAAGTTTCTTTATCAAAAGGTAATGGCGTGACGAAGATCCTGGAGAGAGAAAACGTTGCCACAATAATTATTAAAATTTTAAGAAAAAGCGTTAAACCGGCAAGGGTATGCCAGCGCTGCATGGCAAAAAAAAAATTGTGCTGGGGCTTAAATAGCTAGGTGGAGAGGGATCAAGGTGTGGGGAGGAAAGTGCTGGAAGGGGCTAGGGGCTGTGTCAAAGTTTGTATAGTAAAGCAGTTGCTGACAAAAGTTGTGATTGTAAGTCAAGGCAGGACCGTCTGCAAGAAGGTAAGATAAGGTAAGATGGTAGGGTGGCGGCTCATTGAGTAAACCCTATGAACTTGCTGTAAAACCCCGGGCAATCCACATTGGTGAAAAAACGAAATAGGGTGTCGTTCATGAATACCATGGGTAAGGGCGGGTTGGGACGATGCGGAGCGGTAGAGCACGCTCTCAGGAACGGCAATGGTGGTAAGATGACGGCCCATAAACCTAAAGCAGTTTAATAGGAGTGCAATTTGTTATGGTACAGGGTCGACACTGTTGTTCCAAGGGTGTAAAATACGGACAGAGATTGACTGTAAAATAATCCCTGTTTGGAAATTCTATGGGAAAATTCAGAAGATCATGTACCGTGCCAGCAGCAGATCCCCCTGTTAATCAAGTGTCCAGGAAAAAACCCATCCCCCGGCCGGGGAAATTGAACCGCGGTCATAGAGTCTCAAAACTCCCCCCGGACTCTATGACCGCGGTTAAATCCCGGCCGGGGGTTATGGTTTATTTTGCAATCGTGTCATTCCCGATTTCTTGAATCACGTGTCCAGGGACCAAACAGAAAACGACGACTTTGTTTTTGCTAGCCACACGGCGCAACCCTAGTTGAATACGAAACCAATGGATGAGGAGAATCAAAATGTTTATGGTTTGTAAAGCGCTGAGGAAATCTGAAATGATCACAAATCGCTACGAGGATGGCATACAACTCGGCAGTAAAAATACTAGCCGACTAACAAATGACCTCGAACAGCATCGTCAGGGAACATCGCCACAAACCCAACACCAACAGAAGATTTAAAACCGTCTGCAAACAGCGACAGCATGAGCATGCGACCGGAAGTGATAAAGAAAAAGAGAGCGAAAATCAGCCGTAGGCAGGTGAGATTTGGTGCATGGCAGTAGGAGTGAACAGATATGACCCGTCGGAAACTCCCAAGGGGGAAGAAAAAAGGCAGATGCTACATGAGCGTACAAGGGAGGCAACTGGAGAGAAGTGAAGAGTAATGACGAAGAGAAAACGGAGTAAGCAGGGGCGCCGAACAAATAATGGGCTTTTACTAACATCTGAGACCAACCTATATGTAGAAGCAACATGAAGGTCATAAGAGCGGACAAAGTAACAAAGGCAATGAGCATCACGACAATCAGCTAAGGAACATTCGCCTCAGCCTAGAGGCTTTCAACAGGGGATGAACGAAAGGCACCCAGGCATAAACGAAGACCCTCATGATGTAGGGGATCTAACTTAGAAAAAGTTGTAGGAGAAGCCGCAGAATAGACTTGGTCCACTAGGGTGGAATACAAACAGGGCAGAGTTCGGAAAACTGCTCCCCATGAATGATGCACAAGAATTTTAAGAAGAGTCAGCAAACCATTGCAAGCTGCCTTCCAGGAGGAAGTGTGAGGTTTCCATGTCAACCAGCGATCGAAGAAAAGGCCAAGAAACTTGACCGTATCACATTTTGGAATACGTGAGCCATGTAAATACAATGGAATATCTGGGACAAGAGGAAGTCTAGTGAAGGTAATAAAATGGGTTTTCGTGCTAGAAAGTTTAAATTCATGAGAAGTGGCCCAATGGAAAACTCGGTCAATCGCATCTTGAATGGGGGCCCCTACCAGGTAATAGGTGCATAAGGTATGCAAGTATCACAAGTCGCCAAATATACGGTGGAAGAAGGAAAGGAAAGTCATTTATAGCCAAAAAGAGAAAGAGGGTTTGTTAAGGCCACAACCTTGTGGGATCCCTCAGTGTGAACAAAGTCTGAGGAGAGCGAGGGTCCCAAAACACAGACACGAAAATTCTGTCAGGTAAGAAAGCAGCAAGGAAGGTTGGTTTTTACCGTGGAGGCCTAAGGAGTAGGCTTGGGCTAACATGTTGTAACTCCAAGTCATATGCCCTCTCAATAAAAAAAAAAAAAAAACTGCTAGGACGGAGTGTAGTTAGCATAGCATTTCGACATACATATCTAAATGGAGCAAGGGGCCTAGTAGAGCGACCCTTGCAAAAGCGAATATTGTTAGGGAAAACCATACCCGACGTCATTTACCCAAACGTTCCAACACGTTACCACTACCCCTGGTCGAATGGATGATAGAGAGGCATCAACCAGAGGTGTTTGGTTTGTTAAACGGCAGTTCAATGGCGATTTCTATGTTGAGTGAAGAACCCTCGCATCCAAAAAAAGATTGAAAAAGCAAAAGGACTGTAGGGCTGTAGAATGCTAGTGTGTGCAACTGATATGAATATAGGCTCAGCGCCGTATGATTGGCAAAACAAGAAAATATCGCTCTAGCTCTAGGAGAGTGAAGGGACGTTATACGGCTCCATTCCCCTTAGGAAGAGAATATAAAAAAAAGGCCCAAATTCTTCTTGGTTAGACTTGACGCGAGAAATGAGGGGCAGGAGGTTGAAGCCCTTGGGAGACAGGACAGAGAGTTCCCGATTTCCCTCGCTTTCTTCAAGAGGTTCCCAAGAACTAACACCAAAACCCGCAAACAGGATCTGGGTCTAGAGCGTACTTGCCACAAACTTCTGTACCCTTTTTCCAAACGCACACATAGCGGAGGTCGAGGTAGTAATAGATCGTTGTCTTACCAAAAGAGGAGTTTAGCATTTCGTATGACGGGCAGCCACTTAAAATCCAAAAGATGATTGAGGTCTGATTTATTATAACGGCCCCATGCAGCACGTTTCGAACGCACTGCACAGGCACCGCAGGAGACCTCCAAAGCGAAAATTTTCTGAGAATGCCTGGACTAAAGGGTTTTAGGACAGAATGTGAAGACTTAAAACTAAGGTCGGAAAATTTTTAAGATCAGAGTTTAATCTCAATTTCTTGTCCAATTGCCAACAGGGCTCTAGGCGGTCGGGAAAACGTAGTAGAGGTAAGAAGAATAGGAAGTGAAACACTGTCGTGCAATCCGAGAGAATAGCGAGGTGTAATCAAGTGCGGGCTGCGAGAACAGATGAAAGTCAATGGTTGATTTGAGATGAGGGGCGGAGTGTCAAATGGGTAGTAGCACCCGAATTTTAAACATTAGGGATGAGAATGGAGTCTCCCAACTGATCTTTATGAAAGTCACTGTGGAGTCTTCCCAAAGATGGCAGCAGCAGAGAAGCGATCAAGAAGCAAAGAGATACAGAATGGCCCGGAAGGGAGAGATATAGAGAGCAAACTGATGCAATCGTGCAAAAAAATAGGGGCTGGGGTATAATGCAGCAGAGAACGACAAAAACTGTTGAGATTGTATCAACGTGTCAAGAAACACTCATTAAATGATCATAGGGAAAAAGATAAGAAGAATGCAACGCACAGGCCCAAAATGGGATGAATAAAGTCTGAACGAAATTTTGGGCCTTGTAACTGAACATACTGGGAAGAAAAACTGGGAGAGCAACACCTGTAGCACCCTGGTTGCCGAGGCCATGAAAAATTCCATTGTAAATAATCATGTTCACAAAGAGAGGTATGCAAGAATAAGAAGTTGGGTAAATCTATGGGCTTTAGGGTCAGTGAAGTCATTTTTTGTGGAGGCAAAGGAAAGCGTGTAAAGCAAGGAGGAATCAGAATGAGTGTCCATCAAGGGTTTGGGCTTTGCTTATAGTGGAGATGCATCAAGTGTCTAAGCAGATAAGGAGGCCGATACCATGACTTTAGAGACAGGTGAAGTTTGAGCAAGTAGCAAAACGGAAAGGGTATGGAAGGAATCAAGAGGTCTGAGAGGGAGGGGAGTATGAACCTGGAGAAAAAGCGTGGCAGGGATAGAAGAGTCTGTGGGGGACAGGGAGAGGAAGAGGCTGAAGGTAAAATGGGGAAGTGTCTGGGGGGGGAGGTAGTGGAACAGGAGAGGGGGCCACGAGGGGGGTGAAACTCCACCTCATGGAAATTAGGAAAGGGGATGAGAACTAGGCAAGAGGCCCTAAAGGAAAACTGTTGGGGAATTGAAGTACTGGAGGAATGGAAAAAGATGGGGCATGAGACAGGTTCAAATTTGATGCGATAGGCGCGAAGAAGATGCAGGTGTGCGAGACCTTGCAGATGAGAAACTAGAGGGCGAGAAGAAGTAGAGGTAGGAATAAATAGGAGGTGGGGGTTTCAGAGGGTAAAACGAAAAGAAATTTGAGGAAAGGACGGTTGGGCTCCGAGTCGGAAGACACGCAGCAGAGGAGTAGTAGAAGGGACACGAGGATGATTCCTTTAAGGCGGGAGAGAGAGACAGCCAAGAGTAGCCCGTCGCTCTTCTTAAGCTGGTTTTTAAAGTAACCAAGGAAAAAAAGAGGGCTTTTAACGAGATGGGGAGGGGAAAACGAAAGATGAGCCCGATAGGGCCCGAGCGGGACCCCCTAACGCATGAGTTTTGTGGGGGGGGCCAAACAAAAATTTCGCATTTAGGGGGTAGGGGACATTTTAGGGTTTGGGTTTTTTAGGAAAGGGGGAAAACGAAGAACGCGTCTGAAAGGCTGGGAAACCCCTTTAGGGGTTAGTTTTGGGGGCCAAAAGGCACCAAAAAAAAGACCATTTAGGGGAAAGGGACCTTTCAAACCCTAGAGGTAAGGGTTTGGAGATAAAAAATGGGTTGGAAAATTAGTGAAGCGGGGGCAACCACAAGGAAATGTACAAAATTGGGAAGGCCAAAAATTAACAAGAAGAGGATGATACAGAAAGGGGGGAGGGGGTTACACCCGAAGAAGGGCACTTTAAACGATTATTTTTTTTTTAAATTTTTGAAAAAAGTAAAAAAAGAAAAAAAAGAGGGACACGGAGGGCGAGAAGGGCCTGAAAGGGGGAAGTTCCCCCCCTATCTAAAAAAGAAAAGGGGGAAGAGAAAGGGGAACCCGGGGACACCTTAGCCCTAAACGCATTGGGGGCCCCTCCATTTAAGCCCCGGGGCAAAGAAGGGGGGGAAAACCCCGGGGAAAATACCCCCCCGTTAAAATCCCCAAACCCACAGGGAATTTTAATTTAAAACCCTACCCGCAGACAAGTTTCGGAAATTGGGAAGGTATTTCCCCCCCTCCAGAAACCGGATCCGGAAAAACCCTACCTAAAAAAACCCTTTTCAATGAAACCCAAGTAACCCCCTCCAGAAATTTAACCAAGGGGGGGGAAACCCCCTAAAACCATGGGGAAAAAAAAAGGGGGTTAGGGGAGAAGGGAAAAAAAGGGGGGGAAGAGGAATGGGAAAAGGGAAAAAAAGGGGGGGGGGGAAAAGGGGGGGGGAGAAGGGATTAAAAAGAAAAAATTTGGCCTGAAGGAGCCAATCCTTTTAAAGGGGCCCCAAAAATTTGCCTCAAAACCCCCCCACCTTTTTTTCCCCCAAAAATTTAAATCCCCAAATCCCAGTCTACCCCAAACCTAATTTGAAATAAGTTGTTTAACATCTAAATTGTTGGGTTTTTGAG
>NC_069492.1:11298058-11320483 GCF_026875155.1 Cherax quadricarinatus | reverse complement strand
TGCTTTTCTAAGTGACATATCGTAGGAGGTCCTGTCGGAGGTGGGTAGCAGATGGACTGGGAAAGACAAAGTTCCTTTTCCTTAGACAGTCTTGGTTAATATTCTACAAATTGCGACATGTCCTCATTCCTCCTGGTAGTCGAAATAATTCTTTATTTAGGGCCACAGAAGAGTGTTAGAAGTCAAGAGTACTTATTGTACAAATACGTAACATTTATCCCTAGATGTTCCCACTAGTTCTTTTGTTCATCTCTCTTGCTAAGAGGTGACAACGGTATTAAACACTCTTCGGTCTATTTTATAGTAATTCAGTTTGTACACTGTTGTACCTCACTTGATTCCCAATCATCACTTGATTGTACACAGAAGTAAACCATTTATTTTTTTACCCCCTCCTCCTACCCCTCTACCTCCACGAGTACCAATAATTCAGTTGTTCTGTGCACTGTTGTTACTCCACTGAGTACCAATAATCAGTTGTCTGTGCACTGTTGTACTCCACTGGTACCAATAATTCAGCTGTTCTGTACACTGTTGTACTCCCACTGGAGTACCAATAATTCAGTTCTGTTACATGTTGTATCCACTGAGTACCAATTATTCAGTTGCTCTGTACACTGTTGTACCTCCACTGAGTACCAATAATTCAGTTGTTCTGTACACTGTTGTACCTCACTGAGACCAATAATTCAGTTGATTCTGTACACTGTTGTACCTCCACTGAGTACCAATAATTCAGTTGTCTGTACCACTGTTGTTACCTCCACTGAGTACCAATCATCAGTTGCTTTACATGGTTGTACCTCCACTGAGTACCATTAATTTCAAAAAAGGGTTTCGTTCTGTACATGTTGTACCTCCACTGAGTTCAATAATTCAGTTCTCGTACACTGTTGTACCTCCATGGTACCATAATTCAGTTCTGTACACTGTGTACCTCCATGAGTACCAATAAATTCAGTTCTGTACATGTTGTACCTTCCCAGAGTCCAATAATTCAGTTCGGTACACTGTTGTATTCCTCCACTGGTACCAATAATTCAGTTCTGTACACTGTTGTACCTCACGAGTACCAATAAATTCAGTTGTTCTGTACACTGTTGTACCTTCACAGAGTACAATAAATTCAGTTGTTCTGTACACTGTTGTACTCCACTGAGTACCAATAATTCACTTGTTCTGTTACGACTGTTGTACCTCCACTGAGTACCAAAATTCACTTGTTCTGTACACTGTTTCCTTGTAACCTCCACTGAGTACCCAATAATTCAGTTGTTCTGTACAATGTTGTACCTCCACTGAGTACAATAATTCACTTGTTCTGTACACTGTTGTACCTCCACTGAGTACAATAATTCTGTTGTTATGCTACACTGTTGTACCTCCACTGAGTACCAATAATTCAGTTGTTCTGTACCACTGTTGTACCTCCACTGAGTACCAATAATTCACTTGTTCTGTACACTGTTGTACCTCACTGAGTACCAATAATTCAGTTGTTCTGTACACTGTTGTACCTCACTGAGTACCAATAATTCAGTTGTTCTGTACACTGTTGCACCTCCACTGAGTACCATAATTCAGCTGCGTTTTAAAGTATTTAAAATTGTATATATGTTCATTATTTTTTTGTTTATACGTAAATGCATTAATATTATACTTAAGTGAACTGATACTGTACAATGTGTTTCAAATACATTGACCCAATTTCAACTGCAGTATGTGGTAACATCGGGTCATCATTTTCCAAATGCCCTGTATTATCCATTGGATATTTCATTAAATAGATTATCTAATTGCTTTGGATAACAGTTATCTATTCTTTAGATGTTAAAAAACGTGCTCATATTAAATTTTAATTAGGATCAGATTAATTTGATGGGACCAATAATTAAAAGAGGATTATAATTTAAATTATAAAATTGAACTTTTAGTGATCGGGTAATCCTTTACACTAGGCCTGACTTTTTTTTTTAAGAATAACTTTGAATAACCTAGATATTATAAATTTGAATATTATTAATTTGAAGTTGTCGGGCAACTCGTGACTTGTTATTCCCTCACAGCAGGCCAATGTCACCGCAGGCCTGTCAGTGCGGCCTATGTCATCTCTAGAAGTACTAACCCACATTATAGGCAAGGAGAGGGGAAGGGGCGGGATCATGAGAGTCTGGTATTTTAAGCATAACCATTGTCCAGAGCTAGAGCCCAACAGTTCCTTTCAGTTTCAACTTCGGAGTGTTTAAAAACAGAGTCATTATTTAGGAGATGAAACTCGGGGGTAATTTTTCAGAGTGTGCCTGGCACTTAATAATGCCAAGAATCACTCTGAACATACGTACCTCGTGATATGCTCAACCTAGATGCTTTAAATAGGCCACACTGTACCAACAGACGGGCGAGCTTGTGCCAACAGCTGGCGAGTTTGTGCCAACAGCTGGCGAGCTTGTGCCAACAGTGGTGGAGTTTGTTGCTCAACAGCTGGCGAGCTTGTGCAACAGCTGGCGAGTTTATACCTACTGAATACCAGTTGGTTTCCAGGTCTGGCAAACCTGCCTAATGTTTAACAAGTTACGGAGTTCGCGTGTTCATCAGGAGGTGCGCCCTAACTTAACTACTTAGCTGGAGGTCGTTCCGAAGGGTCAACACCCGTTGCCCAGTCTCTCGCCAAGCCTCCAGGTAGATCAAGATCCCAGGCATCCTGAAAGACGTATCCAACATGCGAACTACAAGCCAGACTGGGCGCGTACTGGACTGTGGGTATCTATCAGTTCCTATCTTGAAGGCAGCTAGGGTAATTCTCTTTATGGCATAGTGGGGGCTATTGAACAGTCTTGGGACCCGGGACACTGTTTATCTCAGCCCGTATCATGGCGCCCTTGCTTTTCGTTGGGGATACTCTTGCGCCGTCTGCTAGTCTTTGCTTTCTGTCAACATTATGCAGAAACACTCTATTTCGAACTCTGTTTTTGGTAACGTCGAATTTACTGAAATAGGACTTCCGACTTAGCTACAAAACTTATTGAACTCAGTACGAGTCACTTGGGTGCTGTTCTTAGGTCTTGACATTAGCAAAGTGTGGAAAGTTTGAGCCTTATCAAAAGAAGCTTTCACGAGTATTTGCAAGAAAATAAAAATAGCATTTTGCTATTGAAACTCTTGTCGGAAATTTGCTTTCTGGCAAAATGATCCACATCCCTCCTGAAGTGTTGCATGAGCAGTTCCACAAATAGAAATTTTGTTGGTGATTTATGAATTTTGTGAATCTTGTCCTGGAAAAGTTTTGTCTAAAGAATCTAACAGTGTACCAGACTGTAAACCAATGAGCATTTCCAGTCATTAACCCATTTTCATTGACATATTTGTGCAAGACAGAATTTTCTCAATGAGATTTGACCAGTTCGATTTGATCCAGTTCCAGATTTGTTCCAGATCTGATCCAGATCCAGTTCAATTTGAAAAGTGATCTTCTGTGTGTACTCAGCCATAAATTACAAAGTATCTTAAGTAAAAGGACACAAGTGCAAGTAATGTGACAATAAAATGTCACATTACTTAACATATTCTTGGTAATTCTACAAATATTAATACATTACGAAGTACAACAAGATTTGTACGTGAAAAGAACCAATCTCACCCATTTCATTTATAATACACTAGTAGTGTATTAATACGAAATATACACTGCCAGTGTATATTCCGTGTTTCTTAGGATATAAATGAAGAAAGATAATGATAAGTATTTCTTTACATTATCAGATCATTTTAATTGGTCCAAGTCGGACCGAAACGTCGTCTCAAGTTTCATTCTCTCATGTGCAGGTTATTTGTGGTATTGAACATAAATGGTATAAAATACCGAAGGTTGTTAGGTAAGACACTTATGCAACAGTAGGTATCTTTATTTCGAAACGTTTCGCCTACACAGTAGGCTTCTTCAGTCTAGTACAGAAATGTTGATATGAGATGCAGAAAGATACTTGAAGACGATGTAATCAGTCCATCACCCCTTAAGTTTTGAGGTGGTACAGACCTAAATCACTACGACAACCTCTGCTATGAGAACGGCTGGATTTGGAGGACCTGGACCTCCCAGCATTGAGTTCTTACCTCTTCTAGTGAATACGTTCTCACCTCTTGGGGTATATAAGGCTCCATCCTGTCACTTCATCTCCATATTGTTTCATTCCAATGGAACAATGGCACTTTCTCCAGACTGAGGGACTGACCACCTCAAAACTTTTAAGGGTTGATGGATGATTCATCGTTCAAGTAAACTTTCTGTTTCTATCAACTTTCTGTACTGACTGAAGAAGCCTACTGTGTAGGGAAACGTTTCGAAATAAAGATACCTAACTGATGCATATGTGTTCTTACCTATGATGTGTATTGTTCCAGTCAGGTATTGGGTTTTATTCTTGCATATCCGAATAATTATGAGGCGAAATGATGACCTGCGGTTTGATCTACTTGATAATCCATCACTGGAAGATTAAGGACTGATATTACATTATTTTGATAAATAAAAATTAGATTTTATTGATACCCTTTTTTATCGTTTACAGATGTTACGTTTATTGAACTACATAAACCCTAGCACATTTCTATAGGTAAAAGGACATGTGATTTTGTTGTGGCAACGTTTCGCTTCTCCTGGAGACTTTGTCGAAACGTTACAAATAATACGTGGACCACAAGTGTAAGTGTGTAATAGAATGAAAATGTAAACACAATACAATCGCTGGTGGTAGTGCAGTAACGTGCATATGTATTGGGACAGTGACGAAGTAACACATTATTTGTTATGGCAGATAATTTGATTAAATAAGAGATATGACTACCCTATGCTTTTATAAGCATTGCCTAAACCACTTGGCATGAATCGACCATTATTGAACATATTTTGGTAAGTTCGTCGCTTTGATAAAGGTAATAATAACAGTAGCTTATCCTCAGTCGAATAGTCCAGCTTCGTGATCTCATTTGTTTTTTTTTTCGGTTTGAGGTCAAGAGAGTTTCCAGAAACAATTTAGTACGTTTAGCTCACTCTTCGAAGAATGTCAAATTTTTTGGAAGTGTGGCGTGGATAAGATCCTTCTGGAAAATGACTTCTCAGTCAGGAAAGCTCTTTCCACATGGGAAGCAAATACCAGGATTGTCTATATTTGTCATTGTCGTTCCCTCAAAAATTACAAGCAGTTGGGTCTTTAGAATATAATACTCCCCCAAAATATCTTAGTATGGGTGTTATAAGCGCGTGTTGAATGTCCATTCCTAAGAGGTTCGCCTTTGCTCCGTCTCACTACCATGATCGGCAGTACATCCCCTGTGATCGAGTGCCCACCACAGCCATATTTTCTTTCGCAGCAGCAGTCATTGTTTCTTTACCGCATTTCTGCAGTTCATGCCAACTTTCAAGGAGCCTTCGTCAAGCAGTTGAGAATCAACATTTTACGCAGCGAAGTCAAATATCTCTGTAAATATTTGTTGGTTTTTTCTTGGGACCCTATCATACTATTTCTTACGATAAAACTTGTCATCGTGAGGTGTTGTCTTGCGGTTTTCTTCACATCTTCCTCGACGTAGCGCTTCACACATTACCAGCGGCTCAGATCTCTTTACAATCCCGCCAACGGCCTGATTTTGCTAGGATCAAAATTTTCTGCGCTCTGTCGATACTCCATAATACTTTGTACGCTTCCTTGGTGTAGCATCCATCATGAATTTCATCAGTAATCAAACACTGAAGTGAAGAATTTGGCGAAACCACATTCACTGAGCACAAGTGCAGGAATATTCTTACAGAACAACAGCTGTTGTAGCACTGATTAGAGTCGCTGGGTAATACCACAGCTGGATGTTTTCCAAAAGCCAATAGCAAACTCTTCTGGGAAGAAACGAATCCATATTATATTAAGACGGAGACTTAAGACACATTATGAGATGATAATAAATTTTACTCCTGTCCCAATTAATTTACGCACTACTGTAGTAATAGTAATAGCTTTAGTGGTGGTAGTGCTTGTAGTAGTACTTGTAGTAGTAGTGCTTTTAGCAACAGTAGTAATAGCAGTAGAACTTTCATTAGTAGTGATTTTAGCAATATTAGTAGTAGCGCTTGTATTAGTAACACTACTGGTACTAGTAGGGGTATTTCTAGTAGTAACACTACTGCTAGTAGTACATGTAGTGGTAATACTACTGGTAGTAGTAGTAGTAGTAGTACTTGTAGTAGTAATACTGCTGGTAGTAGTAGTAGTACTTGTAGTAATATAGTATTAGTACTTGTAGTACTACTAGTAGTAGTACTTGTAGTACTACTAGTAGTAGTAGTACTTGTACTACTAGCAGTAGTAGTAGTAGTACTTTGTAGTAACAATACTAGTGTAGTAGTACTTGTAATACTAGTAGCAGTAGTACTTGTACTAGTAATACTACTACTAGTAGTAGTACTTGTACTAGTAGTACTTGTACTAGTAATATTACTAGTAGTAGTACTTGTACTAGTAATACAACTAGTAGTTACTTGCCACTAGTACTACTAGTAGTAGTACTTGCACTAGTAATACTACTAGTAGTAATACTTATACTAGTAATATTACTAGTAGTAGTACTTGTACTAGTACTACTAGTAGTAGTACGTGTACTAGTATACTACTAGTAGTAGTACTTGTAATGGTAATAATACTAGTAGTACTTGCACTAGTACTACTACTAGTAGTAGTACTTGTACTAGTACTACTAGTAGTAGTACTTGTACTAGTAATACTAGTAGTAGTACTTGTACTAGAACTACTAGTAGTAGTACTTGTTACTAGTACTATCTAGTAGTACTTGTACTAGTACTACTAGTAATAGTACTTGCACTAGTACTACTACTAGTAGTACTTGTATTAGTAATACTACTAGTAGTAGTACTTGCACTAGTACTACTACTAGTAATACTACTAGTAGTAGTACCTGCACTAGTATACTACTAGTAGTACTATACTAGTAGTACTTGTACTAGTACTACTACTAGTAGTAGTACTTGTACTAGTACTACTAGTAATAGTACTTGTACTAGTACTACTACTAGTGGTAGTACTTTTACTAGTGCTACTACTAGTAGTAGTACTTGTACTAGTACTACTACTTAGTAGTATTACTAGTACAAGTACTACTAGTAGTATACTAGTACAAGTACTACTACTACTAGTAGTACTAGTACATGTACTACTAATACTAGCAGTACTAGTACAAGTACTACTACTAGGAGTATTACTAGTACAAGTATTACTACTAGGAGTATTACTAGTACAAGTACTACTACCGCTAGTAGCATTACTGTTACAAGCACTACTACCGACTGTAGTATTACTAGTACAAGTATACTACTAGTATACTAGTAACAAGTACTATACTTTTTAACACTACTATTAGCATTACTAGTACAAGTACTACTACTACTAGTAGTATTATTAGTTTCAAGTATACTACTATAGTAGTATTACTACAAGTACTACTAACTAGTAGTACTTGTACTAGTAATACTTATGTAGTACTTGTACGAGTAATACTACTAGTGTAGTACTTGTACTAGTAATTACTAATGGTGTAGTACTGGTACTAGTAATACTAACTAGTAGTAGTACTTGTATAGTAATACTACTAGTAGTTGTTACTAGTACTAGTAATACTACTAGTAGTGTACTGTACTAGTAATACTTCTAGTAGTGTACTTGTCTAGTAATGCTACTGTAGTGTACTTGTACTAGTAATTCTACTAGTAGTAGTACTTGTTCTAGTAATACTGCTAGTAGTACTTGTACTAGTTATACTTACTAGTAGTATTTGTACTAGTAATAACTACTAGTAGTACCTGTACTAGTAATACTTACTCGTAGTCCTTTTACAAGTAATACTAGTAGTACTTATACTAGTAGTATATAGTAGTAATCTGTACAGTAATACTAACACTAGTTGTAATTGTAATAGTAATATACTAGTTGTACCTTTACTAGCAATACTAGTAGTACTTGCAACTTAGTAATACTACTAGCACTACTTGTAGTAGTAATACTACTAGTAGTACTTGTTACTAGTAATACTACTAGTAGTATTTGTACTAGTAATACTACAGTAAGTACTGTACTATCAATAATACTCGTAGTACTTGTACTAGTGATACTTACCCCCCCCCCCCCCCCCCCCACTAGTATTTGCCCCCCCCCCCCCCCCCCCCCCCATAGTATTACTAGTAGTATTGTACTAGTTAATACTAGTAGTACTTGTATAGTAATACTAGTAGTGCTTGTACTAGTAATACTACTACTAGTAGTACGTGTACTAGTAATACTACTACTAGTAGTATTGTACTAGTAATACTATAGTAGTAGATACTTGTACTATTAATATAATAGCCATTCTCACAATTTGTTGCTATGCTTTTACTTGTACTTAGTAATATCTACATAAATAGTATGCTGGTAACCTAGTAATACTACTAGTAGTACTTGTTGCTAGTATTACTACTAGTAGTACTTGGTACTAGAAAAAACTAATCTAGTAAGTACATTGATACTAGTAATCCTACTAGTAGTACTTCCGTGCCTAGTAATACTATAGTAGTACTTGTACTAGTAATACTACTAGTAGTAGTAACTTGTACTAGTAATACTAGTAGTTAGCTACTGGCTAGTAATAATACTACCCGCTTACTTGTACTAGTAATACTACTAGTAGTACTTATAACTTTAGTAATACTACTGTAGTACTTGTACTAGTAATACTACTAGTTGTGCGAGTAGTACTTGTACTAGTTATACTACTAGTAGTACTTGTACTAGTAATAATACTACTAGTAGTTACTTGTACTAGTAATATAGCTAGTAGTAGTTAAGTACTTGTACTAGCAACCTAGTTGTAGTTACTTGCTACTAGTAATTACTCTACTAGTAGTACTTGTACTAGTAATACTACTTCTAGTAGAATTGTACTAGTATATTCTACTAGTACTTGTTACTAGTAGCCACTTTTTCTGTAATATTAATAGTAGTTCTTGTACTAATACTACTACTACTAGAATATTGTTACTAGTAATACTACTACTAGTATTACTTGTACTAGTACTGCTACTAGTAGTACTATTGTACTAGTAATACTACTATAGTAGATATTTGTACTAGTATTACTACTAGTAGTAGTAGTACTTTTGTACTAGTTAATATAGTAGCAGTAGTAGTATAGTATAGTACTTGTACTAGTAACACTAGTAAGTAGTAGTACTTTTATAATACTAGTAATAGTAATTCTAGTATCGTACTAGTAGTAGTAGTACTTGTAGTAATACTAGTAGTTGTACTTTGTAGTTGTAATACTAGTAGTAGTAGTACTTGTAGTAGTAATACTAGTAGTAGGCACTTGTAGTTGTAATACTAGTCTGTAGTACTTGTAGTATAATACTACTGGTATAATAAATTAATAGCAACTTTTAGTAATAATACTGGTAATAATAGTTGAGAACTTGTAGTAACATTACTGGGTGGCAATAACTACTACTCCCCCCATTGGTAGTTAGTAGTACTGGGACATTAGTTAGTATTAGTATTACTGGAGGTAGTAGTAGTTGTAGTAGCTCCGTGATAGAGGGATTTATTTTGAGGAGAATTTTTGCTAATACTTTAGAGATGACGAAGTTCTCTCTATTCTGTTTACAATTTGTAAACGATTGCTCCAAACTAAGTCTCTCATCATTTTTCTTTACTCTGTGTTTATATTTGTCTTCTTTTACGCTCTATTCGAAGTTCCAACAATCCTGAAACTTCTGTTGTGAACTTTTCAGAAGTAGAATGTCACAGTGTAGAGTAACTGTAACTTCACAAAATCCGTATTAGATCAATTTTCTTAAAATTCCTCATTTATATTTAGTATCTAGCACATTAGCATAGTTTATAATTATATGTATAACACGTTAATCAGTTAATGGGACCTAACATAGCACATAAACGTACTGTATGATGCCTCGCTTTTATTATTGGGAAATGATTAATTCTCACCCTAAATACCCCAACATACGCTTCATTCATCCTCATAACAGAATTCAATGCCCTACATTACTCATTCATTGGCCTTCACTTCGTGAATGTCTTTACTCTCTACATAACTCAAGATGACCCTCAGAGTGTATCTATACTATATTCCAAACATTTGCAACAAAAGTTACATTTCCCAATCCATCTTATTTGACTTTTTTTAAGTTCGTAAAAATGCATCAAACGGCTTTCCCTTCCTTATTAAATAGCTCTATCAGGTGCCTGATTTGAATCATAACAGGTGAAGTAAATTCCACGCGACAGATTCATTGATTTTGAAATTAAGGTTATCAAATGACAGGTGAAAAAAGAATGATTCTTGAAAAAGTTTCTGAACCGAGAAAAAAAGAAAGGAAACAAGAAACAATTGTTGGAAACTCTGTGTGACCTTGGAATATTTTTCTTATGGAGGAAAATTAGTTGACAAGTCACGATGGAAAAGTCCAATGTTTTTTTTTTTATTAAGTAGTTAAGGAAATGGAAAAAAGTTGTTGGTTTTTACACGAAGCGTTTATTGTGGCACTGAAGGCGGTGTGACGAGGCAGGATAGTTAATGGATAATGTCTGGTGCTGCAGTTGCAGCAGTGAGGCAGTGTTCCTTCTGGGCCCTCCTCCAACTCTGAGGTCTGTCTGTCTGTCTGTCTGTCTGTCTGTCTCTCTCTCTCTCTCTCTGTCTCTGTCTCTGTCTCTCTCTCTGTCTGTCTGTCTCTCTCTCCGGTCTCTTCTCTCTCTCTCTATCTCTCTCTCTCTCTCTCTCTTCTCTCTCTCTCTCTCTTCTCTCTCACACACACACTTTTAAGAAGAGGAGGTACCATAAAGCTCCTGGAGCAGGAAGAGGTGGACCTTGTAAGCATCAGCGAAGAGGCGGAACCATGAGCTATGACTAACCTCTGGAACTACAAAACAGGTGAGAAATAGGTGAAGTACACGCTTTTAAAACAACTCATAGAGGAAGGATCCATACATACTATAAGCAGACAGGGGAGAGAGAGTGAGTAAGCACAGCAGCGGCCAGCAAAGAGTCCACTACTGTGCTCACTGAGCCTCGACTCTGGCAAGCACAAATTACGTGAGTATGCACGCACAAATTAAATATGAAAGCTCTCTCCACACTAGTGACCAGCCAGTCCTGGAGTTTCGGACCTACTTTGCCGTTGAAGTAAACTGAGAGAGAGAGAGAGTTCGTGAAGGACGAACGATGACAAACTTTGAAACAGGAAACTGTCAGGCAATTTCTAAATATGGATGCAGTGGGAGAGGAAAATGGAAGGAGAATGTAGTTGCGAAGTGCCGGGAGAACAGGAAACACAGAAATCAGATGATTCGCCAGCCCAGTGAGTTAAAGACGTAAAATTACTCAGAACATGGAAAAAAACTATAGAAGGCAAAGAGCATAAATGAAAAAGGAAAATGAGCGAAGATCCAGAAGCTATTATGCACGGGAGGAAGAGAGGTTGAAGGCCAATTTGAGAATTGACACAGATCGGAAAGTTCAAACCCTACAATAGCTTGCTAAATAGCCACGTCAAAAGAAGGCAAAACGTAAACCAACGAGATAATCTGGCTGAAGAAATGAGGAAGTTGGTTTACAAGGATATAATGACCAGATGTTTATGAAGAACTCAGCAAGAAATTTGAGGAGGTAAATAAAAGAATATGAGAAAAAACCCAAAAGCCAATGCAGCAGAGTGCAGCATCAAATGCTGAAGGTGCAAATTATGCACATATGCAGTATAATTTGATCCTTTATTGGCAACGTTTCGCCCACACTGCGCTTTTATATGTAGATCTGTTTGTGACTTGATAAAGAACCGAAAGGTTTCTCATATTCCTATTGTTTGGCCTCATCTGTTTTTTAAAACCCATTTGGCGTATCTTTCACTAAATTTTATACCAATATATTCACTTTCAGGACCCCGACACTGTTTTATGTATTATGTAACAAGGTAGTTGCTAGAAAATTACTAATAGTAACAAGTAGATTATACATGAATGACTTAGAGAATATTACTCTTTACTCAACCTTTATCCGAAGTAAGTAACCTAGGGATACCCCCTTATTATTGTGCCACGAGTGTCCCGTGGCTAGGTTGGTGTTAGCGTACTCAGGCTTTCTCACACTGAGAGGTCCGTTGTTTAGATATCCTGTACGAATGAAAACGTTGCCAAGTTTCCTTACACTGGCCGCCCCTGTTCACTTAGCAGTAAGTATTTACCTGGGCGTTAGTCGACTGGTTGTGGGTGAGGCATCCTGGGGGTGTTGGTGTACCTTAGAAGGGGCTGGGCTTTTAAATGAGTAAGATAACAGCTAAAATAAATAAACAAAGGGACAATACCGCTGACTGGAACGATACACAAAGAACCCGCACAAAAAGAGAGAGAAGCTTACGGACGACGTTTCGGTCCTGACTTGGACCATTGAAAAAGGTCCACTGTGTAAGATAACGCTCTTAGCCTGAAAATGAATTGTTGTAAAAAAATGGCTATTTGCGGTACGAATATCGCCATCAGCATTGCCTAACACCGACGCAGGGTAAGGACTCAAGGCTTAACGCAGATTCTTAAGTTCCTCTGGTCATCATGTGTGAAAATGGATTGGGGAAAAACAGCCAGTGGAAGAAGAAGACGCTTGTTTTCAACGTTTTGGAATCTTTATTAGGGGCCGAACACATTTCACCAACCAGATGGGTTTTTTAGTCCAATACAAAGAAGAAGGTTGAAGAAGAAGGTCATGTGAGGTAATTACTCCCTCAGCCTGGAAGTCGATGTGTTTGTTCATCAGTCCTTTCAAAGAATGATTGGGTGAAAACACACAGACTCTAGGTTTGAGGGACTCGTAACCTCAAACTCCTCCTCCTCTCCTCTTCCAGCGTTTTTATTTTTGTATTGAACGAAGAAGTCACTGGTTGGTGTGAAACAGTTCCACCTCACTAAAATTCCAATATATTGCATAAGTTCTTATTCTTCTCCCTATATTCTCGCCCCCAAATGATGATTCCGAGGAGCTCGTAATTAGGTTCACG
Source organism: Cherax quadricarinatus (assembly GCF_026875155.1). NCBI lineage: Eukaryota > Metazoa > Arthropoda > Malacostraca > Decapoda > Parastacidae > Cherax > Cherax quadricarinatus. Next base: position 11,307,387 of record NC_069492.1, on the reverse strand, counting down.
GGATTCAGCGTCGGTACCGTAATGACACACACTGCGTACAGCAAATCAAAATTTGCATAATTCGGGCGCATCATTTTCTCGCTAAATATGTAGGGGGGTTCCCGAATAATACGGGCCTAAATTTCAGTATTGTCACGTTTTTGCTGGCTTTTGACTGAGCCATATGTTCATTATGTCGGTGCTTTGACTTGCCTCCGCTAATATCGTATTTTCGTGTAAGAGTTGCATAAGGGATAACGACAAGTGACATATTTAGAGCTGTATAAGACGGGGCTCCTCGACAAGTTGTTTATTATGTAATACTTGTAAATCGTATCAATTAAGAGTTGATCGGGTTGACAAGATTAATTAAAAATTAAATCGGACTTGTCTTTTAGGTAAGTCCAGCCATAGTTAAATCGACATAGTTAAGAGATGATAATTATCTCGCGATTCTGTGAAACTACGACTGTTGAATTCTTTCCGTTACGTCTAAACAAGATGGAAACACGATGTTGCAAAATTATTTAACACTATGACGGAAAAAAAGAACATGGAAAGGTGAGGTTTGAAGCATGGGCGAGCAGTGAAACCTGTGTTGGTAATGAGAACATTCAAGTGACAGTTAGTTATACGTTTGTGGTTCACAGTCTTAAGAGAGAGTCTTCAACGTCGGTGACGGGCTCTTGTTCCAAGGAATTGAACATGCCTTCTTTTCGCATTGAACCAGATTGCCTCCATTAATTATTAGTGACCCTAAACTCTTCTCTAATCTTTGTTATATATGTTTAGAAAAGACTTTTGGATTCGTCTTAAATTCCTTTTTAAACTTATCTTACAACATCGATTCACTTTTTCTTAACTCAGATCTTCCTCAAAACGAGCACATTTTTCTCATCAAATGGAAAATAAATCGCTCTTGGACTTTTTTGGGTTATCCCGGTTCTTACACACTGCATATGTGTAGATAAATCTATGTTAACTGTATTTGTGTATACCTGAATAAACTTATTCTCCCCTTCTGTTATTACTGTAGTATTAGTTCACAGTTAAAACATTATATGGTTACATCTATACTAGATGCTTCGCATCCCCCTATATCATTATCGTGGAGAGGTATTTTTTAAGGCCCCTGAGGGACCCAAAAGTCGTAGCTGGATCGCTAGGGCACTCAGCTCACTGAGATCCAGGGGTCGAATCTCTTCTGTACGGCTGGAAAACGTTAGGGATGTGTTTCCCATAAGACACCTGCTGTCCCTGTCCCTGTTCACCCAATGGGTACCTGGGTGTTAGGTGACTGGTGTGGGTCGCATCCTGGGACAAAACTGACCTAATTTGCGGGAAATGCTCAGCATAACAAGTGACTTTCTATATAGTAGAATGTCACTGATGTCAAAACTATGGTTCTGTATACCTTGTACAATACTGGTTTAGAAATAGATAATATTTATTATTTTAATTGTTATTTGTATTGTTATTATTGTGATTATTATCAAGATTCATTTTCATGTCTTGTGATTATAACTAAATATCCCCAAAAATTCATTGATCAAATTTTCAAACGTGAGCAGGATAAATACGAAGCAGGAACAAATTTTAACCACGAGCCAAAAATATAAGAAATTATGAGCAGTTGGCACATTAATTACTATTTATAGGAGGTAAATATGACCAATCAACTGTTCGGTGAAATATCAGAATCTTACTTGAATCAGCGTTGAATAATTCCATTAAGATCGGTATTTAATAAATATTAAGGAACTCGCGGTAGTCGGTGAAATTTAGTCTCGTAAATAGACATTAAACACATCATAAATAGATATGAGGAAATGTCGATATATTTGAAGACAAGTACACAGGATGTATAGAAAACTTTTCTGGACAATTGCTAATTTGTCAAGTTCATGTGTTTTCCTGTCGTAGAGGCCATGCTAAGGCGCGAAATACATAACGAAGAGCGAAACTGTGTTCGCACCTTAACCATTGTCATCAAACTGGACAACTTTTTTTGCAATCAGAGGTTTAAATAAAGCATTAATTATGCAGTTGTATCAAGAAAGACTACTGTAGGACGGTAGTACCTCCCTGGGTGGTTGTTGTTTTACCAACCTGCTACCACAGGACGGTAGTACCTCCTGGGTGGATTGCTGGTCTACCAACTTACTACCACAGGACCGGTAGTTACCTCCCTGGGTGGTAGCTGTTCTACCAACCTGCTACCACAGGACGGTAGTACCTCCCTGGTGGTTTTGTTTGTTTACCATCCTACTACCACAGGACGGTATACCTCCCTGGGTGGTTGTTGCACCAACTTACACCACAGAAGGTAGTACCTCCTGGGTGGTTGCTGTCCTACCCGCGTACGCTACACAGGAGGGCGGTAGAACCTCCCTGGGTGGTTTCGGTTTTACCAACCTGCTTACCAAAGGACGTAGTACCTCCCTGGGTGGTTGTTGTTTACCAGACACTACTACCACAGGAACCGGTAGTACCTCCCAGGGTGGTTGTTGTTTACCAACCTGCAATCAAAGACGGTAGTACCTCCCTGGGTGGTTTGTTGTTTACAACCGCTATCATCAGACGGTAGTACCCTCCCTGGGTGGTTGTTGTTTACCAACCTGCACCACAGGACGGTAAGTAACCTTCCCCTGGGTGGTTGTTGTTTACCAACCTGCTATCACATGACGGTAGTAACCTCCCTGGTGGTTTGTTGTTTCAACCAAACCTGCTATCTCACAGGACGGTAGTACCTCCTGATGGGTTTGTTGTTTTACCACCTCTACCACAGGGACGGTATTACCTCAACTGGGTTGTTGCTTGTTTACCCAACCTGCTAGTCCACAGGACGGTAGACCTCCCTGGGTTGTTGCTGTTTACCAACCTTGGGCTACCACAGGACGGTAGTACCTGTCACTGGGGTGGTTGCTGTCTACCAACCTGCCTACCACAGGACGGGTAGTACCTCACTGGGTGTTTGCTGTCTACCAACCTGCTACACAGGGACGGTAGTAACCTCACTGGGGGTGGTTGCTGTCTACCAACCTCTACACAAGGACGGTAGTACCTCACTGGGTGTTTGCTGTCTACCAACCTGCTGACCCGACAGGACGGTAGTACCTCACTGGGTGGATGCGTCTACCAACCTGCTACCCTAAACCACAGACGGTATACCTCAATGGGTGGTTTGCTGTCTACCACCTACTAACCACAGGACGGAGTACCTCACTGGGTGGTTGCTGTCTACCAACCTACTACCCACAGGACGGTAGTACCTTCACTGGGTGGTTTTATGTCTACCAACCTGCTACCACAGGACGTAGTACCGTCCCTTGTTGGTTGCTGTCCTACCAACCTGCTACCTACAGGACGGTAGTACCTCCCTGGGTGGTTTGTGTTTACCAACACTACTACCACAGGACGGAGTACCTCACTGGGGTGGTTGCTGTTCTAACTACCATCCTGCTACCACAGGAAGTAGTACCTCCCTGGGTGGTTTGCTGTCTACCAACCTGCTACCGACAGTACGGTAGTACTCACTGGTGGTTGCCTTGTCTACCAAACTGCCGTACACAGGACTGTAGTAACCTCACTGGTGGTTTGCTGTCAACCAATCTACTACCACAGGACGGTAGTACCTCCACTGGGCGGTTTGCTTGATTAACCAACCTAATACCACAGGACGTAGTACCTCAACTGGGTGGTTGCTGTCTACCAACCGCTAACCACAGGACGGGTAGAACCTCCCTGGGTGGTTGCTTTCTACCAACCTCTACCACAGGACGGTAGTGACCGACTCCCTGTGGTTGTTGTTTACCAACCGCCGTACCAAAGGACGGTAGTACCTCCCTGGGTGGTTGTTGTTTAACCAATCCTGCTACCACAGGAACGGTAGACCTCCCTGGGTGGTTGCTGTTTTACCAACCTACACCACAGGACGGTAGTACCTCCCTGGGTGGTTGTTTGTTTCCAACCTACTACCACAGGACGGCAGTACCTCCCTGGGTGTTTCTGTTTACCAACCTACTACTACAGGACGGTAGTACCTGCCTGGGTGTTTGTTGTTTACCACCTACTACCACAGGACGGTAGTACCTCCCTGGGTTGGTTGCTGTCTACCAACCTACTACCACAGGACGGTAGTACCTCCCTGGGTGGTTGCTGTTTACAAACCTACTACCACAGGACGGTAGTACCTCCCTGGGTGGTTGATGTTTACCAACCTACTACCACAGGACGGTAGTGTAACCTCCCTGGGTGGTATCTGTCTACCAACCGCTACCACAGGACGGTAGTACCGTCCCCTGTGGTGGTTGTTTTCTACCAACCCTGCTACCACAGGACGGTAGTACCTCACTGGGTGGTTGCTGTTAACCAACCTGCCTGCTACCACAGACGGTAGTACCTCATCTGGGTGTTGCTGTCTACCACCTGCTACCACAGGAGGTAGTACCTCCCTGGGTGGTTTGCGGTTTTACAACCTACTACCACAGGACGTTAGTACCTCACTGGGTGGGTTGCTGTCTAACCAACCTGCTACCACAGGACGGTCGTACCCCCTGGGTGGTTCTGTCTACCAACCTGCTACCACAGGACGGGTATACACCTCCCTGGGTGGTTCTGTCTACCCAACCTACCTACCACAGGAACCGGGTAGTACCTCCCAGGGTGGTTGTGTTTACCAACCTGCTACCGACAGGACGGTTAACCGTCCCTGGGTGGTTGCTGTTTACCACCTGCACCACAGGACGTAGTACCTTCCCTGGGAGGTTGCTGTTTGACTACCAACCTGCTACCACAGACGGTAGTACCTCCCTGGGTGGTTGCTGTTTACCAACCTGCTACCGCAGTACGGTAGTACCTCCCTGGGTGGTTGCCCTGTTTACAAACCTACTACCACAGGACGGTAGTACCCCTCCCTGGGTGGTTGGCTGTTTACCAACCTGCTACCACAGGAAGTAGTTACCTCCCTGGGTGGTTGCTGTTTAACACAACCTACTAACACCGGACGGTAGTAACCTCCCTGGTGGTTGCTGTTTTACCAACCTGCTACCACAGGACGTTAGTACCTCCCTGGGTGTTGCTGTTTACCAACCTACTACCACAGGATGGTAGTACCTCCCCTGGGTGGTTGCTGTACCCAACCTGCTACCAACAGACGGTAGTACCTCCCTGGGTGGTTGCTGTTTACCAACCTAACACTATTTACCACAGGACGGTAAGTACCTCCCTGGTTGTTGATGTCTACCAACCTGCTACCACAGGACGGTAGTACCTCCTGGGTGGTTCTGTCTACCAACCTGCTACACAGGACTGTAGTACCTCCCTGGTGGTTTGCTGTCTACAAACCTGCAACCACAGGACGGTAGTACTCCATGGGTGGTTGCTTGTCTACCAACCTGCTAACCACAGACGGTAGTAACCTCCCTGGTGGTTGCTTGTTCCCAACCTGCACCACAGACGGTAGTACCTTTCCCTGGGTGGTTGCTGTCTACCAACCTACTACCACAGGACGGTATTACCTCCCTGGGTTGTTGCTTGTTACACACCTGCTATCACAGGACGGTAGTACCTCCCAGGGTGGTTGCGTTTAACCAACCTTCTACCACAGGACGGTAGTACCTCCCTGGTGGTTGCTGTCATACCATCCGCTACCACAGGACAGTAGTACCTCCCTGGGTGGTTTGCTAGTCTAACCAACCCTGTACCACAGGACGGTAAGTACCCTCCCTGGGTGGTTGCTTCTACCAACCTACTACCAACAGGACGGTAGTAACCTCCCTGGGTGGTTGCTGTCTACCAACCTACTACCACAGACGGTAGTACCATCACTGTGTTGGTTAGCTGTCTAACCACCTGCTACCACAGGACGGAAGTACCTCCCTGGGTGGGTTGCTGTCTACCAACCTACCTACCCACAGGACGGTAGTACCGTCACTGGGTGGTTGCTGTCTACCAACCTACTACCACAGGACGATAGTACCTCACGGGTGGTTGCTGTTTACCAACCTCTACCACAGGACGGTAGTACCTCCCTGTGTGGTTTCTCTCCACCAACCTACTACCACAGGACGGTAAGTACCTCACCTGGGTGTATGCCTGTCTACCAACCTGCTACCACAGGACGGTAGTACCTCTTCCGTGGGTGGTTGCTGTCTACTCAACCTGCTACCACATGACGGTAGTACCTCCCTTGGGTGGTTGCTGTCTACCTAACCTGCTAACCACAGACGGTATTTTACCTCCCTTTTTTGTGTTTGCTGTCTTACCAACCTGCTACCACAGGACGGTAGTATCTCCCTGTGGTTGCTTGTCTACCAACCTGTACCACAGACGGTAGTAACCTCCCTTGGTGGTTGCTGTCTACCAACCTGCTACCGACAAAGGACGGTAGTACATCCCTGGGTGGTTGCTGTCTACCAACCACTACCCAGGACGGTAGTACCTCACTGGGTGGTTGTGCTGTTTACCAACCTGCTACCGCAGGGACGGTAGTACCTTCCCTGGGTGTTGCTGTCTACCAGCTACTACCACTGGACGGTAAGTACCTCCCGGGTGTTGCTGTCTACCATCTACTACAACAGAACGTAGTAACCTCACTGGGTGGTGCTGTCCTACCAACCTGCTACCACAGGACGGTAGTACCTCCCGGGTGGTTGCTTCTACCCAACCTCTACCACAGAGGTAGTACCTCCCTTGGTGTTGCCTGTCTACCAACCTGCCTATTACGCACAGGACGGTATACCTCCCTATGTGGTTTCTGTCTAAAACCTCAACCTACTACCACAGGACGGTAGTTACCTCACTGGGTGTTGCTGTCTCCAACCTGCTACCACAGGTACGGTAGTACCTCCCTGGGTGGTTTGCTGTCTCACCAACCAGCTACCACCAGGACGGTAGTACCTCCCTTGGTGGTTGCTGTCTACCAACCTGCACCACAGGACGTTAGTATCTCCCTTGGGTGGTTGCTGTCTACCAACCTGCTAACCACAGGACGGTATTACCTCCCTTGGTGTGCTGTCTACCAACCTGCTACCACAGGACGGTAGTACCGCCCTAAGTGGTTTGCTGCCTACCAACTAGCTACCACAGGACGGTAGTACCATCACTGGGTGGTTGCTGTCTACCAAACCGCTACCACCGGACGGTATACCTCCTGAGTGGTTGCCTGTCCTACCAACCTACTACCACAGGACGGTAGTAACCTCCCTGGGTGGTTGCTTCTACCAACCTACTACAACAGGACGGTATTACCTCACTGGGTGGTTTGCTGTCTACCAACCTGCTACCACAGGACGGTATTACCTCCCTGGTGGTTTGCTGTCTACCAACCTACTACCACAGGACGGTAGTACCTCACTGGGTGGTTGCTGTCTACCAACCTGCTACCACAAGGACGGTAGTACCAGTCCCTGGGTGGTTGCTGTCTCCCAACCTGCTAACCACAGTACGGTAGTACCTCCCTTTGGTGGTTGCTGTCTACAAACCTGCTACCACAGGACCGGTATTACCTCCCTTGGTGGTTGCTGTCTACCCAACCTGCTACCACAGGACGGTAGTATCTCCCTGGGTGGTTGCTGTCTACCATACCTGCTACCAACAGGACGTATACCTCCCTGGGTGGTTGCTGTCTACCAACCTGCTACCAACAGGACGGTAGTACCCTCCCTTGGTGTTGCTGTCTACCAACCTGCTACCTCAGACGGTAATTAACTCCCTTGGTGGTTGCTGTCTACCAACCTGCTACCCAGGACGGTAGTATCTCCCTGGGTGGTTGCTGCTACAACCTGCTACCACAGGACGGTAGTAACCTCCCTGTGGTTGCTGTCTACCAACCTACTACCACAGGAACGGGTAGTACCTCCTGGGTGGTTTTTGCTGTCTACCAACCTACTACAACAGGATGGTAGTATACCTCCTGGGTGGTTGTTGTCTACCAACCTGCTAACCACAGACAGGTAGTACCCCTCCCTGGGGGTTGCTGTCTACAACCCTACTATCCACAGGAGGACGGTATACCTCACTGGTGGTTGCTGTCTACCACTGCTAACCACAGGACGGTAGTTACCCTCCCTGGGTGGTTTGCAGTCTCCAACCTGCTACTACCACAGGACGGTAGTACCATCCCGTTGGTGTTGCTGTCTACCACCGCTACCACAGGACGGAGAACCTCCCTGGGTGGTTGCTGTCTACCAACCTACTACCACAGGACGGTAGTATTTCTCCTGGGTGGCTGCGGTCTACAACCTACACCACAGGACGGTCGTACCTCCCTGGGGGTTGCTGTCTACCATCCAACTAACCACAGACGTAGTACCTCCCTGGGTGGTTGCTGTTTACCACCTACTACCCAATGACGGAAGTATCTCCCGGGTGGCTGCGGTCTAGCAACCTACTACCAAGGACGGTAGTAACCTCCTGGGTGGTTGCTGTCTACCATCCTAACTACCACAGGGAGGACGGTAGTACCTCCCTGGGTGGTTGCTGTCTACCATCCTACTACCACCAACAGACGGGTATTACCTCCCTGGGTGGTGCTGTCTACCATCCTACTACCACAGGACGGTAGTACCCTCACTTGGTGGCTACTGTCTACAATCCTACTACACAGACGGTAGTACCTCCCTGGGTGGCTGCGGTCTACCAACCTACTACCCTGTATATATACATATATATATATATTTTTATATGTAGATAGATATTTCGACAGAACTCTAGAAGCAGTTGATTCATATTAACTAAAAACTGCGTCAGGGAGGCAAACATCTGGCTTTCTAACTCTTGCTAAATTAATTTATCCTTCACGATGTTGGAAGCGACATAATAAGTGGTTCTTAAGAAATACTCCTGTAATTACACTCATCTTGTGCACTTTTGGCATTATTTCAAAATTTGCAAAACCCTTTTTGTTGGAAAGCTTTGTTCTGAGTTAGACCATTTTGTTTTCCTTATTTCATAACGGGAAAATACCATTAATCCAGGGATCAGACACATAAAATAATCCCTTAATAAAAAGGTTGAGATTGTTCACAGTCTCCTTATTTGCTCTATATTCTTTCAATTTCTTACTTGTAATGAGTGTTGAGTGTCACTAAGTAGGTAAACAGGTATGATTAGAGTAAGCGGATCCCCTTGAATTCTACGTCTCCATCCTATGTCTAATGCAGTTTCTCTGGACGTTCTTGTCTCTGAGTCCTTGGGAATGAATGAGACACTTGTGCAACATTTAGGTATCTTTATGAAGAACCCAAATGTTCTTCATTTATCAAACTTGTAGTTTCGAAACTATTCATTCAAACCACGAGGTATGCTATAAATTGTCTTGATGTCATTGCCAGGTTAAAGAGTTACGT
>NC_069492.1:11280558-11293058 GCF_026875155.1 Cherax quadricarinatus | reverse complement strand
AGAGTCGCCGCAGACTGTCTTCCTGATGACGCGAGAATGCTGTTACGTGATTACTGAGTATCATCTTACAGAAAATTAATCGCTTAGAGACACTGCCCCTGAGTGAATATAATCAGGGAGACTAAGGGAACAATTCGGTGATAGAAGCAGACTCAGGTTGACTGAGAAAAACTCAGTATGACTGACAAAACTGTCTCAGGGTGACTTAAGAGAACAGAACTAGAGTGACTGAGAGATCAGTCTCAGAGTGACCGTAAGAAAAATCCCTCCAAAGGTTTAACTTCTTCCGTTGAGCTACTTGAAGTAAATTGCTCCGTTGGGAGACGTAAGACGTCTCGCTCTTGTTAAAGACTTGTAAATTTGTTGTCGTTTTCATTCTTTTTCTCTGTCTCCCTGTCTCTGTCTCTGTCTCCCTGTCTCTGTCTCTGTCTCCCTGTCTCTGTCTCTGTCTCCCTGTCTCTGTCTCTGTCTCCCTGTCTCGCGTCTCCCTGTCTCTGTATCTGTCTCCCTGTCTCTGTCTCTGTCTCCCTGTCTCTGTCTCTGTCTCCCTGTCTCTGTCTCTGTCTCCCTGTCTCTGTCTCTGTCTCTGTCTCCCTTGTCTCTGTCTCTGCTCCCTGTTCTGTCTCTGTCCCTCCTCTCCCCTGACTCTGTCTCTGTCTCCCGTCTCTGTACTCTGTCTCCCTGTCTCTGTACTCTGTCTCCCTGTCCTCCCTGTCTTCTGTCTCTGTCCTCCCTGTCTCTGTCTCTGTACTCCTGCTCTGTCTATCTGTCTCCCTGGTCTCCTGTCTCTGTCCTCCCTGTCACTGCCCTGCGCTCTCTCCTCTCTCCTCCAAATAAATTCATATCTCCAGTATCAATCTCGGCATTATACAGCGAACCACTCACTCATGTACAATCAAAAGGGGCACTTCCCCGGACGTTTTGTGTCATATTAAGGAAGCCAAGAGTTTGTCTCTCACTGAGGGAAGCTCAGATAATGATGTTCTTGACAAGGCTTCTGTTGTTGGCCAGCCAGCCTAGGATTGACACACTTCAAGGAATCTTACTCTCCTTTAATCCCTGGAACAAACCTCACGTCATATTTTCCAGTGCCACGATCTCTACGGTTTTACAGGGGAATTAAAAAAACAGGCAAAGTACAGTGACTGAACAGTACAACGAATAACCCCCGCACATGGAAACATAAGAGTGGACACACTCTGAGAGGGGGTGAATTTAAGTCGGATTTGGCTTCATAGTTAATAGGCTTTTTCGGACAAATTCTGACCGAAACGGCGTCGGTAAGCTCCTCTCTTCATGTGCGGTTAGTTGTGAATGTTCCATTCCAGAGCCTTTTTTTGTTATTGATGATTAAGAACACATGTGCAGGAGCGAGTTAGGTATCTTCAATCCGAACGGTTGTCTACACGTAGCTTCTTCAAGTCGAGTACAGAGGAGTTTGCGGAAGCAAACATCTGTGTACGCGAAATGTATTTGAAATACTATTTCGAAATACTAACGGAGAAATAGTATTTGAGGTGGTCAGTCCATCAGCCTCGAGAAAAACTCTTCTCCAGGCTGAGGGACTGACTACTTAACCATTGGATAAGTGTGTCAGTACTGGGCACTGAAAAATTGTGCGACTTATAAATGTTGGCTAGTTAAATGTAATACTGACTCAAGTCAGAGAGTGTGGTGTGGAGGGGGGGGGTTGAGGGAGGGTGTCGAAGCCAGTCGATACATTGATTGCTTCCTTCCTGACATGTCACCAAATAGGCTAACTGTCGCCGCGTAATTGGTTGAGTGTGTCCGTGAGGTCTGTGGACACTCACCCCTCAAGGAAGGTTCCTTGATGTTGGTGAGGGGCTCTTGATTTAGGGAATGGATCTGTGCTCCAGATCCCCGGAAATTAACCTGTATGCCTTCACATCCCCCCCCACAGGCGCTGTATAATCCTCCAGGTTTAGCGCTTCCCCCTTGATTATAATAATAATAATGTGGACACTCAGGCGGGGTGTTGTAATAAATGTTTCTAGTAAAGGACACTAGTGCAACTAATGTTGACATTTGTACGTACTGTGGCAATGTTTTGGCTCTTGAGAGCGAAACATTGCCAAAGTAACATGTCACATTAGTTGCACTTTTCTCCTATCAGCGGTTTTTCCCTGTGCAATCTATCTTCCTGTGAGGGAAAAGATCACAGATAGGAGTAGCGAGCGAGTAATATGGTAACGATAGTTTGAATTGCCGGCTTGCTTGTTATTAAGGTAATTGTCAAGTCTAGCTCCTCGCTTCTCCTTCCCTCATCCTTTTTCCCCACCTCCGAAAAGGTGATGTTTGGGGCTCCGTCCGGCCAAACAGTTAATCACTCGACCCACAGCTCCCTAGCACAACTGTATGTAAACGCCTCTGCTTCTATTCTGTGGATATTTTGCAGTTGAAAGCTTCACTTCTGACCAATTAATAAACTTGTCCTTTCAGTTTTAAAGCTCCCATAAAACTTCGATTAATCACCACCTTTGTTAAGGTACTGCACTTATCATGAGAAGTGATTTCTTTAAGCAGTGGGTAACCTGTCGCTCTCCCAGCTTGGAATGACAGATCGAGTCACTCCTGCCAACCAACGAAAGTGTGAAGGAGACGGACTGAAAACGGTCTTGGGAAACGTCACTTATAATCTACCTACCATTGATAATGTACAGGACACAACCCCTCATGTTTGTAGTGGTAAAGAACCTGAGTTCCTGTCATCTGGACTGACTATTCAAGGCTATAGACTCTGAAGAACTAGTCGTTGGGTTGTCCACCAACACCATGTGATCCGAAAAACATCACCAGTAACGGCTACAATTTCTACGAGGAACGTGGATTCAACATCAACATACACCCCCAGTTTTTACTTTGTGTACATATTAGGCGTTGAATTCAAATGTCATTTTTCCATTTCATTTTTCATTTTTCTTTCAAGTAGGATACACATTCATTTTTTAATATTTTTATCTTTGCATACTAAATGATAAAGTGTTTTATCTTTGTGATTATTATCTTCTTTTTTCTATTCATTAATTTTTCCTGAGGAGGAGCCAGCCCTGTAATACTGGACTGAAGGTTTTACAGGGCTGAGTAAGCCTCACAAGTGGCGACCTTGCCCAGGATCAACTCTACTTGAATCAAGATTCGACTTCCATCTCGAATCTACCATTGGAACTTCAATGCCCATACCACAGATGGTTACCACCAGCCATGAGTAATCATTCTCTAAGGTAGGACTACGGTAACAGGTATTTAAAAGATTTGGTGATTGTGATAGTCTCAATATTGAAGTCAAGTCAGGAAGGATATACTAGTAATTCTGCCTTTTATTTTTGAGCTTGATACGATTGGAAGAATAGACTCTAGAGACCCTAGATTTTCCAGTGACAATTTGTTTCATTGATCTCTTTCTATTATATATAAGGGAACTGTCGTAGGACTCTCTTGATATTGTTTGGTGAGAAGAATGGATGGGTCAAGGGAACCCAATTCTACTTACTGTTTTACTCGGAGCCGGCAAGAACCCTTCGTTTAATTAATACATATTGTTTAATCGAAGCAGGGATCGAACCCTCGGATTTATTACAGTTTGAGCGGAGCATGAATTGAACCCTCTGTTTTTCTTTGAATATAATGATCCGCTTCATTTTCCCCTTTCCCCTGGTAGTTTAAGTTAATTCTTGTCAAGTTTGGAGGATATCCATTGGATGAGCGCTGGTCGTAAGTTAGGAATAACGGGGAAAAATTTAGAAGCTTTGCATTAGTGCTAATATCCAGGAAAGAATAGAGAAGGAAAGACATGGAGCATATAAATAGATATGAGAAATGTCGATAAATTTGAAGACAAGTTCACAGGATGTATAGAAACATTTCTGACATGCTATTTGTCAAGTCATGTTTTCCTGTACGTAGAAGCCTTGCTAAGGGCGAAACATAACGAAGAGCGAAACTGTTGTTCCAGCACCTTAATCCATTGTCCATCAACTGGATCAAACTTTTTTTTGCAATCATGAAGGTTTTAAAATAAAGCCATTAATTATGCAAGTTGTATCAAGAACAGACTAACATGTAGACGGTATACCTTCCCTGGGTGGTTGTTGTTACCAACCTGCTACACAGGACGGTAAGTACCTCCCCCCTGGTGGTTGCTGTCTACCAACTTACTACCACAGGCGTAGTACCTCCCTGGAGTGGTTGCCTGTCCTACCAACCTGCTACCACAGGACGGTAGTACCTCCCTGGTGGTTTTGTTTGTTTACCATCCTACTACCACAGGACGGTATACCTCCCTGGGTGGTTGTTGCACCAACTTACACCACAGAAGGTAGTACCTCCTGGGTGGTTGCTGTCCTACCCGCGTACGCTACACAGGAGGGCGGTAGAACCTCCCTGGGTGGTTTCGGTTTTACCAACCTGCTTACCAAAGGACGTAGTACCTCCCTGGGTGGTTGTTGTTTACCAGACACTACTACCACAGGAACCGGTAGTACCTCCCAGGGTGGTTGTTGTTTACCAACCTGCAATCAAAGACGGTAGTACCTCCCTGGGTGGTTTGTTGTTTACAACCGCTATCATCAGACGGTAGTACCCTCCCTGGGTGGTTGTTGTTTACCAACCTGCACCACAGGACGGTAAGTAACCTTCCCCTGGGTGGTTGTTGTTTACCAACCTGCTATCACATGACGGTAGTAACCTCCCTGGTGGTTTGTTGTTTCAACCAAACCTGCTATCTCACAGGACGGTAGTACCTCCTGATGGGTTTGTTGTTTTACCACCTCTACCACAGGGACGGTATTACCTCAACTGGGTTGTTGCTTGTTTACCCAACCTGCTAGTCCACAGGACGGTAGACCTCCCTGGGTTGTTGCTGTTTACCAACCTTGGGCTACCACAGGACGGTAGTACCTGTCACTGGGGTGGTTGCTGTCTACCAACCTGCCTACCACAGGACGGGTAGTACCTCACTGGGTGTTTGCTGTCTACCAACCTGCTACACAGGGACGGTAGTAACCTCACTGGGGGTGGTTGCTGTCTACCAACCTCTACACAAGGACGGTAGTACCTCACTGGGTGTTTGCTGTCTACCAACCTGCTGACCCGACAGGACGGTAGTACCTCACTGGGTGGATGCGTCTACCAACCTGCTACCCTAAACCACAGACGGTATACCTCAATGGGTGGTTTGCTGTCTACCACCTACTAACCACAGGACGGAGTACCTCACTGGGTGGTTGCTGTCTACCAACCTACTACCCACAGGACGGTAGTACCTTCACTGGGTGGTTTTATGTCTACCAACCTGCTACCACAGGACGTAGTACCGTCCCTTGTTGGTTGCTGTCCTACCAACCTGCTACCTACAGGACGGTAGTACCTCCCTGGGTGGTTTGTGTTTACCAACACTACTACCACAGGACGGAGTACCTCACTGGGGTGGTTGCTGTTCTAACTACCATCCTGCTACCACAGGAAGTAGTACCTCCCTGGGTGGTTTGCTGTCTACCAACCTGCTACCGACAGTACGGTAGTACTCACTGGTGGTTGCCTTGTCTACCAAACTGCCGTACACAGGACTGTAGTAACCTCACTGGTGGTTTGCTGTCAACCAATCTACTACCACAGGACGGTAGTACCTCCACTGGGCGGTTTGCTTGATTAACCAACCTAATACCACAGGACGTAGTACCTCAACTGGGTGGTTGCTGTCTACCAACCGCTAACCACAGGACGGGTAGAACCTCCCTGGGTGGTTGCTTTCTACCAACCTCTACCACAGGACGGTAGTGACCGACTCCCTGTGGTTGTTGTTTACCAACCGCCGTACCAAAGGACGGTAGTACCTCCCTGGGTGGTTGTTGTTTAACCAATCCTGCTACCACAGGAACGGTAGACCTCCCTGGGTGGTTGCTGTTTTACCAACCTACACCACAGGACGGTAGTACCTCCCTGGGTGGTTGTTTGTTTCCAACCTACTACCACAGGACGGCAGTACCTCCCTGGGTGTTTCTGTTTACCAACCTACTACTACAGGACGGTAGTACCTGCCTGGGTGTTTGTTGTTTACCACCTACTACCACAGGACGGTAGTACCTCCCTGGGTGGTTGCTGTCTACCAACCTACTACCACAGGACGGTAGTACCTCCCTGGGTGGTTGCTGTTTACAAACCTACTACCACAGGACGGTAGTACCTCCCTGGGTGGTTGATGTTTACCAACCTACTACCACAGGACGGTAGTGTAACCTCCCTGGGTGGTATCTGTCTACCAACCGCTACCACAGGACGGTAGTACCGTCCCCTGTGGTGGTTGTTTTCTACCAACCCTGCTACCACAGGACGGTAGTACCTCACTGGGTGGTTGCTGTTAACCAACCTGCCTGCTACCACAGACGGTAGTACCTCATCTGGGTGTTGCTGTCTACCACCTGCTACCACAGGAGGTAGTACCTCCCTGGGTGGTTTGCGGTTTTACAACCTACTACCACAGGACGTTAGTACCTCACTGGGTGGGTTGCTGTCTAACCAACCTGCTACCACAGGACGGTCGTACCCCCTGGGTGGTTCTGTCTACCAACCTGCTACCACAGGACGGGTATACACCTCCCTGGGTGGTTCTGTCTACCCAACCTACCTACCACAGGAACCGGGTAGTACCTCCCAGGGTGGTTGTGTTTACCAACCTGCTACCGACAGGACGGTTAACCGTCCCTGGGTGGTTGCTGTTTACCACCTGCACCACAGGACGTAGTACCTTCCCTGGGAGGTTGCTGTTTGACTACCAACCTGCTACCACAGACGGTAGTACCTCCCTGGGTGGTTGCTGTCTACCAACCTGCTACCGCAGTACGGTAGTACCTCCCTGGGTGGTTGCCCTGTTTACAAACCTACTACCACAGGACGGTAGTACCCCTCCCTGGGTGGTTGGCTGTTTACCAACCTGCTACCACAGGAAGTAGTTACCTCCCTGGGTGGTTGCTGTTTAACACAACCTACTAACACCGGACGGTAGTAACCTCCCTGGTGGTTGCTGTTTTACCAACCTGCTACCACAGGACGTTAGTACCTCCCTGGGTGTTGCTGTTTACCAACCTACTACCACAGGATGGTAGTACCTCCCCTGGGTGGTTGCTGTACCCAACCTGCTACCAACAGACGGTAGTACCTCCCTGGGTGGTTGCTGTTTACCAACCTAACACTATTTACCACAGGACGGTAAGTACCTCCCTGGTTGTTGATGTCTACCAACCTGCTACCACAGGACGGTAGTACCTCCTGGGTGGTTCTGTCTACCAACCTGCTACACAGGACTGTAGTACCTCCCTGGTGGTTTGCTGTCTACAAACCTGCAACCACAGGACGGTAGTACTCCATGGGTGGTTGCTTGTCTACCAACCTGCTAACCACAGACGGTAGTAACCTCCCTGGTGGTTGCTTGTTCCCAACCTGCACCACAGACGGTAGTACCTTTCCCTGGGTGGTTGCTGTCTACCAACCTACTACCACAGGACGGTATTACCTCCCTGGGTTGTTGCTTGTTACACACCTGCTATCACAGGACGGTAGTACCTCCCAGGGTGGTTGCGTTTAACCAACCTTCTACCACAGGACGGTAGTACCTCCCTGGTGGTTGCTGTCATACCATCCGCTACCACAGGACAGTAGTACCTCCCTGGGTGGTTTGCTAGTCTAACCAACCCTGTACCACAGGACGGTAAGTACCCTCCCTGGGTGGTTGCTTCTACCAACCTACTACCAACAGGACGGTAGTAACCTCCCTGGGTGGTTGCTGTCTACCAACCTACTACCACAGACGGTAGTACCATCACTGTGTTGGTTAGCTGTCTAACCACCTGCTACCACAGGACGGAAGTACCTCCCTGGGTGGGTTGCTGTCTACCAACCTACCTACCCACAGGACGGTAGTACCGTCACTGGGTGGTTGCTGTCTACCAACCTACTACCACAGGACGATAGTACCTCACGGGTGGTTGCTGTTTACCAACCTCTACCACAGGACGGTAGTACCTCCCTGTGTGGTTTCTCTCCACCAACCTACTACCACAGGACGGTAAGTACCTCACCTGGGTGTATGCCTGTCTACCAACCTGCTACCACAGGACGGTAGTACCTCTTCCGTGGGTGGTTGCTGTCTACTCAACCTGCTACCACATGACGGTAGTACCTCCCTTGGGTGGTTGCTGTCTACCTAACCTGCTAACCACAGACGGTATTTTACCTCCCTTTTTTGTGTTTGCTGTCTTACCAACCTGCTACCACAGGACGGTAGTATCTCCCTGTGGTTGCTTGTCTACCAACCTGTACCACAGACGGTAGTAACCTCCCTTGGTGGTTGCTGTCTACCAACCTGCTACCGACAAAGGACGGTAGTACATCCCTGGGTGGTTGCTGTCTCCCACTAAATGCTTCAATTTGACAAGCTTGCCTGCGATTGGTCAATGAACCAAAGTACTGATTTAACGACGAGATAGAACACAAGTGCAACTAACAAGTTCAACTATTGATCGTTAAACCCTTAACACCCGGTTCGCTGCTTGGGAGGCAGCCTATATGGGAGTGTGACATACACCGAATAAACTATACCATACTCCTTGCATACCACATATGCAAAAACGTAGTAATGACTCCTACAATGTAGTGGATTATCTCACAGCTTTGCTGACCATCTCTCAGCAGACAACTATCTCCGCGTAATGGTCCGTCTCACAGCATAGTGGACCGTCTGTGTTGTGGACTATCATCACCACTCTCATGGATCACAGGAGGGAAGATATTAACGTGAGTGTGCTTTGACTGGCTGAAGGTAAGCTTAGCATTCCGATCCCCATCACAAAGTTGTCGACGGCTAGCACCGATATTACTGACTCGGGAGCTTAGTGAAAGGAGGATTTGATAACGCTTCTATAATGGTGGAAGTTTATATAATTAATATATATATATATATATATATATATATATATATATATATATATATATATATATATATATATATTATATATATAAGGTATAGGTTGGTAGACAGCAACCACCCAGGGAAGTACTACCGTCCTGCCAGATGACTGTAAAAACAAAACCTGTAACTGTTTGCATGATGGTAGGATTGCTGGTTTTTTTTTTTCTGTCTCATAAACACGCTAAGATAACAGGGATATCTTGCTACTCCTACTTACACTTTGGTCACACTTCACAGACACGCACATGCATATATATATATACATACATCTAGGTTTTTTCCTTTTTCTAAATAGCTCTTGTTCTTTTTTATTTCTTCTATTGTCCATGGGGAAGTGGAAAAGAATCTTTCCTCCGTAAGCCATGCGTGTCGTATGAGGCGACTAAAATGCCGGGAGCAATGGGCTAGTAACCCCTTCTCCTTTTATACAATTACTAAAAAAGAGAAGAAGAAAAACTTTATAAAACTGGGTTGCTTAAATGTGCGTGGATGTAGTTGCGGATGACAAGAAACAGATGATTGCTGATGTTATGAATGAAAAGAATTGGATGTCCTGGCCCTAAGCGAAACAAAGCTGAAGGGGGTAGGAGAGTTTCAGTGGGGGAAATAAATGGGATTAAATCTGGAGTATCTGAGAGAGTTAGAGCAAAGGAAGGGGTAGCAGTAATGTTAAATGATCAGTTATGGAAGGAGAAAAGAGAATATGAATGTGTAATTCAAGAATTATGTGGATTAAAGTAAAGGTTGGATGCGAGAAGTGGGTCATAATAAGCGTGTAGCACCTGGAAAAGAGAGGAATGCAGAGGAGAGAGAGAGATTTTGGGAGATTTTTAAGTGAATGTATAGGAGCCTTTGAACCAAGTGAGAGAGTAATTGTGGTAGGGGACTTGAATGCTAAAGTAGGAGAAACTTTTAGAGAGGGTGTGGTAGGTAAGTTTGGGGTGCCAGGTGTAAATGATAATGGGGCCCTTTGATTGAACTTTGTATAGAAAGGGGTTTAGTTATAGGTAATACATATTTTAAGAAAAAGAGGATAAATAAGTATACACGATATGATGTAGGGCGAAATGACAGTATTTGTTGGATTATGTATTGGTAGATAAAAGACTGTTGAGTAGACTTCAGGATGTACATGTTTATAGAGGGGCCACAGATATATCAGATCACTTTCTAGTTGTAGCTACACTGAGAGTAAAAGGTAGATGGGATACAAGGAGAATAGAAGCATCAGGGAAGAGAGAGGTGAAGGTTTATAAACTAAAAGAGGAGGCAGTTAGGTAAGATAAAAACAGCTATTGGAGGATAGATGGGCTAATGAGAGCATAGGCAATGGGGTCGAAGAGGTATGGGTAGGTTTAAAAATGTAGTGTTAGAGTGTTCAGCAGAAGTTTGTGGTTACAGGAAAGTGGTGCAGGAGGGAAGAGGAGCGATTGGTGGAATGATGATGTAAAGAGAGTAGTAAGGGAGAAAAATTTTAGCATATGAGAAGTTTTTACAAAGTAGAAGTGATGCAAGGAGGGAAGAGTATATGGAGAAAAAGAGAGAAGTTAAGAGAGTGGTGAAGCAATGTAAAAAGAGAGCAAATGAGAGAGTGGGTGAGATGTTATCAACAAATTTTGTTGAAAATAAGAAAAAGTTTTGGAGTGAGATTAACAAGTTAAGAAAGCCTAGAAACAAATGATTTGTCAGTTAAAAATAGGAGAGGAGAGTTATTAAATGGAGAGGTAGAGGTATTGGGAAGATGGAAGGAATATTTTGAGGAATTGTTAAATGTTGATGAAGATAGGGAAGCTGTGATTTCGTGTATAGGGCAAGGAGGAATAACATCTTGTAGGAGTGAGGAAGAGCCAGTTGTGAGTGTGGGGAAGTTCGTGAGGCAGTAGGTAAAATGAAAGGGGGGAAGGCAGCCGGGATTGATGGGATAAAGGTAGAAATGTTAAAAGCAGGTGGGGATATAGTTTTGGAGTGGTTGGTGCAATTATTTAATAAATGTATGGAAGAGGGTAAGGTACCTAGGGAATTGGCAGAGAGCATGCATAGTTCCTTTGTATAAAGGCAAAGGGATAAAAGAGAGTGCAAAAATTATAGGGGGATAAGTCTGTTGAGTGTACCTGGTAAAGTGTATGGTAAGAGTTATAATTGAAAGAAATTAAGAGTAAGACGGAGAATAGGATAGCAGATGAACAAGGAGGCTTTAGGAAAGGTAGGGGGTGTGTGGACCAGGTGTTTACAGTGAAACATATAAGTGAACAGTATTTAGATAAGGCTAAAGAGGTCTTTGTGGCATTTATGGATTTGGAAAAGGCGTATGACAGGGTGGATAGGGGGGCAATGTGCAGATGTTGCAAGTGTATGGTGTAGGAGGTAGGTTACTGAAAGCAGTGAAGAGTTTTACGAGGATAGTGAGGCTCAAGTTAGAGTATGTAGGAAAGAGGGAAATTTTTTCCCAGTAAAAGTAGGGCCCTTAGACAAGGATGTGTGATGTCACCGTGGTTGTTTAATATATTTATAGATGGGGTTGTAAGAGAAGTAAATGCGAGGGTCTTGGCAAGAGGCGTGGAGTTAAAAGATAAAGAATCACACACAAAGTGGGAGTTGTCACAGCTGCTCTTTGCCGATGACACTGTGCTCTTGGGAGATTCTGAAGAGAAGTTGCAGAGATTGGTGGATGAATTTGGTAGGGTGTGCAAAAGAAGAAAATTAAAGGTGAATACAGGAAAGAGTAAGGTTATGAGGATAACAAAAAGATTAGGTGATGAAAGATTGAATATCAGATTGGAGGGGAGAGAGTATGGAGGAGGTGAACGTATTCAGATATTTGGGAGTGGACGTGTCAGCGGATGGGTCTATGAAAGATGAGGTGAATCATAGAATTGATGAGGGAAAAAGAGTGAGTGGTGCACTTAGGAGTCTGTGGAGACAAAGAACTTTGTCCTTGGAGGCAAAGAGGGGAATGTATGAGAGTATAGTTTTACCAACGCTCTTATATGGGTGTGAAGCGTGGGTGATGAATGTTGCAGCGAGGAGAAGGCTGGAGGCAGTGGAGATGTCATGTCTGAGGGCAATGTGTGGTGTGAATATAATGCAGAGAATTCGTAGTTTTGGAAGTTAGGAGGAGGTGCGGGATTACCAAAACTGTTGTCCAGAGGGCTGAGGAAGGGTTGTTGAGGTGGTTCGGACATGTAGAGAGAATGGAGCGAAACAGAATGACTTCAAGAGTGTATCAGTCTGTAGTGGAAGGAAGGCGGGGTAGGGGTCGGCCTAGGAAGGGTTGGAGGGAGGGGGTAAAGGAGGTTTTGTGTGCGAGGGGCTTGGGCTCCAGCAGGCATGCGTGAGCGTGTTTGATAGGAGTGAATGGAGACAAATGGTTTTTAATACTTGACGTGCTGTTGGAGTGTGAGCAAAGTAACATTTATGAAGGGATTCAGGGAAACCGGCAGGCCGACTTGAGTCCTGGAGATGGGAAGTACAGTGCCTGCACTCTGAAGGAGGGGTGTTAATGTCAGTTTAAAAAAAT
>NC_069492.1:11264005-11280058 GCF_026875155.1 Cherax quadricarinatus | reverse complement strand
ATTTCTATTTAACCCTTTCACTCCAACCCAAACCAAACCAAACCTAAACTAACAACCTAACCTCAACCTTTAACCAAACCTAATCTAACCTAACCTACCAAAACCTAACCAAACCCTAGCCTACCTAACCAAACCTAACCAAACCCAGCCAAAACTAACCTAACCTAACCTACCTTTCCCACACAATATCTTACAGTAACAGATCATTTGATCATCTCCCCTAAACAGTTTACGTAATGTGAAGCCAAACGTTAACCTCTTCACATTCTAGTAGGGAAGAATTATAGATACATTCATTTTTAAGTCCAGTAACAAATTATCTGGGGAATCCGTATTTCATCAGAGCATTTCATTCGATTAAAAATTAATTCCCCTCGTATTCCCCTCTAAACTATGTTTTTGAGTTCGTTGTCTCGTAATCATGTAAATTATAAATATATCCCAAACTTCTAAAATCGTCTGATTATTGATACTGGTCCAAAAATATTTTCTAGGTTGATCCAAGAAGCTGTAGTAACTACTCTTTGTTCTACAGCATTGTATATATTTGGAGATAAATGATATAAAATACCGACACGATGGATAAGTACACAAATGTAGTATAGTGCGATCCTGTATTGACTTGAGCCCCTGTCTGGGCGAAACGTAGTCAATACTGGATCACAATATACTGCATTTGTCTATTCTTTATGATAAACTGGCCAGAGGCTCCTTTATGTCTGTGGTTATACATAGCGTTTATCAGTGCGCATAGACTCAGAGAGGTGTATCCATGTATACACAGAGGTTTGTATCTGTATGCATACATATGCATCGTGAGGTGTCTGTATATTCCAGGTGTTCATGTATATATTCACCTAGAGATGTCTGTACATTCAGACAGGTGTGTGTATACAGAGATGTACCCACTAACCAGGTCTCCTCAACGCAGTTTAGCCTGACGAAGAACTCGGCCCATCCCCATTCTTTATTTGGCTCTTCAAGAGGTTTTTCTCCATAAAATTTGGCTCTGGTTAATTATGGAAGAGGTCATTCTTATCGCCTTTGTGCCTCCCACCAGTGACAGTAGTAAGGTAGTCTGCACCCTTACAAAGACTGAACCGTCAGGTGCTCCTTCTGGTAGACCAGCTGGGGTTTCCACAGTTTCGTGTTGGCTTATTTGTTGGTGTCTACCTACTGGAGTCTACCTGGAGGTTATTCCGGGAATCAACGCTCCTGCGGTCCGGTCCACGACCAGGCCTCCCGGTGGATCAGGCCTGATCAAAAGGCTGTTACTGCTGGCGCACGCAGTCCAACGTACAAGCCACAGCCCGGCTGATCCGGCACTGATTTTAGGCATCTGTCCAGCTCTCTTGAAGGCAGCCAGGGGTTTATTGGTAATACCCATTATGCTTGGTGGGAAGCTGTTGAACAGTCTTGGGCCCCGGACAATTATGGTGTTTTCTCTTAGTGTACAAATGGCGCCCCTACTTTTAATTGGGGGTATTTTGCCGCCTGCCCAGTCTTTTCCTTTCGTAGGGAGTGATTTCTGTGTGCAGATTCGGGACCATTCCTTCTAGGATTTTCCAAGTGTAGATTATGATATCTCTCTCTCTCTTGCGTTCCAGCGAGTACAAGTCAAGTGCTTCCAAGCGTTCCCAGTAGTTAAGGTGCTTGACAGAACTTAAACGTGCAGTAAAGGATATCTGTACACTCTCTAGGTCTGCAATTTCGCCTGTTTTGAACGGAGATGTTAATGTACAGTAGTATTCAAGCCTAGAGAGAACAAGTGATTTGAAAAGGATCATATTGGTTTGGCATTCTCGTTTTGAACGTTCTAAATTATCCACCCTATCATTTTCTTTGCACTTGCGATGTGGCACTATTGTGATCCTTGAAAGTGGATTTCAGCATTACTACTCCCAGGTCCCTTGCATTAAATTTCCCGCTCTATTGTATGGCCGAGTTTGTAATATACTTGTTCTAGTTATTATCTCCTCCATTTTTTTCCACAACGGAGTATTTGGGAATTTGTCTCATTAAACATCATATTTTTTCCGTTGCCACTCGGAAAACTTTGTTTATATCTTCTTGGAGGTTACCCTTTGTCCTCAATAGATGACAGCCTCATGCAGACCCAGTATCGTCTGCAAAGGATGACACAGTGCTGTGGGTTACATCTCTGTCTATGTCTGATATGAGGATGAGGAACAGGATGGGGGCGAGTACTGTGCCTTTTTGGAACAGAGATTTCACTATGGCAACCTCCGATTTAACTCTGTTGACCACTACTATTTGTGGGTTCGATTGGGTTAGGAAGTTGGGATCCATCTCCCCACTTTGCCAGTTATTTCCTTTAGCACGTATTTTGTGCGCTATTACGCCATGATCACACTTATCAAATGCTTTTACAAAGTCTGTGTATATTACATCGCATTCTGAATTTTTTTCCAATGATAAGTACTTGCCTTTGCAAGGTTCAGTAGGTCTGCTGCAGTGTTCTTCATTCTTATGTTCCTATGCCCTTATGTTTTTTAAGAGTCATGATTGATAGTGTGTAACTCTGCACGTTTGTTTTTTGGTTGACCTCTCACATTACAAGCTCAAATTTTGGATAGTGTCTTTTGGGACTTTCGATCTAAAGAGGTTTTGCCAGGTCTTGCATGTTAATTCTGAGCACATCAACCAGGTGCTGTTCTGAAGGGAAGGTTACTAAATAATGGTTTCAAAAGAAAGTTTGCATTGCTTGTTGCAATTTCTGTGTATAAATGGCTTTTGAAACTCGGTAAGTTGATAATGAGGCATTGAGCGCATTTGGGTATCCTTATTATAGAAAACGTTTTGCTGGCATCTTCAGTCCATTGCAGACAAAGGTGGGATGAGTAGTAGAAGTTTGAAGTAATCTGTCCTTCATCCTGGAGTTGAGAGTGTGGGTGTAAGTAGCAAGGCTATGGATTACTTTTAATTAATCAATCAGTGGCCTTTTTTAACTTTTTCTCTTTCTCTTTCTCATCCGTACTTAAGCATTGCAGTTTGTCTACACCCGAAGAACTTTTCAGTTCCTCTGCTCAAGCGACACCTGTAGACCCATGCGTGGACAGTGTTCTCAGAAACCTAAGGAAGGTGCGAATTACGTAAGAGTGATAGAAAAGGAAAATTGAAAAGTTATGGGAAAAAATGTTTTCTTACCAATAAATAGTGCATAATTCTGGCACCATGTTGATGTAATCAGCTTGTTTCTGTCATATTTCTAAGTATGTTTTTCCAAAAATGTATTCTTTTTTTGTCCTTGCTGTCATCAAAATGAAAAGATGGCAATTCGTGTTTTTTTTTTCTTTTTGCTCCATAAATTATGATTATGATAGTTTCATTCTAAATACACTACATTACAACTTCTCTGAGGACTCCATACAAGTGCAGGGAGTGATAACAGCTCAGTCACCTGTGGGTTGTCAACATGTGTTGTGTGATGCAACATACTGAAATATGGCGAGCAATCACCGTAGAGTTTTACAGAAAACGTAATATATGTGTAACTCAGGAATAAGTTATTGACTTTATTTTACATTTTTGGCAAAAAGTATTTATGGGATTATCATGATTTTTGCACAGTTTTGAAAATGAGGGTTCTCGCATGACGCGATTTGCAATTTTTTTACTGCTTTGTTTTTATTGAATTTTCTTTCCCCAAAAAACGTCCTTAAAAAAAAGCGAACTTCAATTTTTTTTTTATGCAATTATTGACATTTGCGCTCAAACAATTTTGGTCCCCCAAAATTATCTATCATTATCTTTCATTGGTCAATTGATCATTGTACGTTTATAATTTTGTTTTTTTTCAGGCAAAAAGTCACTAAAAACAGTGGTAGGCTTAAAATTGTGTTAAATCACGGAAAAAATTTCATTGAAATTGGCCCCAAAAAAAAAAGTCGTTCGCATTCCCTTTTATTTTTTCCAATCTTTTCAGTGTCACTATAATTTTTCTCACGATTGAAAAGGGGGTAGTATGGGAAAGGTTGGAAAATGGTGGGTGGGAATTTTGGTTTTGGGACAGGGTTTGTTTTAGGCCATGGGCCCCTTTGCGTGTCCCATTTTTGTTAGGGCGGAATGTGGGGAGATCTTACAGCAGTAAAATTTAAATCTCAGGAACGATTTGATGAATTTGTAGGTTTAAAATACCCTTAAGAAGGGGTAGGAAGCCACGCAAGGGGGAAAAAACTTAGATGCGTTAGAAAAATGAGGGGGGGTTAGGGCGGAAATGACCCTTGCAAGTTATTAGGGGAGAAAACATTTTGCAAAATCTCTCCCCCTGTTTTCCCCCCCCCCTTCTCTCTCATTAAGTCCTGCTAAACTTTTAGCTCCATGAGAAAGACGTTTGATGTGTAAATGAGCGAGGACTGCTTAAGGGGGTTTTGTAGTAAAAAGGGGCATATGACTCGTTCTTTTATAAACGCATAGATATTCTGGGTGTGACCCCCCCGTCACCGGAGCAGGAATGTCACGCAAGCGGGAAGTCACGGGGCAGGAATGTCACAGAAGTGAGGTGGGAGGGAGATAGGGACTTTTTGAAAAGAGGAAGGATTGGAGGGAAGCTGCAGGGGGGGCAGGTAAAAAGGGAAAGGTCTCAAGAGGCAGAAAAAAGGGAAAAGGAGGCGGGCATGAAGCAGGGCGGCATAAAAGCAAGGCAGGCATAAAGGCAGAGGAAGGCATAAAGCGGGCAGGTATAAAGGGAGGCGGGCCCATGAAGGCAGGGGCAAGCATGATGGAGCAAAAAAAGCAGGTATGAACACGGGAAAGGGGAAGAAGTGAGATAGTGAGAAAGGAAGGGGAGAAGTAAAGCGGGAAAAGAAAATGGAGTAAAAAATTATGCTAAAAATGCCTTTTGATTTTCCAAAAAAAAAAAAAAATTATTTTTAATTCCAAAAAACCCTTCGATAATATCCAACTCTTAAATCTCATTGGTTTTTTCACTCAAAATCTGTTTTTAGAGCGTGATTTCCCCCCGGGGGAAAAATAGACCCCTTGGGGGGGGTTAAAAAAATTCAAAAATTTTTTTTTTTTTGGGCCCTTTGGGTTATTCGTCCCTTCATAAGGGCGATAATTTTTTTTGGAAGTAAGGGAGTAAATGGAGAAAGGTGTAAATGATGGGGAAAAAATCATAATTTAATTCTAATTGGGACGTTGTTTTTGCTGGTCCCGGGAAAATACTTATCTGTTAAGAATTCTTTTTGAAGATTCACAACATGTACGCAGTGGGTTTTTTTATTAAAGAGCTTTTTGCCTACACAGCAGGCTTTTTCAGTTAAATACAAGGGAGCAGGTATAGTGGATAAAATGTAAACAATTCATCAATTACAGAAAACTGTTTTTCCAAGGGGTTTTTTTGGGTGTTACGTCATAATTACTACTAACCCGTACATTTGTTGACTGAAAAAGCCCCTGAAGGGATACGTTTAAAAATAAAGATATCCGATTTCTGCACGGTTTAATCATAAATTGTCGGATTATACACAAATTTTCAACATTAGATATTAGAAGAAAAAGCAAACTAAATTTGATCATAAACGTCATACAAATTTGACTTCTGATTTCTTTAGAGAAAATGAGATGTTTAACAGGCGAATTTAAATGGTAGAAATTTGACAAAATGTTAAATTGTTAATGTGCCAATTTACCTAACAAATTGGTAAACAAAAATAATGGCATTAAGTTAGTCTTGATTATGTTTGCCCCGTAAAAAACGGGTCTGGGGGTGAATTTATACCCCCAATGTCATGCCAAGCTGAGCCCCAGAATTTTTAATAAGGGAACTCAACCTGGAAAGTTACAACTGATAAACTGAAATTAAAACCCACATAAAGTATTATAAAAAACGTTTGTGTTTAGAACAGTAAAGCACGAAAGATTTCAAGAAATGTTCCCTACCTGATTTCCTAACAATAAAAATGCTTTCAAATGACTGATGTAGGTAAAAGCTCTTAGCTTGCCCAAAAAATAGGGAAACCCTTTCCCGGGAATATAGCTTTTCAAAAGCAGGGTCCCTTTAAACCCTTTTAAACCCTGTGTAAAAAAAAAAAAAAAAGGGGGAGGAGGGCAGTTAGGAGGTGGCGCAGTGAGGGGAAAGGGAAAGTAAGGTAAAGCTGAGGAAGGAATTTATTTTTGGTGGTGAGGTTGGGTTAAGATGGGGGGTTTTTGTAGGGGAGGGAGATGAGGGTTTAGGGTTTGAAAGTTGGGTAGAGGCGAGAGGTAAAAAAATTGCGAAGGTTGTTAGGTTGATACGTCACAGGAGGGGTTTTGGAAACCCCATTGCCTTTGAGTCCTAAAGCTTACGGATCACCCTCGTTAACCACTCGACCAGCTTAACTCTAATAAGATTCATCCAGATTGGTATATTTCTGTAAAAGATAGAGGATAGTGGGCCAGGAGTGGAGAGGCACCTAAAGGCAGTACCTAACTAGCCGGGCCGTGGTTCGTACGTCAGTTGGCGTGCGGTGAGCAGTAACAGCCTGATTGATCAGACCCTGATCCTCTACAAGGCCTGGTCAAAAAACCCGAGCCGGGGGGGCATTGCCCCCCAAAAACCCCTCCAGGTATCCCAAATGTGAAGACAAAAAGAGATTTACTAACGAATCCCCAAACAGCGTGATAGTGGCGTGATGTATCGTGTACACATGTCTATCCTCCCTCCCTGAGCAGTCAAAACACCGAGACACTGCACCCTGCCACCTTCAGTGACATGCTACTGAATATGACAGCAACTGCGTTCAACTTCTTGTTATCAGTGCTGCTTTTAATGTCAATATGACATGTTCTAACACGTCAGCGTCACTCTCGTGTTACCTAGACAGTGTTGCTTTCATGTCATCCTTATATTTCGGTGCTGTCATGTCATGACAGCGTGACAGAGTTACCATGACATCCCCATTATTTTGATGATAAAATATCGTCTGGACAGTGTTATGCTTAGGAGCTATCATAGCAACCTGACAGTGCTATGATAGCTCCTATGATAGCATAAGTGTTATGATTCTGTCATATCAGCTTTACTGCAGTGTTATATTCACCTCATTATGAGGGTGTTATGATTCTGTCATATCAGCTTTACTGCAGTGTTATATTCACCTCATTATGAGGGTGTTATGATTCTGTCATATCAGCTTCACTGCAGTGTTATATTCACCTCATTATGAGGGTGTTATGGTATGTTAAAAAACGTGCAAAACACCAACACTTTGACGATTAAGACAAATGCAATAGTTGGGTATCTTTATAGTTCAAACGTTTCGCCTACTTGACTGAAGAAGCGTTCTGTGTGGGCAAAACGTGTCAACAATAAAGATACCCTGCTGTTGCACGTGTCTCAGTCAACACAGAACTATATCACAAAGAATACCATTACGACATTAATGAGAGTTCGCTGGTACCAGCCAGCAGGACGAAATATATTACTGTATATTGATTGAATAATTATACAAATGAGTGTTAGGCACATGAAAAGAAAGAGAGGAAATGGAGGCATTGCGGAGGCGGTAAGGG
Organism: Cherax quadricarinatus; assembly: GCF_026875155.1. Classification (NCBI taxonomy): domain Eukaryota; kingdom Metazoa; phylum Arthropoda; class Malacostraca; order Decapoda; family Parastacidae; genus Cherax; species Cherax quadricarinatus. Next base: position 11,272,543 of record NC_069492.1, on the reverse strand, counting down.
AGGTGTTCGTTATGAGGCAATGGGAGGTTTTCAGTGGTTTTCATGAGGCAATAGGAGTTTTTTTCCGTGGTTTTTATGGAAAAATGGGAGGTTTCCCGTGTTTTTTTTTTTTTTTTTTGGGGGGGGGGCAATTGGAGGTTTCCTGTAGTTTTTATGGGGCAATGAGATGTTTCCCAGTGTTTTTATGGGACAATGGAGGTTTCCCGTGGTTTTTATGGGGCAAAGGGAGGTTTCCCAGTGGTTTTTATGTGAATGAGAGGTTTCCCAGTGGTTTTTCTATAGAGCAATGGGAGGTTTGCTGTCCTTTGCAAGAGTCTTAATATTTTCCATGTTTATTCTTTTCTATCAATTTTTAGCAGGGGTCTGCGTGTGCAAGTGCGGATTTTTTCTGAGTAGCATCAATGAGTACATTAATACCTTTCACTCAACACTTAAACCCTTCTAGCACGTACAGACACTTCGACACAGAACTGGAGTGAAGTTCATAATCCAGCAGAACTGAAGCTTTTTAACCCTTAAACCAGTGGTTTAAGGGTCATCGCGGGTCGCGATGACTCAGTTCACGGCTCTCGAAAAATATATAAATTAATTAATAAAAAAAATATATAGAAAAGTAATTTTTCAAGTAAGATACATATTTTCATGAGGTGAGATGGAAGACGAAGTCACAGTAAGAGATAACATTCTAATATCCCTAACCTAGTCGTACAGAAATCATACGTGTCCGCTACGGGAAACTGATCAGGGACACGTCTAGCTCTAGGCGTCGGTGGTCTCGCTGAATCAGTTAAGTTCAAGCTTTCGGGGGAGACTGGACGTATTTCGTTACTCTTGGAGATTTGTGTTTGAAAATAGGCAACAGATATTCGAGACTGCGGCAACATATATGAAAGTAACGACTTAACTGTTGCTGCTTGTGGAAGCTAGCTGCGATGGGCTAGTTTTACTTGAAACCAAAGTGCAGTCAAGTAGTGTCCGTTATGATGGATCGATTTGTGGTTAAACAAAAACGCAATAGTGATGAACAGCCATCCTAGACCCGACCAGTAGAAAAGGAGCATTAAGTAAGTTTAGTCTTTATTTTGCTATTAATAACAAGATATGCATGACTCAAGAAATCGTAATGACACGATTGCACACAAACCATACCCCCGGCCGGGATTGAACCCGCGGTCATAGTCTCAAAACTCCAGACCGTCGCGTTAGCCACTAGACCAGCTAGCCACAATAAGATTCATCCAACTAGGTATATTTCTACACCATAGGAAAGATAGCACAGGCACCACTGTGACCACTTTCGGGCTGGAGTTTTGAGACTCTATGACCGCGGGTTCAATCCCGGCCGGGGTATGGTTTTATTTGCAATCGTGTCATTACGATTTCTTGAGTCATGTTGACGGCAGTGAAGGTACTTGAGCTAGAGTTCGTCACGGCCACGCTAGCTGGAGATTCGTCTGTAAAAACTTGCATTTGTGGTCACAGAGGTGCCTGTGCTAACCTTCCTATGGTGTAGAAATATACCTAGTGGATGAATCTTATTGTGGCTAGACTGGTCTAGTGGCTAACGCGACGGGCTGGAGTTTTGAGACTCTATGACCGCGGGTTCAATCCCGGCCGGGGGTATGGTTTAAGATATGCATGCTAATATTACCATGTCTAATTTTTCTCATTTACTATATTGCACTAGCAGCTCAGTACTACTTAATTTAGTTGAGTTACGCTAACTTGCAGTAGCTGTTGGTCTCTCAATCAATGTGTTTAACCGAAGTTGCCTCTTGCAAAAATTAGTGAATAAACACTGCCTTAAACTGACCAAACGTAGATCTATATTTTTTTCAACATTTGAAGTATAGTAAAAAAAGTAGATTTTTTTTTTTACATTTGAAAACGTGTAAAAAAACTTGATATACTTTTTTTTTTTTGTTACATTCGAAAATATGAAGAACAACGTAGATCTAGTTTTGGAGCACTACGCATGTGAACGTAAATTTGTTTGGACAGGTGAAGGGTTAAGACAGTCGTTCAGTGTGAGCCACAAAAGGCGGCTCATCTAACATACCTGGATTTACCTGGAGAGGTTCCGGGGGTCAACGCCCCCCGCGGCCCGGTCTGTGACCAGTTTCAGCCCATTTTCAAAAATTCCGTATCAATTTCTCAGAGTTTTCTTCAGTTTTCTCGATTTTTATTTTTTTTTAGATTAGATTTGGTTCGGTTCTATAATCAAGCCCCTCAAGAAAGGCTCCTTAATGATGGTGACGGGCTCTTGATTTAGGGAATTGGATCTGTACTCCAGTTCCCCGAATTAACCTGAATACCTTTCCCCCCCCAGGCGCTGTATAATCCTACGGGTTTAGCGTTTCCCCCTTGATTATAATAATAATAATAGTCTATAATCAAGTCATAAAACAAGTGAAAATCAACACAAACGCCATTAAAAAATAATTTAGCCGATAAAAACGAACGTAGATCCCTATAGAGCATAAGAAAACAGTCAGATAATCCCTGTTTAAATGAAACACTTGTGAAACTCTTTTGGTGACTTCATTCTGGAAACGTTTCGCCAGTTTCTGGCTTCTTCAGTCCATTGCAGAGAAAGGCGGAAGGTGAGGAGGAGCTTGAGATAATCAGTCCCTCAGCCTGAAGTCGGTATGTTCAGTCCATCAGTCTTGATAAACAGTGATTTGAATTAACGTTTTAAGTCTTGTTAACAGTAAGTTTATTCAGGTGGAAATATAAACAGGTAAGGAAAATAATGTGATCCATTATTGACAACGTTTCGCCCACACAGTGGACTTATCAAGTCACAAACAGATCTACCTGGGTGAAACATACGTGGCTATATATAGGATGGGAATGCTGGGTCAGGTGGAGAAAGGTGCACGTGACTCCACCTGATCCAGCATTCCCATCCTATATATAGCCACGTATGTTTCACCCAGGTAGATCTGTTTGTGACTTGATAAAGCTCACTGTGTGGGCGAAACGTAGTTAATAAAAGATCACATTATACTGCTTTAGTGTTTAGATTTCCATTGTGTCGGTATTTTATACCATTTATTTCCAAGTTTATTCAGGTATACACAAATACAGGTACACAGATTATCTTACATAGCAGCATATGTGTAGAGAACCTGGGATAACACAAAAAAAAAGTCTGAGTGACTCATTTCCATTGGAGTCCTTTAAACAGTCGCCCTTTTGAATATCTCTCCACTTTAATAGTAAATAAAAGAGAGAAGCTTACTTTTCGGTCCGACTTGGAGCATTTACAAAGTCACACTAACCAGAAGTGGAGCAGCACGGCTATATATAGGCAGGAAGAGGCGGTGGTGGTGGTAGTAGTAGTACAAGAATGGTATATAATACCGACAAGATGAAATTAAGACACATGCGCAACACCCGGGCATCCCTATCGTTCCAGTCACGGTATTGTGCCTTTTTTGTTATAAATATTAAATATTGTTAAGACGATAGACAGCTAGTTTTAGTGGTAGATAGACAAGGACAACACAGGTGCCAGGAAAAGAAACTTAGATTTCTCAGAATCAGAGGATCAAAGCCGGGACTGCGTTAGTAGGTCAGATGGTCTCGTTAGTAGGCTATGCCGGACCCTCTGGGTATAGAGGATGGAGTGACTGATAGGAGGGAGGTGGAGGTGCGCGGTTGTATGGGAGGTCATCGTAGATGGAGTGGGTAATGGGAGGGCGTCGTAGATGGGTGTGGTGATGGGAGGGCGTCGTAGATGGAGTGGGTGATGGGAGGGAGTGGTGAGGTTCATGTTGAGAATATGAAAGAGGAATCATCTCATTCTTGTGCGAGTTATGATTTTGTACAGATTTTAACGTTTCCGTGTTATTTTGGACAACCGTTGCCAGAGAATGATTAGGTGAGTAATTTGCTATTTTTTCTGTATTGATGTAACTAACCCAACCTAGACTAAACATAACTTAAATGGAGACACCAGGCCCCGTTTGCCCCGTGCAATGGTGTCAAAAGCTCTCTTTCACACGTGAGGTCAGGTTCGATTCCGGCCACGGGAATGGAAAGATTGGGCTTGTTTCCTTACACCGGTTGTCTATGTTCATCCATCAGTAAAATTGGTACCTGGGTGTTAGTCGACTGGTGTGGGTCGCATCTTGCGACAAAACTGAATTTTCCTGAAATGCTCAGCATAACAAGCGGTTTTCTGTATAGTAGTATGTCCACATGATGTCAGCTATGGTCTATATACCTTGTACATGTACTGGTAGCAAATAGATATTATTATTATACTATTATTATTATTATATATATTATAGTTGGTATAAACATAGGATCAGCATCTATAAACTTTTTTAGAAATATATCACGAGAGCATCTGTTATTTCAAGTCTGATCTGATTATAAGTGAAAAATTCTGCTGGGAAGCGAAGCTATGTATAGTTTTTAAATTCTGATCCAGTGTTTTTATCAGCCACAACTTGTCAGTATATGGTATGGAATACCATGGTATGGAATACCGTGGTATGGAACACCATGGTATGGAATCCTGGTATGGAATACCTGGAATACCAGTATGGAACACCATGGTATGGAATACCATGTATGGAATACCATGGTATGGAAACCATGGTATGGAATACCTGGTATGGAATACCTGGTATGGAACAAGGTGTGCCGTTACTAAATAGTATTGTAAGGATCATTAAGGATAAGGTATTTATGTGTTGCAGCTGGTAATAAATAATGGTTGAAACATGGATAAACGGAGATGGGAAATTATATACAAGGAAGGAAGCGTTGAGGAAACTGGTTATGGATCTTTGGATGGATTACAATGGTATGGAATACTTGTAATGGTCACAAGTGGACAATGTGGATGATCCAATTGAGGAAGCGTCGGAAAGCATCTCTCGTTGAAATGTTGGAGTGATAGGGTATTGCATTATAGTCATGACACTGCTCCATAATCGTGTTGTAAGTAAAGTGAATACAAGTGGAGTACAGCGATTACATAAATCCTCCAGTGGTTGTTTCCAAGTGCTGATCATTATTAAAATGTGGAACATTGAAATGCTATTTCAGGGATATCAACTCAATGCTTCTCAGGGAACACTTAGCTCTCAGGGAACACTTACTGTTCTAGGGAACACTTAATGCTCCAGGACACTTAATGCTTCTCAGGACACTTAATGCTTCTCAGGGACACTAATGCTTTCTCAGGAACACTTATGCTTTCAGGAACACTTAATGCTTCTGGGAACAACAGGACCATTGCAAGATCTGGCCTTTTCATCAATGAATTATATTATAATGAAATAACATATAAATCATCAGGGAATAATAATGAATTAGTTATGATTATATAATTCGAAGTAGCCTTAGGATGTATAACATTTATACATAGTATTTCGCGGCTTATAAGACGCGGCTTATAAGACGCGGCTTATAAGACGCGGCTTATAAGACTCGGCTTATAAGATGCGGCTTATAAGACGTGGCTTACAAGACATGTTTTACTTTCAGTGGCTCGTCATTGGACGTAACCGATAGAGCTACAACCCACCTCACACACCAAACATACCTCCCGTCGCTGACCTTCAGTTTATAAGACGCAGGGAGACATGGAAGAAATGCGTCTAATAAGCAGCGAAATATGGTAGGTAAAATGTTAGCAGAATATATATGCACATAAATAAGAGACTTATACAAGAATTACTATTACATCCCAGTGAAGGGATTTATAGAAGTTAGTATGGTGTTTGGGCAGTGTGTATAGAGCAGACCTTACAACCATTCTATGGTACTTGCTGGGATAATCTCTTAGGGTGATGTTAGGCCTCCCTTCTACACAGGAAACTCTATCTAGCAAATATTCAAAGGAAAAAGTAGGAGAGCTTTACAAGTAAATCTCTATGTAAACTGGGCCTTCATGGTATACATACGTAAGGACACATACGCGCGTGCTTTAGGCGCTCTATAGCAGCAGAAAGAGTAACTAATGCTGCCTTAACTGGTGCAAAACACAGACACACACATACACAGTTTTACGACGAGGTTTAATAAAGCTCATGGAACAGGGAGAGAGAGGACCTAGTAGCAATCAGTGAAGAGGCGGGGCCAGGAGCAATGAATCGACCCCTGAAACCACAAATAGGTGAGTACACACACATACTCAACGCATATTAAAGTTCATTTTTTTTTAAATCGCTCTTTTCTATATAATTATTAATATTAATAAAGGGCTGAACAGGTTATTCCTCGCATCAAGAGTCATTCCCCGTCATCTGACCATCTCCTTTGAAGACTTCTACAGTATAAGAGAGCAATGTCTCTCTATGTCTCTCTGTTAGTGTGACTTTGTCAATGGTCCAAGTCGGACCGAAACGTCGTCGTAAGCTTCTCTCTTTTATGTGCGGGTTATTTGTGTATTGTGTATCTCTCCATGTGTCTTAACTACCTTCCTTCTCCCCAGCTCTGTGTTTATTGCATATTGCTTTCACACTTTTATCGCCTCTTGCACCACCGTCAGCATCTATTTTCCTCTCTATCAGAAAAAGTTTTTGTGTCGATGGATGTACGAAGTTGAACTACAAGACTAAAAGAGCAAGTTTTTAATGGTAATGTTTTGTGTGAGGCATTACCTAAAAGCTGTGCCACTATGGCTTAAGCTTAGCATGAGGCTTTTATTATGACTTCATAAAGCTTAGTAAGAAGCTTAGTCATTATGACTTCAAGCTTAGCATGAATCTTATTTTCATTTATGAACTCAAGCTTAGCATGAATCTTTCGTCATTATGACCTCAAGCTTAGCATGAATCTTCGTCATTATGACCTCAAGCTTAGCATGAATCTTTGTCCATTATGACTCAGCTTAGCATGAATCTTTGTCATTATGACTTCAAGCTTAGCATGAATCTTTTTCATTATGACCTCAAGCTTAGCATGAATCTTCGTCATTATGACCTCAAGCTTAGCATGAATCTTTGTCCATTATGACTTCAAGCTTAGCATGAATCTTTTTCATTATGACCTCAAGCTTAGCATGAATCTTCGTCATTATGACCTCAAGCTTAGCATGAATCTTTGTCATTATGACCTCAAGCTTAGCATGAATCTTTGTCATTATGACCTCAAGCTTAGCATGAATCTTTGTCATTATGACTTCAAGCTTAGCATGAATCTTTTTCATTATGACCTCAAGCTTAGCATGAATCTTCGTCATTATGACCTCAAGCTTAGCATGAATCTTTGTCATTATGACCTCAAGCTTAGCATGAATCTTTGTCATTATGACCTCAAGCTTAGCATGAATCTTTGTCATTATGACATGAAACTTCAAAGGCAACTTTGAAGTTATAAGACTAGATAAAAGCTTAACGTATAGCGAAACATTACTCTGCAAATATTTCGTCTGTGAGTTCCGTCATCCAACACTTGCATCCTTAATACCTGGGAGAGGTTGGCGAGAACGTAAACTGATAATGATGCATGGAACATGGTATATGGACTCTGGGGAAAAAGTGATATGGACTCTTGGGGAAAAGTGGTATGGACTCTTGGGGGGAAAAGTGGTATGAATTCTGGAGGGAAAGTGGTATGGACTCGGGTAGGGAAGTGGTATGGACTCTTGGGTAGGGAAGTGGTATGGACTCTTGGGTAGGGAAGTGGTATGGACTCTTGGGTAGGAAAGTGGTATGGACTCTTGGGTAGGAAAGTGGTATGGACTCTTGGGTAGGGAAGTGGTATGGACTCTTGGGTAGGAAAGTGGTATGGACTCTTGGGTAGGGAAGTGGTATGGACTCTTGGGTAGGAAAGTGGTATGGACTCTTGGGTAGGGAAGTGGTATGGACTCTTGGGTAGAGATAGGAAGTGGTATGGACTCGGGTAGGAAAGTGGTATGGACTCTTGGTAGGAAGTGGTAGGACTCTTGGGTAGGAAAGTGTATGGACTCTTGGGTAGGAAGTGGTATGGTACTCTTGGGTAGGGAAGTGGTATGGACTCTTGGGTAAGAAAGTGTTATGGACTCTTGGGTAGGGAAGTGGTATGGACTCTTGGGTAGGAAAGTGGTAATGGACTCTTGGGTAGGAAAGTGGTATGGACCTTTGGGGTAGTGAAAGTGGTATGGACTTTGGGTAGGGAAGTGGTATGGACTCTTGGGTAAGAAAGTGGTATGGACTCTTGGGTAGGGAAGTGTATGGACTCTTGGGTAGGAAAGTGGTATGGACTCTTCGGTAGGAAGTGGTATGGACTCTTGGGTAGGGAAGTGGTATGGACTCTTGTGGTAGGAAGTGTATGGACTCTTGGGTAGGAAAGTGGTATGGACTCGGGTAGGAAAGTGGTATGGACTCTGGGTAGAAAATGATATGGACTCTTGGAGGGAAATAGGTTTGGGAGAAGTGGTATGGACTCTTTAGGGATGGAAGACCTTGGGAAAAAAAGGTTACGGGTAGGGAAGGTATGGGTGGGGGGGTGTTGGATTGGGTGGAGGGTTGGTTTTGGGGTGGGGAAATGGTTTTGGACCTTGGGGAGGAAAAGGGTTGGGTCGGAGGGTTTGGG